>AP028265.1:6754098-7379098 GCA_030269945.2 Trilocha varians | reverse complement strand
GCAAATATGTATTGACAGAAACCCTTTTTAGGATTAAGTTACGTTATTGCGCTTTGTTTACAGACAGGTGGTACCTAACAACGTTTGATCCAGAATAAATATTGAGTTTCTATCAGTCACAGCTTGATTCGAACTATTATGATATTGAAAACCTATTTTCTATTTTACGAGGCCATATTGATGCTTCATTTTTATTTTCAGCAATTGAAATGTTACTTTACTGATCGTATCGAACGTAGTTGATTCACTGCCACAATATTATTACATTGATTTGAGGAGGTAAAACCCCAAGAACTATCAAAATAAGTTGGGTTTTACCGTTATGCAATTTAGATTTTATATCGCATTGTGCGGTTTTGTAAGACGAAAATGCCTTGTCTATAATAGGTCCTCTGTTCTTCTGAACCTGAAATGACAAGTTCAGTAAAAAATAAGAAATATAATAACCGATAGAGAACCAATAATACTCATTACGCTTTTGTGCATAAATATGCCTAAATCAATATTTTACTAAAAGTCGATTGGTGTTTTTCATTATATTTATTTACATCATAAATAAAAAAGAAACAAATATTACTGAAAGCGTAATAACTCACATATTACAACCGTGATTGAAATATTTATGCATAACATTGCTGGAATAATAGAGATATTGTTTCAGTAGAAAATAAACAATAAATAAATTGTTGTTGTATCTGTAACGAGTTTCTGTCAGTTTAAAATTTTTGCTATTTTTACATTTTCAGAAAATACCTACCTGAAAGTACTGTGTATGTAATTGATTTAAATTAAACAAAGTAATTTGTGTGAGTATATGTGACATGGACGTCGATAGCGTAAATTATTCGGAATTTATTACCGGGACTAAGCATTTATGGGGCTAAAAAAGTAGGATAATGTTTGGTGTAGGGAGCAGGGGATCGGAAAAATCAATAGTATGCTTATCGACGACGACGACGTATGCAACCACGTAAAAATGGTCTGCGCATACCGAAGGAAAGGTCAACCGGTGTTTTTAATTGATTATTCACACGCGTCTCTTTGAAACACTTTAGTGTATTATCATGTTTGAATTGCGATGAAAAGTTGAAACGACAAATTCTTGAGCCATTCTAAAATGATATAACTTCGCATTGATAAGTAATTGCCCTAATTTTCTGTAATGTAAATGAAAACATATGTACATACTCTTCGTGATGAATAGCGAAAGGAAATGAGAAAAGCCCTCCGCCATTTATTCAAAACTGCGCTTAAGAAGAGGAGCGAACAAAAGTCGGACAAAGCCGCGTGACTAAAGAGTCTAATTAAAAGTTTTGCTCCAGTTTGCTTGCTCCCATGTTAATCTACCTAACCTTTGGAAGTAAATAGCGACCAAGTATTTTGTTTCGTGAGATTTTTAGAAGTGATAAATCTCAGCTTGAATCTTATTTACGGAATGAGTCATTGGGAGAGATAAACAGACTTCGTAACGTTGTTTTATTTTACATAAACACATCAATTTAATCCTGATAACAGTTATATTGTAACTAAGACTTATTTCTTTTTACAAAAATCATTTTGTAAATGATTGGATATTCTGTTAAAAATACAAAGTTTTAGATCTTTATTTATACTTTCTGTAATATAGGTACTTTAGATATAATCATGAACTCATGGTTTTATTGATCAATATAATCATGGGTTATTCATTAATATGAACTTTACCAGATAGCAAAAGATTTGCAAATTTAATGTGTACAAAATTAATTTAGGATGCAAATGTAAAAGTTCAAAATTTTTAAGCCATCTAGCTATTAATGTCATCACAGTAAATTTATTCCATAATATAAAAGTTACTATCTAATAATAATATTATTCATTTGAGGATTATAATTATCAGGAGTAAACACTTTCATTATATTTATAGCATATTCCAGGAGAAATAATAATCGATTTAAAGTTCATATTTCCCTATTGAAGTCGTTTGTCGAAACTCATAGAGCAATATTTATCGTTATTGATTGTAATATAGACAGTTAATCTATTGTTGTTTGATGGAATTCGTTTGAGATAGGCTCTCTAAGAGTAGTTTGGCGTGAAGAGCTAGCTATCGGCGCCAGACAATACCGGCATCGCGGCTTTGAACCCGATACAAAAGCATACCGGGCAGTTCCGAGATGTTTGCTCTATAATATTTTCTTTATATTAGTTCATCAACAGTCTGCCTTGGCATCGTAAAGATGCCTTACCGTGTCACAAGGGGTATTGTTTAATTCTGCAATCAATAAAATTTGATATTATGCTTTGTACAGGTAATATTTCAGACAAGAAACGAAAATGTAGTCACTTCTTTGTCATTGTGCACGTGTTTTAAAGTTATATTATGTAGGAAAATAATTTTATATTATAATTTTTTATAATTATACAGTTTAAGTTTTTTATAATGATAGAAGTAATCACCATAATACAGCTACATATTTAACAATCTGTGAAATAACAGGAAGAGCATCATTCAGAAAAAATGTGAATTCGTTATAATTTGTCTGACACATCGGAATAATATTATATATAAATTCAAAAAATAAGATAAGTACTTACTGTTTATAGTAATAATATCACAACGACATCACAATCAATGAATAAATATTTCAAAATTGTTTGCACAGTTTAAACATAAATCGATATTTAACATCATTATCAATTTGCCAGTTCATTACAGAAAATTGCCAGAGAAATCAAATTGAAATTCTATAATTTTATTTTACACTATTTTATAAACACTAGTTCTAATAATGTTAATTTTGTTTTGGAGAAAAGCAGAAATTCTCAAAATAAGGAAATCTGTATATTTCACTTACAGGTGCTAAATATCGAGTATTTGAATTTTCACACATATTAAAGTTTTTGATAACTTTGAAATAGATTATAAAGCAGTTAAGAAATAGGTACAACCAAATATTACTAAAGGTAAGTAATGTCGATAGAATATAACAATGCCCAAATATTTGGAAAGTACCTACTTTTGATGAATTGAGGGGAATAAAGGAAAGATTGAAGACCAAATATAAATAAAATTGATCACGTTACAACTTTCTTTTTTGTGTAAACCTAATAAATATTAACTATTTTTTATTAACTTCCAAGAATAACAAATCACTCCACGGGAGTCCCGACTCTACTGACACAGTATGGAGATTTATTTACGATTAACTATTATAGCAGTAATATTTTAAGTTTTGTCAAGGGAAACCTAATGCGTGGGTTTTCTTGTCTTTCCAAAGATCAATCTAAATTTTGTAACCAGTTTTGTAAGTGAAATTTAATCATTTTCAGCAACATTATAGTGTAAATGTTATTCAGAATTTATATATTTCTGTTTTACTAATGCTGTATACATTTCACATCAGACGCGTATATGTGTAACGGTTTTATTCTATTTGTATATCACAACTCATACCTGCGTACGTCATTTTAATACAACATAATAGAGTTTCCGTTTTTCACAATGTCTTTATAAATAGTTCGTGTTTATTATTGTAGATATCATCGAGTCTGCTTGTATAAAATCAAATGTATAATTATTATATAAGGAAGTGTAAAAGGTAACACAGACGTCAACCACATTTTGCAATGAAAATTATTGGGGGCGGTGCGACGGGAAAGAGTGCCGAGAGCGTAACGCGTCGCGCCGTCCCTCATAACCCCGTGCTGGGTTCTGGTCTCAGCCGGGGTTCAGACGCTGAATATGAGCGGTTGGAGGTTTTAGTGAGGTTCAACTCCCACATTTCCACCCGCGGGGCGAGTGGGAATCCGGTGATTTCAACTAACTGAAAAAAAAAATATGTTGAATAGTTGTGCTGGTTGCTTGTGTGTTAGATTCAACAGGCATATAAACTCTATTATGTACAACGATTATTACGATTTTAAAAAGAAAGAAGCGCTGAGAGATTTAAATGAGATAAAAATGATAGAGAATCCAAAAAATGGACGAAATGTGGTCTTGGTCTGATGTATATCTTTTACTGTAGATTTTCTTTTTAGTCGAACCACAAATTTCTTCATCAATGTTTTCTCCTGTTACTTTACATTTATCTGTGTGTTTCTGTTTGTTAATTTAATTTCCGGTCAAAAATATATTTTCATTGTTACCTTCTATTTTTAGAAAACACCAACAACGCAAAGAACGTTTTAAATAATTAGGTAAACAAATTTAATAGGGAGGCCTTTCATGACTAAAAGCTTTATCTGAGAAAGTAAAAATGAACATTTCATGACGGAACGGTGTTATAAACGTTGAATATTTATTTTCGTACTTCGTCGTTCCTTACTTAAAAAATTTCGTTTCGTGTAAGGAATATTAAAATCGCCTTCCACTTTTGTGTTTGTCGTCGAGAAATCCACACCTATTATGAGGAATATAAGTGCTGTTAAATTTATAACATTTTATCACGGTTATACATATTTTAGGAATACCTAACGATGGTTTTCCCGTTTATTGCGTGATTTGCATAAAATGTTTCTTTTTTTATTATCTGCTTCATTATTTATAGCATGTTGCATAAAGATTTTATTGCTTTAAAGTTATAAATCTTAATCAAGGATATGGTTAATTTAATGTTTTAGTAAAACAGTTATTTTTAGATACATTTAATAATACATCTTGTCATATATATTGTAATATTTGCTAAAACAATGGTTCAGTCAATGTTAAATAAATAAAAGCAGGTATTAAATTAACAGGATTTTGGAAATAATGATAATGTGTTCAAAAGCAGAGTTTAGAGAGCTGTACAAATTCATGATTGACGATAATTAACCATCATTGGGTTAGCTGTAAACTAGTAGCCTATACCTACTTTGGCATAATACGATAACAATAGAACAAAATACAGAATATAATTTCAAATTCTCTTTTTAGTATGTCTTGTGATAAGAATATTATTATGTAACTAAAAAAAATGTTATGTTACATGCAAATAAAATTGTTTCATAAAAGTCGATTTCTGATACAAAGTAAATTGGAAATCATATTTTTTGTAACAGTATCCCGTAGCGAACCAATATCATACAGCAAAAAATCTTTTGTATGAATATTAATATTGCGTGGTTTATTGTATGGTAAATAAAATGCTCAAAGTACTTAATATTACAATTACATTATAGAGGACCAAGGTTCCTCTTTATGTTGTTTCTTTGCACCTACTTTGAATAATTTAGATAGGTACCTACTTGGTTTTTTTTAAAGAAAGCAATATAGATAGTTCTCAGTGTCTCAGCAGCCAGTCTCTCATCTTCTTTGTACAAAAATCGGTTCAGTGAAATAGGCATCAACTTAAATATCTTTGTCACATCGATTCGGATCTCTAATGGGAGTTACATCATCTAATATATATTATAAAGGCGAAAGTTTGTAAGTATGGATGTTTGTTACTCTTTCACGTAAAAACTACTGAATGGATTTGAATGAAACTTTACCACAATATAGCTTATACATCAGAATAACACATAGGCTATACGACTAGACGGGACGAACCTGAAGTCCACGCGAACGAAGTCGCGGGCCAAAGCTAGTTGATAATAATATAATTCTCATCAGGTTATTTTAGTTTGGAATATAAATTTCTCCGCAAATATGGACAACGTTCCTTACTTTATCATCATTCAGAATAACAAGTCAAATATTTCAGTAATTATTAAAACTAACATACCTACTCGACTCACATTGAATTGTTGAAAATAAATGTGAAGTTGATTAAAATTTAAATTAATTATAATTTTAGTAATTAGTGAAAATGTAAGGTTCTGGACGTCGAGCACTGAGTTTAAATCTTTGTACTTAATTATAAAATATTTTCACACATTTGGTTTATTCTAAGTGAAAATACTATATTTTCAGAACCTACGGGTTAGAGAGAAATTTAAATACTTGTGAATGTGTGGACATTTTCAAAGGATATTACAATGTTAACTTGTTTTTTAGACATGGATTGATATTATTTTTGTTTTGAGAAAATAATGTTAGATGGAAGTTTAAAAAGCAATGCTCTTCTTATATGCTAAATCGTTATACTTACTGGGTGTTTCATTCATGCAACGAACGATATCGATTACAGAAGAATAAAGTTTTTGTAACTTCTACAATTAACGTGAATAATATAATCGATAAAGTCTTTTCTATCAAATTTCCGTAGTCGAATGAAATTAAATGAAAATTAATGGGGATGATCCGCGATAACGTATACGAATGCTTTTATTAAACATCCGTGGTTAGACCACAATAAACCTTTTATTATTTATCATGCACTTTTATTATTTGTGCAAAGTATAAATAAAATAATACATAAAAGACATAAAAACGGAAACCAGAACGACCGAACAGCTTGATTTTGATTTTTTGTTATCCACAAAAGAAGTTCCATTCAGTTAAACTTGCAGAATTATTGAGGAATCTAAAATTAAAAATACTAGTTCGAAAATGGACTGGATCCAATTCAATCCAATGTACTTATTTATTATGCTTAATGCTAATGGCTCTGTCGAATCTCAAAATAACATGGTTTTAGTTCAGTTCAGTAGTTTAGTTTATATTTTGTCCGCTGAGTCCGCCGTTTCGGTAAAGTTGTAGAAAGTAAACTTAATGGCAAAATTATTTATTTTATTTTATGTCAAACTACTAACACAAAACAACTAGACAGTGCATGGCATCAATTAATATAAAATTAATGTTAGTGTACTTTGAGCTAGTGTGCCGTAGTTAATTAGTACGTGTCATGCATAAAAAATAAGCAAACAGAATTAATCGGCACAGAGCACGCTAAACGACTTGCTGACGTGTCAAATGTGGGCACGTAGGCCTTCTACTATTCTCTGTCTATGAATTAATTAGTATAGGTCGTTCCTATTTTGCGTTTTATTTCCCAAAATACCATCTTTCAACCGAATCTTCTTTAACAAATGCTAATAAAAGGTCAGCAGTAATTTGCTGCTTAAGTTTTTATATTTCCACCTGTAGTTTATAGGTTAGCGAGTTAACACTAGTAATTCGTAACCTTATGATAGTTATTTCTGGAATGTTTGAGATTGTTTAACATTTTAAAGTCTGCTAATGTGTTTTATATGGAGGATAAAAATATTTTTAGTTAGAAAGAATTCGAATAAGTTATTTCTATTTGTTGCACCTATCTCTGATGTAGTTAAAAATAAAATAGGTATACTCACTTAAGGAATTTGAATATTTCAGATAGTAAACTTCTAATTATGTAATTGTTTCTACCAAAGTCAGAGCGATTCAGGCGTGGAAGTGTCAACAAACCAGGAATCTCGTTCTAAATTTCATAGTACTGGTTAGGATTAAGATAATGTCCACACACTACAGCTATGTGAAATATTTTCATTATGTGAGCATCAAAGTTAACTACTACAATATGTTATGGAAGACAGAGGTCGGTATATTTCGTCTGTAATTTAACAGACGTAATTTATGCCATGAAGATTCTTTGTAATACCACACGTATTTCAGACCGACACATTACATCATGTGGGATTTACTCCGTCTTATCCAAGTCATTCTCTCAGCCCTTATATTAGATCTTATTATATATTTACTTCAGAGAAATCCTGAGTATGTAACTCCCCGTTATTTGTAATGTGTAGAGGGATGAGTGTGAATTTTCTTTTAGTAGGTGCTATAGAAAAGATTATATGTCAATTAAATTATTTCAATTTCAAGTATTATCAGCTCTCTAGGTATACAGATCTCCTTATTCATTTACATTCATTGAAACTAGTACCTATTCTTTTTGATAACTTTTTTAGGTTTAAGATTTTGAAAGTAAAATAAATATTTTTCCTATAATGACTAGGTATTGTTCCTTTTTGGGATGGTTTCGCCAATAAATACTTACTATAGAAACTGCAACTCTTAATAATACTCACATGAAAAGGATCGTTCCGACTTGTGACAAATTTCTTAGAAAATTTATATTCTAGGAGGAAAACTTTACCTACTATTCTTACCCTACGTGTTCGTATCTATTCGAAAAAGGTCGATCAAAGTTTGTTCAGGTGATTTATTTGTGAGTAACTTGTAGATTTGAACACGAAAAAAAATAAGGGTTGATAAGAATTGAAAAACTGACTTGTTTTTAACAACGTTTCTAGGAACTTTTTTTTTTTTATATATTTTATAAGTCTCTTTTTTTGCTGTTGTTTATTTGAATTTAACAAACGTACAGTTACTTTGACATAACAATGTGTTGTTAATCTGTTCGGTTTCCTGCGATACAGGCTTGACCTAGTGCGGGGCCCAATGTCATACCTAGATGTTAAGTTGTACATTGTTTTTTGGTAAAATAAACTATTTCATTTCATTTCATTAATTACTCCTGCTTAAAGTATTAGGACTAGACAAATAATCTGAACTTCTTTTTAATTTTCACCATATTTTATGTTTCTTTACTTTTTTTTTTTTTTAGTTGGAGGAAATCACCGAATCCCCGCCCGCCCCTCGGGTGGGGTATGTGGGAATTGAACCGCACTAAAACCTCCAACCGCTCACACTCAGCGTCCGAACCCCGGCTGAGGCCAGAACCCAGCACGGGGTTATGAGGGACGGCGCGACGCGTTACACCCAAGGCACTCTTTCCCGTCGCGCCGCCCCCTGTGTTTCTTTACTAAGACGTTCCAAATTTTTGCAAGCCTTTTTATTTCTTAGTAAATAATCATAATATAGAGAAAAAATAATTTACCTAAAGGAAATTTCATGTCAGTTGTGAAAGTCTCGTGTGCTCTTCTGCATGTGACGGAATTTCGTTAATAAAACTGTAGTAGACAACTCTGAGATTAAACAAATTAAGCAACTTATCACGTCGAGCGAAACAATTAGAAACTCGAGCTACTCGGCGCTTGAGCAACATTTATTTATAAAGCGCCAGAGACTCGTGATCCCGGTAGTTATTTACTGTTAAATCTTAATAATAAATAGGTACACGAAAGTAAAGTTAGAACACCTGCTACGAAGTAACTTGGCCATGATGTTAGTAAAATATTTTATGAACATACCTATTCATTTGAAATTTCTTTGAATGGTAAGTACAGTACTCACTCCTTGTTGTTTGTTAGTAGTAGGTACCTGATTTTGCATTTTTCTAGGTTTTAACACCACGGCAACCTGTGAAATAGTTTTATATAAAAAGTCGAGTAAAGTTTAAGACTAATCACAGATGCTACTTAGTGCTGTAGCTGCTCTTTAGGATCCAAATTTTGAGTAGTTCCAAATTAAAAAATGTAGTATTTTTTTTTCGAGCTGATAAAATTTTCCGCCCGATTCAACAATAAGTGCTTGGTTACACAAAAGTAAAGTGTAGTGGTAAAATTAAGAAGCGGGTTAGTACTAAACAGTCATAAAGTCAATCAGTGTGCTTTTTCCCAAAAGTTTATTTATTATCTCTACTTAATTTAATATGCATACTTTGAGTGAGCCTATAAGTACTGAACTGTACTGTAACAACCCATAACTGCCCACTGCTGAGCTCAGGTCTCCTCCGAAGAGGGGTTAGGCATAGTCCACCACGCTTGCCTAGTGCGGATTGGGGACTTCACATATCTTCAAAGGATTTTTAGAACCCTTTTCCGATATGCCTATAAGTATTTTTTTTAATTAACAGTAAATACAGTTCATTTGATTCAGTTTTGTATTGTAACTATTATAATTAATGGAGTCGGGGAATTACTTATTTTTGTAAAAAAAGGTATTTAAAATCTCTACAGATGTACCTACGTAGCTAGCGTGCAAGTAATAGAAAATATCTACTGTAAAAGTAGAAAAGCAACAATATTTTACAAATGTCTTAAAGTCATATTTTCTTTTAAGCTATGAGTTTATATATTTACATTCAAATCTAAAGTATTTCATCGACGAGTATTGTCATAAACGCAAAGACTGAGCGCCTGAGTGAATTCATGTAGTACAACGGTGCGGCGTAACTACGATGTTTGCATTGTTTGAGGCGCTTGTTACTGTTAGACTGACGTCATCGCTTTGCTGTCGGCTGCTTGTTTGTCGTTCAAATGGATTATATTTATAGGTAGGTGCACGGTCCTTTTATAATAATATTCAGGTGAACAGACAAAATGGCGTACATACAAATATATGTGTGTAGGTTAAGGTTTGGTATTACAACAGACTGATACCTTCCCACATAAATATTTTTCAACAAAATATAAGCGAAAATCTCGAAATATGACTTCTGTGTTTGGATTAGGATAAGTAGACCACACGAAGAAGGGACGTTCTGTAATACGAAGTAAGACTTCATTGGGTGACAGTAAGCCGCTTTACGGATTTCATGGAATAACATATTTACGATTCCATACACTGACAAATCTGAAGAGAGATATAAGGATTTAGAAGGAGAATACAAACCTAGCCTTTGATTGATGTTCACATATAAAATAGTTAAACAGAATTTCCTCATTCAATATTTTCTATGAATTAGCGTACCTGTCTATATTATCCGATTTTCAGTTAGGTACTATGTTTTCAATTTATTGTTTTATTTATCGCTGTGCCTTGGCATTACAGATATTTATGAGCATAGCTAACAAATATAGCGTAACTAATTAACTACTTACACTAATATCTCGTAAGTTTCACTTACCGTAAGGATACACTAATGTGAAGGCACTTTTATAACAATTCACATCAATTTCTCGAATACCTACTACGCAATTTCAAATACGCTGGGGAGCCGCACCTGATATCTCTTTAGTACCACTATGAGGCTACTCAGTATAAATGTAATTGAATGTTAATATATAAAGAGCACTTCTGTAAAGAGTAGTCTTTATTTATTAACAAAATACAATTACATTTCGAATGGTAATAAAAAATTTCGTGTTCTCTTAGTGGAGCTTTATGAAATGTAAATTTTATTATTTTTCGAAAGCTGTGATTTCATTTCACGCTAAATTATTCCGCCTACTTTGCCTGCAGGCAAAAAGTATTCTATTTTGTTTCATTTCATATTTCCTTGTAAAAGCGGCAGCAATGTTATGGATTCGCGATTTGCATAATAATATCTACCTATTGTTGTGCGGATGTGTAGTAGGTATTATGAACAAACATATTATGCTTAGTTAATAATGTAATTACGTTCTAAATGCACAAGTCAAAAGCAATGTATTTTATTATAGTTGTATTACTTAAATTCACTAGCTTACGAACATCTAAAATAAGTACTAAGTACAAGGAATAAATTTTATCATGGGAAATGGTTAATAATATTTTCGAGGATTTTAAAATGTATTCAGAATGCGTTGTGGTTTATTGAAAGCTTGAAGTGAATACGCGAATATACCGTCGAGGTTTGTGTTGCATTGCTTTCAAAAGGATTCATTGTAAAACGTCTCTTTGAGTGCTGAAAACTGGTACTAATGAGTACTTGTGAATGAATCGAACCGCTTGAGTTTGAATTGAACGTTCTAAAATCTATGGGCGGATCTACATATAAAATCGCCTTTAAAATTCACTGTAGTTAGGTATTTATTGATATAGACTTCAGTCTTCCTTTTAAGATAATTTTTATGTTTCATATTTTGCGAATTTTTAAATTACGTAGCTTTTTAAATAAAATTGTGGAATTAAAACAACGACATAGTAAGGCTAACGCCAATTTACAATTCTACGTCTAAAGAATTGTATACATTGTGTTTGGATAACGATATGCACTAGTATGGATAATTGAAGCAGACGACCATATTCACATTTTTGAGTCATAATGTCGTTAACAAAGCCATACGACGAGTACGTATATTATAAGTAACTACAAATAAGACGTCTAGAAAAAAGTTATTATTACAATACCAATGTTGTTTTTTCCCTCGAGTCATAGATTAAAACATTGACATATGGATAAGGAGTATACTTAGAATCGCCCAGAAAGTTGCCTTATAAAAGTCATTTATAACTGAGAATATCTCGCGACTACGTTGTTTTAATATCAACTTGTTACAACTTTATTCTTTGTGGTAGATATTAAATACGTGATTTTTCACGCTTATTTTCTTTTAAATAGTCTACATTAAGATGAGTAATATGCTGAACAATTTTGCAGTAGTAGTGGAATTTTTAATGAAATATTTTTAATAAATATTCTGTTTTAGAATAGCAATGTTTTAATATTCCCTTTTTTGAATTCAATTCTTTTTAATTGGCTAAAAGCATTTACCGGTTCAGAATTTAATAAAAAGCCAATGGGAAGATGTCAGTTACATACGTTCGGAGGAATAATTGAAATCCGTTTGAATTTCAATTCACAAAATACTAGAGAGAGGTATAATGTATTTCAATTAGCAATTCCAACATAGAGGATACAATAATTGAAATACTATAATTATAAATACCTACATAACCAACGTCAAATTACAAAGATAAGTAATTAGTATTTTTTTTTACCAACTATTGTATAAAAGCAGGCAAATGAGCTTATCTAGTAGATGCCTACAAGAGGAACTTATCAACTTTTGCGATAATAATCATTTTTACTTCCTTTCCTTGGTGTGTTCATCAGTAGATAAAGTATCAAGACTCAAAGTACGTAAGTTCATTTGCCTATCATGCAATAGAGCTATACTTTTGGTAGTGCTAATTACGTATATTTGGTTACAATATAAACATTAATACGCGTATATATTATGATGTAATGTGTGTATGATGTAGTGGTGCAGTGTTCGGGTCGCGCGGGTGGAGGCGGCGGGGCGGGGCGGCGACATGAGGGACGCGCGCGCATCCCGCCCCGGCCGCCATGCAACGACTGCGTACTACTTTCAAACGCTCCAGGACACCCACGCCGGCAGATATGAAGACTCAAAGCAGCCTCGAGGTGCCCAAGCAGGTGATATAGCTTTCCATATACCCATGTCCTTTCATCTTTCGAACAGAGTTGCAACGTCAAGTACTGGGGTCACTTTTCTTTAAGTAAAATGTTGGTAAGAAGATTTAAGTAAGGTATACCTAAGCTATGACTCGTGGAACATTACTTTTACGAATAATGTAAGTTTTGTTCACTGAGGTTTATAAACTTAAAAAACCAGTTCATCCGTTCATCACATGAGGCATCGAAAATATGACGGAATTCCATTACTTGAGTATTTCGTAGAAAGTTAAGTTAAATGGAAACATGAAAATGCTGTCTGTAAATGAACGAAGACAAACTTGATCAAAGTAGGTATACTTTGAAACGTGCTCTACACGTATGAATGTAATATAAAACTTCTGTTCTGTTTATCGAAGTAGCAGAAGTACCACAAGAATAATATATTTAGAAATATAATAATTTATTTTTTAATAATCTTAGGAGTTCAGTTGTCTCGATAAAGAGATTTTTACAGAACACTGAGCACAATAATATTATTGTGTTCTATTAAATGTTCCTGTTAAAGTAATAATTTACATTTTTACATTCAATATGTAAAATGGAGTTCAGAAAATTTATGATTTATATTTATTTATGAGTTCTACATCATGGGACGGGAAAAGCAATTCGTTATACACATGTGAGGTTCATAAATATTATTTAAAGTAGATCTTGTTCAGAAACTTTGTTAACCGCTAACGTTGTGTTTCATGTCTTCAGAGCAAAAAACTTTGTGGTAACTAAAATAAAGAAAGATTTGTGAGTAAGCATTCCTACAGGGATGTGGAACGTGTATGGAATATATAACTTTGTGGGTGTACATTGTAGAGCTCATTATATGTTGTTGTTTATATTATAGGTCCGATCGGCGTCGTTCGATGAGATCCAGTTGGAGGCAGCGCGTGGCTCGGGCTCCAGCGTTCTGCTCGCTGTCCCGCAGCCAGGCGCTCGCAGCCGCTCCTTCGACTCCGCTGGATCGGATGACTCGGGCACCTATCTTGAGGTAAGTCCCTGAAAATACATCACAATCAGAGTTATGTGCATATACAAAGTAGTAGAAATTAACAATTTTATTATAAGATGCATAGAGTCATTACACGTGAAATGGTTAAGAAGAGTATTATACTTTTTCTTTTATTTGAAGGTACCGCGGTTGTGGTCCCGCCGTAGATCCGGCAAAGGAACTCCACCACCATGCGTTCACTGTCGTCATATGGAGACATGGCTCGCCCGTAAAAGCGAAGAGCGAACTACCCCTGAAAGACCTTTAGCGTCTTCCTCTGCCGAAGATGACGACGAAGATGAAGATGAAAGCGAGGCGGAAAGTCCTCGAGTCATGTTGGCACCGCCTCCGCCTCCTAGAACTTATTTGCCACCGCCTCCACCACAATCACCACCTCCATCTCCTGGTGCGCCTTCTTTTGAATTGCAACCACCGAGTGATGAACCTCCAATTCTACCTCAAAGACGACGGTCTATATCGAGACAAGAAGCTTTTTTCGTTGAGCCTACTGGAAGTTCGCTCGAAAATGTTCGAGCGTCGGAAGAAGGAGTTGCTAGTGCTGCGAGAGATTCGCTCGTACACGATATTTATTTGGCAGTGCCCGAATTAAAACGCGATCGCGCGGCGTCGGTTGATTCTTGTTTCTCAAAAGTATCGGGTGGTGCTCGGGCCGAACAATTGAACGGTAGTGAAAATTTGTTAACCGTGCCTGGTACAGGGCTTCGATCGAGGTCAGTGGACATTGTTCTGCCTACAGCTGAGCAGTCGCGTTATAAGGCGTTAGCCTTGACATCAGCGCAAGCTCAGCCTACAGTTCAGCAGCAAAATGAGCCAGCGCAACAACCAGGAGCTGTGACCCTCGATAACAGGTAAGTTAATGAAAATAATCGTTCAATAAAATAAATTTTCTTCTTGTAAGGTCTTTTTATTTTATATTTTCAACTTCACTAATATTATTTTATGAACACACAACTCTCGTTTTATTATATAAATTGTTGACGTTATGATTAAATCAAATTCATTTTGTGGTGTAGGTTGTATTTATAACATAATATATGTTATAATATGATGCAACAATATGAAGAACCTTGGATTATTTACCTTTATTTTGATATGCAGAATCGATCAAAGAAACGTAGAGTGTAGGTGCTATACGCTTAGACTACACGTTTGAAAATAATTGACGTGCATTTTATGTTAGTTGGTACACAGGTGGGTGTGTACCTACGTGTAGTTTGTTCCCCAGTTTTACGCTTCGTATTCCGACTGCTTCAAGTTATAGTAAACACGTTTGTTCCGTTTGTACTGTTATGTTTTTCCTGTGTAGAGACCGGCAGCGCTCGTTAGATTGATATTCTGGTGCGCGGTTTTGTTTATCTGCCGACAAATTGATTATATACGATCCATTGAACCGCAAACGTTAATAAGTTGCCAGCTTTTTATTTACTTCGCATCCGTTTTGTTCCCGTCTCTTGATTATACCAATATAAACTGATCTTTTGATTGTTGCCGTTTAAAAATGCATCGATCTATTGTTCAGTTTTTTATACGAATTTTACTCTACATCATCCTACATCCCTTTCGTGCTACTGTTTCGAATGAATTATTTAAAGTCCAGGAGCTTGCATGTTATATTCTTTATTAATATTGGTGTTATTTGAATACTAATTCTTTAAAACATGATGTCAGATTATAATATTATATTCATTAGATATATTATGAACAAATAATTATTGTCAACAGAAATAGGCACGAAACATACACGTATTACGAGTACAATCTGTGATAATACATATTTGTTTATTAGTCTATAATTTGCGATTAAATTACATCTTGATTCGTAAAATAAACATATTAACGGGTATTTTGGAATAATAATGAATCCTAATTCATTTGAGAGTATTTAAGCAGTATTAATTACAACGACCACAAATAACTTGGTGATTCTCGGCTTTCGCACACGCGGCTCCTAATGATTCCCCGGGCTAAGATCCAATGCTAATCTAATAACGGATAATTGGTAGAGCATTTTGTTAGGGACGTGTGGAGTTGAGTAAGGTGATAAGTAATTAGTATATGATAAAAGTCAATACTTAAGATGCAGTAGATTTTTCGTATCGTTGTATCGATAGAATCATTGTTTTAGCGAATTCGCTGTATTAGGACATTTATTTGGATCAAATAAGATAATACACGTTACTCTCATTTATGCACTTCCTCAAAAACTAGAGTGTCAAGACGGGAATTACGTTATCTTTTCATCTGTGGGTACTTGGCCTGAAGAGAGTCGTGTCGTAATACCGTTCCAGAAAAACTGATGAAAAATACACGCTTAAATTCATGCTCATGTTTTAAGATTACGTTGTACTAAAGTAGGTATACCTCGTATAGTATTTAGTCTAAAATAGTTTTATGTTTTTTCAAAAGTTACTATTTCGTTTTTCTATCTTGCAATAAAAAAGTAAGAGCCCGAAGCGTTTGATTGAAATAAATGGTTTTGTTGAAATGGTTTGATTGAAATAATTATCAAATCATATCTCTAGAAAAACGTATAAATTCCATTATTTTAAGCGAATTTAATTGAATCTAAACATACTACAATTTGCATCAAGTGTATCTGGGGTAACCTCTCAATGAACATAACAGCAAGAGAAGCACACATTGCTCGTTAGTTCGATTTGTTACGATAAGTGTCTACAGTTGGATACTACAGTCTACGTTCTGCGATATTTATGTAAATACATATTATGTACAGGGCAGAGCTGTTCGTATCGTTGACGATCCCAGGCTCACGGACCACCTGGAACCCTTGGGTCTGCGAAGAGACTTCGGGTCTCTTTGCATTTTATACCGGTTGTTCCACGGGGAGTGCTCCGAGGAATTATTTGAGATGATTCCAACATCTCCCTTTTATCACCGTACCACTCGGCGTCGAGGTGAAGTTCTTCCCTACTATATGGAACCACCACGGTCATCCACGGTTCGTTTCAGGAACACTTTTCTGCCACGCACCATCCGGCTATGGAATGAACTCCCCTCCTCGGTATTCCCTGAGCGCTATGACTTGTCCTTCTTCAAACGAGGCTTAAGGAGGGTCCTTAAAGTTAGGTCGTAGGTAGCGACCCCTCAATGTCCCCTGATATTGCAGAGGTTCATGAGCGACGGTAACCACTTACCATCAGGTGGGCCGTTGGCCCGTCTGCCTACATGGCAATAAAAAAAAAATGTGATTGTACCTATGATATGTTGAAATAAAATTAAAAGTTGAGAAATTTCAAGTCTACGTGTATTGTAAGTCTAGTACTCTTATTGGTGTAGTTTGTTTATTCAACGCAGTGCGGATTGTCTTCTCTAAAGGTAAACATTGTGTTAATTATCACAGTGAACTGACATTAGAAAGCCATTTACATTCAGTATATTCTAGTCGTCTGTGTTGAACGTTTGAGGCGAACCGCACCGTAAATAGTTCAAAGCATTCCAGTGAAGCCTCGGTGGAATAATGTTTAACGATAAGATTGTAAAGCTAGTCATTCCAAGTCGCTTAACATGCATTTAAATTTTGGCTTTATTTCTGGAAACTTAACGCATAACTACAATTTAAAGCTAATGTAATAATCGAAGACAATTGTTCTGTTCGTATATAAATAAAAAACATCGCCGGTTAAATCCAGCTCCTACTTTAAATAATTATGTTTTTAGCTTTAATTCATTTTAAGTCTATTTAATAATTTGATTTTTTTTGTAATGGAGACGTTCGTCCATTAGCGCTGTTAATAGCAGGATTCCTTTCGTTTTACAAAAACTCATTAAAATTCTCAACGCTTTCACAGAAATGTCTCGTTTGTCTTTTGAGCCTTGATGCATTTAGTTAGATATTCGTTTCAATATTATCTTTACAATTTATTCCAATTATACTTTATAAATATACATTTAAAAAAGTAGTAGTTACTTTATAAAATTACAGAAGAAGAAGAAGAAAGCAACAGAAAATTACAACAAATGCCAATAATTATGATATGATAATATGTTCAGTAAGAATTATGATAGAATAATAAACAATTTATATAATAAATTAGAGGAGTGAAGAAATTCTTCTCTATTTTTGAATAGGCTCAATTTTATATCACCAAATATTTCCGTTACAAGAGATGACATACAGATTGATCACACTCGCAGACACAGCCGGATTGTAAACATAATCCATCAAAAACTAGGATTCCTTATCTGAAGAATAAACACACTTCAGTGCAACTAAATATTCTTACGAGACAAACTTATACAGTAATTATCGAGTAAAATATTTAAAAACGCAGCGCTTTATTATACCTATTTATTAGCAGTAGCCTGTATCTAATGGTCTATGTACCGGAGCTAAATCTAATTTACATGTATTTTCCAATATTTACGGGAGGGAATCCTTATCTGACTATCTTAGGTGTCTAAATC
Organism: Trilocha varians; assembly: GCA_030269945.2. Lineage (NCBI taxonomy): Eukaryota > Metazoa > Arthropoda > Insecta > Lepidoptera > Bombycidae > Trilocha > Trilocha varians. Next base: position 7,360,756 of record AP028265.1, on the reverse strand, counting down.
ATAATATATATTTTTTTAGGAATGTGACTTTAAACAAAGTTCTATAAACAAAGTCAATAATAATACTGATATAATTTCACAGCTGATGGGACTATTCCATTTAAAACACTACTACAACTGTGTAAACAGAGATTTTATAGATAATTTTATCTCATACCTTCGGACGTAATTGGCACTATAAAATATTACTACATATCAGAGGTTGTTCTTTTATGTAGCGTAAAATTCTTCCATAAGGTTCTTGCATTCGTTTTTAGTGATATGAACGTTGTTACTTTTCATGTTGTTTTAATTTACATAAATACGAAAACAATAATATAACACACTTGTTTAAACTTATTTTTTAGACAAAATTTAAGAAATTCATTAATTGGTCAATAAATAAGGTCAAATTGTATACCTACTTATTTGCTAAGATGATTACGATAATGAACAAACCGATGTTATTTTACAGACATCATTTATTTCATAATTTTCAAAAATTCTAGTTCAATATTCGTCCCAATATGCATAAACGATTAATAAATAATACAAAAAGAAAAGAATTTCGATAATCTTTTATTTATAGTATCGAAAATACCATAAAAATTTGAAAGTCAGTCACCTCCTACTTCCGTAACATTATGATCACGTAGATCGTAACTTTATCTGGAAAATATAGAACAAAACAATTTGTCTTTAACCTCTCTGGATAGGGAGCTATTGAACACAATTCTCACGTTCAACTACCTACATAAAAACTATTTGCCACTACACAAGTACAGTTTAGGAAGTTTCACAGTTAACTTTCAGTGATAGCTCCTTAAGTCAACATACAGGGAATATGAAATGTCATTCAAGTACTATTAACATTCATTAATTTCAACTAAGTGTACAAAACACGAGATGACAATTATGGGCTCTAGTTAAGTTAACTCAATAATCATGAGATTGCCTATTGTATATTTTTGAAATAAGATTGAAAAACTTAAGTGAAGAAGAGCCAAATATCTAATTTTACGGGTTACCGAAAGTTGCATAGCCTCATGATGAACCCCACTTGTGGTATTTTTTGCGTAGATTAGCTGTGAAAAAAAGTGTCCAGAAAATATTCCGTTTCTCATATTATTCAATAGCTTTGCTATAAATACTGATATAACAGGTTTGCTAATATAGATATTACCAGCTCGTAGGGCATAATCATAATGTTAAATAGTATTTCGATACTATCGTAATAGCATTAAGATTCCGATTGAAATTAGTACTTTGCAGATTCGTCATCATTAACAAAATTAAAATTTTAGTTTTATTGAATGAAATTGAACTTCATTACACCAATAATTAATTGAAAGGCATTTAAATTTCAACATTGTCAAAGGCTAAATTAAGGCTTAATTGTATTGGCTTTGAACACGTTCATAATATTATCGTATCTTCACCTGAAATTTGGCTTTCCCAATGTTGATCTTACATTGGAATAATTTAACGCTTCTGTTCTGTTTACATTGAATGTTAATGTTTCAGATTTTGTTTTAAAAACTAATTAACTATTAGGTTATTCGATTTTACTATATCACAAGAAGAAATTTCTCCAAAAATATCTATCATTAGTCAAAAGTAAACCTGTTTAAAAACATTTATTTTTGAAGCAACTTGTTTAATTTATCTTATCTAGTGCCACCATTTCTCATATTTTATATAAAGCGATTTTTTCAATAACTTATAACCAAAAAAATAAAAAATATTAAAAAGTGACAGCAGACTACTTCGACAATAATCGTGTTTTAAGAAGTCTTCGTAAATAGTAACACAATTACGTGTACATTTTGGGTTCATCTATCTCAATTCACATTCGTTAGTAAATCGACAATTACTAGAATTCGAAGCGGCTCTCTATAGATGTTAATGCAAGAGCAGAGCCATTAATGATTCAGCAGGCACTCCAGCGCCTGATTACCGGTTGCCGGTCCGTGTCCCGGCGGACTCTCTCGATTAATGGTATTAACTTACTCAAACCGTAATTATTACTTTTAAGTTTCAGAATACTTTCAGAATACCAGATTTAGCATTGTTTGACTTTTCCATCTAATTTTTCGTAACTCATTATTTTCCAAGTCAGCATTTCAATTGTTAGTTCTCTAAACCGTTTGAATTTGATTTATATTGAGTAACCAATTATATTTAAGAACGCTCATTGCTTCCAGAGAAAGTTTAAGCGTAGGTACACATTGTGTTAATAGTAGTTCCCGAATTAAAATTGCCTTCGTTATCCAGTTTGCAAGAAAGAGAAAAAGCCCAACAAACTAATCGAAAATTGTGAAATTATTCATAAAAGTTAGTATAACTAAAACTTTCGAGTCGGAGATTTAGTTTTTTGTTCGCTCACTTTACGATTTCGATTTCCTTTGACCGTAAAATTACTTCTGATAATTGTTCTTATTTTCGATATTTATGTTATTTATAAGGACGTGTAATGTTTGAAATTTGGAAGTGCTTCTAAGTTGGAATTTACGGTTTATGCATTATTTATATAATTAATGCGTAACAATGAAGGTTATCCCACAGAAGAGAAACTCTCATAATTTCAATTATTTACGCAGTGCGATTAATTTCGCGCGCTGTTATACAATTTTCTCGGCGACTGAATCTCGATTCCACGAAGCAAAAGTACTTTGGCATTCAATTAATATCTCACTCATACATAAATAAAGGTTTGTGTGTGCTGTTAGAATCGATTTTGTAATATACAGGAAGTTGATTTAATTAACGATTATTGGTATCAATAAAAGCAAAATAAACAATATTCTAATGCATAACCATAATATGCAAATATTCGACAATAGTCTATTTGTATAGTTTATGTTAATTATTATATGTAAATGTACTCTGATATACTATTATTATAGTCAAATATATGAAAACCGGATGTCTATGTCTTAAGCAGCAACAAAACGTATCTGCCTACTAATTAAACAGTCATCATCATTCACAACCGACGTCCACTACTGGGTATATGCCTCCCATAATGATTTCCAGTGCTAAAATTATGTTATAATTTGTGTTATTTTGATCTATCTTTAAAGAAAATAAATTACAAATATTACGAAAAGTTCAAAATGAATGTGACTCCACATTTACTTGGAAATAAATTATTTGATTTCTTTAAGTATTTTTGTTGTGTTCTACCTACATAAATAAACATAATATGTTTAACTTTTTCTACATAAAATATGTAAGTACCTAAGTGAAATGAAATGAAATAGTTTATTTACCAAAAAACAATGTACAACTTAACATCTATGACATATAAGTAGAGTAATATATTTACTCAGGAATATATTTCTTTCAAATTCTGAAATCTGGCGTTATACGCTTTGAGAATTCACGTTTAAACTTATTTCGGAGAATGTGCAATATAAATTGAATGAAAACACGAGGAGATGAGTGAAATAACTTTTCCGTTGGTCCTTTTAGTAATTATTTCGTGAAGCCGAGACGTAAACTAATTATACCTTATTTCGAAGTTACGAACCCAAAACCGTAAGTTATAAACTCAAGTTAAACAGTTACTTGCTTTACAAGATGTTTATGGTTTGATCTGTTATTTAGATCTGCTCCTGAGATAACAAGTAAGATTAATTTTAATTAATGTACATAATCTACTGTAGGTACTACTTACTAAAACAAATGTCGGTAAACATAGGTAAAACCAGTTTAATTGTAGTAATATTTTTTTTAATATTTACTTTACACACTAATACTATGTATGATGGACAATGTAATTTTGGTTTGTGATTCAAAAGTAAATGTTTTTATTTGAATACCCAAAAAAGGGTCTTTGATACGATATCACGTAAATTCACTTATGTTATTTTTCGGACAATGTTTCGTCCAAGTGATTTCTTTGAGATAGGTTCGTGGCGTACTTAATATACATACAACCTACACAATTCATTATGGAGATTTCGTTGTCAAAAGAAAAACTTGATAAAGGTAGTTATTTAGTGAAATTAGATTTAAACAAATATGTACTAACACTGTGGTTAGGTAAATAACAAGGACTATTGAAAAAAAGGTTTACAAATTCTTTATTTGTAGAACAAATATATTAATTGATTCGAGAACACATTAGTTTTATTTAGTTATGTCATTTTTTTATCTGTTTTTGATATTTGCCAGATTCCGACAAAAACAGTAACATTTATTTAACTGATTTACTTAGTGTACAGCGACGCCAAGACTATGAATGTGAATGCCGAGTTGATTCTCCGCAATCGTTGAAGATAAAACATGATATTGTTACATTCATGTTACATTTCATAGTCAGTATATATTTACGTTGATTGAGTTGTTAATGAAATACAAATATAAAGAACATTAACAGATTTGAGTTAATATACTACAATATCTGACGTTAGATTTCTTTACTAACTGGAGTATCTTATAGATAGATAGATAGATAGCTCCAGCTTGAGTGGTTCTGTAAATAGTGACGAAGAACTACGTAGGTCTCTGCATGGTTTATGTTAGGTGGTGCTGGTTCTAGCTAACTGGGTAATATATGAAGTCATAGAGTATTCGGAAAATGTATAAACAAAACACAACTACTTAACATGCAAAACTATTTTTTTCAATATTTTGAAAATAGGAAGGTTATAACTTAGTATGAGTTTACTTTGTTGAGTTTGTCCTGCTTCAACACAATAAATAATGATTTATCAATTTAATAAAGTACCTACATAAATTCAGTAAAGGACCGTGTTTTGTTGAGGATAAATCGATATGACAATTTAATAATTACGAAGCCAGCGTGAAGGTGTAATTAAATCGGCTGTATTAATTGGTTCGTGGGCTCATTACTGAAGTTCGAAAGTTATCCGTCGAACTCGGATGTACTCACGACTCAGTAATTATTATTAACTGCTATCTTAGTTCAGTCAATTTTAACTGATTTAGGCTGCATTCAAAATCATCGAGAGATTTCGTCCGATATTGTAATCGAGACAAATTAGATGAATTGCTGTATAAAATGTTCTTAAAATTGTTTTTTATACTGTTACAAACAATCTAAATATAATTGTTTGTAACTAAAACTAGATTAGAGTGCTAAAAGTGAAGGAATAATAGTCATACTCGTACTACGGTGGAGGTAATTTTTAAAATGTAAGAAGGTATTTAGCTGTATTATTTTATTAATAGTTTTAAATAATGTACAGTACAGTAACTGTCACACTGTATTATTTGCACAAAATCACTATAATTGTATTTCTATGTGGTGTTACTATTTATTTATTTATTTGGGAAACCAACAGAAACATACAAATTATAAACAAAGAATACAATAAAGAATTTTCTATCTATCTATCTATCTATCTATCTAATGTAGTGTAAGTTAGTCTGTTAATTATGTAGTTAAAGGAAAAATTGTTATTGGCATTATGGGACGACATAGTCAGAAGCTGACAAAGCCCACAAAAACAGATTTAAAAAAATATTGTTTGTATAGGTTAATTCTCTAATATATAGTGTCATCTAATAGCAGCTTGTAGTTTCCTTTCAAAGTTTATAATGATGAGAGAGTTTTAAATATACATGTTATCGATTTTTACAACTTTTACTGATATAGGATAGACATCAAAGAAATAATTACACAATTAATTATAAAATTAAGTTACATTAAAAGGAATTGACATATTTTTAGTATTGTATCAAATTAATCATTTTTTTTTTATTTTATGTCACGAAGTTTATTAAAGCATCAAAAGTGTTTTCAACGATTACTTTTCTTCGTCATTTCCGCATCGCAGTCTCTCCATTGAGACAGAAAAATATCAAACACCAATTTTAAAGTTTCTAGATTAAAATTCATAATCAACCATTCACTGTGATAGAGTAGTTCTTTTGTTTGAAAATAAATATTGTTGATGCTAATTAAAATGCACAATATTTTAATATCTACATCGCTTTATTAAGTCTAATAGGTATAATTTTACATTCAAATATTAGGTATTTCATAGGTAAAGTATAACTAAAGTAATTAAATTATTTTGATTTGAGATCGAGACACCCATCAGTATGTCCAGCCAAGTTCAATTCAACTGATTAAATGGGTTGTATATTCTCCGCTTGTTTCCGCTGCTGCGGAATAAGTATAACTATTCATATAATTATTTATATTGACATTTTCCGCTAAAAATTATGAGAAATTACACATGTTAAGTTAATTGTAATTCAATGTTTACTTTTGACTCCAAAAACGCTTTAAACAAATGCTGACAAATTCTAAATAAATATTTTTATTACCTTTAAGAACAAACTCAAACACGCTGTATATTTGAGCGAATTGATGCCAAATATACCGATATACTTTAAAAAATCGTAGTTTAATTTGTATTACATTTTCAAAATTAAACTCAAGACTGGAAATATAAATCCACAGTATAAATCACTTGTATAAAGACGGTCGTTGCAGTATTAATTAAGCTCCGACCGCTGGTAATCAGAGTATCGCTTTAGCTTTCTCACCATTTTGCAATTAATTAATGAAACCGACGACGTCCAAGGGTTTTCCGATTTTTTAGTATTACTTGTATATATTACAATGGAGGAACGCCAGTTTTGAATGGAACGAGTATTCATATTACATTGAAAAATATCATGCGAATATTATGCAAATGTTTTCATAAAATATTTTTGTGTGAATCAGAGACAATTTGATGGAGTCAAAATAAAGACCAGTTCTTTTAAATGTAGGTCCCTATTATAAATAAAACGAACTTATAAAATCGACATTCGCAATATCCGTAAATCATTATAAAAAAAGTTTACTTCTTTATTAAAAAAATATATATTTTAAAGGTTACACTTTTATTTGTGTTTATTTACATACTGTACGGAGAAATTATTTAGTAGAAGTTCATTTTCAACAGTTCGTAAATACAAGTATTCGTGAGAAACATAAATTACAAAATTAAACATGTGAAACTAGATTTGATAAGTATGTAGGTAGGTATGTAGATAGGTACGTTGTCTTCCGCGTTTATATCTGGAAAATTCTTTATTGTAATGTCTCAAAATAGTTGAAAGTCTGTAGTGTTTGGTCACGCGCATATTTCTTGAATATAAATAACTTTATCATTTGGCAGATGTCCTGGCGACACACGCGAAAATGTCTCGTGGTGTTGGGCAGCAGCGCTTGTCTTTCGCTTACGGTTATTTTTAAATTCTTACTTTATTGTCGAAAGGTTAAAGTATTATTTATAAAGTGAGTAGTTTGGTTAAACGGTTAGGTTCATCTATTATTTTACACCTACCTATAAGAGTTTAAAGTTAAACTATCACTTCACCATTATTAAATATACATAGGCAATTTTTTTTACTAGTGTAGAGTTACTTAATTTTTTATTCTTTGTTTTTTTTTATATTCTTCTCCTTTGTTGAAAAATTATCTGAAACATTTTTCAATTTCGATAATATACGTTCTCGTAAAAGCTTTTAGTAAATTGTTGAATTTTCTATTCTGCAAATAACACAGAAAAATTAAAAATTTGTACATGAACAGCGAACAAATAGCATTTACTAGTTAGTAATAAAATTTATCATTGTTTATTTGTTGTTGATTTTTTGAGATCAAAACAAAAAAACTTCAAGATTCATTCAATACTTATAGCATTTAAATACCTAGACGGTACCTACGTAGTAAACAATATTCCTGGTTGAGTGTTTTATTTAAACACTGTTGATTGAATATTCACACAACTTGTTGTGATAGCGTTTCTCATCACGGCAACATACTTTGTAATAGGTAATAAACGACCGAAGTCGACATACATTTGGTGTCCCTTGCCTATCTAATAAATATGAAAACTTGCAATATTAACTAGGTAGGTATTATTATTTTAATAAGGTAAAAATATAATATACGCGATCTGTCTGATCTTCAAATTAACTATTCTTTACCTTTACCTACTACTAAAAAAATAACTCGAAATGGAAGAACCTCCTTAGTCCTTAAGGCATTAATTAGTATTGTCTATGACCATGACCAACTAGACCCATCTCGCCATGGCCAACCCGATTAAAACAATGGAAAATCGTTAAATTTTCTGAGTTAAATATTACTAGTTTTTTTAAAGTCAGTTCAATCATTTATCTTATGGAGAAAGAGTCATTTAGAGTCAGCAGCAAATGTCAGGTTAGTGCTGTTATTATTTACATCACAAATCAACTGCCTTCGTACAAGAAAGTTTTTGAAATAAAAATATTATTATAAATATTAATAAATATATAATTATAATTAAAAATAATAAATATTATGACATTGCAGAGGTTCATGAGCGACGGTAACCACTTACGATCAGGTGGCCCGTTGGCTCGTCTGTCTATATGGCAAAAAAAATAAAATATTATGTACTTAATCCACACAACAAACATTTATAACTATTTGAAACTAACCATAATGTTAACCATTTCCTTTCGTATTATCTAATTTTTATCCACACATTTATTAAAAATGCCTTATATAACCTATTTTTATTTAACAAACAAAAGACATTTAAAACTTTGTTATTATCTTTACGTAACACATTTTTTTTTAAATATTGTTTATTGTGAGTGTGTTTTAAGTGTTCGTAGTACCTGTAGCACGCCCCTTCATTTAAATTAAAAAGCACACTTCATCTATGTTCATTATCCACTGTTTGAGTTTCAATCGTTTTAAAGTTTATTTCCAAAAGTATTCCGCAACTTTTTTTAGATAAAAGTGGAACGAAACTAGAATGTACAAACATTCATTAGCCGTAGCGCTCTGTCGCTGAAACTTCATGTTCGGAGAAGCACACTCGATAGTCGATATTTTAACGACAGGAGTCAAATAGACTCATTTACTAATTGCACGTTAATGCACGAGATACGTATGTTAGCATGGAATTTCATTCACTTATTTTAGAATCTGCTGATAAACGTGAAAACTAATTAATAGACATCGTATAGTGCTCTACTTTTACGTTAATTTTTATATGCTACAGTAGTAGGCACTAATTAAGTAAAGCCATTTAAAAAAAATATTTTTTTTTTTTCATAATCTACATAAAAGTTTAATTAGCCATTAATTAAGTACCTAATTGTAAAACAAAAAAGACATAAGCAACCATTATATACAGGTAATCAAATTTTATCATTATAGAAGAGCGTCAGACTTTATCTTAAATTCATGATTTAATTGACAGACATTAAATTTCTTAAGGAACAAAATTTTCTTAATTAGATCAAACAAGTCATTTTCATCAGTACAGTAGGAACAATTAGTTATTTCTGCGTCAAGTACTCGTCGGTCCCTCGGGACAGATGACGGCGTTGACACATCAAATTAAGCCGCTCTCTCAATTGACAAAGGGCAAAAACGTTGAGAAATTCGGAAGTAGGGTCGGTTGTCATCTCGAATAACGTAGGTGTAATCTGTCGTATAGGAAATGTCAAATTATTAAATTTAGAATACTGTTCAGCCCATATTGTGCACGAAATCTGTGATATGAGAGTTATGAGACTCGTTACCCAAAACAAAAAAGTATTGTGTAAACAAGTTATAAACTAATGCTATCAGTAGGTATTAGACACGACACAGATAAACCGAATGCTTATGTTATAGGTACCTACTTACTACTCTTACTAGTGGATAACTTAGATACAATGTATGGCTACTATATCGTATCAAAGAATAATAACTAATTACAGTTTTGGATGCATAATAATGAAAAAGAATGGGACAATTACGTCCAAACTGTATAATTTGAATCATATTAATAATACACGTAAAATGCATATTCCACTAATGTTGAATAAATTACGAGGATGTGAATATACAATTAATAAATCAACAGTTATATTAAAAACGTTTTCGAGGAAAATGTTGATGTTATTCAAATATAAATCGCCTACGTATTCTATAACGTGCCAGAGAACCATAATGTGTCAACTTTATCACGCCGATTGGTTATGAAGTGAGTTATATTACTATTTTAAAAGTAATTTTTAGTTAGTATATTTATTTCGAAATAGTACTGCTGTGTCGTGTAATGAGAAAAAAACGGTGTTCTTGTGAATCTGTTGTGACTACGGGTAGAGAGGTTTCAGTCTCTGGCTTACTGACTACCTACTCTTAAAACATGGTGTTCATCCATGTTATTTTTGGATCGACTGGTAAATAAAAATTAAGTTATATTGTTTTATGACCATTCAGTTTAACACGTCATAAACTGGGATATAGATAAGATTTTAAACGCTACTACTTGTATTTAAGATTGATATTTTATAATTTAATTGCAGTAGGTATTTAAAATAACATTATAATAAAAAAGGGAATCTATATCATAATTACTTGTACAATAAGTAAATTGTCAATTTGTAATCTCTAAAGTAGTAAGGTAACTTCTATTACATGGATTTCAGAATAAACAAATATTCAAGGAAAAATTTCTCATTTCAAAACTACAATAACGATTCACGATCTTTCCAAAAGTTTTAAGTTCAAGTTTGTTCAATGTATCGTGAATTAGAAAACTAGTTATTTCCGTTTCTTTATTTCATACAGAGTGTTATTCTACCTCTTTTAGTAACATCCATTAGACGATCGTAAAAGGTTTCTGTGTAAATGTACCTAGCGCAGTTGTTAAATATAAAATGTACAATGAAAGCAAAGAAGAGCGCTGTGCAAACTTTTAGTTGTAGGTACTTCCGTATAGATAGAACCATAAACTTTAATTAAGTGCCTTAAAACTGCAATAAAAATGTTGGAAAATCCTTTCTCGCTTTCAACCTTCAAGGCTGTTATGAAGTAAATACTTATAAAAGAAATGTTTAACTTATTTCATGAGTCTATATTTTCCTTTAATTAAAAACAAGAGTAAGTCAAAGTTGCTCCTGAAATATTTGATAGTGAAAGTCGTGTGAAAAGCAGTTCAGCCGTTTCCGAGATTAGTCAGAACAAAAAGACAGACAGTTATCACATTTTCTTATATTTGTCTATCAACATTTTTACTTGCATCTGAAGTTTCTTTAATTATAACACGAGACATTCGAAAGAAGTAGTATAAACATACGTCTTAAAATATTTTAGTAATATGTGTGTTATGTTTTCGTTGAACGAGTGGTCTAGTGATATATTATGTGAACACGTGTGTGGGTCAATCCCGTCAAGGTTACACACGAACAAGTGCGGGGTCTCAGAGTCAGCAGGCGTGGCGAAGCATTTCTATTTCGGCATCGCTGTCGCGGTGACGATGACGCCGCCGAGACATTACGGCACGCGGCGCTCGCGCACACATCTGTAGACTTTAGTTGACGCGTATGTTCCCTGTACCGAACACGTCCAGGCTAACGACCCAGTGCACAATCACACAATAATAACTTTTGTCGTGAATCTGTACTTTTTAAATACTTGTGCTTATCGCGCCTGGTACTATTCATACTACGCGATTGTGAAGTGTGTCATAAAGTTGATTTGTTTTGTCTTCCATCTCTGAAAGCTACTAGCTGATAATAATTGTCACTTTGTGGATATAGTTATTTTCAAGCAGTACAGAATGCTGCATACTTTGTATGTCTCTTTAAAGTTATGACGTAATCAATTGAATGTCACGGTCTGCTTGATCAGTCAGCTATTTATTATAATAACAATGATGGAAGGAAATGTTATTGTTTTTATTCAATAATAATAATAATTTGATTTCTTGGTGGTGGAGTTATATTAAAAAATATTGATCTGAAAATTTTGAAAATCCAAGTGCTCAATCGCTTTTCTGGTATTTCTTTTCTATTTGAGCTGCGTATTTTTTTATCTTCCCATTGTGTTGGAACTGAATGAGGAAAGTCTCCTTGATAACAGATCTTCATAAACGAATTTGAATCATGTCAAAGTGATAGCGCAGATGATATCATCGGACAATACCCGCATTCACGATCGCCGCTAATGTATGCGGGCCAGATAGCAATGTTTGATCAGTGATAATGATGCCAAGAGAACTATGCGCACGCATGTTCATGTTTCACTTTAATTATTTTGCGTAACTTGGACCACGTGTGTTATTGCTAGTAGCAAACAGTAGAGGAGGTAACTGAGTAAACCTTTTAATCGTAATGTGCAAATAACCGTATGTATTGAGAATAGTGTCTTAAGCACGTGGTTGGTGTATACCGGGAGTGCGTCTGAGTGCCGGCGCGTCGATATGTTGTTTTATGGCAGTGGTGTGAGAGGGCCTGTAAAACGGAGACGCTCAGGTCCTTGCGGAACTCCATGCTGTCTTGGAGCAGAGGTGGGATGGCGGGAACATCGAAGCCTATTCCAGCACCAAGGCCGGTACCAATATTGGTGCGACAGGTTGATTTGTGCTCCAGCGGTGAAGAAGCTTGCAGCGATGCTGAAAACGAAGGTCCGCTGCTCGCGAGCGCCGGCGCCGCCGCCTTGGCTCGAAGAAGACACGCCATAAAGTTTAAAAGAAAATCTAAAATTGCTTTTAGAGTTTGGAGGTTGGTGTACTTTTCACTTTAGTACTGAAAAACAATATTATATAATGAATAATATTATAAGCATATTTATACATACCTATATATGTCTGTATAATAATGTTGTTACCAGAAATCAGTTACAATCTAGAATAATTACCTAAAAATCGTCATAGAGTAGGTACCCATTGGTAGTTAATACTACTAAATATATTTTTAGATTTAACCAAAATATATACTAAAACTTTGACAACGTATTAAATACTACTCGATACAATAACGAGAAATACGAAGACGAATATAAAAGAAATAACCACTTTAACCTATTTTTAAACAAAGACAAGCATTGTAAGTCTCGACTAGAATAAATATAATCATGCTAATAATACAGTTTAGAATCTTCATACTAAAATCATTGTGTTGGCATTAGAAGCAACAAACGTTGAAGATTGGTTTTTGCTACACTCATTCAGAGCATAAATAACTTTGTTAAGTCACGACGACCGGTAAGGCGCGGAGGGGCCCCGACAAATTTGTCCGACAGTTATTGTTTGATAATTGAGGTCAATTAATAAATTGGCATGTAAATCGTGAATATTTATTTTGAATTGTGAAGAATAACACTCCTAGTTGACTTAGTAAACTATTAGAAAATATTTCACTTTACATTTTACTTGTAGTTAGTCACCTTATTTTGAACGTTTTGGTCATGTTAATTCTTACACTAGACATGTACCTACATAATTTTAGGTATGTATGTATTACTGTTACTGATTGTTTATCTACTACTATTTCATCAAAAAGTATTGAAAATAGGAATATATTGATTCTTTACAAATCACAATACAATACATTTTTAAATGGTGTAATGACTTGTACCCGTTTATAGTATAGGGAGATGCCTATCAAGTAGTATAATAATTATTTACTTCTATAATACATAAAAATATTATATTGATTGGTTTCTGCTTTCTATGTTATGATCATAAAAATGGAATAATCAGAAATTACTTTTTTAAATAAAGTGCATTGATGTTATAATCCCTGCAGCTATTCAGAATTATAATGAGTCGTTTTATTCATATTCATGAATAAAAATATATCTGACGTCATTATGCTGACTTGAACTTGGCCTCACGTCAGATTTCTCAGTTAGGTTTCCGTATATCAAATGTCACATTATTTTAAGTGCACGTTTCTTTTGCGAAAAAAAATTGAAAGTGTAGGTATGTTAATGTTTTGCAGGTAATTCTTTCGTTGTTAGTAACTCGAACGCGGAATTCCTGATTAAGGATTTGACATGTTACTTTAATATCAGCTGGTATAGTCACATCGCATTGAGAAACCTATATTGGATTGAGAAATTTAGTTATATAAGAAATCATTTGATCTTACGACATGCCGTTTAATATGCAAGATCATGGACATTCCATGTCTGTGATCTTCAGAAATGTATGCAGTTTATTGCATAGACAAGATAAACGGTTCTATAAAGTGTCAAACGCAGCTCCCAAGGTTGTTTGAAATCCTGACGTACAAACATTTACTGTCCGCAAAGTTAGAATGCGTAGTATGACGTCCGATTTGAACAAAAGACCGGTATCCGGCGAACTGGCAAGGAGTCAGTTAGCATTCCAGCCACGTTTGCCGCGAACCCACTCACGCAACAGGTACAGCCGAGACTTGCGACGAGACGTTGTCGCGTGCACGTCGCTTGGTACGTTGGCACGACGTCTTTGTCGCCTCTCAAACGGCGCCACGTCTGTCTCCGCAAAAAAAAGTGCTTCACAAAAATGTGAAAATGTATTTAAAAACTTCCTTTTTGTGCTTAAAATATTAAATTTATATGATACTGTATAATATAGCTTAGTTTTTAAATAATTCGAAATATCTTTCTACTTGTGTTCGTAAATTATGTATTATTTACCAGTGTTTGACATTTTATTTATGAGCAAACGGCTTACTTTGTAATTTATATTACATGCTCTCATAGGACCTCTAATTCGTCTCCGGCTTAAAGTAAAGACTTTGTGGAATATAATATTCAAGTAAACTCCCAAACCAAACTAATACGTAAACTTTCAAACACATTACAATATTACTTAGAAACTTGTTAGGTACAGGATGCCTCTTTAATGTTGGATTGGTCTTGAGTCATATGAATTGTTTATTAATCTACAAAACTTGTGTTCGGTATTAAAAAGAACAGGCAATCCTACTAAATAATTTAACGTCCCTTGTAATTAAATATCTACTATTTATCATGACGTCGATTTTGAGACTGGAATTTACTTCGGTGATTTAATTTGGATAGTTGAGTTGAGATTGAAGTTTACTATGGATAAAATATATGTGGGTATGAGATAAAACAACGAATTCCATACAACAACATGATTGATTACATTAGAAGATATAAAATCGCTTTTAAAAAAACGTATCAGTAAATTATTTGTTAATCGAACCAATCCAACCAAGAAGCTAGGTACGAATTATACAAAAAAAAAACATTTTTGGTCTTTATCCCTGTTTTTTTTTGCTATTAGACAGACTCGCTAAAGGCCCACCTGATGATTACGGCATTTTATAATAATACTAGCTGACTCCCGCAACTTCGTCTGCGCCGAAAAAAAAAATTAGGGGTGGACTACCCCTAACATTTAGGGGATGAAAAATAGATGTTGGCCGATTCTCATAGGTACCGGATAAGCACAAAAAATTTCATCAAAATCGGTCAAGCCGTTTCGGAGGAGTTCAAGTTCGAACACCGTGACACGACAATTTTATATATTAGATTTCAATATTTTTTTTTTTATCAAATAAAATAGAACAGTCAACAAAACTTTAAGATTGTCGGATCTGGGTGTCTGGCTGGTCTCATAAAAATAAATAATCTATCACGATTTCCTAATGGCAGCAAAATTTCATAAAATGCTCATTTTTGTCAGTAATTACTAGTAGGTATTATAACAGTATATTATAATATTAATAAATTGATTGATGTATCTATAAAATGTTAGTACATATTTATAAAGCTGATAAAAGCATAAAATATTTAATTACTGTAGTAGTACGAGAGTAAGCTTCAATCAAAGCGATTCGCTTCGCTTGGTTCTCTGCATCGTCCTCTATCGTGATTGAAAATTTAATTGTACAGCCAATCAAGTAAGCTCTTGTACGATATTAAGCTGTTAGAGCCACTCGAAAATCTGATTCGTACTCGATGTTACTCGATAGCCGATACTGTCATGAAAACGAATCAAATTAACCAACCAATACCGAATATCAAAGAGACAAAAAGTGATTTTACCGTTGACCTCAATTTAAGGAAATTTTATTTTTTTCAGGTAAACAATACATCAATTTATTTAAACACTCGTTTACTACGTCACCTACACAAATACTAAATGTGTTCTTACCACGATTTTTATTAAATGAGCGACCCCAATATTTCAATTCATAGTATAACAATACAACAATAGATAAATATTGTACATAATATACTTTTAATAAGGCCTCTCTATCAACGTTTAGTAGTGATTAATCAATTTTGATATTAACTTAGCGAAATAGCGAATCCAAATACCTACTATCAGTTTTCTTTGCGATTTTCGTGACTGTCTTGCTTAAAGATAAAAAATGCAATTTCTCCAATAATATAAAGAAATATTATTTTTAGATGATTGTATTATTTTAGACGGGAGTCAGCATGTTAGTAAAAGAGACCATTAATTTTATTAAGTGTGTTTAGAGAGGAAATTCTGTTTTATAGATGGTAATCTCGGCACCACTTGAATGACCTTATGTAGCTATTTAACCTGATTTGACGGCCTGTGTGTGACGACTTGACGGTCTATAACATTTTATTGACTTTATAGCAAGAGAAAAGATATATCGGTAAGTTTAAGTTACGTTCCGGAACATTAAAGATTTATTGCCTTGAAACCACATGCTAGCGGATAGTAAAGACGAATATAATACCCAGCGATGTGAAATCTTTTAATAGTAACGCTCTGTAAAAAGAGATATGAATCAAGATATTAGTTGTGATAAATCTAGATCAGGAGTTCGTCTATTTATGTATCAATTTATTTTGATATTTGCTAAGTTACTTATTACTGCAGAAGTTAACTTAACACTGTAAATTATAATACTTAAAAAAACAATATACTATAGTGTATATTTCGATCAGATTTGTTAATATTAGAATCCATCAGGCTGATTACTTATTATAAATAATAATTAATTAAGTGAATAATGAAGAAACCTGTTTATAGTCTACCATCGTATTTATATTAGGTATACTTATGCATTCTGATATTATTATAAAGATCATTGCCTATATTAAAATGAATATGTGATATAATAATATAACAAAGAATAAGAATATAAAATATTCTTCAGGTTTTTTATTAGATAGTATCTGAACTAGCTGACCCACACAACTTTTTTACGTTGTTTTGATTTAGTTGATAACCGAAACTTTTATGAAATAAAAAATTGATTTTTTTATTTTCAGTAACATTTGTGACGTTACTGCTTGTTGCAACTGAAAACCAGCGTTATAATATGTCGGTTGAGGGTGACATATAACATTAAGCTGAGTTCCGACTGGTTTGTGATGAAAACTTATTTATTCCATGTTTTTTTTTTTCTGTAATTTTATACCTCTTTTCATCACAAATAAACGATGTCTATGTCTAAAACGACAAATATGAAAAAGTATCAGCTAATCATAATTATATTACTACATATATGCAGGCTCAAAATAATTGTCCATTTTCTCTTAAACAGTGAAAAGAACAGACTTATAAAGAGCTTTTCATTTTCTTGCAAAGTTTGCGTCTTTCGTTCGTAACTTCAGAGCAAAAATTGGATTTTATAGCGGTTTTTAAATGTGTTCAACTTCTTTCTTAATTATTTAACTTTACTTACTTATTTTGTTGAAATTTCACAAAGAGCCAGACATTACTTAAAATTATATAAAATAAAACCGTGATTGTTATTAAATATTGGAAAGGTTTTTTTTAAGTGGTAGTATCATACGAGAACTTCGGCGAACCAACTCAGGCTATATCTGTCATTTGTGAATGCCAAACAACACCTTCACTTCCAACGCATATGACGTAGTCCACGCAAAAGCTAAATAAAGCTACTTCATAATTGGACAATTGTGACTCAGTTGCATGATTGAATAAAGGTATTAAACCTTAGTCTGTACTGCTGCATAGCCATTGATCTCATCAGCTTCGCGTAGAGAGCAACCAAGATCGACCGTACACGCTAGTCGGGGAATTTAAATGTAACTTTTAAAAATTTAACTTGTGCAAAAGTTATTTTTTTAAAGATAAGTGTCTATTATTTAGCCAGTTATTTAACACATACTATTAGTAAATCTCTTAGAGGTTATAAGGATTTCTCAATCGTCTCCCCATAACCTAGTTTTAAAAAAGAGCAAAGCGTAAACACGTAATATAAGTTCTCCGAACGTCTTTAATTAAAATTAAAACATTCATTTTATAGTCGTATTAGTAAGAGACCATTCAAGTTCTCCGCAATAAACGCGTCGTAATAAATTCTATCCCGCTAAATATCCTTAAAGAATATAATTAATCAGATAGAATTAATTGCGACAAAACCACACTGACCTCTTTTAATTTTTGTTAAGGAAAGAAATATTACCTGTGCCACCTTAAATTGAATTAAGTAGGTATGTACTTCTAACGGCTCGTCCCTGGAGATATTAGCTTTTAGAATATTTTTTTTTGCTTTTAGCTCATAATTGAATTCTTTCCATTACATATATTAAAATTTGTGAACATAATGAAATCTTCATTTCTGTTTTTAGAATATACAGGGTGATTTCCTACTGAGGGTACATATTGAAGATCATGGTAACTGATGGTTATATACGACCAGTAAAAATATTATTACAAAAAAATATGGCTTAATGCCTTAGTAATCTCAACTTAAAAATATCTAAAATTCTTGCAAAATGATGGTTTTTCGACAGCTGATGGGTGTGGCGGAGGTGTAGGGTGCGCGAGATCACTAGAGGTCATTAGTCAACACTCTTTAAGCCGAAATTGTTTATGTTTGAGGTAGTTTTGTCGAATTTAGATTAAAAAAATAAATAAAAAAAATTGTAATTTTACCTTTTTTTGTAATATTCCGTATTAGAACAGAGTACTCATCACCCTCCTGAAATATGTACCCTCTCTAAAAAATCACCCTGTATTTTTATAAGTTTCAATTATTACAATATGGTTTAATAAGATGTGGACTAAGTATTACGTAGCTTTTTCGACATTTTTTCTTTATCATTTTTTATTTCTATAAAAAGACTCAGACGAAGTGAATCTGTGTGACAATTATACATATCATTAATGTTTACTTTAACATAGTTAACATAAATTATTTGTACATATTTGTTTTATTATTGTAATTAGTAGGTAATATATTTTGTTGCTTATAACGATGGCGTAACAGGTACTATACAGTACACACTATATAGTATATACAGTAAACTTGGTTATGTTGTTACTTCGTCTGTTGTTAAAAGTTATTTGTGTATAAATATAGAGGGGTTATTGGGTACCGGTGTGTGTAGTTGCACGCGTCCTTCGATGATGTCAGGAGGGATAACTTAACGAAGGGGAAGTCACTGCTTACTGCGCTTGCTCATTCTTTGTCGCGTAAAATGAATATAAAATCAGACGACATTATTTGTTTTAAAGTAAAGATTAAGTTTAACATATTTAGTATTCCTGCTTTACAATTTTATTGTCTTGTAAACCAGTATCTCTTATTTATGCAGATGTATTCAGACTCGAATTGAATTTTAAATATGGATTGACAACTTAAATATGCCAATACGTTGGGCAAACAAAATGTCAACCTATTTAAGAATTATATTAACAAGTGCTTGTTCAGTTGTGAGTGTGGGCGCGTTGAGCACATCCAAGTAGTCTCGTACCTGAGCTACGTTTATATGAACGTCGCGCATCGCGTCCATTGATGGAATCTTGCGCCGCGTAAAACAGCGCGTCCTTGTGATAATTGTGATTTGTCAGCGTGATTAAATAATGCAATTGTGCGGTGCTAGTTTTACACGGTCAGCTTCATTCGTGCCGAGGGACCCCAGCCAGGCCCACAGTCTCGGTGGTCGCGCTAGCCGCTTAGTCACGACACACGTCGGTCGCAACAGACTCACATCGCGCCATCTGTGTTATAAATGCCTTATTTTATCTGTCTTGATAAGTTTAGTGTTATGATATTTTATCTGTGATCATGGGTTTTTTAGACGGTATATCTTTTTCTGTGTTTAAAAAGTGTCCAAATCTAAAACTTAAGAAGAGGAAAAGAACAAACAAAAGGTTTGGATCCTGATATTTTTTTTAGCTATATCAGTTTATAAACACTTTTCTTATGACATATTATACAACACAGACATATTAGAAAAATATATGCATAGTGTAAATATTATCACATAATAACATATAAGATATAGTTAGCAATTTATTTTTGTTAGTACCTAAGTACTTCTAATAAAATGTAATAATAACCAAAGACTTTTCTGAGTCTGACAATCTTTATCAAAACACATGGCTTCGTTATCTACGATAACGTTATAACAACAAAAAAGAAATGCTATTGGTGTTATCGTAGGTGTAATACATATGTGTTGATATTTAAGAATACCCACATGAGCCTTTGATCAATAGATCGTAAAGTAGCACAATATTTAATTCGAACGTTTTCAAACGATATTCGAGATTGTAGATTCATTTCTCTGAGTCGATTTTCATTTTCATCTAGAAATGTCTTTTATAGTATCATGGCAAAGAGATTGATGACAAAATAATTAATATTATATGAAAAAGGATAGTGTTACTCTCACGCTTGAACTTGAACTGAGATTGATGAGTGTTGATACAGATATTCTAGATTGGACTTTGGGCATTGATTATTTTGTTTTTTGGATTGGAGGTGAGATAGTTCTTAAATTAACATGGAAACATAAACCTGGAAGGATCTTAAACTAGGATAATATCTAATCTGTACACCAACAAAGTTGCAGCTTAAGTCTAATGGGTCGCCAACACTGCCGTTCAATGTTCTAAAAATGTTTGGATAAATATTTTACTTTAACAATTTCTAAAACATTTATACTAGTCTAAAATTTTTAGAAAAATATCAAAGCAAGAGGACCTGGTTCATATTGATTTTGTTTCTAATGTAATTTTAACGACCGAAACGTTGAAAAAGTTTTATTGAAATTTAATGAGCGCTGTTCTAAAAACATTGAAATATTTTATCAATAAAGGTTTTAAAATACATTCTCTCAACTCCTGCGTATCGATTTATTATTTTTCTATGGGCAGGTTGATAAAGGGTTAACTTGTCATGAAGAATGAATGGATGAGCCTTACCAAAAATTTTCCGTAATTTACTTAAAGTATGTTTTTCGCTCATCAGGAATGTTTGAAAATAAGTGAAATGTAAAATATTTCTTAAACTACTAAAAATTGTAAATACTGTGTAATGCGTATGGTAATAATATAACTACTATATTTTATATTTAGATAAACACACCGAAGTGCTAAATTAGGTTTATAAATTATATAGGTACCTATTTGTCATCATAGTAAATAACTCTTAGGCCAGATTAATTAATTATCATAGTAGTAGATGCATACTTTTCTTTACTTTCCTAAGTAGAGCATAAAATAGAAAATACTTAGCCAGGTAATGGAATATAAAGACTAGGATATTTTAACGTTTGAAAACGTTAAATTTAAATCAATTCAAATCTACATAGCGGAAAAATATTAAAAACCAAAATATTCATTTAGATTTTAAATTAGTTATAATGATTTAGCAAATAAAAATACAAATTCGCACTCTGTAAGATCGGAGGCTTTATAGATAAAATTTAATAATTAAAGTAAACACCGGTTTAATTAAATTATTTATTTTTAACCGGTTTATCACTTAACTTATTTTTCCAATAATGATCTGGTTTTTTATTTATTCTTAAGCTCGTTACTTATTATGTAAATAAATATTATGTACGCGATGTTATAAATAGGTACTTATAAAGTGTTCAGGTTTCTATGAACAGACTTTTACGGGGATTCATTTCTTTATATTTACAATGTTTTATAGGATAAAGTATAAGTAACATTAGACATATGACGAACAATCAGTCTATTTAATTTGGTATGATCGGCAATATTAATTTGGGATCAAACGAATTTGTTTTCAGTTTTATTTTATCTATCGTAACAATAATTTATGATCACATCAGTAAACCTGTGTTCTATAAAGTAGTAGTGTTGTGCTTGATGAAGCAAATCATCCTTAAAGACCTTGAGAATATTGTAGTGATAGCTCAGGTGTTATTTCATCGTAATAACAAATTCTGGCTACTTTATCCAGACAATAACGCTTCATTTCACGAAATAACAAGACATTTAGATGATATCGTGTTCTATCACAAACAAATCTCGTTCAAGGCGGAAACGTTGTTAAAATAAATGTCACGTATTTTATCTGCTGTCGTAAACCATCAACAATTTGTCGTCTTTGTAAAATTTGAAATGAGTTTGGTTATTAATCGTTTTCTTCGTCATCTTACTTACTGAACACAATCTGAGATATAAATCATCTGACTTAAGTTATAGTAGTTAGGTCGTTAATTAATAGTAAAATAATAATAGGTTCGCATTGTAGGTACTAGTCATTTCATCTACGTTCTCATGGCCGCGAAGCTGTCACGGTATAGGACTGCGGTATTGTGCCGTGACGGTGTAATGGTTCGATGATTTTGCTCGGTAAATGTCAACTTTAAATACAGCATTGAGTTGGTTAGGAATACAATATATTTTTGTTTCTGATAAAGTCCCATTTGACTTGAAATGGCTCTTTCTAACAGTAATAGGATTTATTGAGAGTCAAAAATTGTGAGTAATTTGGTTTGTTTGTAAATAATTTGACTCGGAACATCTGTTTGTGTATGCTGAATTAATTATAAAGCCTTTGAGTTTGATTACGATCTTGTCATAATTATCCATGTATTCAAGTTTGTTTAATATGATAACATTAATACTTTAAGTAGTTATTTGTAATATGAAACTGATAGATGTTCTACTGTACAAACCCATAACTGACCACTGTTTGGTACAGGTCTTTTGTAGATATTTGTTGCACTGCAAGTAAAAAATCAGTTTGAACTATTAATTATTAAATAAAACAGTGCATTTTTGAATTAGATTACTAAAATAGGGTTGATAAAAACTTAAATTATTTATTAAATATTCTGCGTTTTAAATATACCACAACTGTTTAAATATATACCTTCATGTACATTTGAACATGTTGTTATGATTGATTATGAAAATGTGATTATTACGGCCTAATTATTAAATATTCAATGATAAAATATAAACTTTGTAACCTATATGCCATATACATAATAAAGCCAAAGTTTCTTTATTAAGGCATAGACTTTAAAAGAAACTATAAATTTGTATGTGACTGTAACCTTCGATTTTCATCCCACTCGTCTGCATTTTAAGAAATAAAATGAATCATAGGTCTCATCACAAATTAATATTCGAACTATGGTTGGGTATATTCTCTACTATATATATTAATGGTTTTATAAACAAATGGCCTTCCGAGTATTTTTAAGGACTAAAGTGAATAAGTTGGGTTCAAGTTAAATAATTGCATAATATATTTCGTGTAAACTGAACATAAAATATTTTCAAAAGTGAAAGGTTGTTTTAAACAGGTCAATGTCGAAGCTGCCTGAATCGTGTTGTTAAATAATAAAAGAATGAACTGTGTAACCTGTCCAAGTGCACATATGTATTGTTCTACAACGACATTGTGGGATCGTTTATCCATTTTTTTCTTCACTTACAAAAAAATGAATTTGTATTTTCGCTAACAGCCATTTGAGTAGTTCATCATAAGTGTACCCTATTCAAATAGATTTTTACAACCTATGTACCTTACGTACAAAAAATGTTTAACCAATGACGATAAATATATTGAAAACAAATACTTAGGTATACGTTAATGTTCCAATGGTAATTAATACATTTTGAATATAATTTTACTTATAACAGACCTAATACATTCACCTACGTAGGTGATAATGATATAGGTGATAAAAATAACTTGTCATATTTACGTACTTACCGTATGTTTGACGAAGGTACTTACTAATGACAGGATATAGCGAATAATAACGGAGATTTTACAGGACATGTTATACCTGAAAACATGATGTTTTTGTATCTTAAGATTTGTTTTTCGCCAACTAAATAACAACAAGAGAAGTCTATTGTCTAAATAGAACTGTTGTGAAGGTTGAAACGATTGCGGTTCATTTGCTGTGACAACTGAACCGCTCTTCGCAATGTTAACGAAATTGAACTTGACTTGAGTTGTTATTTCTATAGCAATCTGTCCTAAAAGTTACAAACTTCTTGCTTCCGTCTTATTTTTTATGTCTTTTGCAATAAGACTTGAAATTTGTTTTTAAAGAACAATCTGGGTAATTTCACGTACTTTCGCTAAAATACTTAAATGTCAACGATTAAACTAGTCAGGGTTATTAAAAATGCAAATTAACATGTGATTGTACCTCTATTTATGAGATGAATTTATAATAAATAAGCTAATGTACAAAACATTAATAAAATCGTAGTAGTAAGTAATTTTAATTAGATAACTTTTGCCGTAGCTGTTTTTTCAGGAAATGTTTTCTAGTCGCTTTTACAGGAAACGTAATCAAATAATGTTCAGTGTTGTACACTAATTTTGAATTCTTGTGTTTGAATTGTCACAATGCCAAACTAAATATACAAACCGAAACGTGATAAACATGTGATTTTAAAACACTTTGTTAAGATTCACTATTCATCTCCCATCTCATAATGTTATTCGAAATGAAAAGTGTGTAATAAGCAATTTGCAGTTGATAGGTCCCTAGAACATAGAATAAGTACTAAAGAGATATTTGTTTACTCATTTCTATAACACACCGCAAACCCTAAACAGTTGGACGTTATTATTTTTAAAAGACTGTTTTTAATTTATTTGAAAGCAATTTAATCGTGATTAGTCTTAGCATTCTTTTGTATACAAGGCATATTTGTGATTTAAGTGGGTATTAACTGGGAACTAGACAGCAGTTATTAGCAAATTAAAGTATCGTTTGTGATCTTTAATCTCTGATGCCATTTGTTTTATATATTGATAATTCTGTAGTTTTTTAGAGGCAGTCTGTATATATTTATTTTTAAAACAATGTTATTTACTATAGTACATCATCATCATCATCATCATCAGCCTATAGACGTCCACTGCTGGACACAGGCCTCACCCAAACCTCGCCACACTATAGTACAATGATCAGTAAATACATTTATAAATGTCATGATTATAAAAATTACACCTACTGTTCATTATAAAATACAAAATTGACCGATGGCCGACTAACAAAAAAGTTTGCAATAGGAAATTACCAACTTATTTGTAGTGCTATTTACCTACTCTCTGATGTCATTAATTTATAAGTCATTTGGACTTTTAAGTAAACAACATTTAGTCAACAGTGATGTAATAAAAATATCGTACAATTAAAAAAACTTGTCTTGTAGGTATCCAAAAATTACGTTTAGATCACGGTTCCTGATTTAACTTGTTTAGGTATATTTTATTATGACGACGAAAATAGATCGAATTATAACAACAAACTGTGCTTTCAGTTATTATTACTGTAAAGTCAGGTTGTCTTTCGAACTTGATAGCAAGTTCTCTGCCACAGGTACAATTTTATTTGACACATGAAAATATTGCTGATACATCTTAATGATGGAAGTTGATATAAATATACAGGGTGTTGTTGCCCGGTGAAACAATACTTTAAGGGCTTAATCTATATCACATTTCAAATCATATACACATACTTTTGAAACGGAGATAATGACTTTATTTTCCCATACAAAGTTGAAAAATTATTATTTTGTATTAATTTTGACAACCCTACCCTGACCTACATGTAGCGTGCTATATCTATATGCCATTTTCACGCACACAGGTGCATCCGATCGCAATTTTAGAGTTCCGTACTATAATAAACTCCTACTAATAGAAAATTAACACGTAGTTTTGATTAGTTATAACTTATGATATATTATGCCTAGAAAACCCAGACTTGGTGGATGGCTTCTACATCAAGTATACTATTTGCTGTGAAAATATTGTTTCATCGGATTTTAACACCCTGTATATTATGTAGGTTTATAATGATAATAATAGCAACAAAGTTTATTTTTTACTCTTAAATATATCTACAGAGATTAAAGTTTAAACCTATTATGTTATATGAAAGCCTTTAACATATCCTGTAGCAATATATAACTGATGTGAATAGACACTTGCAGTAAGCAAAAAACTTTGCATGATCTTAATTAGAAAAATTAAATTTTACTATCGCGCAGAATCCAAATCATTGGAACAAAATTTAATTAAATGCTAAGATAATTACTAGGAAATAAATGTCACCCAGTGGCACTTAGGTACAAATAACATTATAAGATAGACTTACGTGAACTTGATGCAAGTTGTTCGCAGAAGCCTACAAGACCGGTTCTCCGCATTATTATACCGGTTCCATTACGACTCGATAAGTCAACTATTTCCAATCCTATTGTCTCATAAGTTCTAATAAATGTTTCGTCATTGTTTTTCGAAGTGTCTTTTAGTGTTCATTTAACTTTGATTGATTAAATTGGTATTATATTGGAGTTTGTTCATATTGTTTTTAGTGTTATTCATACTAGTAAATATTATTATTTTAGGTATATCAATAAATCTAACAGAATTAGCTAGTTTTTGTTAATGGTACGATAAGTGACAAAATATTCGTGAATTACAATTTAATTGTTCGTTGAATGCATTTGCATCATTAAATTATTACGAAATTTCTTGAATCTAAAATGAAGAAGAAGTGCACTAAATACAATGATATTTACAAAAAGAAAAAGTCGTAATACTAAAGACTTTTCTTCTTTCATAATAATTTTGGTCTACAAATAACATTAATTTAGTTCAAAAGTTAGACCAAATACATTTCCTACGTATTTTTTGTGAACATTTTGACGTTTTCGTATGCTTGTCCTTGTCCACGTGAATGTTTCCGGTACCCATATCAAGGCGGTAAATCCTACGTATTCAAAGTCAAATACCCCGGATTTTAGTAAGCTTTTTCTACAGTTAACGTCACTTAAAATTAAATATTCTTTAAATGAGAAATTTAGTACATTGATACAACAATCAAAAACAAACAAGAACTAGATTTCAGAAACATTTTATAGAAACAAGGAAGTCTAATATAATAATATTTGCGCATGTAAGTAGGTGCTCTTATTATTTTATATTCTTTGCATACTGATCAAAGCACAATAAATCAGAACTAAGAATAAACAGAAATAAAAAAGTAAACTATAAAAACATAATATCCATGCCAAAATGTGAGCCAAAAAAAATATTTTTTCTCAGTAACATTTACCTTATACACGTGATACAAGAAAAAATAGGTATCTTAATAATGATATTATTACATCCCTAGAAATATGATCTCATAACATCTCAACAATATTTTCCCGTCCACTTCAGTGGCTCCAGTTTCATCGAATATAAAGGTTATACATATTTTTCATATTATTGGACCATATTTGGATATAATATTATTATGGCGTTTAAAGAGTAGGTGTATTTTGTTTATAGCCGTTGTGATTTATATGTTGGGAACATACGGTAATTTCTAATTAGTGCGACCACTTAGTCATCGGGGTCAGGTCGCTGCAACTTTATAGGCCTGTAGTGTAAGTACCTATGTACCTGCCTGTGTATCATCGAACATAATAACCATTAGGTTAATTATTAATTAACTATACGCCTTGATTACACAAACACTCTCACGCTACTAGGTATAACATTGTTGGATACACATTTTTTATTAGTATTAAAAATACATTTAGATAAGTGTCCCATTTTTATCATTCGAGTTTTACGGAGATGTGTGTTACGTTTATATTCATACGTTTTTAATGTAAACTGAATATTTCAATGATAATATTCATACATCAGTAAAGACACATACGGAATTTTGATGTACTCGACTCAACTCGTATCGTTGGTGTTATACCAGTGACCTTTTTACACGTGACTTGAAATAAGTACTTACTAACAATATTGTTTGTGTTTTACTGAAGGTGGTAGAAGTAAATATGTGATGATTAATGTTATGGTATACTTTGCAAGAGATATTGTAGATGCAATCAACATCTACTGGGCTTGGATCAAAGTATCAAAAAGTTATACCTAAGTAAACTTTTAATTCAAAGAATCGCTACGGTGCAAGTGTGACCAACTTAAACAGGATTCTACAATGTTGGTGAAATTAAGTTTGTCTTATACACTTATCAGGCAGACAGGCAGACATCACTTACCATGCAGGTTGCAGGTCACATGGAGTAACAGTTATTGTCATAATAATGAATAATTTACATGTAATATTTGCGCCATCGAATATATTTTACATAACGTGTAAATTTGAAAAACGATTACTTTTACAAAACAGTATAATTCTGTAGATAATACCTAATGTGGTCATAATGTGAATAATAGCGATTTTAAAGTTTACGCCTATGGCTTTTTGACATATTAATAATTAAAAAAATTACGCATTTTAATCAAGGCTCTGGCATTTTTACTCTACAATTTGTCAACAGCTTTTGCTGTGTTGTGTTATTTTTTTCGATCTAAGTAAATTATTAAATTTTTATAGGTCATATTCTAGTATTCATTACTTATGTGTAGACTAAGAGATAAGCCGGCTTGTTAATACCTCGGTTTTGTACATAGATTTATCTCGACAGTAGACACAACTCATTAAATATTCGTATATATTTTGGATTCTAACCTGAATGTCTCTGAGGTCGATATCGATTTACTACAGGCGTTAAGCCAAGTTGTAGATCCCCTGGGATTCGGAAACTTGTGACATTCACATTAGGAAATATCCTCAAACAGCCACAAACTCGAATTTAGGACAAATGGGTGGATCAACGTTGACACATTACGTTTTTTTTTGTTTTTGCACATAGATTTTTTTACGAAAATACCTAATATAATTGTTTCTATTAATATTTTTTATAATAAGAAGTGAAGACTTAAGTTTTTATAGTGAATGAACCAAATATTTATCCCTACTTTGATTTTTAAGGCTTCAATATAGGTATCTAAATTAGGATAGGTGATTATTTCATGTTACAAAATACAATACAATACAAAAACTCTTTATTGAAACACCACATGTATGTACATAATTATACGTTACAAAAATTTACACAGAGTGAATCAATGGGCAATCAATTATCATTTATTGATATAAAAGAATTTAAAAAAGTGTTTTTGCAAAAACTATTTAAATTTTAGCCGGGCAGTTTCATTGCCTTTGGGTTTCTTTCCGATAAATGTCAACAAAGACTAAAATTAACTTTACGCACTTAGATACCTACATACTCTAATTTAAATCCACAAATGACTTCATAAATTATATTCGTCTACCGAAATTATATTGTAAACCTTAGTATTATTACAACGTCCCTAATTATGTTTTCTGTTTTTCGAATAAATTAGCTCCGAAATAAACTCTGCCGTTGTGAATAATTATGTAGGCCGATTTAACTTGTTATTCAAGGAATGCGTGTGTTAAATTTGAATAATTTTCTGTACAGACGGACTGGCGAAGGGGTTGGTGCCCGCGTGCTTCGTTCAACGCCTGACTGGGGCGAGGCGGCTATCAGCGGCGAACATCTCTGGTCACCAACTTCAGTGTCGGGAGACTGCTGCTATGTCGGAGATGCTGAATGTCAGGTACAAAAAATGGATACTTTACTCATTGTAATTTTAAGTCGTAGTGTCATTAACACTCATTCAGTGTTATTTTTTTTTTAATTTGTGATACAACAATTTGGATATAGTTTCTAAAGTACAAAGGTAAATGATGTGATCAAATTTCTCTAATGATTTGTCAATTCTAGGCAGACAAGACAATCAGTATTATTTTTCAATACTTAAAGGGTAAATGCGCATAGGGCTATAGACTCCGTCTGGTGACCTGAATAATTTTAATAGTTTATTTTCCAATGTCAAGGCATAGCGTTGTATTTTAGTATCTTCTATTCTTAAATCTCTTTTACTACTACTTACTACTACACGATAGGCTTAGCAAGTTTCACGGCAACTAATTTCATATGAATATTTTTATATGCCTTACATTTTCCATTTCTACTCAGTATTTTCCATACAAAGGTTCAAATAAAATGGAATCGATCGTATTCTGGAAATTTTATAACTCTGAATATTGTTTTCCTGGAATTGATATTTTTGTTTTGTTAGGATTTTTTCGATTGTCAGAACAGAAAGACAGTATTTTTTTTCATTGTAATTGTTACCTATTGACTAAGTAGTTGTGTTTTTCATGATAGTGAGAGTGAATTGGTGTATTTATTGGTATCTAAGTGGCAATAGGTACACTTAACTCCAGTTCATAAAAGTGGTAAAAATGTTTATTGTATAATATTCATAATTTTTAATAAATTTTTATTTGATATTTTTTTGTCGAAACGAGAACAATTTTACAATTTACGTTCATACTTCCTAGAAAGGCAAATATATAATCCTGCATAGTCGAAGTAATTTCTTACTTAGAAATACCATTTTCAAAGTTGAAAGGTGAATTTAATGAGACACAAAATAAAAGTAAACAAAAATTTGAATTAACTCTATACAATCCGGCTCCTTTTGTCAAACGCTATAAAAGATTCGTTGTTCCTTGAAATTTCAAGAAAAAAATGGAGCTTTACTTAGAAATTCTAATTTTTCATAGCGTTTATTAAACTTTTACTTTGAATCACAGACAATATTGTAGGAATTCATTGAAATCCTACTATTTTACTTAAACAACTTCGTACTAAAACTACACATTTTGTTCTCAAAAGTTACTCCTAGAACTAACATTTTTTTATTATAGGCTAAAAAAGAATACGTCTTTCGGCATAGTTTTATTGTGGAAATACACCGAATTCTTATCAAGTTATTTTTGTTACCGTGTAAGGTGTAGTACAGAGCGGTTTCGTATTCACCGCGGTGTCTACAAAAATGTTTACTCCGGTTCTTTATTGTTCAGCACAAAGCCTCTTTTGAATAGTGTCAGAAAGAAAACCTATTGAGTTCCTTACAAATACGACAGAATCCATCTGCCAACAATTGAGTAGATCGAGCAACAGGGCAAGAAAATTGTAATTTCCCCTACACCATTAGCAAGTTTCCTGGCTATTGTGCGGTCGGTTGGCCGTAGTTGAATGTAAGATTAATGATACCAAGCGAATACTGCTGCCATTAATGTGACGATGACCTGTCACTGTTGCTGTTACAAAAGACTGTCTTTTGGGCAATCAAAGGCTAATTGCTTTGATCCTGGATTACTGTTGCATATTTCATTATATCTCGAGAAAATAGTTTACTTAACTTTGTTTACGAAATTTGAGTTGATTATGTTCAGAAGATAAATTGCTTTGAGAGCTAAAATATTACTAAATAATTTCACATTAAAAATATTATTCAAAAGATCTATGATGGACTAGGCCATTTGTGATGCTGGAAATTTGAGAAATGTTTTTAATTTTTATTTAAACAATTTGTTCTACAAATTCTATTCGAGCATGTTCTAGATAAACTACTGATGAATATAAAGCACAGTAAACATGTTGCTTGAAAAAACAAAAAACATAGTGATACTGTAGCTGATAAGTGTCCGGCCATAAACATGCTATTTCATGAACTAGAGCCACGCTATTCGACTTTAGCCACGAAGACGTAAATGTAATGGAACCATCAAGAAAAACTAAAAAGTTATTTATGTTTTTAATAGTTTATATACCTAAGAATTATAATAAGAATTTGTATTTTGTAGATAATATCTTGAATGGGCTAGATGTCAGATTTTGTAAAGTTGATCGTGATATTATTTTTAAGAAAAGCACTTTTCTGGCTAAACAAAGAAGAGGAAGTAAAAAAAATTGAAGACGATATTAAGCTCGAAATTGGGAGATTCTTGATGCCAAATGATGATTCTCAAGAATTTAATGTTTTGACCAGAGAACGTAAATTTTTACAATCACACAAACAAAAAACACAAAATCTGACATCTAGCCCATTCAATTATTATCTACAAAACACAAATTCTTGTCCTATTTCCGATGCATCGTCGTAGTCAAATTCGATACTATTCGAAATTTCGGATTATTCGAAACTTCCCGAATTATTCGAAATTATTCGATTCGAATTTCGATTCAATTCGAACGATATTCGCACACCCCTATTAACTAGGTATTTAATGTTTATTTGAATACCGTGAAACCGTATAAAAAATATTGAAATCTCTATTTATAAATAAGAGAGATATTGACCAAAGAAATAGAGTAAACTCTATTTCTTTGGTCTAACTTAAGTTAAGTACACCTATGTATCTACGATTGGTGCTATCGAGTACCTACCTATATTTTAAAAATTCAGGATGAATATTTTAAAATTAGAAACGACTACTAGAAACTTTTTTAAACTCCACCTGAGTTTCATAAAGGGTCGTGTTAATCAGTAACGAGGTCTAACCAAATTTATTTTAGAATTTTGTACATCTTAATTTTAGGTATTGCTCTTCCAAGCCTCATTTGTTTTGGAATGGAAAAATATTTTATTGATTCTAATCCGAATGAGCCCAACTTTTACCATTGAAATAACGTCTAATATTGATTAGATTTTGTTAATTCTTTATTTATTCTCTTTATTGATGATATCCAATTTGGTTTTCATTAAGTTAAATGTAAGGATTTTAGCTCGAAATAAAGTAAAAAAATATTGAAAATAAAACCATTTTAGCTGTAGATTCTTAAAGCATTTGATGAAACGTGGTCTTCATACAGATAGAATACGAGACAATTCCTTACTAACGATGACATGATCATTAAGATACATAACTTGTACATATCATATGTACAAGTTGCAACTACAAAAAATAAATAATTTTAAAAATGTATTTAACAATGGGTTATATAGTTTAAAATAAGATATTTATGAACTATATGCTTATGAATAGACTATATTATTACCTAAAAATATAATATACACATATAACTTTTAATCATCTTGCAATTTTTAATTTCTGTGACAAAATACTTGTTGCTTTGGCTTTTAAATATTCGTATATCTTTATTATTATATATGCACAATATCCACATGCAATAATAATCTACACAACTTGGTATATGGAAATTGAAAAATTATATTTTACAATTTCAATGCATATCGTAAACACAATGCATACAAATGCTTTTGACAAAAACCAAATTAAGATTCATTGAGCTTCAATTCACATTTGTCCAATTTGTATATTTTACGATACGCAACGGTCGTTCTCCGCCTCTGGCTGACATAAATTGGGGACGGTAGCCACTTACCATAAGAATAAAAAGGAATAAATATTTAGGTGTTGGACATGAATTTCGACAGCATTTAAATGGGTGTTTAAGCAGTGTTTTGCTCCGAAATCGTGTTGTTTTTACTGTCAAGTTAAATTATATTACAAAGTATGTATATGACCTTCTATAAATATGTCACTTCTTATCTTTTAATATGCTTGGATATGAAAAATACAGGAAAATATTTTTATCTACATTAAAAAAAATGCATTTGTGTTGACTTTACAAACAGGAAAGATGAAATATATCTAAGCGAGATTAGCTCTATTTATCTTAAGTATGCATTTCTGAAACCGATTGAAACTAAGTATAAATTGTATTGTGTATTGCTTTAGAAACATGGATCCCGAATGAAATGTTCCGCTTGCAAGATCATCGCGCATCAAGCGTGTATTGACATTCTAATGGACCGAGTCCAGTTCACTTGCAAGCCCACGTTCCGCGACGTGGGTGTGAGGCAATATCGCGAACAGACGGTCACGCATCACCACTGGGTCCATCGACGCTCCGAGAAGGGCAAGTGCAAGGCTTGCGGAAAGGTCAGTGCATTCTGTAATCTTATACTGTATCGCTTATTCCACTTCAAAATGCATCACTGATTTCTAACAACTTTAATTTTAACATTATGTTATATTTGAGACCTTTGATTAATTATTAAATGTTACATTAGGACAGATAAAAAGTCTTATGACTGCAATCAGAACACTCAGTTCTTTGACGTCTGTGTTGAAGTGGCCATTCAGTTAAGTATCCAGTGGCAAGGTCCATCAGTTTCTTTTGAGAAGCGAAAATTTTTATTTTAAATTATAAAATGATCTCTGTTCAATTATGATTAGGTCATTGATCAGTTTTTTCAATCAATATTAAAAGAGTTACGGGGTCGTAATTAAGCCTAACAAACTATTATGATCTAAACTATATAATGGACAATAGAAGTAAATCTGTTCTAAGTGTTCTAACATTTACCATCGCGGTCCGTAAACCAATAATTTAGGCAATAAAAATATTTTTTATTTAAGCAAAAACCATTTGATAGGACGGCGCAAGAAACTTTACACCTGTTGTCAGAATTCATGAATAAACAATGACGAAAAAGTTATTACAGCCTTATCATTTCAGAAATATTGCGCAAAAATAGAAAGAAAGAAGATTGCAAAAACTTTGATGACTTGAGTTCGTCACACGATTAATAAAGTAAATGGCCATATTATGCGCAAAGACGCAGTCGTTAAGGGACACAATGTCAGCGTTTGGCCAGAATTTGGTCATTGTGCGTATATTTTTTTGATTAACAGTATCTACTTAGCTTTCCTTTTCATAAAAAATTTAGTAATCTAGATATATTTTGTACACTTATTTATAGTTTGAAATAATGGTCGAAATAGCATTAACTTAGTAATAACCAACCGACCTCACTCCAAGACGTTAAATGTATAGTGGTGACACCATTAATTACTACAGATGTCAAGAATTAAGTGTTCTGAGTAAGGTCATAATAATTAATGATACGCTACCTACTATACGAGATTTTTTGTTTTAATACAGTACACGACTTAACGTGCTAAACAATGCTCATATAAGTTAAATCACATGATGCTTTCACGATAATTTAGTTCTTTGTAACGTTTTTGTGGTTCGTTAACTCATAATGCTTTTTATGTTTGTAAATGACTGAAAATAACGAGCGAGCATTAACTGTAACATGTATAAAAGAAAACAAACATTTTTTTAATAACATTTTCCACCGAAACGTTCTTTTTAAAATAAACATTAACTTGGTCCAGTGTCACGATGTAATTACCCTCGTATGTGTTACTTTCGAAAACAACAACCCAACACTCTCGAAGTTTTTTAATCATAAAGCTTAATTGAGTTTTCTATTTCGAAAAAATACTGGTGAAGCTGTTATTTTAAGGTTAAAAGTTGTATTATATTAATCCACAGGTAATAATGATTGGAAAAACAAAACGTTAACCATTCTTAGATCGCAACGATTATTCATACAACTTACAGTGAGATCATTAAGGAGATCATGTTAACGTTTTTATCTCTTGAGGTTTTGATTAGTCTGTATTTAGATTAATCATGAAATACACGTTAATCGCCATTTAGACATATTTTTAATAATATTTAGCTTCTGCTTTGATTAATGTAATGAATTGAAATGTGAACACATATTTAGGTTGTATTAAAATTTTATATAAAATACATTCACTACATCAAATACACTGATCGGAACTTCTCTCAGTATTGCGATGTGCAAATATATTTGCTGCATCGCAATTAACTAGAACATACAAAGTTACGAGTAAATTTGTGTAAAGCAAAGTACGGGGCATCTGTGAAAGGACTAAATGACCTTTGATAGTTTAGACAAATATTTGATGGTATTGATGCTATTTTGCTAACCCCCATTCTCTTAAAAGATATATTACTATGTATATTTTTTTATTGAAAATATACTATGGTATCTAATTACCTATAATAACACCTACCTATTACATAAATTATTATTTATATGATATTGTTCAGAGATATTTTTCATACACAAGAATTAAAATATATGTACTGTAATACATTTGTAGGTATATATGATAGGTGTCGCTGCAACTGTAACGCCCTGCATCAACCAGTTATAGTATTATCATTAAAGTTAGTTTTCTAATTCAACATATATTTTATATATTAGCCTCTAACGTTAAAATTTTCTGTCGTATTTTTCTATCAATTTCGAGATTTAGAAAGAGGATATAATAAGATGCTGCCTACTGAACGTATTAATTTTAAACTCCGTTAACATTTCACCTCAATTCATCGTGTATGAAAACGTTCATTACGAAATCAGTCGCCTGGCAAAATCGTCGTGAATGAGTGATGAGAAGGGTAGGTTGAAACGCGTTACCATGCCGATAAAAGCGTTACTTATCGTACTAACTCATCAGTGACTGCTCAAATTATATTATTAGAATGCTATCTTTGAACAGCAGAAGAATAATTATGAAGCTTTTATATAAATGTCTCAAATACAAACTCAAAATAGAGCCTGTATATTGAGTTCCACAT
This sequence comes from Trilocha varians, assembly GCA_030269945.2. Taxonomy (NCBI): domain Eukaryota; kingdom Metazoa; phylum Arthropoda; class Insecta; order Lepidoptera; family Bombycidae; genus Trilocha; species Trilocha varians. The sequence goes on along the minus strand of AP028265.1, from coordinate 7,324,592 downwards.
TTAAAAAAAAGATTGATATGATGTTGAAAAGTATACACAAATCAAAAGTCGCATGGATTTCGAAATTACAAGTATAATGCCGTATTCAATAGCTAATTAATAATTGGCGATCCGAATACTATTATTAATGACAATAGACTAATCATGGTAATCACTCATATTTTATTGAAAAATTATAATTATCTAGTAAGTTTTTTCTTCCTAGGTATATTAAAACATTTTAACCTGAAAAATCGTTTTCATTATAATTATACCCTAAAGACCTCTCTCGACACGGCGACTGGGTTCTTTGTCAACTCCAAATGATTTGCATTTGCGTCGCATGTCACACGACACGAATACAACGATTTCGCGAGCGCAAGCTGAAATTAAAACTTCATTTTTAATGACGTGTTAGCATACGGCTCTGGGCGCGCAGGTCACATATTCAGCTTTTTTAAATTTTAATCATACATACTTCAAAGAAATTACACAAGCAACATTTGCTCGTACATTTTTTTGTTTTCTTGTTAAATATAATTTCATGTTTTCCTGGTTTGGTAATTGCGGTTCTTTTTCCTTATTTTTTGTACATTAAATTATTTAATTTTATAATAATATGAGATTGTTTTTTTACATTTACATTGTTGTAACTATAAATAGATCTTTTTGTATCTGACGATAATAATAAAAAAATCACACCATATTAAATTTACAATAATACTCGTAAGTAACTAAGTATAATGTTGTATAATAATGAAAACAATACTTTCTCTCAATTTAGTTGTAAAATCTAATTGAAAGTTTTACAAATACGTTGTTGCTTTGATGTAGGTGCCTGCTGTTATTCGCAAGTCAAATAAATTTTAACGCATCTAGACACGCGGTAGCGTATCAGGCCAAGTTCAAGAAAGTGAACAAGCAGCACCGTGTGTAATATTACCCGAACCATTTGGAGCGACTTTTGACCCCCTCATAAATTAAAAACTACTTCACATACATAACAACATAGCTAATTCAGATTCAATTTCTCTGAACAGGCATTATATTTGTAGAGAAATATTGTAGTTTCCAGGAAATCGTCACTAATCCTAAAGTAGGAAATGAAAATTGTTATTAATTGGTTAGAAAATACAAAGTTGCACGTCAATGAGGTAATGGAAATGTAGTGCGTTTCAAATCCATGGAAAAATGGGTACCTAGATTATATTAATAAGCACAGAACTAAAACAGAACTGGAACTAAAGTAATTATCTGAAAAAATATGCATATTTTGTTGAAATTAAATTATACTTTTTCTAGAATATAATATGAAAATTCAGTAGGTAGAAGTTTATCATATAAACGTATTATGTTGAGCTAACTCTGTAACCTCGTTTTGCCTTATGAAAAATTGGTAACGCTTTTACGAGTAAGCGAATTTTGCTCGCGGAAGCGTCACATTATGAAAATATTTTCCATTCACTCACATTCTGGTGTACAGGTGTGTATACATACATGACAATAAAATAGACGCTATTTTTATCATTTATTGAACATGAACTTCGGTTTAGTTGGGAATCATTTTCAAAATCTTGTGTTGCATAATATAAGTGGAGGTTTATTTTGTTTATTTATAAGTTGTCTGTTTTTTTTAATTAAAAAAATGCTTTTTAGTTTGCATGTGTGTTGCATGGTTGTTTTGTTGTCAGTCATTCCGGCGGCGTTGCTGTCGATGGTGCATACCAACACGGGCTACCATAGACACTGCTAAACACCTAGACAATGGTGACATGAACCATGTGCGTATACGAGTATTGTAACAGGTGGTGGGCAGGTGCCATAAACTATTACAGGGTGTCGTGCCAACATTCTCGAATATGTCTTTCGAATTGTAAAAGTTATAGACTAAGTTGATTTTTTGTTGAGTAACAACTAAAGATAAAACTGACGATTTCGGGCGTGTTGGTAATTATAATTCAAACCCACCCTGTGTACCTTAATATTGCTTACAATTAATCGTACACTAACGCAGTAATTCCGTCATCTTTTCATTGTAAACCCAATTTAACCATTGACGTGTGATCAATTGTCTTGTTAACAGTCGCTGCAGGCAAAACTCTCCTTCAGTTCCAAAGAGATCGTTGCCTTGAGTTGCTCCTGGTGTAAAGATGCCTACCACAACAAAGAAAGTTGTTTTAATCTTCAGCGGATAGGAGAGGAATGCTCGTTAGGTACAAATATAAAATACTTTGAATGTAAAGTTTTCAACTTTATGTATTTAAGATAAAATAATATGTTGTTTGCACTTTTAGGATCACAGTCGATTATAACAGTACCACCTTCGTGGATTGTAAAATTACCTAGAAGAGGAAGTTTTAAATCGTCGCTTAGGAAATCACCAAAAAAGAAAAGTGCCTCGAAAAAGAAAGGGAAGGATTCTAAAAACGAACAAAGAACTTTTGTCATCAAACCTATACCGACAACTAACGTAAAACCGGTGTTGGTTTTCATTAATCCGAAGAGCGGCGGCAATCAAGGGGCCAAATTACTTCAGAAGTTCCAGTGGTTATTAAATCCTCGACAGGTGTTCGATCTCACGCAAGGTGGCCCTGGGCCCGGGTAAGTGACTATTACAGTTTTGTTTATCGTTTTCAATCATGGAATTAAAAACACATAATGACCTTAATAACTTAACAATCGTAACTATATTTTTTATATCACCTACTAAACTCGACAAAAGTACCAAATGAGTAAATATAACCTTTATTGTAGAATTAATAGCTCTAATAAAAATTTTAACGCCGTTACGTTTGAATAAATCAGTAAACAAAAGATTAAAGAAGTAGCAACTAAGTGTAATTATAAAACATTACGATCAAAGTGGAACAATACAGTTACGAGATTTATAGTTCTACATCCATCTACCGATAAAAACTATACAAAATTTAAGCCAATTAGTATTTATTCTGGATCAGTTTACTTATAATTCTGTGTATTAAATAAATTATCATAAAGCCGAATGCAAATAAACTTCTACTATATTTCCTTTGTATTGGCTCAAATTGAAACACCTGCGTTTTCAGGATTTTATGATTCAAATTTTAAGTTAATTAAAAAGTAATATCTACCGTATTGAGAGGAAACTATAACAAAAGTTCAATACAATAATTAAATCTAACGATTTAGGATTTATTGTTCAAAAGTTTACGCTCGAATATTGTACCGCCGCGCTGTCTCAATAAATTAATATTGCTGACTTATCAGTTCGATTTGAACTGTTTTCTGAGATTTATTGCATAATCCATCATTGATTAATCTCTATTTCTCTTACTAAGTACTGAACAGTCTTACTCTATAAAATCAAGTAGTCTTATCTTAAACCATTTAATGATATTTAACTTTAGAACGATAATAAGTTGTGCCTTGTATGCAATCCCGTAGAGTAACATAAATAATAGTTATAGTGTATACTGTATGTATGGGTTAAACGTCATGTTCTAAACATTTCAAACTATTACATTGTTTACATTTTGTTTACAATTTTCTTCATCAGCAATGTTTCTATAATTAGAAATGTAATATCGTCAAAAGTGTTCCCGTGCGTAATAAATACAATGTTTATGTTACAATAATTGTATTATTATTGTAACGAAATTAGAAATAATGGAATTATTTTAATTACAGAAATATTGGGAGATAAAGAACAACGTGTAGTGCTTTCTAATGTAACGTTATTAACTATGTTTAATCAATACATAGTATAAAACAAAGTCGCTTTCGCTGTATGTCTGTATGTATGCTTAGATCTTTAAAACTACGCAACGGATTTTGATGCGGTTTTTTTTAATAGATAGAGTGATTCTTAAGGAAGGTTTGTATGTATAACAAATGCATAATATAGTAGAGAAACACTGATAAATTTAAAGGTTTCTAATGTGATGTCGTAAATAAGCACGTTTTTTGCGCTTATATTGCAAACGCTGGCTGAACCCTACGAGATAGACCAAAATAATGTACTACAGTATTGTTCACCTTAAAAAGTTCAACAAAAAAGTCCGCGATGATATATGTCTATCTCTTAGGGATAACCCAGCATAACCATTTTTATTCTTTACTAAAAAATGGTTATTTACGAAGTGATTTTAAACAATACAGCATTAATCCTTATCCAATTAAGTAAATTGTGCATTTATTATAGATCAATATGCTTTTTACAGCATGTAATTTAAGTGAATATTACCGAAGATATTACAAATTTAAAATGCAGGGTCGTAGTTGTTTGCGCCGGGCGGCGCGTGCCTATATAGGCTACAATTTTTGAACCCCTTTGTAACGCAGACGAAGTTGCGCGGGTCATCTAGTTTTCAAATAAATTAGGGATCCGCATGAAAATATCGAATATGTAACAAAAGGTGAAAAATCGAAAACTATTTATGCGTACGCTACAAAAACTATTGACAATAGAACAAAATGATGTACTACGGGTTTTTAGGTCTTTTGAAGACAAACAAAAAAGTCCGTGACAGCATATATCTAACTATCATAGTTTAGTCACAATAACCGCTTTTATGTTTATAAAAAAAATATTTCGTCCCGAGCTTGAATTTAATGTTAAATGAGTAGCGTTATATTAACCCTTATCCAAATTAAGTATTATATTATCAAGAGTATTAATGTAGAAGTAAATTACTTTTTGTTTTATTCCAATCGGACTTTTCGTTTAGAAGTTATCACGAGTATAAGACGCAATGAATATGCGGGTGCACTTCGGGCACATAATAACGCGACGGCATTGCGAGTACTGTTTGAACCCCTTTGTAACGCAGACGAAGTTGCGCGGGTCAGCTAGTCATATATATAACTAAACTACTTCTTAGCTAGGTTTTGTGATAACCGTAAGTAATATTGGCTATTTGTTACAGATTAGAATTATTTCGCAAAGTGCCGAATCTAAGAGTGTTAGCTTGTGGTGGAGATGGCACTGTAGGATGGGTGCTCAGTGTACTCGATCGTATTGGATCAAGACCTGCCGTGGGTGTGCTGCCTCTAGGAACAGGAAACGACCTTGCACGAGCTCTTGGATGGGGAGGGGTGTGTACAATTGTCCTTTGTGTGGCACAATTTTATAAATTAGAGATACGTTAACAGGACCACCAATATAAAAAACTTAAGTTTCTACTCAAGCTCTAATTTTTTTAATTCATCATAATATTATTAGAACACTCGATAATCTTTACGTCTTTATTTGTTACCATAATAGTAGTACTTAATCTTTTTAAAATTTGAATTGATTCATTGACTATTCAGTGGAACTTGCAAACAGAATGTTACAATTCAAAAGGCGAGCTTTAATAAAATAATGAGAATCTGCAAATGTATTTAGCAGAAACGCTAGAAGCGGGATTCGATTTGGTTAAATTGTGGTGTAAAGATAATTAAGCCTCTGAGACAGTAAAGGAGTTTTATCCGAAGGAGCCCACTAGATTCATGCCATTTTCAATAAATGTAGTTTTTTTTTTTATTTCGACGTGTCTACTATTGTTTTTATAACTAGTATTATTCCGCAAATTTTCTTTTTTAGGACGGAAATAATTTCAGGTAATTGCAGTGTTTATGTCCAAAACAATTCCGAACTTGATTGCCGTTACGTAGTGCGTACGGATATATAAAATATTATGTACATAATAATGTTATGCCCATCAATTCAGTATTTGCTTACTAGTCATCCAAGTTAATTGATGAAATTTATAAAAATAAACAAATACCTAAGTTTTTATTATAAGGAATTCCTTATGCTTACAATGACGTCCATTTTAGTTCGAGAGTTAGTTCAGTTTTGAATGGTTTTGACTAGGTAGGTACTTGAGGCAACTGAAAAGTTTTGTTCTGTACTTTTCCTTAACTTTTACACAAAACTACAGACCCGAACATTTTCCTGTCCTTGACATGTTTGCAAAAGAATTGCTGACTAAAACATTTTTATTTCAGTACAATTCCTTTGCATATTAATTAATACCAATGTTTGTATAAGACTTTCAACTTCTGAATGCTTACTTTTATAATTTAAAAACCTATCTACTAAAAATCATCACATCATATTCATTGAAGGCAGTGAAGTGTACTTAAGAATCAGAACATACACAGTGATCCATGAAATAAATCCCGTGATTACCTGTTGTCTCCGACTCGTTACAATGAGCTCTAAGGAGGCCATAAACAAACTTTATTACTTCGGCCGTCAAATTTTTATTAATGCCTAAATACGACAAACACGCTACGGTTTATGGAGTGATTCAGAACTGTTCATTACGAGTCACCTACTCGTAATGCTATATTTGTAACAACACACATAAGCATTGGGCGCTCTGTATTTGTATCCAACAAGCCGGAAATGAAACTTAAATACGTACAATATTTTAACGTTTTTCTTTTTTAGTCAGTTATTTTAGACACTTAATTTAAAATTTTACCTTAAATTATAACAAGACCAAATAGAAATTAACACAAATAAGTTGAAACAATAAAACATGCTACTTTTTGATGTATTATGACTTAAAACGATTATTAATTAAAAGATAAAGAGACATTTTTCCGAAATAAATATTTTTAACAGATATGAAGCGATGCTATTAAAATACCTGCTCACATTCGACAGTCACATCCGGAACATTGTATAATTAATAAGCTATGTCGTCCCGATACTAAAATAAACCAATCCGAGGAGTATACTATTTTAAACGATTGACTGTATACATAAGATAGAATTGTTCACATTGGCTTGTATGTCTTAACAAATAACTTTAGATTTTTCAGATGTTTAGATATATTATATTGTTGTATCACCAATCCTAATATTCGAAAATAGTGGTCTGTCTATATCTGTAAAACCAAATAAACGAAAAGTTTAGGATTCTATACTGTAGTATCTATAGGGGAAACGAATTGTTTCCAACGTTTCTACGTAGTCAATTTAGCAGTTTAAATTGTTCCATCCGTTTCGAACGAATTGCGGATTCAACGCCAATTTAATTTGTATTGTGACAAAAAATGTCCCTCGGGAGTACCGATGGTTTCATTTTAGATATTTGAAACAAGTTCTAGAACAAGTTTCAAAAAAATTAAGATAGATCACGATGTCGTTGACACATTATAATTATTTTGTTGTTACTGTTAACTTTATTTAGATGACGTCATACTTTATTTCAGGTAGGTACTTGTTATTTTTTTAAATTCTTTTAAATTATATACAGTTATTAATATTTACTGGTATTACATTTTATTTGATATTTAATGTTACTTTAGATATTTATTAATCCAAATCTATCAATCAATAAATATATATAATCTATTATACATCCAAATGATATAAGAACATCTTAAAAAATACAAAAAAAAAATGTTTTCAAAGGTAGTCATATCCTCCATGTACGTGACCGATCAAACAAAAATTGAGACAACGTTACACGACAAAGCTGTAGCATTATAAGTAATTATAACAATGTGTTATTTTTAGGGTTACGAAGATGAGCCTATATCGAAGATTTTGGCAAACATCGGAGAGAGTGATACCGTTCTGCTGGACAGATGGCAACTCACGGTCGAACCGAACACTTCAGCATCAGGAGAGGACACTACCCACGCGAAACCAGAACTCCCACTCAACGTAGTCAATAATTACTTCTCTTTCGGTGTTGATGCTCACATCGCTTTAGAATTCCACGAAGCTAGGGGTAAGTTTCAAGGAAAAGAATATTAAATCACTTTACTTAATTATTAATTAGTCTTAACAACTTTGTTCGGGAATATAAAGTTACAAAATGAGTGATAAATTTTAAAATGGATAAATAATGTAAATCATACGAAAGAAGTCTACATAAGCATATTTTTCTCAAAATTAGGTTTAGGACATGAGAATATTTACCGCAAATGTTTGTATTATTTTATATCTTTTATGCTACCACTAACCAAGAATGTTAGGTGTACCTAATGTTTCAATTCCAGTTATCGTTAAAAACTTTTTTTTTAAACCATTGCTACTGTAATAAATGAAGGTAATCTATAGATATAGGACCTGTGCCGCACGTGATTGATGTTTAAACTTGGAAAGATCATTTGTCTTTCATTCCGCAACAAGCTTAATTAGAAAATAACAGAAAGCGTACGAAATATCCCGACTTCCCGGAATTCGCAATGTAAATAATAATAAATATTAAACTACGACCGTGATTCCATTGTGAATATTTTATACATTGTGATTTACCAAATAGAACTCTGAATTTATAATATTATTCTTTATGCTGTAATTATTGTTTGTATTTTATTCAATTACGAATATATCTATTACGGACTATAAGAAAAGAATTACTTAAATCATATAGATATGGTTATTGGTACTTTGTTAATGAATGAAAAATACTGTAGGTACGTCTACTTCATCCACACTTATTTTATCATATATTTAGTAGGTACATAGCTCATTCGCAAAACACAACAAATTAAAACATAATTTCGAAAAATATTCTAAACCTCATACAAAAAGTAACAATGACATTGCTTAAAGCATGACATGTGAGTGTTTACCGATACGTACGTAGGATTTGAGTATGAATAATGTATATCCGTCTCGCGGATTCAAACGCGACAATATAAAAGCGTACCTTCACTTGTACATAAGTGTTGTTAACTAACACATTCAAATTCGGTCGTACGTGAACTGGTATTAATGCTCATTTCCACTTCACAAAATCGTTAAGTGTTAAATTGTGTTATGGTAATGTTGTGACTTATGAAATGTAGTTAATGAATACATTATACAAGTTTTGACACATGACTGCCGCGTACGCTCACGCGCTACGTCAAATCCATTTTATCATAGTTAAAGTTCTAGTTCATGTGTTAAAAAACAATTATAACTTTTTTCACATCGAAAAATCTTCGGTATAATTAAACTTTACAGCGATTTCCACTCAGTTTCGGGTCGTATTTTCCTCGTTTTAAATAAAAACCACTTTGTATCGTTCGCATCGGGAGTTGGAAGTTATGATTAAATAAACGTTGACGATGACCTTTCCCGCGGCTAACCAAACAAACAAAGTGTATTGTTTTGCAGTAAAATAAGAAGTGTCGATGTTTTACGTAATCAAGTTATCATTGTCTAAATGTTCTTGTTGGTTTAATGTCGCACGAATTATGAAAAACAAAACATAACGTTGTAAACAAGTTTTCAAAGAGATTACATAATTTTTAAAGAAGAACAAAATTATACAGGAACTTAAGTGACTTTGTAAGTTTTCATTGTGGTTACGACAAAAGTTTATCATGTCTCTTTATTATTTAATCCAAACAAGATCGAAGAACTGTATCTATAGTGTAAAACGTATAAGGTCCTTTAATATATTTATTACATATAGTAAATTTATATTCAATTCATATATATTAAAAAATAAATAAGTGTACTTTATGCAATTCAGAAATACAATTGAGTAAATACAATATGATACTTATTTATATCATTTACAACAATACAATAACCGTTAGCAACAACATTTCTGAAATCAAGAGAATTTACAAACACCTGTCTAAATAAATTGATGTGTCACTTGAAGCAAACACTTAAATACCATTATTATTTTCGTAACAGAAGCGCATCCCGAGAAGTTCAATTCTCGAATAAGAAATAAGCTGTTCTACGGAACGGCAGGAGGGAAGGATCTCATGCAGCGGAAGTGGAAGGGTCTTGCCGAATTCGTAACAATGGAGTGCGACGGGAAAGATCTCACGCCCGTACTCAGGGAACATAAAGTACATGCTATAGTATTCTTAAACATTCCAAGGTAAATACTATTTATTTTACTGCTTTTCACACTTTCGCTGCGTAAATCTGCTCCGGTAAATAAATGGTCTCCCGAGATACAGGTGTGATCTAATGCGGAACCCAATGTTATGAAAATGTTTATTAATTTCAGTTGTTTTTTTTTTGTTTGTTTTGAATATTTTATTAGAAAATATATTGGATTCGGATTAATTGTGTAAACATACTTTTTTCACCTGTTATCGGCTCTGGCAAATGTAAATAAATGTTTTGTATTTTGGGATATACATCAATACTTTTTAATCAGAATATTTTTGCACCGATAACTTCAATGTATTTGGTTATGTTTTATATAAAACTAAGTACAAGTATTATCCATTCAGCGAAAAGCCGAAGTTTATATTCTTATAACAGTAAAAAAGTGTCGAATCTTTCTTTATTATAAGATAAGCTTTTTAGAATTTTCAACATAATATATGCATAGGTTTGTTTTCTTAATTTCTATAAATAATAATATTTACACAAATACGCTTATATCAATCATAAAAACTATTAAAAAATGGTAAAATCTACAGAATAAGATACTTTTCACGGACAAAAACTGTAATACCCTCAATGAGCGCTGTCAAAGTATAATTTACCTGACACTTAAACGGCAACATCAAAGTCCGGGAGAATATTACTCGGCTTATAAACACTTGAAGAACGTTAACGATTCTACAATATTTACAGTTACGGGGGTGGAACTCACCCTTGGAATAAGTCAGGAGGGGCTGTTGAGCCCTCCACTGAAGATGGATTAATAGAAGTAGTAGGATTAACCACATATCAATTGGTAAGTACTTGAAATCGATGACAACAATCTTCTTTTGCGAAAAAGCGAAATATCGGTCACTGTCTTGACTAATCTCGAATGCCACTTGAATTCGATTAAGTAAGATTGTACGAAACGTTTTCAAATTTGTTTTCTATTCAGACGAAGTTATTTCTAAACTAACTATTCATTTAATGTTTGGTGTCAACCACCAAAGATTAATTTATCATTTGTGGTGTAGTAGCTGGTGAGCTATAAAACATATTCATATTGCGAGAAGGAAAAGTAGGTGCAACATTTCAAATTTAAAAGAAATTTCCTTCCCTATGTAGGTATATTTAAAACGAGAGTGCCACAGTAAACCATTGGGTGGTTTAAACAAGAGTCTTCATACTATACTTTTGTACTTTTTATAGTTGTGTTTGTATTGCTCCAATATTTCTGCGAGGAGCTATTCTCCTTTTATATGAAAAACAACGGGCCCTTAGGAAGATATTTTTCATGTTCGTTTTTTCGTGTCATAACTTTGACATGTTATATTTTCCTTTCCCTGGAGTCTTTCAGAATTATTGCTTCTTTTTGAATATTAATCGATGTGTTTCTTTCATACTTCATATATTTTAAATTTGAATTATTCGTACTGTGTGTACTTACAGATATTAATTTATATATAACTAAGAGATGAGATTAACTCATTTGTAGCGTACAAAGCTACAAAACATTGTTTTTCTCATTCAAATGTTGAACCTCAGGCAGCCCGCAGAAAACACTAGAACCATTTATAATTGACCACTAATATAAAGTACTTAATACTTATTACTACATTGAATTAAAATTAAGTCCTATGTAATAAAATTAACTCCTAATAGATAGGTATGAAGGGAAAATTCAATTACGCTACGATCTCATTTGAAATTTCATTCCTCTTGTAATTCAAATGAAATTACGTTATACACAAACAACCCACGATCAAAGCTCCTTCGCATTTGTAGCCTTTACTGCAAGCCGGAGGTCATGGTACTTGTATAACCCAGTGCAAGACCGCCAAGATAGTGACGACTAAAGTAATTCCGATGCAAGTGGACGGTGAGGCGTGTCGTCTGGCGCCTTCAATCATAACCCTATCTCGTCTCAACCAGGCCACGATGCTCGCCAAGAGGAAACCTGGCAGGATTATAGCACCGTGAGTGACATGAATATTCATTAATTCTGATACTACAGACTAACATTAAATTGAAAACGACACAGCTACTGATATTCAGAAAGAGAAAATCGTCTATCTTAATATCAACTAGAAATTTTGTGAGTTGAAATATTTGTTGACAAATTTTATGAAATTACCCAGATACAGAATACACTATGTAATATCTTTACACAACCTTAAATATGAAGAATGATACCCTTAGTGAGCGTTCAAATCATAAGTCGTAAGCGCTAAATTGAAAGTATACCATCTGTTTCAATTTATTTTTTCCACCTATACCGCAGCGTTGGTTTCGAGCATATAGGGATCTTAACATATGAACCGTGTATTCTCGTTAAAAACTCGTGCATGCAATAAAATTGTGTTACTTTATGGTGTAAATCTTCAAAAATAGATAAAAGAAACATTTTGTTTCAGTCAAACAACGCTAGACAAAGTAACACTGACCGTGAATCTCATTACAATGGCGGACTACGAGAGGCATCATTATGACAAGGAACTACTCGCCAACACAGGTACGTAGTTTAACATCCCATTACCCTACATTTTGTATTACGATATAACTAGAGTTTTATACAGGGTGAATTATAAAATTTGTGTTGTTGATGGTCTCAAACGTCTTGAAACAATAATAAATCACTAGAAGTTTAACCACTCAGTAAAATTCAGAGAAATCAGAGTTTAGGTACTATATTGATGCCGGGTGATAGGATGTGATGCGAAGCAGTTAGGAAATGCTCAGCGGAGCATAGCAAAATTGACTCGGATTAGATAAATTCTCTAACCGATACCGATAAAGGCATTCACATTCGCGCGACCCAATAGCGTTAAAATGCGATTTTATAGAATAGTCCGGTCAATTTAGACATCCAAGGTTACAATAATTCGCACTTGGCTGAATTTTGGTAGGATTGTTCAATACACTATTATAAGGGAAATGTGAAAAGTCCTCATCGATCCGGCACGTGCTAAAAAACTTACGGGGGGTCAAAGGTCCCAAAAACGGGTTTTTCGTGATTTTCAGCAAAACGGTAAGTTTTATCATAAAATTAGCTCAGACAAAAATTGTAGATCAGATAATTATCAATAAAAAATATCTTAATACTAGAGGTGTGCGAATAATTCGAACTTACGAATTATTCTGGAGTGAAAACACGTGTTTAAAACTGTTCTTTCTCGAGTAGAATACGAATACGATTTAGTTGCTGCTGAGGCTAAGTATCATTATGACTGCTTAAATTCCTTCTTAAGACCTAAAACTGGGGTTAAAGTCGGTCGACCGTAAGATGAATCTACGAATCTGGCAATGAAGGAAATATTATATATCTTATAATGATACAATAATGTACGAAGCAGCTGCAGTTTTTCCTCGTCCTCCTCATGTCCTACGACCAGAAAGTGGCACACTTATTCAATACGTTGTAGACAATGCTGATATTAATGTAAATACGCTAGACGGTAATAATACGCTCCACATAATGGGTATTATTCAAATTGTTACTCCAAAAGATTCCGTTTTACTAGAAGAACTTATGCCATGAGAAAGAGAAGCTTTTTCAGCAAAAGATTTTCAGGCAAAAGCTCATGTGCCGATCCAGATCTATCAAAATGATGATATCTTTCAACTTTTTGAATCGTTATATCTCAAAAACGGTGGCTCTTAGGAAAAAAAGTATTTAGACATTTTTTATTGATAATTATCTGATCTTCATTTTTGTCCAAGCTAATTTTATGATAAAACTTACCATTTTGCTGAAAATCGCGAAAAACCCGTTTTTGGGACCTTAGACCCCGAGTAAATTTTTTTGCACGTGCCGGATCGATGAGGACTTTTCACATTTCCTTTATAATAGTGTATTGAACAATCCTACCAAAATTCAGCCAAGTGCGAATTATTGTAACCTTACCCCTATTTTTTAGTCTAATTTGACCGGACTAGAACATTGGAAGTTACTGAAAGAAACATCAACGATGCCGAATGATGTTATACGAATCATTGTGAACAGCCCTTTATTTGTTTATAAATTTAATTATATCTTAGTTAACTATTTAATTAAGTCGAACTTTAAATATCGAATGTTTTACATATGTAATAATATATATTCAGTACCGATCACCCTGTATAGATATAAGGTCGACCCAAACTAACGATTTAGGTATTCGGTTCACCAAATAGGGTAAACGCTTAAAAGTCAATTAAACCATATCTATCGATTATTCGGCAATTATTGACACAGTTTATTAGTTGTGATAATGGCGGTGTCTTATATAATTGTTGGGTAAATTATTATAATTGGTGATTTTTTCGTCTTTAATGGTCAATTTGATTTGGCGAATTATTAAAAATACCCAAATATTATGTAATAGGGAAATCCAGAGTTGTGTGTTTTCTTAACAAAGAAAAGGCGAAGGTCATTCGGATCTCTTGGAACTTTACTTGAATTTTATCTGAGAAATGTAAGATCCTCTTCGGGAATTACCGTGTTTTAGCACTCACCAAGATGAGTGATTTGAAATAAGATGAATATACAAACTTGTAATAGTTTCTCATTTTCTAAAATCTCATCACCTAATCATATTCTAAAGTCATAATCAACCAAATGCACGCAAAATTGGCTAATTACTCACAGCATAAATAAATAAGGACTCCAAACCGGAGCCTCAGTAATTTTAATTAAAGACGCAAAGTGAAGCCACAAAGAATAATGACATTAAGCTTAAGGAATCAAATTATATTATTTATTACCCTCTAGCTTTTAACATCACCAACCCAAATTGAGTCAGACAATTACATGGCGACATTAATTTCTGTTAAAGATTTTCCCTCAGCTATCGGAGATGCGATTATGTTGATGACGTAACGGATCATTAGTACTGGAGTTACTCTTATACCTAATCTTGTACAAGTTATAAAAGTAAATGTCTCATGTAACTGGCTTGCGGTTCAATGTCGTTAACGAATGTTCTGAGCGGAGGGTTCTGTTTGCTTGAACTTTAAGAGAAGAGTCAAATTAAATTAATTTAAATTAGAGTTATTAAGATCTTATGAACTTGGTATATCATGAAGCACTCATAAATAATAATGTAAATGTTTTTCCTTCATCGTTCTTTGAGTAAATATGGAAAGGAAAGGAGTAAACATAAAAGCATTATTACTTAGTATTTTTACCTGTTAAGATTTCAAATAATATCAGCAATCACGTATTTAAATCGATGGTTATTTTCTATGAGAACAAATAGGACAATAAATGATGAATAATATTATCTAGAAAAGGTGCAGAATAAAAAAATTGTAAAAGTATTACATATGTCTTTTTCCAAACAATGGTTTTTGGAAGTAAAAATTCTCAGATTCTTGTTCGATTCAACTGTAATCATCTATACATTTTGTTATAGCGGAACGTGTGGGCTCTTTAGAAGTGAACCCTGCAACCGACTTGGAGCAAATGCGCACCCTCATTCACAACATGATCAAAGAATCTCAACAGTACTCCAACCTTGTTGACTGGTGGTTTGTTGACTGTAAGTATACATTGAAATATTTTTGTATGTAGGCATGTAGACATGGAGAGTAAAGTGTTACTGTTAATCATACACACACACACACATATACACACACACACACATCTCACATATAATCAACTCTTCAGTTCGACTTTAAATAAGTATCTATAAAAATACACTAATGAAATTACGCAATTTAAATTGATAACTAGGTATCCTAAATAGCAATCTTATTTTAGCCTAATACAATTATATTGATACCTATTTTAATAAGCGACCCAATTGGATGTAGTGAAATAGAATTGTAGAATAGATGACCAATCATTGCAGAATATTATTTTTAAATGTTTAAAATATCAACAAGTTTCTTTTAATATGAATATTAAATTACAATATAATAACACTAAACCCTTTATAATATGTCATGTACCAAATAAACTAGAAAATAAAGCGTAGGTATCATACAAGTATCTCAAAATGTAACGTTCATTTTATTAGAGTTTTAGTGCAGATACTTCTTGTAATATCGGAGCCCGGCGGGCACTTTAAGTGCTTTCCCGAGTCACAAGAGACGAATACCGCTTGATACCATTAAATGTAAACCATCTAATACCTATCTAAAATACGAGCCCAGACAAGGAAGGCTTAGTTTGAAAACGATCTTACGAACTAAAGCTCATTGAGGCTCTCAAGAGGACTGCTCCTTGGTCATTATGTAGTCTTGAGCCCTTCTATATTTTACAGGATTATTTTGAAAATAATATCATCATTAATACTTATTTAATGAAGTATTGTAAATATAAAATATTAACTTGTTTACAAGTTACTGTGTAGGTATTAATAAATCAATCATAATTCGCTTGGAGTATTAGCTTACATAAGCCGTAACTAATAATAGAATTATATGTTAAACAACACAAATAAAATCTCAAAATCTAATTCAATATAAGGTAAGAGATTGACAAAATAAGATTAAAATGGAAAAAGGAACATTTTTTGTTATCAAAGGGAATAGAACCACTCAAAGGCGCACTTCGTAGGGTTTTTAAATAAAAATGTTGACCATAATCCCTTGAGAGAGCCGTGGGAGTACCTTGAGTATACTCGACAGTCGACACTATAAATGGAATCTATAAGCGAGCTCAATTTGAGTATTTGAGGCTGAATAGGAAAGTTTTATGCACATCTCAGGTTATATTAGAAGAAGATTTTAAACAATTTTTTCTTACTGTTAAATTAAACGGATAAGTCATCTGTATTTATAAAATAATTAAAAAAAAAATATGATAAAAAATGTGTCTGTAATTTAATCAGAAGACTTAATGAGCAATGTGATACCGCCGTTTTAACATAAATTTTAATTATAAATCTACATTAAAAACTCTTAAAAGAGATTGAACTTAATAATATTAAAACCGTTAAAATGTTTTTAATAATATTAATTTTAATATTCAATACAAACAAAACCAAAATAGTTAACACTATTACACTTATTATATGTGTGTCACAAAATATGCGATAGGTGGTAAAACTTGTATCCATAAATCATACGAAATATTGACATCAATAATGGAGATAAAATATTACTTTTCACGGCTTTTTTTCATAAAGTATTCGAAAATGTTTTATCGTAAACCGTCAATTGCAAAAGCCATATAATAGGTTGAATAATTAATTGTGATCGATTCTGGAATCCCCAACAAAAAATCGAGTGGTTGAAACTTTACCCGTAATTATTTAACTCCAGGGTAATAATTATGACTAATAATTACTTTAGCCTTATATACGTATAATGATTATATATAGTTTGAAGGCTGTTTGTTGGTGTTAGTAGTTTGATGGTTTATTTGTATTTTAATTGTTGATTTATATTAGGTATGTTCTAGGATAAAAAAGGCTTAGAAATACAGAAGCCTAATGTTTTGTAGACACAGTTATGTGGAGCATGACCAGATCACATCACGTAACAATAATCATCGCACTGGGAAACGAACACTGACACTCAGAATACAGAATGAGTTATGCTCTATTCCGAAACTAGCACCTGCGAAACACCTGTGATATTAGACTAACGAGGCAATTTACATTCCCAATTCCATTTAATGAATTTAATAATAGTGTTTTAATTACACTCACGGGTAATACTGTTAATTAATAAAACATATTTCTTTCAGCCGTAACAGCGGAACGGTTTTTTAGAATCGACAAAGCGCAAGAAAATCTTCATTTCCCAGCTGACATTGGGCACGAGAATATCTATATACTAGACGCGGCGCCCCAAACTCCTGACACTGACACTACAGCGCAGCCCGACACCACTGCCTCTCTCGATAGGACAGGACCTTCAGTGTCTCTTGACACCACAACTGGCTTGTCGGTGTCGTTGGATATATCACAAAGTGTTGACACTCCTAGTGCTGGAGTCTCGCTTGATGTGCCAGAGTCCCATGCGAGGTAAGGAATGTATATCATATATAGTATACTCATCAGACGAGACGTAGGTAGGTACGAGTACTGACGTATTAACTTTACCGTATTTGTTAATACAAAATCAGAATTTAAAAAAAAATCACCACTATTGTATACAGTACGTACGATCCAGATACATCTAGTTTCAGCTTCGTTAATCGTAGATTTATCGTTTTTTTGTATTTAAAGTTTAAAGAGATAGCATAAAAATGAACTGCGAAATAAAATCCTAACAAATTCAAACCACTAAGAGATCATCGTATCAAAACGCTAAAGCAAGAACCTTCATTTTCCATTTTTCCGGCATCGTATCTACGGTGCAGCCTTCTTTGCGTTAGACGGCTGGTTCCAGTTGAATGGAGACTCGGAAATAGCTTGCGGCATTACTCGTTGAATGGCTCTACTCCATTCAACTGTTACCGTGAATAACGCACTATAGCCTGACGTAGTTTTTGTTGGTTTCTACCGAGCCTGGGTCGCCTGGGATGGGCGAACTGAATGCACACTAAATAAACCCTGCAACAAAAAAACCTACGCTTTAATGATTTCCGCCAGCGCCATGGTAAAGATTCTTGTGTGTTATTTTACTCACGGTTAAACTTTTTTGTTTAAAATAAGCGAGACAATCATTTAACACTTCGGTTAACACTTTATATACCCAATTAAGTTTTTTATTATCTGTTAACTACTATCATTATAGATTTTGTTGTAAACATAAATTTGCGTGTTAATTAGTTTTCGTAATTTGAATTTCTATCCTGAGATAAACCTTTATTTTATCGCTCGTTATCTTTGTAGTGAGTCCGGGTTTGGC
Source organism: Trilocha varians (assembly GCA_030269945.2). Taxonomy (NCBI): domain Eukaryota; kingdom Metazoa; phylum Arthropoda; class Insecta; order Lepidoptera; family Bombycidae; genus Trilocha; species Trilocha varians. The sequence goes on along the minus strand of AP028265.1, from coordinate 7,306,015 downwards.
AGTCCAGCGAGAAATTCAGAAGAGCAATTAACTCCGCAAACCCCTCCACCTTCCTACTCCGCCCCTGCTCCTGCCCCTGCCCCCGCTCCTCTAACCCCCAAAACATCAGTTCCTCCAACACCAAAGACAGTTCCTCTGATACCTCCCAAAGTTCCTATACTCATCCAAGAATCTAACTCTCCGCCGTTGTGCACCAGTCCTCCGGCCAAGGATATTCGTCCCACACATGAATCCATCGCACGATTCAAAACGTAAGTTTATAGCATTTACTAATACAGTGTGATTCTGTAGATGTTTTGATAACTTTGACATACTCATAACAGAATATTAATGTTACTTGCGTCTGTAATGAGTCCATAACGACCCCACTCGAGAGAACTTAGATTAGAGCCCTTCAGAACAATGCCAAAGTGATCAAAACTAAACTATTGGAGAGTGAGTGATTCACCGAATTTTGTATAGTTAGGAACGTAATGAGCAAACTTGTAGCATTTCTCTTCTCACGTTAGTTCTGAGCTTAAAATAGTTAGTTTAAACACTGTAGGGGGGATAGATAAAGGAGTGTGATTTATAATAATGTGTCGTTAGGTCACCGCACACGTTTGACTACTAAAGCACGAGGCACACTCGCCATTCTAATCTGCACTCTATCTCTTCTTTCTTCTATTGCATGCAGCATTCATGAGAAACTCTTTGGACTTGACCAAGAGGTGTTTGGCTATAGGTGAGATACAATCAATATTATAATAAAAGTTAGTTTAAAAATAAATTGTAAACAGTAAATTATTTCATACAATAAGCTTTAACTGAAATAAACAAAACTGTCAAATACATGTAACAAGAGATACTGATCGTTGAAATTTTTCGACGCTCGCGTATCAAAAGTAGAAAGTTCAACTTTTATATTGTTTCAGGAATTTGTTGGAAAAAACATCTGACGCTCTCCTAAAAGCAGCTAAAGTGGGCGATCTCAAATTGGTAAGCGAGTTAACGTGTCGTTTGTACCACAACGGGATAAGTTTCATAACGAGATTAAACATTTTATTATATCGAAGCCCTGGTATAAACAGAATCTGACAAAATGAAGTTTCTTTTTACTCCCAATTTCAAATTAAACTCACAGAAATTGATGTTGTGAGATGACTTAGGTATATAACTAGTGAAACAATTAAGTAGTTCTGATATTATAAGCAAGCATGCTAATTTGTATTGGCTTTTACAGATTAACTGAATGGCATTTAAAAAGAACTACTTAGTATTACTGAAGGTTTAATTAGTTGAACTATGCCACTTCTATGCAATTATGCAAATCGATCGGAAGAGTCCGTTTTCTTCAATATGACTTATAATATTGTGCTAATAATAAGGTTTCTAACAGCTGTTCTGGTCTTCATTATTAGTAGTCATTTAAATTTGAATTTCAGAAATATGGATCGACTAAATGTTTCGTTTGGAAACATCGGTATACATTTGAAACCAATTTATAAAGTATAGGTTTACAACGTTAAATTGTTTCAGCGTGTTAATAAATGAACAAAACTGAATCGTTCTGTGTCAAATTTAATATTTATCGGACACACAAGTCAGAAACAAATTATTTTAACTTTTAGGTATGTTCAAAAGTTTCAACACAATAATTATAACTAAATGAATACCAATAATTTGGTTAACTAAAAACAAAAACTCAGTAAAATTAAATGTAAAGTGTTAAAATTTGTCCAACTTTATTCCTTTTAAGAGGGCAAATATCTGCTAAGGAAGAATTTATTGAAATTCACAAGGGGTCGAAGACGGAACTGCTTGTTTATGATAATGGCACTGTAATATATTTTATCCTTTTTAGTGTTGACTTGTGAAGATGGGGGACTGGGCCTTGCACCTTGCATTATGATGACTATTCCACAAATATATATTTTGCCTTTGATATAAATTATTAAAGTGATTTTTTGTTCTTAAATCAGAGAAATATTTGTTACTTTATCAGCTACTTCCTCAAGATTCCAAATTATAACGCTGAATATAATGAAGTTTACCTAACGTTACAACAAGAAATTGACGTTTACAAATTAGACGCTTTTGTTCCCTTATAAGTAACAACGTTTACAAGATTTCGAACTTATTTGAAACAGTAGAAACCTTGTCTTTATTCAACGCTGTATAATTAATATTGCGTTATGTAATATACTCGTATAATAATATCGAAACGTACTTGTTTAATTATGCCTCTTGTGGACCTGATGTGTAATTCATAATGGTCCCTTGCCATTGGATTTGTACAATCTGCCGCCGAAATTAATGAGACATTTCTATAGCTTTAGCAAGTAGCCTACTTCATTTCGATTCCAACCTATTTGCATGGTTGGTTCAATACAAAATATGACTTAAGCTGAAATGTTAGAGAACAAAATTGTATTTCAAAAAATAATTTCATATTAAAAAGGTATTGAATAGGTATGCATTAGTATCTAAATAATAACAATTGAAACTGTGAACTAAGCAACTAAGGCCTACAATGGTAAAATAAATACATTCTAAAGAAGCTTTTTCATAGCGGTTGCTCGGAATAAAAAGCTAAATCAGATAAACTTACTTTTAGTAGATCAAAGCTTCTTGCCAATCTAGATTTAAGCGGACCAAAACCAACTTAATCTACAAAGATAGTCTTTTTGACTTTTAAAATCGCTTCGAAACATACGGGTAGGTACTAGGTTCCAAATGTGGACCGTAACGAAAAGGTCTCTCAATATCATCGTACCTTAATAATTAAAAAAACTATTAGTCTTAGAAACAAAAATGTGGTGTGAATGTTTCAATAATATACTCAGCTCGCGTTAATAAGTAATTTATGTTTATTTTCTATTATGTACCTGTTCTTTTGTATTAAATATATTTTTATTATACATTAAAAAAGTATGGGACCTAAGTTCAACCATTACCTTTCATCTGACACCAGAACCTTTCAAATCGATCCACCCAAACTAAAGTCAGGCGAATTGAGTAGTAGGTAACCTCCTTCTTTTTGGAAGTCGGTCAAATACATAAAACAGTCTCAATCTTGTTTTTTTTTACTTCAATCTTTTACTTTAAAAGCGATTCGCTAACATAGACGTTTCACGTTAAAACCAACGGCCGTGTGCTCCGGCGCCCCCGGCACAGCCCCACCCGATATTTTTTGTTCAGTACATTTTGCGTAACCTTTTATCATGTTAAATCATTACTATTGTAAGTATTCAGATACAGTTAAGGAAATAATGTTTTCATGTCGACAAACTTCACGCGTTTGGATTAGTTACACTTATCTAGTCATTGGTTATTTTATGGTCAGTTTTAGTAACGATTAGTATGGTAGTACCATACTATTTGTGACAGCCCGTCTGATGGCAAGAAGTTGCCACTGCTCATAAACCTATGCACTATCAAAACCTATACAAAGACTCCACAAACTACCATAACGGACTTTGAAATTTCCGTTTGAAGGGGGACATCAGACCTACTGGGACTTCAAGTAATGAATTTTATAAAAAACGACATAATGGTGAGTCTGAATATGATCGTTATCTGTTGAAAGATGAAGGAGCTCCACGCCGCCGGCTACTCATTGTTATCAATCGACGCGAGCGGTCAGACAGCGCTACACATTGCGGCCCGGTACGGCAACAAAGAGATCGTGAAGTACCTGATAGCGTGCGCTCCGACCGCCATCCTGAACATGCGGGACAACGAGCGCGGTCAGACGGCGCTGCACAAGGCTGCGGCGCACAGACGGCGCGCGGTCTGCTGCATGCTGGTAGCGGGCGGCGCCTCGCTCACCCGCGCCGACCACGCCGGACTCACGCCGCGCCATCTCGCGCTCCGGGCTGACGACCACGACCTTGCAGCCTACCTCGAGAGTAAGATACTGCTCATTTCATAACTCCGAAAGTTTGTGAGGACGTATGAATGACTGAATTTGTAGATATGTGCATGTGTAAGGACGTACAGATTTGTGATGGTGTCAATTCATGATGTTATACATGAAATTCACACATAAGCTTCGATTGGTTAGGTGGTGCAACAATCTAACAAAACAACATTTGCCAGAATCAACTAGTATACAGTCTACACACCTACCATACACACTATAAAACGAATACACCTGGTCATATCTTATTATACACATATAAAAAATTCAGTCGACTTTAATACCCACTTGTTGTTTGTAGTCAGTTGAATTTGTCCCTAATGACTATTTACTCATTCCCTGACTCAGTTAGATGACCAATGTATGCGTGTGTGTGTTAAAAACGTATGTCTCATCCAAGTATAACAATACACACAAACTAGTTAAATACTTTAAATTCTATAACATAATTATGAATGTAACTACACGAAATACCCACAAATAACTGACGACCAACCGACACCGTTCCTCATATGCACTCAAAATATGCCGTCCGTATAGAAAGAAAAAAAAGTACCTATATATATTCAGTAGTCTTTTTAGTCTTGTAAATAAGTAGTAAATTTCATTAAATCTTTGTTTCTCTTATATTTTCGTGTTCTTGTTTCTTTGAGATTAGTCACATTAAAGCGATTTAACGGATGTTGAATAAAATTAATGAAGTGGCTTTCAAACGATTTACTAAGACAATTATTCTAGAAATTATTGTATCTAAGATGCTTTGTGTTCGTGTTTCTTCAATTTGTATTTCCATTTAAAATTCCAAAATGATTGTCTTTTGTGTCTACTGAGGCGTGTGAGACGTTTATTTGAATGGTTCCGTCGCGTTTCAACATAAATAAAGCGTATTACGCGCGTTTGTACCTATTCGAAATAACTGATCTTTTCCTTTTAAATTCTTGGCATTGAACGTGAAGTAAATAGCTTTATTATGAAACGGAAAGGTACTGAACTCGTTTTAAGGATGGAATGTGAAAGGGATCCGTAACCGTTATTCGGATTTTATTACAGTAACACATCTACATTTCAGGTCAGGAACATTTCCAATTAGTCTCTGAAGACTTGGAAACTGCTGTTTGAGGAGGAACTTGCAAACGGTCACCAACTAGAATTCATGTGGGTAGTTTCCCAGGGTTCCGTAACTTTAGTGACGGACGCGCGGACGCTTGACCCCACATAATGTTTAGTCGACTACTCTTACCAAAGTGATATTGTTATGTGAATACTTATTGTTGGTTCAACACTAATGTTATCACTGAAAAAAACATTGATAATTATAATTCTAATTTCGAATTAGTGATTTTGAAATTTGTATTTTAGCGCAAGGAGATAGGGTAAGGTTTACGATTGGAATAGCTTAGTGATTTATTCATTTCAATTTTGAACCAAATAATAATCTTCAATTGCTTTTCACTGAAGTAGGCATTATGGATTTATCTTTAATAAAATATAATTAATTATTAATCGAGCATAGCCAGTGCTGTTATCTTTGTCGATTTTTGCTCACAAAACTATGTGAAACATATACAAACCACATCAGATTCTATTGCTTTATTAACTTATTTTTGCTTTATTCTATTTTTATTCCCAAAATCATATTTTATAAATATAATTTATGTTTATTTATTTTATATTTATCATACTTCAAACCTAACTAGATAGTTAAAGTTTCTAATTGCATTTTAATTTAAGATTAATATTTGTTAAAAGGGTGTTTCTTAAATTGTTTGGTAGTAACCGTTAAATGACGGGCTGGAGATATAGCATTTAACGAGCGGTCGCTCTAGTTTAAGCTTCGACATTAACTAAATACTTACTAGAATTATATTCCAGTACTAAAAATTCTAGAAATAAACACTGAATATCGTTAAATACTGTATTTCGATAACTAGGTATATTCAAAATATTTCGTAGAAAAGGCACCAATATATTTATATCTTGAAGAAGTCAGAAGTCTTTATAATTAGGCCTAAATACTTAAATCGTTTTTAATATAAAGTGATTAGTAAGTATATATATTAAATGTATTCATGCAATAATAGCTCGTTTACGTATATCTCTATTTTCCTATACAATTTTATATAAAAATCTTATTTCCCTATTTCTATATTGATCTGTTTCTCTTGTGATCTCAACTCTTATCTTAAACTCTCAATATATTATGTAGGAATATCGAATAACATTTCGTCTACATTTTCCTTATTGTTTGTTTTCGCGGTCGAACTTGTAAGATTATTTATAAAGGTTGGTATCGGTGAAGTGTACTTATCGCAGTGACGCTTAGAAACTAAATCTTCCAACAATGGGAGGTTTCCTCTCGCCCTTTCTGTCTATTGTTATTTATTATCGTATCGAATCATGTTGCGATTTATTTGTTATCTAGCTGTTTACGAGTAGAACAAGTAATTGTTATTTACGACTATTATATCAATACCCGTATATGTAGTAATAGTTTAGTATTTAACGAATTTACTCGTAGGTTCTACTCGCTGTTAAGCGAACAATGAAAGACAAAGCTGTGAGAATTTCGATCGTAATGTAAAAAGTTAGTAGTTTTATCGTAAGTATCCTGAAGATTTATTGTGAATTTCCTAATTAATGTGTGTAGATAGTTTGTAGTTTATTAAAATAGAAGTTTTGAAAATATAAAATTCTAAGTAGTGTTGTCAGTGAAGTTAGGTTCCGATATAGGATTGAGTCAACTCCTCCTCGATCGATTTCTGTAACGAATTTTATGATTGTTCCGTGCTGCAGAGAGCGTGGCGTGTGTACTTACTGAAATTACGAGGGTTCCCTTTGCCCCTAGCGCCCCTTCCCCGAACAACACACACCGGATAATATAACTCTACTTACCATGTATATGAGAAATTAGTTACTTCTGTTTATCGACAATTATACGAAACAAACACGAATGTAATCCGTAATTAATACACGTAACAATGACTCTATATTTTGACTTTATCTAGGATCTTTGTGATGACTTAACTAATCTTTATTAATTAGACGAACTATTGAATGATAAGCCTAAACTTTAATCATACGGTATCGTATACGTAGTGTTGTATATACTACATCGGAGGCCTTCGTTCGGTAGCCTATTGTATATTTCACGACCAAAATTCTTAATCTTTAATGGACAATGAATATCACTAGGTTAGAAACCCAAGCACTGATCTAGAGAATATGTAGCTTTTCTTCGAATATATATTCGGGTAATGAGTGCAACTCACATTTTTATAACCCTTTTCGTGATTATTGAAGCGGAAGTGTGCACGCTTGTTCCACGCTTTATTTATAAAAAGATTATTTTATTAAAACGTATCTCGAGTTAGATTAAGTCCAATTAATCCTTAGTAAATGAGATCTGATAGGAATCCCAGAGATAAGCAATTTTTCAATTGTATTAAACTTTTCAATAATATGTATTATAATCTAGTAGAAACACCAAATCGTACGTATGTAATGAGTGATATTTATGATTTTGGCTGTATATTAAGATATGATATACCTATTAGAACCGTGTAAATGTGGAATATGACTTCTGTTAATCATTACCTACTTAAATTAAGTGAGTTGTTTGTGTGTCCTATTTATGAATGATTTGTGTAAATGCTCAGTTTTTATTAATGTTATAAAATTAAACAGAGCGTCACTTTGTTTAAAATTTAAAATAAATGTTATCGTGTTTGTTGATTAATTTAATGTTGTTGAAATTATCTGATAGTATAATATCACTCGATAGTTGGTATTTTGTGTCATTAAAAGTTATAACAACATGCTAATTATGTTATCAAAAATGAACGTTCTTAAGTATGATGCATGTGGATTTTATGATATAACTACAAATTAGTCCATCGCTTTATAATGAAGGTTATGTTTAGTTTTATTTCCTTGACAACAGATTCCAAATAACAAAGATTTTTCTATATTACTAAAACTATAAACAAATATTGCAATTTAAAAGATTTTTCTTGTCTTTTCGGTTACTATCGCTCGTAAAAATTTATACTGAATGGAGCTTATGTCTATGAGAGCTTCCTTTTAGAAACCTATACCTAATTATCCCATAAGTCTATACTATTATTATAACACCATGTGCATCATAGATAACAATCAAAAGATTTTACCCTTAACTTTGTGATAAATTCTAACAGTGACTTGAATTATAAATTGATATTGCTTTGACGAGATGATGAGGTTTACTGCAAATATTCATATGTTTTTAAAGGCACCAATGTAGTGTTTTCAGAGCACTCATACAATATAAGTACAATACTTATTTTTGCACTCAATATATTAACTATTTTAAATAAAATTATTTAAAGAAATACACATAAAGAAGAAATAAAATTTGAATTTGACTTTTTGTTTTATTTTATATACCTAACCCACACAATTTTTGATAGAAAATGTGTATCTATTGTAAAATCTATTAAAAAGTTTTAAAAATTAATGTCCTAGGCAGTAACAGTATATAAAGTAACAATAATTGTATGGCTTTAAAGCTCCCTTTCTACCAGGAACTATAAAAAAGTTCTTAAGTTGTACAATAAGCAGAGTTAATACCTCCCCGTAGAAAACATAAAGAAAAAGTGAAAACATAAAGAAAAAGGTAATTATGGCACGGTTCTCTGTGATTTAACACCGGATTATATCTTTCTGACAGAAAGAAAAGTTACAAGGCGATAAAAGTTTGAAAGATAGTAAATGATTAATTAAGTAATTTCAGTTTAAAGCTTAACCTGTGATCTTAAGAGACAAATTTAATATCTTTTATACTTTAAAATAAACCGTAGTAATGTAATTGATTTTGTTATTTTCTTGTAAAATGTATTTGTGTAAAAATAATATAAGGGTCGGTTGAATGTAGGTATATTATGGTATATTTATATTCTGTAGTATATTACTAAAGTACTAAATTACATCTATGGTACCAAATCAAAATTTTATGATATAAGAAGCACAGTTATTTACCAATAACAAAACGGTTGTTTGATGTATGTTTGATACCTCAATATGAACAATATTACTTTCGGCATTCGTCTTTACTGCTGCTTTATTTCCCCGAGTTATGGGCTGGTTATTAGATCGCTTGGCTGGTAGTCCGTGTAAATGTCGAGTAACGCACGTGTCACAGCTCCGTATCTCAACCGTTATTAAATCTTTCCTCGTGCGCCAGTAACAGCTTACCTAGGGTACGGTTACGGGAAGGTTAAGGCTGCTACACAACCAGAGTTTTATGATCAATAGATCAAATTTTAAGGTGGATGTATCTTCGAAATGTGCACTGCAGGACTGTGATGTTTTATGTTCTATAAAAATAGTAGGTAGATACAATGACATAAATACTTCTTGTGAGAGTTATTCACTGTAGAAAATAGACAGAGAATAGATCTACATAGAAAATAAATGTAGCTAGCTTCGATTTAACGTTTCTGCAAGTACTATAACTATTTTAATATCGATATTAAAATGATTGAAACATTGATTTTTTTATTAAAACCAGGTATCCAAGCAGGTGAAAGCTCAATTAAAGAAACGTCCAAGAATAATAAGTACCTATATGAAAGTCCTGGTGAAAAAACAGGAGGTGTATTCACATAAATAACATTCAGGATCACTGAAATTGTCGTCTTCGTTATCATTAGATTCATTATACCGTCATTATAATTCGTTTGATACTGAGACGTAAGATTTTCCCTTCTATATCAAATCATAATTGGTGGTTTGTCTTTCATGCTCTTTCATTTAATACGATAATGTTATTAGACAAAAACAACTCAGTGAATTTTTAAATAAATGCTATTTTTTTATTATTTTAAATGTATTTGTGGTGACCCTAACAAAGCACACTGACTTCTTGTTCGCAATATAGAATTACAACTGCACGTAAGATACGTGGGTGGAAACGCAACGCCGCCGCCGCACCGGAGGTCTTTAATTATGATCAATGGAAATACATAATTAGCAACAATTTTTCTCAGTTAGTAAATTTATACTAAATATGTTATAAAGAAGAATTGTGGTCAAGAAATAGGAAGATGTTTGTGATGTTTGTAACGTTGTAGGGGTGATTATTAAATCTCTTGAACCGATTTCGAATATTTTTTTACTAATAGGAAGCTACGTTATTTGTGAGGTTTATATGCCATAAAACTATCTCCCTTTGTGATGCATGTGGTTGCACCAGTTAGTGTATAATTTATATGTATCATTGCGATCTAAGTGTATGATTAGATAAACCATAATTACCTAAAATATAGTATTATTTATTATGTTAGTTAAGAAAAACACAAAATGGAACAATATAACTATCATTAAAAGTCATTGATTTTCTGCATAATTTGAAAGTTGGTACCTATATACTCTACGAGTTCTAATTTTAAATCTCGTATGTAGTGTTCTTTGAAATTCTAAATGTTGAAAACATATAGGTAAATAGGTATTACAAATACAGTAATATTCCACGGTACACTTAGGTATGTGTAGTCAGTTCCTCCATAGAGGTACCGTAGGTACCTTAGAACAAATGTGTATGGCACTTATTTCGCGTAAAATTATTCAATAAAGAAAATGGCTTTTATACATTATTTTATTGATATCGAAAGGATAGAATAAAAGGAAATGGTGTATTTCCTTGTTCGTTCAAAGTTAAGTGTTAAGTTTATTGCTCATGCTAGTGAATCTGAAATTCGAAAGGTCACAATTTGCAATATTGTATTTTTCCAGTTTTGAAAACATGAATACGTAAATTTTTATATTCATTTATTATGATAAATAAAATAAAGTTTTCTTTTAATACAGTAATTGTCCAAGAATACTTTTATTGTGCCTCTAAACGCTCTATACTTTTTCTAGACAATTCATATTTTCTTCTTAAATGAAAAAAAAAATTAATAAATTTAATTGTTCTCGTTTCTCTGCAGAACTAAAAACGTTCCATTTACGAACCCGATAATAAGTTTCAAGTCCCAACCAATGTATTATTCTTAGCTCTACGCCAACGTGTCACAGTAGACAACTCCGAGTTAGTAGTTTACCCTAAAAGTAAGGTTAAGAATTCGCCCCGAGGCCCACGACATGCCTTTTACGATCAATAACAACTTTACGCGTCCTCAAAACCTTTAAAACTCTCCGAATAAAAGATGACATCATAGAATATACATCAACCATTATGTTGATTTTACGTTACTTTTGGAGCCGTAAGCTATTTTCGCCTAAATTTATTGTAATTTATTTTAAGCGAGACAAAACTCTATAAATCAAATTGTTTTGTTAGTTAATTTAGATCTATTGCTTACGTGATTATTCAAACATATTTTACCTATCATGAAAGTATAGATTTTTTTTTGTAACGGAGATTTATTTTTTTGTAAGTACCTACCTATGTTACCTATTCTTTAATTTACTCGCTTCGATACAATAAATTTTAAAAGGTATTTAGAGTGAAAATTACGTAGAGTTACAAATTATATTCAAAGTTACCTCCTTATCGTACGATTTTAGGCCACCCGATATATTTCATTTTATTAAAAAGTTTTACAAATATAGACCATACTTACGTTTACCTCTAGCAGAATGTATCCTTCGTGTGAGTATTATTTTGACGACATAATTGTGAATCTTTAATTCGTGCTCCAAATAAGACTTTGTGTATTAACCGTAATACTAAGTAGGTATGTACCAACTGGTTGATATTTGTTTTGTTTACCTTTCTGCTGTAACTTACACATGAAGGAAATTCTTACCTTGGATATGGTATTGTTTGTTTAAAACAAAACTCAACTTCGAGAAATGCCTTCCATACATTAGTCTACTGAATTTGATACTTTGATACTAATTCAATGAAAAATATCAATTTGGTATTTCAAGGGGGTAAACCATTTAAAAAACATCAATAACTTCTTTAAAGGAGAAAACATGAATACTTAAACACTATTTGTGATATTTTTTTATAAAGTTCTAAGATGTTTCGATAGCCAGTCTCAGTAATGATTTGAAATAGATCGACGTCCACGAAAAATACTTGAATAGTTATGTAAAAACTTCCAAATTGTCACTTGTGTATCCAAGTCAATTGAAGTACATGTACAATAAATATCTGATTTTTGTTCGCTGTTCCATATTGTATGTTTTTAAAACAAACACCGTCAAAAATCAATGGGCAGATTGAAGAGGAAGGGGCGACACAGGGGTCATGACCCCCAAAAAGCCGCCACAAAATAATATCTGATCGATTTTCAGGTATCTAACGAAGAGATATTTTTATACTCCCATAATTTGCCTGTTTAAGCTTTATTACGCATAATTGGTGGAACCGAAAATTGATTCTATGAACTGTATGAAATGAAGACCCGTGAGTCACGAGTAGGGAATCCAATCCCGGGGTACTTTTGCGATCCCGAGATTGAGGACGAGTAATCTAATCCCGGGATTATAAATGTGCTCAAAAAATATAAAAAATAGTATTTATCGCAAATTTTGTACTAAATATGAATTTAAATTGGTTTTAAAAAGTCCCTAAATACATTGCGCATTAATGTTATGGTGTACAATATCCATACGTTAGTGTGACAAGGAGCTCTTGTATATCTGCAGCAAAGTTACAAAGCTGTTTACAGCTTTCTGTGATGTGGTGGTTCTTTCTCATTGTCATAGTAGTAGATTTTAACTGTGCCGCCTTGCATAAGGTAGCTAGAAGGTTTAAAATTAACGCTTCAGCACAGCTGGTACGCAAAATTCGCCGTATTTTTTTCGACTAACTCGTTTTTGTTTGGGTAAAAAAATGTTATAAACAAAGTATAAATATTTTTTTAACTTTAATGGTTTCATCTTGTTAATTATGTATGTAAGAAAGGCTCTACGAAGCGATCACTTTTTACGACTTTTTTAGATTTTTGACACTTTTAAAGATTTTTTTTCATTTACAATTCGGACGGAAGTTTGAGAAAATTTAGTTGGTTAACAATTGTTTAACTTGTTGAAAAATTAACTTTAAGTACAATTTCCAACGGGAATATATTGATTATAGTGTCCAGAATACACTATATTTTTTTCAAATTTAAAAAATAATATTTAGTACCTTAAATAAATTAATTAATGTGCCGTACTCGCTTTCGATACCACGCGCGAATCCTAAAAATATCACGCGCAGACCTATTTTTAGCGTTAAATTAAAATTATAAATAATGGAGATAGAGTTCCGGGAGTCAGGAATTTTTTATTGGAAATTTCCGCCTCTTTCAGAATCTTTTTTTGAAATTTCTTAAATATTAATAGTTTATATTTTTGGCAAAAAACGAAATGACATTTTTTTCATATTGCATTGTTTATAACTTTTGTATTTTTTATTTTTTTATGCAGAAAAATGTGCCAGAAGCTGTGTTAATACACACTTCTGGCACATTTTTCTACGTCATTACGGATCTAATAAGCTATCGCACATGATTGTACGAGCAGTATCTCTAAATTGTACCATTTTCAACTTGTCGACTAGACTACTGGCTAGCGGGATTCGGGATCCCGGGATTGGATTCCCTAGTCGCGAATCTAAATGTATAAAGAAATAGGTACCTACTTGTGACACTCATATTGTAGATTATTTAATAAAAAAATCTTGCAAAATTAGAAATAAAAAAGTAAAATAATAAACCGTATTTTTTTTACTTATTTCGTCACAGGTAGACTTAAACCATGTTTCGAAAATTACATGAAAAAAAATAATATATCATTTTTACAAAGGTAAAACAATGTTTCGTTAAGTTCATTACATTAAAACTTACAAAATGAATATTTTCAACGAAGAAAACAAACGCTTAATAACAAGAACAGCAATTAAGAGATTTTATTAGCCAAGACCTGCATCGAAGTTTGTAGAGCTCATGAAATTCATTAGATGGTACTTCTGAGTACAAGTAGTTCCACAAATTAAATATTAAAACATTAATTTGGCCCAGGCTTCTTATTTATTAACGACGAGTGTGCTCGGTGCTATTGTGGGATATTAATTAGAACGGTCCATTTCAGAATCAAGTTCAAAATGTTCAGACGTGTACTTATCCCACCGTCAAGCAAAAAATGTATTACCAAAGAATATTTGCTTTAAAGAACTACTAGAAGACTATGGTAACAAAATGTATTGAGTTATTAAGGTAGGTATTTCGCCCGCGTTGAATATTAAATGAGTGACCTACTTTATGTTATTGCGTTTAAAAAATCAACTAATTTCTTCATTTCACGACGCCTGTGACGACGCGGTGTAGGCGTTTTCAATATAACATTTTTGGTTTACGAATTATTAATTTTAAGGTAGTACTTATGCCTACATTAAGAGTAAAAATTGTTAAGTACCTATTTTATTTTCACTCTATGCGATTGTTTGTATATTTGGAAAATAAATGGTGCTACCGTTCTTGCTTTACATAAAAGTCCACTTTCGTGTCCGAGAAGCTATACCATCGTACGAGTAGGTAAATAGGTAGGTTGTGCAACGGTAAAAAAAATAAACTGAAAATAAGTTTATTTCAATAGTATCTTAAAATCACAAGATTAAAGAGAATGGAGCACAATTTTTCAAAGATGGTTTTTTGACACAGGCAGCATATTTTTGGCAATTAACTTTAAATACGTATAGAGAAAAACTACATTACTTTAGACGATCCTTGAAAGGCAATATTTCAATAGTCAAGTCCGCCTTCGAATGAGTGACTTAAGAAATGATACTATACATTTCTCAAAAAAAAACTTTTTCAAAACTGTACAGGTAAGTGTTTATGGACTTTCATTTCTGTAACAATACAGTACTACACAATATCATAAATGAATAAGGCTTAATGAGTCAGTATTAATAAAAAATACAACTAAGGTTGACACGAAGTAAATTAATTATAAATAATAAATGTACCTAGTTTGTCACGCTAAAATAGCACTACGCGTATACACTACCTGTCCGACGAACATTTTCGGTTGTTCTGAATATTTTATAACAAAACACATTAAGGTTATTCGTTCGAGCCTTAAATAATAAAATCATGCTCGAGCCGTTTCCAGTCAATTCAAAGGTGTCGTGAGTGTGAAAAATGTTTTATCTTTTTTAGAAAAATATAACGATTTTAACTTTATATTACGTTAACTACAACCAAATATATTTATTTACAGATACTGTACTGTACCAACCCATTACTGCCCACTGTTGGGCTCAGGTCTCCTCAGAAGAGGGATTAGGCATAGTCCACCACGCTTGCCCAGTGCGGATTGGGGACTTCACATATCTTCAAAGAATTTTTAGAATCCTTTTCCGACATGCAGGTTTCTTCACGATGTTTTCCTTCACCTTTTTTATCCAGTTGTATGAAAAATTGCACATAAGTCTTTTTCACATTTAGATTTAGAGGTACAAGCCGGCCGGATTTGAACCCGCGACCTCCCGTTCGGAAGGAAGCGCTTCGACCACTCTGCCACCACGACTTTACAGACTTTACAGATACAAATATGTATAACCATTGGACACAATAAAAAAATCAAAAAAGACATAATTCTTAAAATGTACTGTTCTCATTTTAAAGCTCATCTACAAATACATACTTTTATAATAACTCAATGAAAAAATGAATTGCTGTTACGGATGACTTAACGCCTACGCTATATATTTGTAATAGGCTGTGCATTCAAAAACGATACACAAAATGTAGGCGTGGTGCAGATGTCTGAAATTATTACTGATAATGATAACACAACTATGCCTTCCGATAATATTGACGTCAGAGCGTGAAACGCCCATGTTCCAAGCTCCACACATGTTTTCATTGCGGTCCAAGTGATGAGTTCAGCGATAAGCGATTTAATTATCCAAATCAGTCATCAAACAAGTGGCTCGGCCAAAATTAGTATCTAATAGGTAACTTATAGAGCCGGCATAATAAGTTCATCGCTAGGTGAATCAGTTCTGAACAGAAAACTATTTTTTTTCTCGCATAGAAAGCCTCCAATACTTCATTGTTTGCAAATACTTAGAAACTATTTTGACATGAGGTTTCGAGACTCGAATCTTCCGGAAGAGTCATTTTATCTTATCATTTCCTTGAGCTAATAGTGATGCTTTCGAATCATAAATGCGCCTATAATTATTTCGAAGTAGTGTGACAAAAAAACGTGAAAATCTAAAACTGATTATAGGCATGTCTACCACGTGAATATGATATGATTGATTACATTAAACATAGGTAGAATTGATAAAGTCTTTCTTAACGTTGATTATTAGGAATTAAAGTCACTAATCAAGTATTTTCCAAACGAATAATCCTTTGATCTCACTGACTTATTGCGATTACAGTAACCAAGTATTTTGGTGTTTATTTTTGTATTTATTAGACTTTAATGGCAATTATCGTCTTGCATTATTCAAGTACAATAAATCATATTGAAATCATCTAGCGTTTCAACAGCGTTTGTTATCAACATGATATTAAATTGCCTTAAAAATATAAAAAGAAGCATTTTTTTTATATTATTATTCAATAACTATTGAACAATAATTAACAGTATAATTAATAATCTCATAGTTAATAACAATTAAAACTTGAATTTTAATTTAATCTTCATTTAAACTTCAAGTCATAGGTCTGCATCGTATTTAAAGAATATTATTTTTGTTGGGCAGATATTAATTTGATCACACAAGAATAAAAAAGAATCGATTCACATAGAAAAAGTAAAATATATCAACAATATAACTACCAACTGCCTACTAGTTATCCGGTAACAACACTTTTGACAAAAATTAGGCCATATCCTCGTTTATCTAAATTAATATAAAATACATAAATTGTAACATCTTTGTGTAAAGTAAGCTCATGCGGTTTTAATGTCAGTGTTGTTTGAAAATTCAATGAATAACTTCACATAAAATAAAACAATTTACGAACCAAATTTTTGTACCAAACCTACTGTAATGAACTTTAATTGTGTTTGCAAAACATTTTGACCCCACAGTACCGAGGTTCATGAGCGACGGTAACCACTTACGATCAGGTGGCCCGTTGGCTCGTCGGCCTACATGGCAATAAAAAAAAAGAAAATCCTCACAATTATTGAATTGAAACTGAATACGAAAAGTATATTATATAACCACTTGTATACTCTAGTTTTTGCACGTATAAGATACCTAAGACATTACAGTGTGAATAATGTAAATTTGTAAGAAAAAACTATCGAAATTACAATATAAATCTTAATAGTTACATACCTTTATAGCAAAAAATAATAACTTTTATTAATGAAGAACTAACTTATGTTCAATATTCAAAAGTTCCACCCATTCCTCATTAAGAACTAATCATAATAATATAATATCTTGTAACAAAAAAACAGAACAAAATAAATAAAATAGTACCTACATAGACTGTCCGAATTCAAGTCGGACAAGCCAAAACTAATTTACGTCCATAAATCTATATAACCTGCCCAAAGTTTATAAACTATTATGATACCTATCACAACTCACGTTAAGCCAAACTTGTATAATATGAAGAATATAACCGTCATCACATCACAGCACTTTACTTCATTTGTTTTCATTCCTGCTAGTCACTCTAAAACTAGAAACTGTTGTCTGGAAAAGGTAAGGGTTTCACCAATTTGACTGCTGTAATGTATACTGACCTATGTAGATTATTAAGGTTGAACTCCAGTACAGGTACAAATACATATTCTAGTAATTTTGCATAACATTGAACATGGAATTATTACAAAAATTCTACGACATTAATTCAAGTACTAAAAAAATTTCACATTTTTCTCTAATTTAATTATGTTATTTATTAAAACCAAACAAAAGCATTATCTCACTATTCTTACTACTTATTCTTTGAATAGAGATATTATTATATAGGTGCTAATTGTACCTAATACTCCAGATGGTATTTTTATGAAAAAATACCTGAAAACTATTGCCGAGACTCGTTTAATTTGTTTTTTATTAATTTATTCACAAAATCATCAGTTCACCAAACAAGTCCAGAGTATTAATTAATAATAATAATCTAAAATGCACTTTTGAAAAGAACGAGAAGGAACAAACACTGCCCAGCTCGCTGACTGGCCTACAGAGTTGTGCCGTCAAACTTGTGCGAGAGGTCCATTAGAAACTTCTGTGAATGGATAAATTTTAAACCGACGATAACCAAGTTGGGTGCCCACAACCATTTAATTAGTTTGAATAAACAAGGATAATGTTTATTCATGATTATAAAGAACTTTGTTTGAATGTTTTGATATTGCCGGAATTTTATTAATTTTAATTAGTACGTGCCTATCTATCTTTAAATTATTCTATGTTGATTTAACAGAGGTATGAAATGTTCATACGGTCTAGAATTGGGTCTTGTTATTTCTGTTAGATATTCTTCTACTATGATACTTCGTGTTTTCTTCATCGGGCCCTAAAAGTCAGCACTAGAAGCCTATTGAATAAATTAAATTATCATATTATCGCAAATCGCAATGCTTGTTGATAACATATTTTGATGAAGCCATCAGCATTACTTACAGCGGCTGATCTATTTATAATATCAGTACGAGTATGCATGTACATATTATTATTACATCCGCGTTTTCAAGATGATACCTTGTCATATTTTAAATGATTAATTTGTAACGATAAGTGTAGGTATTTTAAAATTTAGGGTTCAATAAAAAAAAAACAATTATCTGCATTTGATAAATAATAAATTAAACAAGATTTTAAAGTAACAAAACAAAGGTTATTGCTCCAGTCATCTGTAGCAAAAATGAACATTCAAATTAATGTTACATTTTAGGATTACAGTCAAGTTGCCTGTACTTTTATTTTGGACGGAAGAGTCAAGTTGAATTAAATCCCTTGTTTCGGATATGAAAAAGGCTTAATAAGGGGTTTTTGGGTTATGGGTTTTTATTCACGGCACTGATAATCATTTACCTACTCAAGATATCTTAGAACTACTCGTAAGAAGTACTTGTAACTCAAGTTTCAATCAGAGATGTAGTACTTATTATTCTCGTCACTTGGACTCTCATTATATGGGCAATAATTACCATCTACGTAATAAAACTAAAGCTATCCGGAACTCAATAAGATTAATGGATTGAATTTAGTTTTTAAGTAACGATAATGATTGTTAATCCAACTTGTAGCTGATAAAGAAATGTAAGACTTTATATAATATAAATTGTGCAGAATCTTACCAGAAGTCGGTAGGTAGGTAAACTAAAGATGCGTTTGACGCTTGTTCTTGCAGCATTAGCTGCTGCGGCGGTGGCTTTGCCATCCAAGCTACCGACAGACCTGCCAGAGCCTGGAGAGTTGGCTTTTGTTCTTGACGAAGATGACTTTGAAGACTATCTCGATGCGTACCTGGCCAACGAACAAAACAAGATGCTCGCCAACCAAACCAGGGCTGACTTCCGCAGTGGTGAGTAAAGTTTTTTTATTAGATCAGACAAACGAACTTACGGCCCACCTGATGGTAAGCTGTTACCATCGCTCATGAACCTCTTTAAAATGCAAATTTGGGTATATTTCAACTTTAGCCATCTTTAGAAACTTTAGTGACATGAGAGTGTAATATTTTCAGGTTGCACATTCCGTGTCAACGGTGATCTTGGACAACCCCAACCTGTTTACATTCACCGAGGAAATTACCTAAACCCAACTGGTAACACCGGACAGATCCGCCTTAACACCGGTGAACAAGTCATCATCGCATGCACAGGATCTGGTCGTTTGATTCGTCACCCAAATGTCGCTTCAAACCTGGCTGTTGGGGTTCGTAACTTTTATTCAATTGGATACATATATATACTTGTAATAATAGTTATTAAAGGTATTTATATAACATTTACACTTTGTTATCATAGACAGTTAGTTGTGTGAACAACAACCTCGTCGCATCCAACTGGTTGCGTGGAAACAGCGCTTTCGGACAACTAACATGCAACTCACACTCTTACCATGAAGCTCAATTGACCGGATCAAGATGTTTTAACAATAATGTCGTAATTCGGTAAATAGATCCTTTTTATATAAATTTTAACAATATTTAGCACTTAATCAGATTTTAACCACTCATTTTCTTACAGTGTTGGTTTCATTGTCAACAACATCTTCTATCCTCTTTACTGGTCATGCTTTGATCGCAACCGCTTGGAAGTATTGTATGTATGGTACCCTCAGAATCCACCTAACGCTATATTCCAGTCAGGTGTCGACAGACCTAGTTGGTTAGGTAAGACATACCTCAACAATAATAAGAATTGAGATTGAATTGAGTATTGTACTTACTCTATTTTACCATTCATGTACCTTTTGTTTTAGCTGGAAGTTTCTTCCCTGGTGTTGCCGTGAACACTGCCTACACTCAAGTATCTCAAAGAAACATGATTGCTAGTTTTGTAGGCACCGCTCTAGCCGACAGATACGTTACAGCCACACAATTCTTAGCACGTGGTCATCTTGCTGCTAAAACTGACTTTATATTTGCAACTGGTCAGCGTGCTTCCTTCTATTTCATCAACGCTGCACCTCAATGGCAGCCATTCAACGCCGGAAATTGGAACAGACTCGAGCAAGTTAGTTGCAGTTTTACGCAATTTTTAATGACGAATAATTTACAGTAAATTTTATTAATAACAAGTAAAACTTATTTAATCTAATGAACTAAATAAATTAATATGTGTCATTAGTTACATTTTTAATGTTTTCAACAGAACGCAAGACGTCGGATTGCGGCAGCTGGATACCATACCACTGTCTACACTGGCACATTCCGCGTGACCCAACTTCGAAACCAGAACAACAGATTCGTTGACATATTCTTGCACCGAGCTTCGAACGGCGCTCTTCAAATACCTGTGCCGCTCTACTTCTACAAGGTATAAAATATTAGGATATGAATAATACAATAAAATATAAATATGTATCATCAACTTCCGATTGCTCTCAAAGAAATTCTATGTATAACTTTGTCAGTGGGGTACTTTCGAAATAGCACTGAGCTTTCAAATTTTCATTGATTGGAGTTATGGCAACATTTTCTTGACGAAGCTCTTTTATTTTCAGGTCATTTACGACCCTGCTCGTCGTCTCGGTACCGCCTTTATCAGTATCAACAATCCCTACTATACTTTAGCCGAAGCTCGCAGTCTTCAATTCTGTACTGACCGCTGCCGCAACAACAACGCCTTCAACTGGCTTCCTTGGCAACCTGACCGTATTGACCTTGGTTACAGTTTCTGCTGTACCGTTGACGATTTCAGAAGGACTATTCCTCATCTTCCTGCTTTTGTTACTAACGGACTTCTTACATAAAAAGCTAAAGATATTGAATGACATCTATAAAAATGTATCAATAAAAAACTTTGGTGTTACCATTGTCACATAGATAATAACATCATGTACTTTTTATTTATATACCTACTCATTATTGTTTCAAATTGTTTCTTTTAAATTCTGTTGAAGTTATCACAGTTTCAAAAGTGGTATTGGTACTGCAAAAAGATTCACATTGTATTTTAACTAGTCATTGTTAAACTGAAATTGATATAGGCACAACTAATAGTACATCGATTTACTTAGGTAAACATTTCATTTATAAATTACTAAAGTACCCAATTAAAAAAAAACACTAATTTTAGAATAGGACCGAAAACTTCTTTTTTTAAGGAAACGTTTTGGCAAAAAAATATTAGATTATATGAATCGATTAAAATAATACCTAATTAGTTATCAGATTATCTGAACGACAATTTCTACGATTTCTGATTGGAATCTCTGATCAGCATACCGTAACTCATGTAATTTCAATATTAAATTTCGTTTTATTCTTGTATTCCCATGAGAAGACGTTCAATTTATTTAAATCCGACGCCATGAGAGTAGAAAATTACGGTATGGATGTAGAAAGATCATTATATTTATTATGTAAGTGCGTTCGATAACGTATAATGTGAATTAGCAATGAAAATTAATAAGGATCATTCCATAACTAGTAACTTTTAAAAATCACATCAGAGAATAAACAAAAAACTTTAAAATGAAATACAACAGCGGAATGTAAATTAAACATTCCTTTTGAACAGTCTATTTATTTCTCCGCGCGGTCTTACATTTCTTTTCTGCTTATGGCTACGTTAAATTACATTGCCGTAATTGTACAACAACCTATATTTTTTGTATATAGTCTTTTTTTTTCAGTTGCAGCAAATCACCGGATTGAATTGAACCGCACTAAAACCTCCAACCACTCACACTCAGCTTCCGAACTTCGGCTGAGGTCAGAACCCAGCACGGGGTTATGAGGGACGGCGCGACGCGTTACACCCTTGGCACTCTTTTCCGTCGCGCCGCCCCCGTCGGACGCCGAACCGGCAGGCGCCAGCCAGCGATACGGCCACCGGCTCTCTCGGTCGGCGGTCTTTCCGAGGCTGCCAAAATGGGACCGCATGTCATCCTCCCACGGAATACCCCGCTGGGTCAGAACCAGCGTGGGTCGGGGAGCATGGTCTACCATCCCCCGGTTTTGTATTTAGTCTAGATATAATCATCCCAATAAATTTTTTCGTTAACTCGTATACCGATTTACCTATATAAACTTGTTTTGAAGCAGACGATACAAATTTTGTTCTTCTTGATAATAAAATCCTCTGAACTGCGAATATACATTTCTTCCTCCAAAATTAAATTTTGTGAAGTAAATTATAATAAACCTGCAGATGTACAGTACGAGGGTCTTAAAAGTACGACAGTTTGAAAAGTTAAATATTTCAGTTTTCCTTTATATTTTATCTAATCCATTTTAACATGATAAAGTTTCATTTTAAGATTACGAAAATTACAAAGGCGTTTCAAAGTTTATTTCACAAAGTTCAAAGTTCATTAAGATGGTGCTACAATTTGTATCGAGAGAATTAGGTCACCGATAAATATAATAATTGCAAATAGCTGTTGCTATTAATTGAAGAATCTGGAAATGTTATTAAATATAATCTGATAGAGTAAAAAAACATGTGTATACATGTGGTAGATATTCCAAACATCGCTGTAGTAATCCGCAACATGAATTGGAGCCTTGTGAAACTCAGTAGGTACTTACAATCCCACATATTATAAAGTGCTATAGGAAACTTTGGAATGATGAGTTTGTTGTGTTTACTTATTTTATAAATAAAATAGACCACATCTTAATGGGCCTAAGCGTGCCCGTTTAAAAATAGTATTGTCAATACTTGTGTGAGAAGGAGAGATGGGATTTAAAAGTCATAACAATTTAATTAGAATGTTAGAAAAAATAGTAATAATAGCGTTTGAGTAGCATGCACTAAAAACTTTTAGATATCAAAATTGTATTATTTGTATATACCTCCTGGTGCTTACGTCAAGTGAGTTTAGTTCTATGCATTGCGCTAAAAGATATAAAAAAGTAGTTTCAGGCAGTATCAAGCCTGTATGAAAGAAACTTGAATTAATTCATTGCATATATTATAAATAATAAGACCACATGAATAGTAGACTTACGATGTTAAAATTAATATTTTTAACAGTATACGATTTTGGAACTTGACCCTAAAATATAATTAAGTTTTTCAAGTATTATTTATCATAAAACAGGCACGTGCTATTTTTGAAAATGTGCTTTCTTTAACATGCTATTTTTTAGTATCTTTTCCCATCCCTCGGTCGAAAGTATTGACAATAGTATTGTAGGTGTTCGGGCACGCTAATGTTATGCACATACATATACAGGGTGGATCTGTAACTTTATCCCAGCCAAAATAGTGTGAATGAAATGCAAAGTAATTAATTGATATACTCTAGGTACTATATTATCATATGGTCGTAAGAAATCACAAGTCGTTATAATAAAATGATTTTAAAAAGTGTTATTTTCAGCAGAAATCCCGAAGCTTGCTGCATTGCCGAAAAACCTACAAAGCAATTTTAAACTTACATTGGAATCCAACCACGCTATTTCGCGTGTCGAACCGACGATTTCTAGTTTTCAATCAAAAGTTCAAACAATGGTTTTAGAATTTGAAGAATGTAGCTTTTATTTAGCATCGGTAATGTAGTTACGAATCATGCGTTAATGTAGGCTCGTTGTAGGTAAACTAGAAGTTATTAAAAAATTTTTTTTAGATTGATATGTAATAGGTATACACATTTTCTTCAAAGTAATAATTGGTTTGGTTTTTCGCGATGTAGATTAACAAAAAAGTGCATAAATAGAGTTACTAATTAAGTGCTTTGTTTCGTATTTTCTTCTATACCACCAAACTCAATGCCTTTGACGCTCTTTGCTACAGGTACCTTTCTGTGAACATTACGCCTTTAAAAAGGCTTAAATTTAAGAGATTCAGTGTCTTAGTCTGAATCCTACAAAAATCTTACAAGACATAACCATCACACTATCTTAGATATAATAATGATTACTAAACCACTGTAGTATTTAATCAATATGGTCATAATTATAGATAGATAAATAAATAGAGATGATAACTCTTTATTGAAACACCATAGATATTCTGTATAGGTATTACCTAAGACCTTAAAGAACCTTAAATTACCACTGCTATAAATTGTCCACATGTCTGTTCCCCTGCAATGCGAGTACTCGAACTCTAAATACTTGCAAGTACATTATGCACCTAAATAGATAAGATATCTAATCTGAATAAACGGTTTTATTTTTCCCACTGCGCAAGTAATGACGTTATTCTTGAAAACCTAAGGAAATCCAATTAAGAATAATCGATCTATATGTTGATAAAGTGCTACACATAAAGAGCCGTTATTGTCGAGCACACTTATTCCGTTTCAACTACTTCACAATCTACTGATATGATCAGATATTACGAAAAGATGTTGATAATAATGTAGTATGTAGTTATGACGAATAAGTTACTCGAAATCTAAACCGTATCGCTTGAATTCAGCTTAATCAATGAGTTACCAAAATCTAAGATAAAGTTTGGTTATATTAGCCATCTTGTGAGATTCCCGTTTCATTGTGAAATGAAAATGAAACAATCACTACTTTTGTTAATTATCTACGCTGTAGCTGTAATTTGTCGTGAACTTCCAGAACCGAGTAATTTTGCTTTGGTTCTCAATGAAGATGAATTCGAAGACTATCTAGATGCGTGGTTAGAAGTAGAAGAGAAGAAATGGGAGATTAACTCCAGAACTACTTCTGGAACAGGTAAAATATTTTAAATTTCAAGTTATAATTCATTCTACCTAATTTCTTTGGATTTATTGTAACTAGGTACTGCAATTAGATATATGTATTTGATTTTAAAGAAATATAAAAATTTCACGCTCTACTTAAGATTCCGTTTTCAAAAAAAATCAGCGCAAATAACGACGTTAGCCACTTACTATCGATTGAGTCGTTGAGCCTAAAAATAGTTTTTGGTAGTAGTCATGTTTGAACATATTATATTTTCATGCTATTGTTATATTACGTTTCGTTATTTTTATTTCAGGTTGTGCCATAAGAGTCAATGGTGACCTCGGTCATCCCCAGCCGGTATACCACCGAAATGGCAACTATGTCGTACCTACAGGAACTACTGGTCAAATCCACTTGAATGTCGGAGAACAAATATTAATCGCCTGCACAGGGACTCGATTGATTCAACATACTAACTTGACATCGTCAATTAGCACTGCAGTAAGTGAATAATTTTCAACAGCAGACATAATAATATTTAATTTAGGTACTTTTAATAGTAGGTAAATATTCATCGGCAATAATGAACTATTTTTTTAATAAAATCGAATAATAAATCCTTGAATTCTGAAAATTTTATAAAAAGAGCACTTAAATAGTTAGTTATCTTGGAAATCTTCGACATCATATTTTTTCACTTAATGATTCTATTCTTGACACAAAGACCTTGTTTTAGATATATTTTTAATAAGGTACGCGATATCAAAACATTTTGAAATGTTCTTTAAGGGCTAATTATATATTTATTATTTCAAGTTTTAATTAGGTATTCTTCTATTTCAGTCGGCTACTTGCGTCAATGATAATGTGTTCTCCGGCAGTGGTTGGTTGACGGGTCAAACTGAATTTAACCAAATAGCGTGTTCTGGTCACTCCCAACATGAAGCACAAGCTACGACGGAAACATGTTACAACAATAATACTGTAATTAGGTACGTATTTTTCACTATTAGAACTCGTCGTCACTTAAAAATGTCGAAATACGCTTTAAAAATCTAAGAATAATGAGAAGAAAGTTTTACTTTGATGAAACTGACGGTCACAATTATGCTAATATTTTCTCAAAATAGTAAAAATAGAACATAATCTTTACACACCTACCTAATTTAAAATGTACATTTTTCAAAAAGTACTTTTTGTAATATTATTTTTAATTTGTTTTTCAGGGTAGGTTTTGTCGTAAATGACGTATTTTATCCAATATATTGGTCATGTTTTGATCAGAATCGACTAGAAGTTTTGTACGTTTGGTACGAGCAGACCCCGCCTAATGCTGTACATCAAACTGGAGTAGACAGGCCTAGTTGGTTAGGTGAGTTGTCATTCCATAAATTAGTCTCTTATATAGACTAACTTCCATATTTTAGTAAAACAGAAACTCTACTACCTCTCTCTTTACAGCATCAATATGGTTTAGTGCTAGTTCTTCGATCAGAGCTGACTTTCTTGTAGTACCTAATAGCAGTAATTACTACTTTGTTAATTAATTAATAATTACTTATAACATCATTGATATGAAACTAATTTATCTTAACAATATTGATACAATCATCCTGACGTATACATAATAATATGTATTGAAATCTGTGTAACATAACAAAATTAAATATATTAACATTATCTTATAGATTGTAATCAAAAATCCGATAAATATGTATGTGATGTACTTTTCATGCCAAACGGTACCTTTCCACGTGAAAATTCTTATTCATGACCTTTTCCCTTTTCAGCCGGGAGCTTCTTCCCTGGGGTGACCGTCAATACAATGTACACGCAAGTTCAACAAAAAGCGACAATAGCCTCCCTCGTCGGTTCAGAACTCGCCGATAAATACGTTACAAATACACAATTTATGTCCCGTGGTCATCTCGCTGCCAAGACAGACTATATTATGGCTACTGGCCAGCGTGCTACATTCTACTTCATAAACGCTGCTCCGCAGTGGCAGCCGTTTAACGCTGGTAACTGGAACTCTCTTGAACAGGTTAGTATAATTTTCGAGAGGTACCTAATACAATTTTTAATCATTTTTAAACTCATTAAATTAATGAAAAAAAAACAATTAAAGTAAGAAAATCAAAATGAAATCTGTGATATTTAAACGGTTGTATTATTTTCTTGTTAATGGCAAATAGATTTTAAATTAGTAGGTACAATCAAAAGCGACAATCGTCTAGGTAGGTAGTATCCGATTTAGACGCTATAAAATAATATATTGATTTATTTAATCAAGTCTTTAATTCATTGCAACATGAAAGAAAATAACTTAAAATAAAATAGAGTTATAGCAGCAAATTTACAAATTAGTGCTGTACTCGTAGTAGGTTTAGATAATTTACTTCTGATAGGTAAACATGTATCGGTAATTTAATGGATTTAATTTTTTGATCTCAGTTTTTTGTTACCCTCAATGCCTCATCTCCGAGTCAAGATTAATCCACTTGGACCATTATCCTATTATTTATAACCTGGAGGTTCAGTAACTAGCGCCAGCGGCATTTGAAATTGTTATAGGTTCAACCTATAGCTACTTCCTACGTGATTTGAAACTGAATTGAATAAGTTTTATTTTTTACTGTTGTTTTATGTACTGTAACTTAAAGAACCTTTTGTATAACTTATAACAATACGTCAATTATCAATACATTGTATAGAATATAGAGTAAAAAACCTATTTTTATATTCAACGTAGGTAAATGTAATCCATCTGTGTCCCAAACATTCAAATTCAATGAACCGTTTCTGCGTGCTCTTCGAACAAACAATTCATATTTATTTTAGCAGTATTTCAAATTTTGTAATGTCATGTTGTTTTGTTTTTAGAACCTCCGAGCACGCATTGGTGAAGCTGGATACAACACTGTTGTTTACTCAGGAACCTTCGGCGTGACCCAACTTCGTAACCAGAACGACCAACTTGTTGATATTTATCTTTATCGAGACACCAACAACAACCCTCAGATACCTGTCCCATTGTATTTTTATAAGGTTTGTGCTTATTTGACATTTTTATGTCTCTTTGTTCGTCAGTATCTAATATTATAGATTTCTACTTAACTGACGAACTATCAATTTAGGGAAAAAAATCAGTACCTCAGTTTTTTTTTGATTTCGGAGTATTAATCTTTTCGAGTGTTAACATAAGTATCAAAAAAAAAATCATACTATGCAACTACTTTTAAATGTATTTGGCAAATACTAACTAATTATAAAAGCTGCCTCAAAGGAAAAAGCAGTTAAAACTGGCTATAAAGTATATTATTTCTGTATCTCTACATCGATCATCGAGATATTTTATAATATATAGGTAGATATATCAACATCGATTTTGTTCTGTTGTCAGGTCGTATATGAGCCTACTCTGGGTATTGGTACTGCTTTTGTGTCGATAAACAACCCCTACTACACTGAAAGCGAAGTGCGCAATCTACAATTCTGCACAGACCACTGCCGCAACAACACCGCACTTGACTGGATCAGGTGGCAGCCTGATAGGATCGACATCGGCTACAGTTTTTGTTGTACAATCGAGGACTTCAGACGAACCGTACCACATTTACCTGTTTTCAATGTCACTGGACTTTTGTCTTAGTTAAATTTGAAGCGTTTGTAACTCACTCGTTACGACACACAGCTACAAAATATTGTACATAAAAGTATGGATAAATTAATATATATCTTTAGACTACCTATACCTATTTTTTATTCGTAAGTCAAGCATAATTAATATAATACCATAACTAATTAGTAGTATCTAATATCTATCACCTATATGTATAATGTATATGTATGTATGCATAATATAGCATTTTTAAATATTCTTGTAAAATTTATTCGTAAAAAATATGCGAATGTGTTGACCATTCATGCAGTAGGAATCTAAGGGAGCCAAATTAAAAGCCACTTCTTGTCCTTTCAAATGAAACGATGGTCCATAGGACTACGACCGTTCTCAAGATAATTTACGAGAGGTCGCGGCGAGTCCTCACTCTGTTACAAATCAACTTTTGTTTAAAAGATCCAACTTTCGCATTCGCAAATTATGTCCAAAAATCCCCAGCCATAACATTCCTACTGCAGATTATTTAATAATATCTGTTTGCAACATCGCTGATTGATCGAACTGATCCATATAAGGTTTTTTAACTGTTACATTTTAATAAGAATATAAATTGGAGCTGCCTACTCTGACTGAACACTTTTAAGTTTTCTGCCATTTAAAATTACTCATACTCATACTCATACTCATACCCTTCATGGGCCTGGTTTTAGGTTTTAGTGCGGTTCGACTCCTTCTCCTCCCCACCTATGAATGTCCGGCGTTTTCCTTTCACTAAAAAAATATCAAATCCTAAGGTAAAATATTTTTGAACGAGTAATATGCCACGTGACACATCTTGACACTCGCTAGTGATGTAATGATAAAAATATCAAAAGTTTTGAAATTAGTATCATGATTCTATTCACTCGATTTTTATTTTTGTTGATCGTCACAAAAGTTGGAATAATCATGTAAAAAAAATTTTAATCTTTTTTTTTAATTGCATATATAAGCTATATTTTACCAAAAGTATACTGGCAGAAGTGAAATTATACACGAACACAAAATAAGAGCATACTTTGCCTATTCCTCATTGGAATCACATAACATTTTTTTTATTAGAATTAAAGATTAAATTGGAATTAGAATTCCAATACATTTGGTTTGAATCGAGTAAATTTTTTTTCTTGCTTTTTTTGGAATTGGGTAAGAATCGTATCGAGTCATTCGAGTCTATCTGGTACATCATTAACAGATAACAAAATCGAAAATATTCAAAATAAAATTTAGTGACATTTTCCATATGGAAACTTTTAGTTTGCGGTATTTGTTTTCATCTTACAAAACGTGAGACGTGATTGTTTTATCGGTAAAAAATAGTATAATATATAAACCTAAATATTTGATTTAATGAGTATAAAATCATATAGTTATAACTAAAAACAAATTAAGGATGGCGGAAGAACTGAAGCCAGTCAACGAAGAAGATTTAAAACAACTCAAAGACCGTATGAGCCTGATAGCTAGTGCAGATCCAGCTCAATATCACAATATATATTCGCTCAAAAGATATTTGCGCGCCTTCCGCACAGTTGATAATGCATTCCAGGCAAGTACTTATTAATATCAACTCCACGCCCACCTTATCTAGTTTGAAACTGTTGCATTAGCTCTTACATAAAAATACCTTATTTCCGTGGTTGTGAACAATTTTGTAGCACTAAAGACACATGTCTAGGTTTAGCCAAATTTTTGTTATGAAAATTTATTTTATAATTCTTCTATACAGGCTATACTTAAAACTAACAAGTGGAGAACGGAATATGGAGTTGCTGATTTACACAATAATGAAGAGTTGATAAAAAAATATTCCAATAAAGCTAAAGTGCTGCGACATAGGGATGTTTCAGGCCGTCCCATCATATACATTCCAGCTAAAAACCACAGTTCCAGTGACAGAGATATTGATGATTTAACAAAATTCATAGTTTACTGTCTGGTAAGATAATTACGCATTGAAGATAATAGATACTTTTAATGTTTGATTAATTGTTACTTTGTGGTTAAAAGTAAAAAATAAATTCAAATTACCTGATTGCAGTTTTGTAAATTATTGTATTGCTACTTTTAATTTAAGTTTACTAGACATGACGTACGTAAAGATGAATATTTAGTAAAAATTATATTGTTTCTTGTAGGAAGAAGCAAGTAAAAAGTGTTTTGAAGAAGTCATTGACAATTTGTGCATTGTTTTTGACTTGAACAATTTTACACTTTCCTGTATGGATTATCAAATGTTGAAGAATTTAATATGGCTGCTCAGTCGTCACTATCCTGAAAGGCTCGGAGTTTGTCTCATAATCAATGCACCTACTTTCTTCTCAGGATGCTGGACTGTTATCAAAGGATGGTCAGTATTATTACATTAGCATCTTTGGTTATATAATAAATAGCAACCCAAATCCAGAAACTTTATTTATTTCATTATAAAGTTCAGGTGGAATCTTACAAGCTAAATTTGACAAATTTGCTGGTTCCGATTGAGCTGACATTTTGCACGCAGATTTTTTTATAATAAATCATATTATTTGGGTTAGATATCTCAGGGAACTTAATGTGATTATTCTTGTAGAATATGACCTTTTATCATTATTTATCCACTTGTTATTTGATGATTATAATTTGTGCTTATCACTCACTGTTCCTCTCTAAAATGTCATAGGTTAAAATTTTGTATTTTACAATAATTAATGTAGAAGAGGCCTTATATTAATTGCTAATCATCAAAATACAATAGACACAATGTTGTTATTAATTTATATTAACTTTGTTTTACAGGTTGGATGAAAATACGGCTGGTAAGGTGACATTTGTTAATTCAGAGATGGATCTGTGTAAATACTTTATACCTGACATATTACCAACCGATATGTAACTGATAAAAGATAACACCAAAAACATTGTCAAATATATCTAAGATGTATGATAAACCATTCCATGATCAAATTTTGAGACCTCTTTAGATTTAATAGTATAATTTTAAGTTTAGTAAATAAAATTGACGTTGGACACCCAATCCTCAATAATTATATTATGAAGCAGTTTTTAATCATTGATTTCATTCTGAGCACTAAGAATTGTTAAAATTAAAGCTAAAGCTTTTATTTTCTACAAGTAAAACAAGGTATATAAATACTTAATTTTTGAGTATTATGTTGCATTCTGTGCTGTATGCAGTAGTAACCTGCAGTGTAGCTGATAATGTAAATCATTGGTCAGGTAAATGTCTTTATGATATTGAAATAGCTCTCTAAAAAAAAATTGTAATTGAAAAATTTTATTTCTTAATGTAATTTGCCCCAATAAATATATTCAAAGAATAAATTTCACTCAAGTACAGTAAATCTTCTATGTTTTTCGTTTGAAAAATAATTTACAAAATTGTAATCAATATTTTGGATACTTATTAACCAGCTGAAGAGTTAATATTGTTATAGAATGAGTATAAATTAGTCAAATCTAGAGTACAGTTAGCATAAAATGTTATTATGGTATTTATTTTTATAAAAACCACCTTAGAATTAATATTCCAAGTCACTAAGCTTTACCAGTAATAATAAGTACCCAGTCATTGTTAATTATTATTGTTGATTTTGTTGAGATTATTTAAGTGTACTTAAATGTTAACACTATTTTAAAGACAATTCTAAACATTGTTAATAATTATTATGTATATGTATAATAAAAATATAATGACGAGAAATTTCGTTTCCTTATTTTCAGTAATATTTTAAAACAAAGTTCTCGCACTCCAAAACTGCATTTCGCACGCGAGAGACTACAGTAAAATAGCTTTACAAGTTTGTTACACAATATCTTCCCAGTTTAGTAATTCTAGTTTCCTAGATTTTCACTGAAGGTTTCTCAATATTTATTTATCATTTTGTTGCCATTCGGAGAGGCTATGGTAATGTTGAATGACTGATTTGTCTTAGCTTTCACAGTAATGTTTCAAGATGAATACTTTAAGGTGTCTTTATAATGAATAGTGTGTGACGTCGCGATGACTGGACTTCGCAGATATTCATAAACGATAACAACTACTCACATAATGCTCAGATCCAACCTGCCAGGCGTAAATGTTCTATTACATAAGGAGGAAAAAATAAAAAACATCTCTTCCATTACGATAATTTACTATGTAATCGCTTTATAAAATAGTTAAGTATACAAATTAATAACTGTACAATTCCGATGCAATTTTTTTATTTAACTATATTATGGAAATACACTACTAATATTGATTTTTTACTTGCTTTTTTTAATATTATAAAGTCAGACAAAACCATATTATTATCTTTGGTTATAATGATAACCAAACAAAATTATCACAAAAATGTTTACCAATAGAAAGAAGTATGTAGTAAAATTATCATAAAAGCTTAGGTCCTAAAAGATACATTTATAAAATTATTCATTCAAACATACTCAAAAAATCAGTCCACAATATAAATTGTATATGCCCTTCTGTATATTGGTATAATGGTAGTACTTATTTTTTTAACCAACCAGTGGAATGAAAATTTAAGACAATTGGCACATATTTTTAAGTCACCGCCAAAATATCACATTTAGGAATGTGCAGTTATTCAATCGAATTTACAAGGAATTAATAAATTTTACAGGGAATGCCTTCATTAACATAATTGTGACGATATTATTAATTATACTTAATTACTAACATAATATGGAATACTGATATCAAGTTTATTACATAATAAAAATCATTCTTATTATGTAGCGGTGACACGTCGCGTTTGTAGCACAATTTGGGAAGTAAGTGCACAAACATCAATGTTAAATTCGATATAATTGCTGGGATATTATGGTTTATGCCTATTTGAGTGTATAATATTATGATTGTAATTATGAATAGTATGTTATTGTTTCTACCTAACGACTAGTATATTAAATAGTTGCCTTATTATATTATGTACATTTATTTTCATTATGAATGACGATTACGATTATATACGATACATGATATTACAATGATTTAATTTGACAAGTCTAAATGAGCAAACCGGCTCAGTAGGGAAGGCTTTTTCAATATTTTTCGCATACGTAATAATTTATACATAAATTCGAGTTTACTATGGCGTAACTTATTTAGTAAACACTACATAATAATTGTGAATTAAAAATAATGAGATTCGTGTTACGATAGTCCTACAACTGTATTCTAATTTCAAATACCACAAAATTTATCTCTCTCGAGGTTATTACTTCTCGTGCTTTAACACTGAAAAACGAACAAAAATCTAATGTTAGTTTATTATGGCAGTGGACGGTAATATCAATATATTTGATGCTAAATAAAATCAATTCTCATCGTCAATTCCATTTTTTTGATTATTTTATTGTCTTTTTATCGTTGGATTCCGCATTTAAGCATACATACAAGATAAATCAAATACGGTTATTAATGATTGCGTCAAAATGGCAATGTACTCGCCTTTTGGAATAAAACAAAGCGTAAAGATAAAATATATTTTTTAAACATTTGCTGAACTTGATAAAATTCTAATGAAATGTCATCACTGGTACTGTATTTTGATTTAGTATCTTTAAGCACTTGAATCACTGGGATTTAATACGTCAAATATTTCAGCGCGTTGATTTTTATGGCGCAGTTTGTATGATTACAAGTAACTAATGTTCTCGTATATTTGTGACATCTGCAAGGTCTTTAAACGAGATAATACAAAAAATGATTAGCGGCTGTGCATTTGGCATTATTGATATGTGACCCTTTGCGGGCAGTAAAAATGTAAAGGAGCCATCAGTAAACTTCGTAAATTGTGACACTTTTAATATTATACAGTCACAATTCTGTGACGTCACATGTTTTAATACATACATAATTTCGAAATTAGTATGTTAAAACCCATAAACGTATCATTATGCCAACACAGCGTGACATTAGCTGAAATACGGCATAACACTCATTTATAAGATTTAAAGTGTGACGTCACAAATCTGATGGCTCCCCACTCCTAACGCGTGACGTATTCAATGTGTACGTGGTAAGTCAGTCGTAGTGCAGGCCGTGTAGCGGTTGCAGCGGTCGCAGCAGCCGCAGCAGTAGACGCAGTCAATCGGCCAGCACGCTCTGTGAGATCACGGCGAGCTGGTCCTTGAGGACGCGGAACGAGGGCCGCTCCTCCGGCGTGTGACCCCAGCACGCTCGCATCACCTGGAACAAACATTTCTCAACTTAGTTTGGGGGGGACGGAGCGACGGGAAAGAATGCCTTGGGCGTAGCGCGTCGCGCCGTCCCTCCAACCCCGTTCTGGGTTCTGGCCTCAGCCGGGGTTCGGACGCTGAGTGTGAGCGGTTGGAGGTTTTAGTGCGGTTCAACTCCCACATACCCCGCCCGCGGGCGATCCGGTGATTTCCTCCAACTGAAAAAAAAAAAAACTTAGTTTGGGACTTTTATGGTTATCTTTACACTTTACTTGCTTACTTAACACGCAAATCACAAATATTTGAAATCGAAGCTTAACCAATTGTAAACAATACTTGTCAGTATACTTTTAAAACAATTGATCGTCTTTTAAAAATACTACTGTTAACCTATTAATTTTGCCAATAGATGTTTACTTTCTACTTTTAAAGGAATTTGTTTATAAAGGATTATAAACTCACGTTATATATTTCATTGATGCATCCCTTAGGTTTCTCTAGCACTTGTCCTCGTTGCACTTTATCTACGACTTCAGAGTTAGTGAGGCGACCGTAAGGAACTTTTCCGCACGTGAATACTTCCCACATCAATACACCTAGAAATATACACTAACAAATTAGTAATCACATAATATTTTTCGAGTAAAAACTCTTTTAATGTCTATAAATCATTTAAAACTTTTAGAGAAAATTGTATAAAATAGTGTTATTTTTGTAGAGGAGAGAAACTTCTTGCCTTTGAATCACAACAAGGTAAGTTTGATATTATCAACAAGTTTACCAAAGTAACCTCATAGTACAATTGTTATTGCTTACCAAATGCCCATACGTCGGATTTAGAAGAAAATCTAGTGAAATTGAGTACTTCAGGCGGCGCCCATTTTATTGGAAATTTAGTTCCTCCAGAGCTCGTGTATTGATCATCTAAAACGTATCGCGCTAAACCGAAATCTGCTACCTGAAAATCCAACATTAAATAAAAATTTATACTAAGCTAATTTGTTGTGGGGACGGAGCGACGGGAAAGAGTGCCGCGCGCGTAACGCGTCGCGCCGTCCCTCCAAACCCCGTGCTGGGTTCTGGCCTCAGCCGGGGTTCGGACGCTGAGTGTGAGCGGTTGGAGGTTTTAGTGCGAATCAACTCCCACATACACCGCCCGCGGGGCGGGCGGGGATGCGGTGACTTCCTCCAACTGAAAAAAAAAAAATCCTAATTTGTTGTAAATGTAACTAATGAAACAACGAAAATTATTATTTACCTTAACAACATTTTCATCACCAACCAAACAATTTCTAGCTGCCAAATCTCGATGAATGTAGTTATGTCTTTCTAAGTAGGACATCCCTCTGCAAACCTGAAAAATAAATACGATTATTTTAATTTGATAATTATATGTGTTAAGTTGCTAACTGATGATATGTGAAAAGTATAAAGATTACTAAAAACATGGTGATTTTTTTATCAAAGATTAAAGGTGCTTTCAAAAACCTTTTTTAAAGTACAATACATCACACGCAAAGGAAGTCATGCAATTCACACATTTCGAATGCATGTCGAATTTTTTAAATAATAGTAAGTATATCAGTATCAAATAAATATCATATTCTTGGTACCTGTATGCACATATCGAGTAGGACCGCATGTCCGAGTTGGTCTGCAGAGGTGCGTCGCAAGTAGTTGAATAGAGATCCGTGTCTCATGAACTCAGTCACGATGTATATGGGACGATGTTTAGAACAAACGCCGTACAGTTGTACCAGGTTCTGATGCTGGAGCTTACTGAAATCATAAAAACATAAGCATAAATAAACATGACGATTTGTAGTGTAAGCTAATCATTATTTTTTAATTCTAAAGATGAAATTAAGAGTGTTACAAATACATAAATGTGCATTTGAATTAATTCACGGATCAGACACACGGCTGTTACGGGCTGTAGTCTATTTCTCTCGCGCACCCTCTTGCACCATCTACCGGGGGATGGCAAGCCGTGCTCCCCGACCCGGGCTGGTCCTGGCCCGGCCTGAGCCGAGGGAGACCCTCCATCACACGGCCCCATCTTGGCGGGCTTTTGGCCCGCCTACTGAGTGAGCCGGTGGTCGTTTCACCGACGGCTGCCGGTTCGGCGTCCGGGGGTGACGGGGCGATA
The DNA here is from genome assembly GCA_030269945.2 of Trilocha varians. Lineage (NCBI taxonomy): Eukaryota > Metazoa > Arthropoda > Insecta > Lepidoptera > Bombycidae > Trilocha > Trilocha varians. The sequence continues at coordinate 7,268,873 of AP028265.1, read as the reverse complement.
CGTAAGCGACAATAGCGAGCGCGTCCTGTCACCCCCTACTAATCGGATGTCGAGCGCGATTGGCGGGAGGTTTTAGTCTATTTCTCTGTCTGTCGGTTTCTTTCGAATAATCTTTGAAACAGCTAGACTGATTTTCACGAAATTTTCCGAAATCATCGTAGTAATGTAGATTACTTTCCTTTCTTCACGGTAAACAAACTTGTCTAAAAATCGTCTGTAAAATTTATCAAAATCGGTTGAGAGGTTTTAGCAGAAAAGCGTAACAGACAGACAGACAGAGTTACTTTTATAATATTAGTAGGGATTATCTTTATAATGCATGAAAGTAGTGTAGAAAACCACGAGTGTTTGAATAAGTTTAAAGCTACGTACGTCATGACTTTAGCCTCGTCTATGAAGTCGTCCTCGGACATGGTGCCCTCCTTCATCATCTTGACGGCGGTGTCGATCCGTCCGCGCCACACGCCGCGCCGCACCACGCCGAACTGCCCCGCGCCCAGCACCTCCATCAGGACCAGCTCCGACGGATCGATCTCCCATTTGTCTGGAAATTGTATTGTAATACTCTCATTGTAAACGGGTTCTTACCACGATATTTCAACGTTGTTGCAAACGTCATGATCACGAGAAGACTGGATATTGTATGAATTGTATTGTGCTTGTGAGTTGCGAATATTTGTCTTTTAAAGTCTCTCTTACTACTACTATTTGTAAGTGAAGCTTTTGTTTTAGTAGGCATGCAAATCGGCGGTATTAAAATACCTAATTTCACCATTGATAGATAGAAAGGCTTGATTGAAAAGAAAATGCAAGGCTTGGTGTAATCTCTCTTATGGTTTTAGTAAGAGAATTTGTAGAAACCTCCATTAGAGAAAACTACAAAAAAGTCACACCTTTTTTACACCACCATTTTAAGCTCTATAATATTTTCTATTGTTCACAGTTAGAGTTGGTTTGTTTATTTTGTTTAACGCCCTTATCTAGAAGTGACTATACAATTTTTGTTTTACTTATTTACAAAACCATGAGCCCTACACCTAAATTAACAATTAAAAATATGATTTGATTACCGTGTGATAGTCCAGCAGTGGGCGGCGCAGGTCGGTCGCAGGGCGTCGCTTTGAGTCGGGAACACAGTCCACCGCTGTTGTGCTTGTGATAGTTGATGAGCTCCGGTATACTGGCGCAGCAATGTTTATCCGACAAATAGAATTCGCCGCGACTGTTCTGCTTTATGTGGTAATGCTTCGTCTGTTGGTGATTACTGAAAGTAATAGTAATAATGGTTTAAACATTTAAAAAGTTTTGTCAAAAATAATTGTAAAGTAGGTTATGCAATTTTTGTTCAACTTAGCACTTACCTGGTTATAATCTAGTTTTACTTCTTATTATTTCTTTTTGCAAGTTAAGTAAACAATCGCAACATCACTTTCTTAAAAACTGTCAAGAAAAATCCATTATTTGTAATAGGAATGCCATAGATAGTATAGAATACTTACACTTTAGTATATAAGGATAATGTGTACATCCCCTTTGTAGATGAGTTACGTACGACGAAGCATCCCTCTTTATCTTCACGCTTAAGAAGAGATTCTGCTCTTTGGCGCGACATTTCTCCCACGAACCATCTAAAAACAATTATTTATATTATTTATAAACTAACAACTGTTTTAAAAGTAACATAATATAATATCTGTGTAAATATGCTGATAATTTTTAATTTACGTCATGAAAACAAGTGAATAGTTACTCTAGTAAAATAACTATGAAAACGATTTTCATGCATTCAAAGGATTAAAAAAAAACATTTTTTAAAGAATAATAGAGTAGAATAAAAGTACAAATAATTTACACTTACTCGTATTTTTGTAAACCAATTGTTTCCTTCTCTTTTACGTAATTGCTCGGTATGTAACCAACAGACCTAAAATGAAATATGATTAATATCTAATTTAACCACTCAACTGGGAACGTCACTATTCGCCAGATCCCGAAACTGGGGACTTCGTTGGGAATCAATACCGTGTTTGAGCCCCTTTTTAAAAACATTTTTTCCAATAATTTTTAATTTCGATTTTTAATTGAACCTTATATTTTTGTAAATCTTTATTACTAAACAACGCTGTATTGCATTTTCAGCGAAAATATATCATCTCCGTAAAATATGAGACGATTAAAAGATGTAAACAAAACAAGTTTTAGAACTGTGCTCAATTTTGGCTCCTGCCACAGACTTGGCAAAAGTAAACAAACCAATTTGGTTGCCGATCCCAGTTGAGTGGATATAAAATTGTCGTGTCACGGTGTTCGAACTTGAACTCCTCCGAAACGGCTCGACCGATTTTGATGAAATTTTTTGTGCTTATCCGGTACCTATGAGAATCGGCCAACATCTATTTTTCATCCCCTAAATGTTAGGGGTAGTCCACCCCTAATTTTTTTTTTCGGCGCAGACGAAGTTGCGCGAGTCAGCTAGTATTATTATAATTTTGTAATAACACATATTATTATTAGGTAAATTTCTACATAAAATATCGTCATCGTATCGTCATATAAAATAACAAATTAATTAATTGAAGTGCATTCATTCAGGTTGTAATGGAGAATTGTAAAAACATTGAAAAATAAATATTCCTATGAGAACGTTACATTTCAATCTCTTTACTTTTACAGTCAATTTTGTGTATCAAATTACGTAGAGGAGTCAATGTGGTATGACGGTCACTAGTCAACATTTTTCATTAGTAAATATTGAATGCTTTACAAAGAAAGGGCATCAAAGAGTCATTGATGGTCATTTAGAAATAGTAATTGATAGGTCAACAGAAAAATTATTTGCCAGAAAATATGCTTAGATAATGTGTTACGGAAGGAAATCGAAGTATTGGCAAAAACTATTCCTTGTTTTAGTAACAATAACCAAAAATACTAATGAAGCAGGTATTAAACAAACTCTACAAAAAATATAACATAAATAGACTTACAGTAAATATTGAAACTAAACTTACCCATTTTCATCTTTGACTTTCCACCAGTGATCTTGCGAATCGTCTATTACTTCATATTCAGCTCCCTGTAAAAAATATTAAATATTGTACAATGCTCATTTTTTATATTATCCTAAAAATATCAATTACAATTTTAAGATTAGTAGGTATATTATATCACTGTGGTTAATTTAAAATTAAGTGCCAAATAAGTCATGCAATCATTATTTACAACTTGAAAATATTTGGAATCCAACGCACTTGAATAGAGTACATATTAAATTTTAATCACAATTATCTCAAAATTCTCGATTAGAACGTTTTTGCTAAGCATAGTCCTAAAAAGCAATGTCAAGAAGTGATTTAAGATATTCAGACAGATTTTAGTTACGGTTGTGAATTGAAAACAAACACAACCTCATCGTTATTTTTATGTTCCAAAGTTATATTCTACGATCCATTCAATACAAATTTAGTTTCGAATCTGCGGTTAACCAAATCGACAAACAAATCAAACTCTATCGCCATTCCCAATTACAACACGTACTTTTATATAAATTATTTGTTGTTGTTTTTCCTTGTTCTAGCTGCAATTATTTTTAGAATTGACCTGAGAGTTTCCAATAATTTTAACTATAGTAAAAGTCTATCTAGCCTAGTTTTTAAACCTTGTGCCAATTACACTAAATGAAAATTGCAAGATTTAAAAATATCGAAACATTTAATTTCGTGTCAGGATATGATATACATTAAGTACCATATAACATTAAAAATGGAATTGAATTAGATTTCATTGTAAGATAAATAAGATTAAATACAAATCTTACCTTTTCCAAGGATAGGTCTCCACTTTCGATGGCTTTAAACGGATATAGCGCAACAACCACTTTAGTCCTTGGTTTTTCCTAAACAATAATTAAAATACATTTTTATGGAGTTGTCGTGAGTTCTGGATGTAATAAATATATTTTATAATCATTTGACGATCTTATAAATAATCGAAAAAAAAGTGACTCACTATGTAATGAGAGGTATAGCTACTATAATAAAAAAAATAACGCTTAATTAAAAAGATAATTGAACAAATTATTTTTAATAAATTTCTTTATAATGTGTACAATTATAGTCATATTAACATGTAATGTAGAGTGTGTGATGTATGTAATGTGTTGTATAATTACCTTGGGTTTAGCGGATGGGGTCCCCGGTGGTCCCCCGCCCCCCGGCATCGTGACCGCCGCAGTCACAGCTGTGCGAACAACTTTATTTTCATTATTAGATTAGAACTTTTACAATTCAATCTTATAAATACTAAATTTTCATTACAAAGTCAAATATAATTTAAATGAAGTGGTAACAACTTATTAAGCATTAAATCGAAGTCTATTTGACTTAGTATAATTTAGTTTTTGAATAAGGAATAATAATGTTATTATGGACAGAAATACTAAGGTCAGTACTCCCGGTGTTTAAATATTTATAGTCTCAATATAAATCTTAGTTCACCGAAAATTTGAAATTCACACATTACATTTTATAAATTAAATGATCGTGAATTATACGAAATTAGGTTCTGCTAAGTATCTAGAAGGTAAACAACTTCAGTCGCATGTTTCGTTACAGGGCCAATCGAAATCTGTAATCCAAACCAGCACCCCCGTAGGTGTTCCTACGTGTTAACAGGTCAAACCACTGCAGAACAGTATTACTGCAGCTTATCATACTAACGCGACCTTCATTACAATTTTATTTCACAAACAAAACCTAAACAAAACGTGAACAGTTTAGTAACTATTAAAATGAAAGGAATTAGAGAGAACTAGATGTTTTGTTTTATATTTTTGGCGTCGAATAACAAAGGAGGCCAACACTGTTGTTTGTTTTGCAAAACACCCTGTATCATTCTAACGTCTAGAACGATATCTATACACATTTTAGTACTAAAAATCACTACACAAAAACACTTTTGCTGGCATTACACAAACGCATTACATTACACCTGACCAAGACAAGAAAGTGAGTGCAACGAGTAGCACGGTGAACGCAACCGGTGGCTACGAGGCCACTGACAGAGGTCACAGGCATACAGTACCCTCCAGAGCCGGCAGGAACGATGATAAAGATAGGCATGGTATCTTGGATTTCTTTTTGGTGACCACTGGTTCGTCCTCGGATTTGTTCGGCAACATCGGAACAGGACGTTAGGACCGGACGTCACGCGCGACACTCCGCCTGTGACTGGTCTACAATGTCGAAGTACCGATACAGTCGATGGTAAACCGTTATGCACACGAGCCGACGACAGCGTCCATTTACCACGCACAACGATTTAATGCTTCTGGTATTTTATATCCTGAATTTAGTGGCTGTGTTGATATTTTAAGCTTTTTTATGGATATGGCGCGTAACGAATGATAAATTGACTTCAAAAGGAGAAGGTGCTCAATTTAATGTTATTTTTTTAACAACGTACTTATTTTCTATACTGAACAAAGACGTTTATTTTTTTTTTTTTTTTAAATAGTAGATATGTTTAAAATTTTGTATAGGAAATCAGAATAATCTAAACAGAGTGAGTTAGTATCAATCAATAATGATTTTAAATTTGACTCGACTTAGGTTTATTTTCCTACATCATGTTTTTTTATTGCAAGTCAGATAAACGAGCTTATAGGATCCAGTAGTGTCCTCTGTAATCAGTGTTATATCTGATGATAGAAATACATTTGAAATTTATCGATTTCACAAAAAGTTTATGTTTATGAATCTAATATAGCACATAATCTTAAATTGGTAGTAAAATGTAAGTAAGGATTTTAAACGCAAAGTATTTAGCGACTTTATGGATAAGGCTTTACAGTCGTTGAGACGAGGAGCGTTGGCTTCAAAGATGGTCGCGGCCTACATTCACCATTCGATGCGCGGGCGCACACTTTAGGTCTCCCTTTCACTTATCTGTGAAGCCGAAGGTTGGAAGGCGACAAAATATTTAAAGCTACGTCATCAGCGGCAAGCGATTGACTTCTATTGGATATTATACAATTCTCCAAACAGAAGCCTTGTGATGGCACCTTATAAAATTTAATAGAATTTTGGGTACATTATTGATATAAAACCAAAAGTAAATATGTTTATGTTAAGCCTATGATTTTTATTATACTTCTTTACTTTATTATACAAGAACTAACACCTAAAACTTTTTGTGTTATTTTATAGCTTTAGTAATAACTAATAATATCCAGCTAGGGTTTCTGAATCTTTAATTAAATACCATTAATTAATGGTTAACCTGTTGCAATTGCAATGTTTAAACTGTTTTAAAATATGGTTAAAACTAAGATAAAAGATGAAAGTTAATATTACACACAATATTACATTTAAAACGTCTAACAGCATATTTACTTTCTTCATGCATCCCTTTTCAATTAGATAAGTGAAATATATAAATATATGGATGCAATCAATCGAATTCAGAATCGAATTTTAGGGTATCACTTATAGCCGGAAAAGAGTAACGCTTTATATTACTTGGGTATCTCATTAGTAGATACCATTTAATTAAAATGAACAACTGACTCTAGTTATCATTATTTATTGTCACTGTTTACAATACACAATAATGAATATGATTACAATAATGTGGACGCGAGCGTACGCTATGCTCTTAACGGGACGACTGGGGAGTCTCGCTACGCACTGAACTTATATATTGCTGCTTGCATAAAAAAAGTGCATGCCTGAAATCGCGTCCCCTACAGTACACCCTTCCTAAAATTTTGGTTATACAATGCAAAATTTTTCACAAAACAAACAAAAAAAATAAAATAAAACTAAGTACTGTTAAAACTTTTGTTTCCGGCTGTACCGTATTAGGGTAGGTACTTGAGATATACTTCGAATGCGCTTTATCGTTAAGCAACAGTCGAAGTTTTTTACTCGCTACTCTTAAATCAATCATTTTTTACTTGAATTCATTTCATCTTAAATCGTTTAAAACTTGAGATACAACGAACACTCGAATTGTTGACTCGGTGTTTTCTCACACTTATAACAAAGTACTTATAACAAATCATTGCTTTTTGTGATGAAATATTATCAGAACTATAACATATGTTACTTAGATTTTTAAATATTACTTTTGTTAAGTGTTTCTCATTGCCATAAATCAATGATACGAATCAAAGTATATTGAATCTTTTACACAAAACATTAATGATTCAAATTTTGTTAAAACATATTACAACTTTCACTACATAAACATGTCACAATAGTTCACAATACAAAGTTGAAACTAGTAATCATTTCTAAGTTAATTAAGATGGTTTTATCCCTTTACTTAATTACTATAAAGAATCTTATTGCGATGCTATACATACTTCGATTATTTCCAATAAGAGTGTGACAAATTATTATAAACACAAAAATACTTTAATAACAAAACGTTTACATAAACAAACTACAAATAATACAAAAGGCAATACAGGAATGCAAATATCGCTGTCACGTCGCCTCTTAATTGCAAAACGTGAAATTTGGCATCAAGTTATATATTCACACGTTATAAGTTATGGAGAATGAAGTAGAATATTGGACCACGACTTGAATTGTCCATCGTTTCTACAGCTCTCCTCGACTTCTTCTCGACATAATATCTCTCGACCAAGTATGTCTCCCACCATAAAATGTGGCGATCTCGACGGCATTTCCTCTGGGTATGCTTTTCTCCCGAAAATCCTTGGGTGCTCTCCCACGAGTTATCTCTTCCGGATCAATGGTAGTGGCTAGTTTTGCTCGTTATACCATCCGGTGTTCCGATGATTAAAATGCTGGAGTTACGACTTTTCTCTTGGTCTTCGCTTGTCGATTACTATGACTGAATCTCGTTACTTGTCCTCCAATACACCATTGCTCTTGTTCCTGTGTCATATCTGTTCTTAACTGTCCTATATATTTTGTATACTGTTTCCAAATATCCGATTTTGTGTTAAATCTCGTTGCTTTTACCTGCAGTCAATGTGAATAACTTGCAGGGAGTCGTCCGTTCAGTAGCCAACGTATTTAACCTACACTATTCTTCATAATTTCACAGCTCCACGTATATTTAATATTTAATTACTTGTGTGTTCTCCACTTCCCCGTCTTGTGTGCTTGAATCGCCAATGCCAGTGAAAGAAGTCCCAGTGAGTCGGAACTGTTCTGCTGACGCACGGGCTCCAGTGAGTCGGACATGCTGCCGTGCGGGGCCGATGCTACGTGCTGACCAGGAGAGATTTGCTCTGCTTTGCTGACCGGTCCTTGTAGTCAGTGTGCCCAATGTCAAGCCGGTGAGGGTTCGACCAGGCCGCGCTGCGTTGCGGCTAGTGGACGAAGTACTCAAACAGGCTGAAGCTGGCTGGCGCGATGCGGGGTGTGATGATCTTAAAGGAGTCGTGTTCTTGTCGGGGGTCACCACCACTTTGGGGGTATCTCTTTAAAGCGCGGAAAGAGATATCCCTTTATAAATTACTTGAGTATCTATTTGGTAGATACCATTTAATTAAAATGAACAACTGACTCTAGTTATCATTATTTATTGTCACTGTTTACAATACACAATAATGAATATGATTACAATAATGTGGACGCGAGCGTACGCTATGCTCTTAACGGGACGACTGGGGAGTCTCGCTACGCACTGAACTTATATATTGCTGCTTGCATAAAAAAAGTGCATGCCTGAAATCGCGTCCCCTACAGAATCAAAACTTTTATTAAAATGTGAACAAGTATTTTGTCAAAGAGAACGTTCCACCAAACTAGCAGGTAGACTCAGCTTTTAACCACAGCCATTATATTCACAAAACAAAAAATCCTGTCAGTTGAAGCCAGGCCTCACTTTTTTATCAGATATGAATCATACAACGGAACTCGGCGGAACATACCTTGAGACTTTATTTACATTTCTCGGTTCGTTGGAAAAGAAACTTTCGTTAAATGACAATTACTTGGAAGTTACCTAATAATAGTGACATTTACAATGCATTTATTCGGAATTAGGATAATGACACAATGAAATAAAAGTAAAAACTGAATTGTTTGATTCTTATATTAGAGGATAGGTTCAGAAACAGAGCTTTCGTAAGTTGTAGTGAGAATGAAAATAGACCCATGTTTTAATTCATATTCATAAGGTAAATTTAATATACCCCTCACGTCTGTCTGTCACGATAAAGGGGTTTAGTAACCCTGCGTAACCTGGAGCAAGTTGTACTTAACTAGTAATGTACTCTACATTAGAGCTTAAGCACGGCAATTACTTTAGTAACTTTTGAATTTAAAAATAATACGTCTATTTTGGAAGTAGATAATATTCTCTATGGAGAGAAGAAATCAAAACTTTGTCATTGGCTGTAACCATTTGTTTGAAAAGCTCACACCTCGCTTTCGTAAGTTTCCAATAAACAATATCCAAGGAAATACGAAATACTAACCAGATTCCTTTATTAATTTATCACAGTTTAATATTAACTATGTGATACTGCCTTCATTGCTGACGACAAGATATATTTCAGTATTTTTGCTAAGATGTAGAAAACAAACACGTATTCTAAAATATGACTCGGTAATGCGTGAGAACTTATAGAATAACCTTGTGCCTTTTGTAAAATACTTCTGTGAAGATATGATGCGGAACGAACTGGAATCGTAAACGTTAATGCGAAAAACATTTTTAAAAAGATTAACAATCGTGGCACACCTCTGGGTATAATGAAGTCTTCCGTGTACGAAATTTTACAAACCAACTATGTATAATTATTATACTCGATGTAAACATAATGGTTGTTAGTTTGAATATTAAATAAATATTTGATCATTTAAAACTGTTCTAAACTTCAAAATGCTGATGGACTGATGGTGTTTGCGATAGTTTATTCTTCTTTAAATTTGAGATATTTCATTTCATATTTAATGTCAATGTCCAAAGTATTTTATGAAGTACAATTAACTGGACTGCGAAGAAATTACCACCTCTATATTTTACAACAATTTTCACTTTAACTCAAGCAGCGCTTTGTAATTTCAAAAACCGATAATAAATTCACTTAATACTTACGTGTAACGTCCTCGGAAGGACTATTTGGTTCTTCTTGTATCAAATCGAGTTCTGGTTCGGGTAGAGGCCAGACAGCAGTTAGGGCACAGCCCGGCGCTGAGCGACGTTCGGCGTCACAGCACGGCCACTTGCGAGCCGACCTCACAGACGGGTGGTATTGAGAACGACGAGCATTACATATGCAAACTATGGGAACGGTATTGCACTGTTAAACTGAGGTTAAGGGATGATCTATATAGGACGAACCGGGGTTGACGTGTGTGCTTGAGCATATTTTATAGTGTTTGTATAGAAAGCCCAAAAAATCATCCCCTTTCGGTTTAATATCAATTATCTCTAAAGATGTAATGATAATTGTTACAATATTTAAAGCCTACTTTGGAGTCTATCCAGTAGTAGTAGTAGTAGTAGTGTTAACCTAATTGTTAATTGGACTGTATGAAATTTTGAGTTAGTGTTCTTTTTACCTAAGAGTGGACGTCTTATTGTTGAAATGGCAAGAGTATTATATTTGTGTCATGATGTAAGTGTATCGTGGTATCATCATATATTTTTTTCTTATTCAATTATATTCAATGTTCTATTCACCTGATCTAAGAGTATGAATCCAACGCAACCGCTCTGTATGATTCCCAGCTATAAGATATAGCGTGTAATCCGAATTCTGTTCTGAATATCCAACCTGTGTGCAAAATCAATACTTAGGATCAAGCTTGCATCAATATTTTATGACAAGAAGCTGAAGCACTCACCTGAAATGGATATCTATAGGTAGGTCGTTTTTCACCGTCACTATCCGGTATTTGCTTGCTGAGTTCTCCCAGCTGTGCAGTTTCAACGGTATGTATGGTGTCCGTTGAGATACGGCCTCTTTCCTTCCGCTTCTAGGACAGGATACATTAGATAAATTATTGCAAAACTATATTCTGTCATTCCTTATAAAAGAAAAGCATGATCACACAGTAATAACTTTATTAACATTACGTTTAGTTACCAAATTCCATTAGAAAATCTTATAACTTTGTTTATAAACTTCAGGACGATTAAACATACCTACTCGTAGAACGCAAATCAAAGAAACGTAAATGGTCGAATGTTTGACATGCTGATTTAAAAGTCTAGAATATGCGTGTCCAGTGTAACGAAAACACTTGAATTATTCATCAGCTACATTGTTAAGAAACTCAATACATCGACATATTACGTACAAATTGTATCGTAGAACTAGAAAATATAAAACTGTTAACAAATTTACAACTTTAATTTTCTTGTCTTTAACACAAAGCCCAGGGCTAAAGTCGGTTCATCAGAAAATGTCCACGCCACAGGTACAGGATTTTTAATTTGTCACAGCAAAAGAGCCAAAAGCGAGGAGCTGTTACGGTACAACAGACACTAATTAACTTTATGTTAACTGGAGCGTAGTTTTTTTTATTAGGTTACGTTGGAAGACGTGCAAGCCGCTGAATGCAACCAGAATAATTTTATATACAATGTTATTATACTTTACACACACACTTTACAAAAATAATATATAGGGTTAAGATAATTTCAAGATTTTTTGCAATTAAAAAAATTATGGAATATATCTGTAGATCAAAAACGACAAATTTATTATTGGTTCGTGAAGACAAGAAATTACAAAGACATCCCCTTAAATAATGACAAAGTCAAAACGTTTCTCCAAAATTAATTTAAGCTCCATCAATTGCCTTAAAACAACATCCACTGGGATAAAGCGACCTGTATCAATTCAATGATTTCCTTTCATTTCCTATTCTGAGGAGAAGTGAGAACGGATATCGACGCAAAATTCAATAATCTTATGATTTCGATACTTGCAAAACCGATTTAGTCTGAATCAATGGTGTGAGGTGTGAATTAATCAGTACAGTAATAATAAAATACAGAGCGGATCTGTAACTTTATCCCAGCTGAAGCGAGGTGAATGACCGGTCCAAATACAACTTAGAACCACTCTCATTTTTGGAATCAAATAAACTTTTTTTACAAGCTTTATATTAACTTGCACAGGATGTAACTATGTACTAATGTACCTATGTAAGTTCGGGTGGAATCTTGCGAGTTAAATTTGACAAACTTCCCGGCTTCCTATGAAACTGAGATTTTGCACGCAGATGTATATCGCGTGACAATGGAATAATATGACAAAATGGCGCTGATCTGATGATGTATTCGGAAGGTGGTCATATAAACTCTTGTGTAAAACAAGATCCCCGAGAAGAGACTCGTCGTGTTTGGGCCCGTTTTACTTGTATTAACTAGTACTCTACTGCTACCTATATGATATCCAAGATCTAAAAAGTATTAATTTGTATTTGTAAATGTATTTAAAAAGTTTTCTTTAAATTAATTTATTCAATATTATATGGATATATGGAAGCTCGAAATGATAGTAGTACACCCTACGATATTGAAAAAAGTTTAACCGATTCCAAAAATAAGTGGTTGTAAGATAAGTATTTTCAATAAACAAACAAGAAATAAAATATTGTTTAACGTACTTCATTGTAAAGTTTCAAGTGTTCATTTAACAAAGTGTTCATGCCTACACATTCATTATAACTTCATAAGGGTGACGAAGAAAAACAGGGGGATACCGGTCAGAGCTACCCTAACAGAACTAACTTGTCACGGAAAAGTAGGACATATACGGTTAACTTATACTTATAAACTTTACTTAAACTCAAATAACCATTTATTTACCGTGCATTTCATTGCAGAAATAAAATAAAAATCTTTTTGAAACATTTACTTTAAAGTTAGTTATCAAATTAAAAAATCAGTCCACTTTTCACAATACTAGGTATTCTAATACATTCGTCTCTATAAAATTAAATCACGTATCATATTATATTCATTTACATTCATTCATTTACTGGTCCTATAAGCTCTTAATCTCAACAATAAAATTCAAATCTTTGATGATATTATCAAATTAGACAAGCAAATGGCTGAAGAGCCGGTCAATAAATTTAAAGAACAAAATGTTGAAAATAGTGAAAGCATTACATGAATTAGAAATTATTTTATTATGAATCTACAGTCACTGCATTTGTTAAAAGTCTGGAATTATTGTTGGAAATAAAATTGCACTTTTTACGCAGAAACAAAGTACATATAAGTACAACACGTTACGATTTGACGAAATGAAAAAAGCTGGTTATAAATACCTGATAAACTTCGGGAAAAATATGAATGAGTTTAAAATTTCAATGATTCTCTGAAAGTGAATCAAGAATTTGCAGCCCCGACCGGGTGATACCAAAACCGGGTATTGCGGAACTGGCAAGTTTGGCAAAGAGCGTCGCAATGGACGACAGGACACACCCAGCTCGCGCATGCGTACGCACCCCTACTTCCAATACGTTATCCTGATTAAAACCAGAATGAAGGGAATAACCCAACGTTTAGCAAATAGCAAAGCTTTATTTTTGCTTCATTTAGTTTATTAGCATTCATTTTAGCTGATAAAATAAATTATTCCGTAATTTTTAATGAAATAGATATCTAATCAAACGGAAGAACTTTCGATTTGAGTTTATGCAATTTTAAAAGTCTACTGATAAAACTAAACTACTATACTATAAAGTAGGAAGGTCGTAATAAAGTTACCTATAATACCTATACGTTTAAGGCTTATTAAGAAATATTTTGACACGATTTGCAATTATTATATCTTTTACAATAATTTATTTTACCTTTGTGATCAATTAACACTACGATAAGTTGATCTGATCAGCTACATAAGTCACTGCACAAGAACGCAACGTTCTTTTCACTTCCGGCAACGTTCAATATCTCAACCAAGATATTTTTACGAACTTTTTTGGAAAACATGTGTATATCCTTAAGTTAAATGCGTATACCTACTACATTTACGGTCTACCTTATTTACGGATTTTTACCTTATTTACGGACTCATAAACTACATAACATAGCAATTATAAACACTATATTTTTTTTAAAACTTTACTAAATAACCTAATAACACGTAGGACGTACACAAAGTAGAAGGAGCATCGTTACATTTTTTTTTTTGTGTTACGTTTTCGGCATAATTAATTTGAACATAGTTACGGATTTATAATTTGATTCTTGTGTGTTCGGGAAAAACCTCGGAAGGTATAAGGTTTCTTGTTTTGGTTAACTTTCTTTAACTCTATATTATTATAGTGTGATATTAAAAGCAACAGACGTTTAATTAATAACTTGCGAATCAGCGCAACATCGTCTTAACAATTACCATAAATGATTTCTCATAAAAAATAGGTCTTTGTTACTTCCTAGTACTTCAGCTATCAGTTAGTGAAAGTCCTTTCAAAAACATTCCAGCTGTTGCAGAGATTACTAGACCAAATATACAGATACGCAAAAATATGGAAAACTGTTTTTTTAGTAATGTGTATTGAAATGTAAAATTTTTGTATTGAATTGATTAAAAACTTTTATTTTTAACATTGTGAATATTAGCTTCAATTCCAAAGGCAGACCATAGCCATTATGCATAGTTTTTATTAAATAATTAGGTATTGCAGTACCAATTTGTCTGCAACTTAGACTAAGCAAAACTCAGCAAGAAATTGTGTCTGTTTAGTTCATTTTTTTTCTGACTAAAAAGGAAGTCTTCAATTCAAACCTATTTTATTTTTCTTACTAACTTTCTTACTTTCTTATTAATTTAAAATCTGGTGGTGTTGGTTAAAACTCAGTTACTTAAACCCACACCCATAGTTAGCTGGTGTTCATATACTTTGATAATATAGAACAATTATCACCACATTACCACTAGTGATACTTTATTACACCATTCTTTGTTAGTAAAGTACCATAACTAGTAAATAACAATACAATAACCAATTTATTGTGTTAATAAAAATGTCATAATAAAATGAACTTACCTTTTATTTTAGATCTTAGTAAGCACAAAAAGAAATAAAATATTATAAGATAGAATAAATACTCATAAAATATTACAGTATAGTTTTTGATATAACATAAAGTAATAGCTAAGTATAAAAACCTAACAATTACTTTCTACTAAACAGATCCAGGAACAGGCAAAGTTTTGGAACAGAAAATTTTTTAGTAGTATTTATTTGGGACAATAATTTTATAAAATAATTGTACTGTTATCGATTATAATAATTCAGTAATACCATAAGATAGGTAAAGGCAGGATTATTAAAATATTATTTATTTTTGGAAAGCATACAAACATTAGCCTGGGATTGAGCAAAAGTTTTCTCTTTCCTTCCTTCTTTTATGTTAATTAATGGAATGGTTAAAAAGTTACATATTATGTAACTAAAATTATCATCTAATTTCCATTATGGCTTCCATCATTTATAAAACATTAATTTAGTAAGGATATTTTATCTCACATTGTTTAAACAGTATATATCTGTAAAATCTCAATCTAAATGTGAAAAAGATTTATGTGCAATTTTTCACACACCACTAGCTAAAAACGGTGAAGGAAAACACCGAGAGGAAACCTGCATGTCGGAAAAGGTTTCTAAAAATCCTTTGAAGATATGTGAAGTCCCTAATCCGCACTGGGCAAGCATGGTGGACTATGCCTAATCCCTCTTCTGAGGAGACCTGAGCCCAACAGTGGGCAGTAATGGTACAGGACTTTAACCAGTATATTATTATTTTAACTGTTAAAGATCCTTAAACATAAGTTTTGTATTGATTCTACAGTACATGTAAAATATATTTGTAATACATTTATACTGCAAATACTCAAATTGAAGGATAGAATGAAAAACATTGATAATCTGTTCAAAAACCATGTATGTTAACCTGTCCAGACAAGCTTTGGATGAAAGGTTGAAGTTATTATGGTTAAAGAATTGAGTAGAACTCTAAAAGGTTAAAGTAATTTTATTTTAAATTACTTACTTCACTATCAGAATCATAATAAATTAAAGACCGACGTGTGAGTACCACCCAACGCTCCTTGAAGTTTACAGGTGTAAATAAATTCTTATTTTGTGATCTCTTCACCATAAATGCCTGCAGCAGTACTTCGTTATCTTTTCCAGCCATATTTTACTGCAATTTAAGTATCATTGATTGATAAAAATGAAGAACAAATTGCTCGGAACTAAACATTTTAATTGTTGTTTGGCTTAGAAATAGTTTGAATAACTTAAATGGTACTAACCCATTTAACAAATCAGAAAATCCATTTCAAACATACACTATATAAAACCGCTGAGTTTTCGCCCAATAAAATAAAGTTGACTAACTTTTCTGAATTAGTTTACGCCACATTTTAAATGAAAAAATATCAATTTTGTATTCTAAAGTCCTAAAACACCACAATCGTAGACTGTAATGACATTGACATTTGACTTCAAATGACAATCCACCTAATCCATCTGATCTGTAACTATCACACATTGATCTAAGCGTGCCCGCACACCTAAAAAAGTATTGACAATACTTTCGATCGAGGGATGGGAAAAGATACAAAAAAAAATAGTATGTTAAAGAACAATAATTAACTCTTAATTAAAAACCCATTTTCAAAAATAGCATGTGCATGTTTTAAGATAAATAATACTTGAAAAACTTAATTATATTTTAGGATCGAGTTCCAAAATCGTGCAATGTTAAAAATATGAATTTTAGTATCGTAAGTCTTCTATTCAGGTGGTATTTTAATTTTTAATATATGCAATTAATTAATTCAAATTTCTTTCATACTTTTACAGGTTTGATGCTGCCAGAAACTACTTTTTTTCATGTCTTTTAGCGTAATATATAGAACTAAACTCACTTGATGTAAGCACAATTTCAATATCTAAAAGATGTTTAGAGCATGCTACTCAAATGCTATTATTGCTATTTTTTTATAACATTACAATTAAATTGTTAAGACTTTTAAATCCCATCTCTGCTTCTGTCACAAGTATTGACAATACTGTTTTAGGTGTGCGGACACGCTAAAGTTTGTTAATATCACTGATCTCAATTCGTGCACACTTAGAATAGTTTTATACCAAAGATTAAAGATGGACAATACTCAACTGTCTTTGGTTGGGACCGTGTATCTGTCTCACTTGACATTGGCGAATCGTCCTGGGTCTTGATGGACGAGGTCCAAAAAAAACTAGAACAAGAATCTTTGGTTGTCATCTTGTTTGGCTGTTTATTAGGAAATTTAGAAAAAATAGTACTAAAAATCGTATTTTCTATTCTAGATGCCTATAACTGTAATCGTTCGATAATATCTAATGAGAATTTTACTTTGATTTGTGAGTTGTGTGTGTAGTATTGAATATATTGAAATGCTATTACAGGTATAGAGCTGAGTAGATTTTGAGTTAACTCTTGCACCTAGGTGTCTTGTTGTTATTATATTGTGAAAAAATCTTAAATATTCACCATGTCGGAAACTGCACAAGTTAGCTCATTGCCACTTCCACCAATGCAGTATATCAATTTCTATACTGACGAAAATGTGAGAAGAAATCGAGCCCCATTACCACCTCGACCGATTCACGACTCCTACTCGATGTTTGGAAACTCTTTTAATGCTGATGATGCTATAATACGGTCATTAGAAAGCCAGGTACGTTGTCAATTTCATTGAATTTGTACTTCATGTTTTCAACAAAAGCTAATACTATTTTTAATATGACAGGGTTTCCGTCGCTTGTATCCTATGCATTTTGAGAGAAGACGGGAATTAAAGAAACTGAACCATTCATTGCTGGCCAATTTTTTGGATTTATTGGACTTACTGGTGCACTGCCCGGATTCGCCTAAAAGGGCAGAAAAAGTAGAAGATCTCAGTCTACTATTCATTCACATTCATCATCTATTGAATGAATTTAGGCCACATCAAGCCAGAGAAACATTAAGAGTTATGATGGAACTACAGAAAAGACAAAGAGTTGAAACAGCAGCAAGGTATATTAGGAAATAATTTAAAGTAAAATTTATTTCTCTTTTTATTTCTTTTATATTTTTATTTAGTACAAATTAGTTTTAGTAGCTAAATAAAAATTTATTTCTTTTCTCAGCATCAGCTAACATAAAATAGGTTGTAGTAATTTAATCTTAAATGTTTTATTTTTAAGAAAATTCTGTGAATGTGTCTTTTTTTATTTTTTCATCTTTCTAAAATAAATGATTTTGTTATCTTTGTAGGTTCAAGAAACATTTAGACAAGGTACAAGATATTCTTCAAAATGCTCTTCAAAGCTTACCAGATCAAAATGAATTGGAGTCAAATTTTAAAGTGCCAATTGAATTATTGGAACAAATGGATAACAAAATTAATAATGTTCAGAATGCTGATCCGTGTTTTGAATTAGATAGAATTATGTGTGATGTAGTTGATAATATGAGATAATGTTTCACAATTATGTTGTGTAATCTCATTATTTTTTTTTGTAAGTTATTTTTAAGCATATTGTAATAAATCAAATCTTTTTAAAAATAATATGTAGTTTTGATTGAAAATGTTCAATAACTGATTTTTTTGGTTAGTAGCACTAAAGTGATCAGGTTTATGCTCAGCAATGGGCACATAATAAGGAATATGATATCAATTACTCAAATAGACATACATACATCAGATTTCTGTTTTTAATATGACAATTTAATTTTATTTCCGATTAAAAAACAGACCTTTCTTTTAACGTTACTTTCAGAAAAAGTGGAAATAGGCCAGTTTATGTAGAATATGACATGTCCCTCTTTAACCGAGGTTTAAAAAAAGTTCTGTTTGGGTAGGTGATAGATAATAGCCCCTCTTTGCCCTGGCCTTGCAGAGGTTCATGAGGGACTGTGACCGCTTACCATCAAGTGGGCCGTAGGCTCGTTTATCTATATTGCAATAAAAAAAAATATGCATACATTTTCTTATCTATTACAGGGGATAATAATTGATGTTTAATATGGATTTACTCATTTCTATTTTTTATATTAGAGTATTGAAAAGCAGAATCAGTATTAAATTAAAAAAAATATCATGAAGTGTTAATAATATTATGTACTAAAAATTTATGTTTGAAGATTGTAATAGCAGTATGTATATAAAGTATTCTAAACGGACTAAATCAGGAAAGTTATAATTTTTTAAATAATCACTTTCTCCCTGAATTAACACTCAATATTCAGTAACTTATTAGCCACATAAAAATACTATGTCTGTAAATCATTTATACTGGAATGAAAAATAATGAATAACTTTGGAAATGGAATGGAATTACATTTAAATCAAACAACAAAATATTGACTAAAATGAATGTAATATGTAAAAGTAATTTCTGGAGCCATTTCCCTTGAAAATCTTGTCCCTGAGACAGATGCTCTTCAATTTACCCATGACGTCCATTTTTTGTTGAAGAGCTTGCTATCCGCAGGTCTATCACAAATAGTGATGAAAGATGTCCCAATCTTCCTGGATAATCTATTTTTTCGACGGAACTAACGAAAAGTGGCAAAATGTGTATACTTACGTCAATGTTGAGGGGGTAGTTGTCATCATTCTGCATACAATGGGGATGATAGATATACATGCATTTATTACAATATACTTAATTAGGAATATTTTTCAATTCAAACTACTTCTTCTTATTTGAAAGTTTTAGCTTGCAATAGGTAGGTTTCAAATTTGCTATTGAAAAATAAAGTTGTAGGTTTATGATAATAATTGAAATAATCTGATAAATATTTATAAAATGAAAAAAAAAATACTTTTTATGGTTCAGGCATAATGAATAATATACTAATCAAAATATAAAAATATCTAATTCTATCTAAATACACTACATTTTAAAATTGCGATTTTATAACAAACCTTTTTTAGTGAACGTTGCTGCACCGACTGATCAGTTGGAGGCGCCGGTAATGTCATATTTAGAGACGTTTAGAACTTACCAGAAAATATAAACTGAATTCCTGAAAATATCAGCAAAGTACAATGCAGAAACCGATGACAGAAGCTGCAATCCTAAACAGAGAAAACAAGAACAAAAATACTGAACTCCGACGAAATTTCAGCTTTCCCTGTTAAAACGTGAATAACTGCAATAAACAAAACGACACAAGGAAGAGTTGACGAATAAATCGAACAAAAGACACTCATCATTCATTCATTCAATCTTCATTCTCTAATAATTGCTTCGTCTTCTGAAAGATGCCCCATTATTTCTGAAGTCACGTCTACCATAACCTCTACCCCTCCCCCCAGATCCCGTAAACCGATTGTTACTGTTTATTCTGGAACTGTATTTCCCTGAAGGTGGGATGTACATTTTAAGATTTCTATCGCCGCTGCGCGAGCGTTTTTCTGGAGAGTCCTTATCGTCTCCATTGTCAAACGTAATTGGACGGTGTCGTTTTTGAGGTGACTCTTTGGTTGTTTCAGTGGCACTTGGGATTTCTTTTTCCTGAAACAAATTATGTGTATTTTATTACCACTATACCACTGTTTAGAAACCATGAAGGATAACATTGTGAGTAAAGTTGCATATTGAAGAAGATTTTTGAAGACTGAAAACATATCAAGTCCATATCAATCTATCCCAGTCCAACAGTGGGCAGTAAAGGATTAACAGTACAAAAAAGTTATCTATGGAATTTCACATGATTACCTTGAATATACATCTTAGTTTTGTATAAATTACCTCTTTTTCCATTCTTTTAGTTTTGAAGGACAGCTGAACTTTACTCTTAAATGATGGCGGGGTACGGAATATGTCTCTGATTAAGGTGTTAATGTTTGAAGTTGTCTTCAGTGCAGCTATTTTTAGTTTATTTTCTTCTGAATTCGCATCTTCTCCTTTTTGTGTCTGAAATAGTAATATTATTTAGTTTATAGGTATTTTTAACCACAAAAACAATTGAGGCCAGTGTAATTTTTTGTTGTTAGTCGACAGACTCACAATCAAAATATTATGCAAAAGTGGGTCTATGGTGGGGTTGTTTTATTTAGTTACTGAAAAAATATGTTTACAAAATACATTCAATACTCAATTCATAGTTTAATTTCAACTTAAGAGCATATTGATGTGCTATTTTTTTTTATTATCATGCATTTTTGAGTTTATTTGGTTAAAATACAAATATGCTTGCATTTGTTCTTAATTAAATTAAATGCTACTTACTTGTGTCACCTCCTTCAATTTTTTAATATAGCCCTGAGTCAATCGAGCTGTGTATTGTAGGCGTAACCGTAGTGATTTTAGTTTTGCAGTATCATTAGTTAATGGATTAGGTGACTTCCTGCATAGGGAATGTAAGGCAAATAAGGCGCATTCAACATGTGAAAACTGTAGTGATGGTGCAGCTTTTGTTTCTTCAACTTTTTCATCAGGTTTTTGGTTTTCCTCTTCAACTGGTGCCTCCGGTAGATATTCCTTAAAATAAATTAAAATATAAGAACCATTACCTTTATAATACTGCATTATTTTTCTTGGCATAGATTTAAATAGTGTATATTTCACATTATACGATAATTACCATTAACACATCAAACACTGTATCAATCTTTTGTTGAGCATTCTCCAAATCTCCAGCATATTCTGTTATTTCAGCAAATATTTTTAGTAGTTCCAGTTTTGAATCAGAACCTCCATCAGATACAACAATTTCTTTCCATTTCGGTAGTACATGCTCACAGAAAATGTTTATTAACTGGGTTGAGTCCACTTGAGGCTAAAATAGTAAAGATTATTCCATAAATTAAACTTAGATGTAAATAAATGAAATAGTAAAATTAAGTACAAGTAACACTGCAATTAGAATGTGTGTTTTAAATGCAAGAATTGTTTTCTTTTCTGAACATAATTGGTTCTATTTTACACAAATTAATTCAAATTATATTTTTACTTGTATTCATAAAAGTAATAGAAACTTACCGAAAACAATGGTACTGCATGTTGCGTACATTGTATTAAACGGTCAATGTATTCTGGATCTTCCGGATGCCAATCATCAGGTGAAAAGGCGAGAGTTGCAACAATCTGAACTAGCTCTTTCTTCCCTAACGGTGTTTTACCTAATCTTGACCATGTAAGCAGCTCCATTATATGTTCAAACTCTTCAGCAACAACATCCTGTAATAATAGATTTTTTAAAATTAGTTGCTTGATAATGCAAGAAATAATATAAATCAAAAATATTTAATGTTTATGAAAACTAAGAACTTTTGGACAATAATATTATGTAGTATGTACTTATGTACTTAATGAACACAACATATGTTTCAAAGTTAATAATCGTCAAGTTTCAATATTTACACAGACATTTAACACACACAATTTTTGTGATTTATAGCTTCTATATAAATAGAGTGCATTTCAATACACAATACTTATTATTATTATTTAGAGAGGGGGGGGCGATGGGCACAGGTAGCCCATCAGGTCACTGCGACCCTTGCGGATCTATTGTAACCGTCCCCCTATGTTACAAATCTGCGCCAAGACTCAGGTCCAGCATGAACTGGACTATTTTCCTGGGGCAGATGTCCCTAATATCTTCAGGGAACAAGATATGTCCCCCGAAGACATGGGATCTAATGCTGTTAACAGCAGGGCATTCGCAGAGCAAGTGAAGAGGAGTTTCCTCCTCCTCCTCACATAGTCTGCAAGTAGGGTCCACCACAAGACCAAGCCTCCACATGTGCCTGTTCAGCTTGCAGTGTCCTGTTAAGGTTCTGATGAGAATCCTTAACTGATTGCGTCCCATAGAGAGGGCATCCCGGGTGAGCCGAGCGTCGTAGCCCTCCATAGGGGCTTTACACAATACTTACTTCTAGTATTTTCTTGCATTCCGTAATGATAAGTTCTTCCGCTTCCTTGTTGATAACTTCCCTTCCTAATTGTTGAACTTTAGAGGACAAGAATTTGATGCATCTTTCTCTAACTATTTCATTTGCTAATTCACCATCTGTGTTCTGATGTATTTGTGAGAACAGACCAGCTAAAGCTCCTTTGGGATCACTCTTCAAAATTGTAAGGAGAGAGTTTGTCACTACATTTATTTCCGTAGTGTCTTCAGACTGCAGTAACTGAGCAAGTATATCGGCAATTCTTTGAGTATGCTCCTTGTGTTCTTTGCATAAAACTGGTAGATCTTTTATAGCTTGCTTTCGAATCTGTTTGTAAAACAAATAAGATAAACACATGTTATTAGTTTCTTCAAGGGTTAAAAAAGGTTTGTCAAATTTTAAAGTGCTTCGAATCATTACTCATCAACTAATTCCAGTGTTGCTAATTGCACACAAAAAACCTTGATTTTTTTAATTAGACATATTTGTAAAAGAGGGTTATCTACTGCTACTACCCATACTACTATCTAAATTATCTACTTACAGCAACGTCGTCATCCTCGCACAAATCAAACTGTGCTTCTATTGCTTGTTCAGATAAAGTTGGAAAACTGTTAAAAAATTTCGCAATAAACTGTGACGCCAACCGCTTCTCTTTATCAGACCCCTTCACAGCAGCCAGTATTTCCAAATATTCTTTCTCGTGCTTAAATAAAACACGTATTATTAAATACAATATGCTAGTTATAATTAACTTTTAATAATGTAACGTGCCGAAAAGTTAAGAAAGGTTACCTGTGAAATTTCATCTTTGGCAGCGGCTAGAATATCATAATTCTTATATAGTTTTTCAATATTATCCTCAGCCATATTAAAGAACGTCCTTGAAATTGATTAAAATAAACTTAATTAGAGACAAATGTTACAAAAAGAGAGATTTAATTTTTAAGGCCACTTGACAATGCAAACCCAAGCTCGTTTTAATTTTTTCCCACAGTTTTTCCCCATTTTGCTTCAGGGTGGCAAGATGTTAGTTATGAAATATTCTCCCCAGTTAAATATTCCAAATTTATCGATGCTAATAAATTCAATCTTTTTTTTTCCAAAATATGTATTACTTAACATAGTAATATAATTAACTTTCAAGAAAATATTCAAAACGTTTTAAAATTTTGAATGTTGATGTGAAACATCTATAGCCGAACATAAAACAAACAACAGAAAACGGCAGTTAATTTGTATTATTTTAAAAACAGATTTTAACAATTTGAAACAAATTCGTAAATTTTTGTATTTAATGAAAATAAATGTTTATTTCTGCATGTTATTTTTACAAAATAATGTCGATGTTTCCCATTAGCCTGACGTGTCGGCTCACTTTTTTTTATAATATGACTGCCATAACTTTTAGAATTTCTTCGGGGCTCTTTAAAGTGTATTTTTGCGAATATTAAAATTTTAAAACCTATCATTGTGATTTGATAACTTATTGTTTTCTTAATTCCTCCTCTCGAAATAGTAAAATGAAGTTATCACAATAAAATGTTGTAAAACAGTAGATTCTGTGCGATTTTTCATTCACTTAAGCGTCTGCAGTAGAAGATAAACCTAAATTTAATGTATGAAATTATTGATCATTTATAAAAATCAAGTGGAAACTTAAGCTCGCGTACTTCTTTACACGTCGCGTATGAAAAGCAACTCACAGTTACATTTTATCCGTTGAATTTTACAATTTAATAAAACAACATTACAATAAACAAATAACTGTATTGTAGCAAATCAGAATTTGGTTTTCGAAAGAAAAAAATCAATACTCATCCAAATTCATAGAAATCTAACAAGAAAAATAAACCTCTGACCGTCTAAGCCTTTAATTCTTTTATTTGATATCTATATTGAGAGAGTAATAATGGAAGCATTAAAATTTGCCATCTTGATAATTATGAAATATAACTAAAACAGACTCCCGACTTAAGTACTTTAGTTAGAGAGCTACAAACAGACATCGAAAGAGAGAAAGACGTCAAATAAAAACACTTATTTTTCGTCAGGGGTTAAACAATGTCTGTCACCCCTACTAGATCGGACGTCGAGCGCGAAGGGCGGGAGGTTTTAGGGGTTAAAAAAAGCATTTCAAATTTCCCCATTTTAAAGGAAAAAATGTAAGTATGGTAACACTATTGTTTTTTTTCATTTTAATACTAGCAAAAGAAACCTTTATTATACAGCTTGCTAAGTTGGGTTACAAAAATCTGAAACCCTATTAGGGTTATTTTGATGGTATATTGGTAAATGGTAATAATAAAAAGGTAAATAAAAAAGTGAAATTATTTGTAAAAAATTGTGTAATTTCTGATGAATTTTGAGATATTTATATTTTATAGAGCTGGCTGAAATATAATTAATATTGTAATATTTGTAGCAACCTAGAAGGTTGAAATTCAAATATGGAAATACCTATATGAAATAACAAAACTAAATTTATAACTTAAATTTGAATGGAGCAATTATCTGCAATGCAACGCTCCTGATTACTTTGTACGTAAGCTTCGTTTTTTTAATAAAAAAGGAAATACAAAAATCATAGACATTTTTACCTGAGCGCGGCGTGACTAGTGAGCAGTCGTCAGCAGTGAGCTTTTTTGATCCACCTCATCCACCTGCCGCTGTGGCAGAATTATTAATAATAGTTGCTATCTGAATTCTATCGTGCTGAAATTAACACTAAGACTTGTGATAGGCATTGAGCAATGTTCGATTGTTAATGTCTAGTCTTGTCATAAATTGTCTACAATGAAATCCCTGTACACTCGTCCCCACAAACCCATATCGTAATATGACCTTTTACGCTATTTACGGCCAATTTTTACCACTCTCTTCTAGTCTGTAGTAGATGGAAAAATCAAAACTGAATTCTGTATATAGATTATGGTTATAATGATTGTTGGAACTTGGCAAAATAAAATTTCTGAAATAACACAAATCTAATAAATCTATTTCCAGAAATAACAGAAAAATCAGTCGTTTGTAGTCTGTTGCCAGATCCTAAGGTAAGTAGTAATTAATTTGTGATTCTGGGACTACTTATTAAAAACGTGAATAATAACTAACCATCAAAAATGTCGGTGTTATGGGTATGGAATAAACATTATCTAGGTAGGTATTTATTACTTACGTATAAAATCAACTTTGATACTGTGACGTAGGTACCTAAGTAGAGCTTTAATTTCGTGAACATTAGATAAGTGTCCAGATAATCAAACTTTATTATGTTGTTGAAATTAGATCGCTATTTTACAAACCATTAGTTACGTTTACCTGCCAAAGCGAAGATAAGTCAAAGTTTATAATATTTAATTGTTTTAACTTGTTAGGAGTACCTATGCGCTGACTAACTCTCAGCTTTGTTAAAATAACAAATGTCAGGGTTCACGAGCTCTTGCTCTAGTAAGTAGTTTTAATGCTTCTAAATGCAAGAAGCTACAGTGTTTTCCTTTACCGCGTTTCGCCAGTTCAGTTAAGTGATTTTCGCTTAGGTACCCATTCTAATTTCATTTTAAAGGGCAGGAGGTTGTAATTTAATAACGACGAAACATGGGCTACTTTGTGTGTAGCACAATACTGATAGCCCGAGAGCTAGTGGCAAATTTTGAGCAGGTATTTGAGGCAATCTGAAAACTTGGTACATAGTTCTATTGCAATACTCCAACTCGGAAATGCAGCCCTGGTTGCTGAGTAGCGGGGCTAAGCGAATCTATGGTTTTAAAATGCTTGAATTTTTTTTTATTCAATAGATGTGTTTGGGGCAACTTGCCATTTATATGTACCTATATGTTATGTTTATGTTTAGAAAATATTAAAAAAAGCCAGAACATTTACTCGGGGCTTTTGCATTCCCCGGCGCGTGCAAAAATATTATGAAATAATATTAAAATAATGTATTTTACGGGGGTCCGTTAAGCCCCACAACTTGCAGCCAGGTCTGCATTTCTGAGTTGGGTTATAGCAATCGAACTATGTACCAAGTTTTCAGATTGCCTCAAATACCTGCTCAAAATTTGCCACTAGCTCTTGGACATTATTTAATTTTATTTTAAAGTTTTCATAATAACAGGTATCTAAATACTACCTACGTGTTAATAAATCACTTTCTTTCTCACTTAATGAAAGTTTCTGTTTCGAAAAATAATGTACCTATAATTCGTGGTTTGGTAACTATGCGAGCTGCAAATTGTAGAACTTCCTTAAGATACACGCCGTATCACGGGTTATCGTATTCTACATTTCACTCTTTAGGCCTTTTAACCCTTATACCCTTTTAATATGAAAGCTTCTGAAACTTCATTTGAAGATGACAGATAATAGTTTTAGTAGTTCACCCCGTTTGTTTTATTATTTATTTACAGTTCGTCATGACTTACTTTCTTTATATGTATAGAAATAAAAAAAATAGTTTTTATTAATTTTTATTTTATTTTTTTTAATAATTAAATAGTTAATTATAATAATTATAATGTACCTAACTATTGAAACCAATAAAAGAAAAACTGCTAAAATATTTCGACCTGACATACGAACTAACCGACATTGAATCGACTAACTTTGTTCGTTGCGTCGGTGCACGGTCTTAGAGCGAAAAGCTTTGATCGTCACCTTGAGAACTATTGAGATGCTTCTGCTCCTCGTCTGGGTAAATGACCTTGTTCTTGACAATCGCGTATCGTGAGGAGGTTCCTTCTCTTGGAAGGAAGGAGGTTCCTTCACCGGTGGTGTGTTTATTTGTAATCTTCAGTGACCCTCTGTTTTTATATTGTATTTTATTTCAAAATGTTCTTTTAAAATAAGTCAATAAATAAAAACAAAAATAAATAAAACAACAACTATAACTTTACTTTTTTCAATAGATATTATGAATCTACGAAGAGGGGTCCCTCTTCGAAGGAGACCTGAGCCCATTAGGTACCTTTTTTTTGTTTTTTTTGGACGGGAGGAAATCGCCGGACTTCGCCCCGCGAGTGGGGTATGTGGGGGTTGAACCGCACTAGAAACTCCCGCCGCTCGCGCTCGACATCCGATCTGGTAGGGGTGACAAGACGAGTTCGCGATTGTCGCTCACGTATCGCCCCGTCAGGGCAGTAGGTAATGGGTTGTTACAGTAGGTACCTACACAGCTATGAATGAAATAAATATGTAATACTAATTACGATAATTCTTATTGTGTGAACTTAAATGAACTGTGCGTAACAACATGATGAGGAAGGTTAATATCAGGTAGGTGCTTACTTGCAGGCCTACCTACCTTGATAAAGTAATATAAAATTATGTAGAAATTGATAAAATACTATAAAAACTAGTTAAAACTCAATATTCTGTAAATAATTTTGTCAATTATGTTAGTATTAATATTACCTAAGTGTTGTGTTTGTAAAAATTATGCGCACTTACTCAGATGTTAAATACCTACCCAGTAGGTACCCAAATAATTGATTTGAATTCTTATCGAGTAAAAAACTAGTCTATAGAGTAGGGGAGCGAGGGGCTTGTTGTAACAGTTTTCATGAAAATTAATATATTTTGAGATCTGTTGATTTTATTCCTACCAAATAAAGGTGGATGGATGCTATAACTCTTCCTCTACCAAACCAAGTAAAAATAATACCATAACTGTTAGTCATTACTTTACAATCAATTATTTTCTAGAAAAAGTGCCGTGTTACAACTTACCCCGTGCTTGGGGCAAGTTGTAACATCTACCGGGGCAAGTAGTAACGACAAAAAAACAACACTAATATCTCTAATCATTTCTTCTTTGTTTATTTTAAACAAAATTGACATCTTTTATATATTATTTTCTGTATATATTATATAATTCTTATCAAAAATCAATACTGCATTTTTTTCCAAAACATCAGCTGCCGCTAACTCGGACACTTCTTGTCTTTGTGTTGCCCGCTCTGACTTTCTTTTATACACCCTCATTCTAGAAGTAAGAAAAAAACTAAGTAGGTATCTAAATCATAACATGGGGCATGTTACAACATGCCCCGGCATTTTGTTACAACTAACCCCATGGTATGATTTTTTATATTTATTAAGATAACTATTTAAACAATTAAGCAATCTCAAAAACAGTTATACATTATCAGAGGTAGATAAATTTGAATGTAAATAAGTTATGGAAAGTTTATTATTAGTCGTATTAATAGCGCAAACCAAAATTTGACTATAGTTAAATTTTATATTACCTGGCAAAAATGAAGCGCGTGCATAATACCACTCACTGCGTCGGTCGGCGGGACACTGGCTATGGCAATACGACGCGACGTGGTTTATAGGTTAAATCAAGTAAAACAAATACGTTAATAAAGTTTAAGATCTTAGAGAAAAAAGCCTGTTACTACTTACCCCTGTTACAACAAGCCCCTCGTTCCCCTACCTAGAAGTTATTGTTCATTAGATTTAATTGTCATTCTGCAAGTTGGAATCACACGAACACTTCAGATTTTTTTAAATAATATCTATAGCAATTGCAGGTAAATAAAAAAGGTGACGTCTTACTGTTTTATCCTACATGTACCTACTACTTAATAAATGGCATAGATATTCAGATACTTATTGATATCTAAGAAGTGAAGTTTTTGAGATTGCTTAACAGAGCGAAGCGGTACTTCACACCGGCGCAGAGGCTACTGCTGTATAAGGCACAAGTCCGGCCTCATGTGGAGTATTGCTCTCATCTCTGGGCGGGCGCTCCCAATTACCAGCTACTTCCATTTGACTCCCTCCAGAGGAGGGCTGTTCGGATCGTTGAGGAACCCAAGCTCACGGATCGACTGGAACCTCTGAGTGTGCGGAGAGATTTCAGCTCTCTGTGCATTCTGTACCGTTTGGTCCATGGGGAATGCTCCGAGGAACTCTTTGAGATGATCCCTTCATCTCCATTTTACCATCGTACCACACGCCGCAGGGGCAAGGTTCACCACCTTTACTTGGAACCGCTGCGATCTTCCACGGTTCGCTTCAGAAGATCATTTTTGCCCCGTACCATTCCGATTTGGAATGGACTCCCATCCGCGGTGTTCCCGGAGCGCTATGACATGTCCCTCTTTAAACGAGGTTTAAGAAAAGTCCTGTATCGGTAGGCGATGGATAACAGCCCCTCATTGCCCTGGCTTTGCAGAGGTTCATGAGCGACGGTGACCGCTTACCATCAGGTGGGCCGTAGGCTCGTTTATCTATCACGCAATAAAAAAAAAAAAAAAAAAAAAAAAAAAGTACATTTGTTATGATTTTCTTAGCATTTTGTTTTTTTTATCAATATAGATGAACGAGCTTACAGCCCATCTGATAGTAAGCGGTTACCGTCGCTAATGAACCTCTGCAATGACAGAGCAATGCGGGGCCGTTATCTATAACCTACTTATCTATACAGTACCTACCAAGTAGTTGTTTCTAGTAGTAGGTAGGTACATAAATAACTTTTTGGTGTAATTAATGTAAACAGGAAATTATAAGTTAACTTTAACTGGATACTGGGCAAACTTCTGTGTAATATATATACTTTTTACTTTTTTATTAGGCTCTTTTTATAGGGATTGAATTTTTTTAATATAACCTATAAAAACCTAATAATAATATTTATAGATATATTGACAAAAAAATCTTCAATCTTCTATTTGCAAATACCTAAATAAAATTGAGTGTCTGTTTGTAGGTTATAGGTACCTACAGGACGTGTGTAATAAACAGTATTTAAATAACAGTAATACTAAAATAGATAAAACGTAAGATTACCTATTTTAGCCTAGTCAACCTAGTCAACAACAATATTAGTTACCGACCGTCGCTCACGGACTTTTACAGTGCATAATAATATCAGAAGTCAAAACCTGTAATTAGGCCTTAAGTACGTAATAGGCATAAGTATATTTAAGCCTACCCAAGTTATTTTAATCTTATTAATAACTTACCTCACCGTTTTATGAAACCCGTCGACCTGAAATGTGCATTTATTTTACTTCACCCGCAATTTGTGCACTTAAATTAATTATTTACGTTAATTAAAGGTTTCCGAGATAAAATATCAGTGTGCTGCACCAGTAAAATATCTCGAAGGCTGGACTTCATAATAGTGTTCATTATTTCTGTAGTAATTAGGCAAATTAAATGATAGTGCGGTGGTCGGCGCGGCCGGAGCGTGCGAGGCGGTCCCGAGCCGCGTCATTGGTCGCGGTCGAGCACGCCCTACATCCGAGGCAGCTGCCCCTCCCGTTTTCTCCACTGTTTCGTTCGCTCATATCACTAGGTTTGATCAGTTGCGATAACTACGTCGTCGGTAGTGTATCTCGTGAACGGAACGGTGGTGTTGTTTGTGACAACGAGTGTGTGTGCGATGCTCGGACGGTGATCGAAGCATGGTGAATTACGTCAATCCGCTCGCCATGTACCAAGGCAAGGGCGGGCAATACGGCGGTAGCTGGTACGGCTGGCAACATCAGAATTTCGATGAACAACAGTGGTGTGCGTGGAACGGTGCTCCGGCGACTGGCGAATGGACTCCCGATCCGCATCACTTCCCGAAAAGAGAACCTGGAGAACGAGAGATAGCCGATATGCCGTCACCAGCGAGAGGAGACTTGGCAAGTCCGGGCGAAGGATCTCCAGGATCAGGCTCCCGACCTTCACAACCACCGGCGCCGCCGCGGTCACCCTATGAATGGATGAAAAAACCAAACTATCAAACTCAACCAAATCCAGGTTTTTATACATTTAATTTATTTTCTACCCACTCTATAATATCTATGTAGGTACCTTGAGTATCCTTCTAAACTACTTATATTTTAAACATTTTTTTATTCCTAATGTTTGCGAGTTAACAGTCATATTAGGTGCGCAGGTTGTTTATTTTCATCGGTAATAAACGCCTACCACTAAGAGAGAGAAAAAGACCCTACACGTTAGTCTCCAAAATGTTTATTTTCCATTTGTCATATAGTAAACGAAAAATAATAACAAAATGTAGATTGGTTGATGAAAACCTCGGTTTTACTCATTTTCAACCGATATTTTATAATTGTTTAATACTTAGTTCATTAAAATTGCAATTGTAAAAACATGGTAATTTATTCAAGGTCTAAATTAGATAATTTTAAAAGCAGGCAATCCAAACTTTTATTTTGAAGTAGGTAAACAATGATCACCATGGAGTATTCTATTGCAGGTATTTATAGTATAAAAATTGTTCTACCGTCTTTTAAGAGAGAAAATACAACCTTTTCTTCGTAGTTTTAGTAAGTCTTAGGTATAAATAGGAATCAATAACATTCATATCTTTCATGCAAAAATCTGTAGGTATTCGTAGGAGGTAACTAGTGTAAGTAATAAATATATAATTAACTTATTCTAACTAAAACAATATTGTTTACTACGTATATATATGTATAAATACGTATAAAATATAAATGCATCGACAAACACATCTAGATATTAGTAGTTTTTTGATAGAATACTCGTATAATAGGTATGTAAAATGAAATCAAAAATAAAACTAACGTTAATAAATAATAACAACACAACAACAACAAAAAGGAATTACTGCAGGGAACTACTGGGATACTATATCCATTTAAACAAAATAGGTTTCTATTCGATCTTGCTGGCAAATAATTCCAGTTACAAACATCATAAAAGGAATACATCTGATGTGAATACACAAATAATCTAAATGTGTGGCGATGTTGATTTAATAAATAATAATCATTTAAAAATTTGAAACACTTCATGATAGGAGAACAAGCTATTATATACTTTAACTTAAACTTTAATATTAAACACTACAGGCTATACAACGTATCTACCTAATATTTATTATTTTGTATTTGACTGAGTTCTTTCAACGAAAGGAAATATTTTCTCCTCCGTATAGGTCCCTTCAATCTATGAAAATTGAAAATCTCTAGATCAATTAGACTAAGTATATATTCTATGCGATCTTTTTGCGACGTACCTAAGTATGGCACTATTTATGTAATGAGGACCGGTTAATACTAATTATCATGAGTGATGTAGAAAATGTACATGGGCCAGAAGCAATGAGACTATATAGTATTATGCTTAACTGTCAAAGAAAAAGGGTCTTAAATAATATAATTGTCTACATATTTCATTACAAGACATTTTTTAACGCAACCAGATAGAGACTGCCCGGCGGAGAGTACCTGTTTTTAAATGTTAGATTCTGTACAAATTAACCCGATTTAAACTGGAAAAACAAACGACAAAAAGCAGATAGTTATGCTAATACATAGGCATTACCTTTTATCAAACCAGAACAGATGAATTTCCGTGGATTTTGAAGCCAAGCATAATAGAACATCAAAAGAAAAACCATAAAACACTGACTAAAGAAATTATTTGGTATTTATAATTGTTAAAAACGCAGATAATATACCTAATCCAGAATAAAATGACTTCTAAAATCTGTTGGTTAGTAATGAGTAGAATTCAAGATCTTCGACTTTGTATTAATTTACCTAAAACTTCACGCTTCTTAATATATTCTAACAGGAGTCGTAGAATTTAGAACGTTTATAAAACTGTTTATAGCAGTAATAAAATTAAATGAGTGTTACGCAAAAATGCGTGAATTTAGTACATAATATTTTGTAGTTTTGATGAATACATTTATACGCAGGTCGCTCCCCACAACCGGAGCAGTTGCAAGATTTGCTTCACGACAAAAATTTCCCATGTAAGTTACTGATACATATATTTAAAAAGAAAATTAACATACGTAGTTAGAGTGATGATAATATACTAAAAAGTATTGTA
The DNA here is from genome assembly GCA_030269945.2 of Trilocha varians. NCBI lineage: Eukaryota > Metazoa > Arthropoda > Insecta > Lepidoptera > Bombycidae > Trilocha > Trilocha varians. The sequence continues at coordinate 7,235,140 of AP028265.1, read as the reverse complement.
GTTCAATAAATATAGAAGATAATGTCCCTAGTTGATAGGCACATTCATGTTTAAACGAAAGAAAAACAAGTTGCAAATTTGGGTTGCGTTCAACCTTATTTATTCGTGTTTATAATAAACGAAATTAACACTAAAATCATCTAAATACAAGGATTATAAACATTAAAATCAGAGTCCAATGTCGGATTATATTATTATGTAGTTACTTGTAGTTATAAAGGTAGGTATTGCAATTTAAACTGGTCGTGAGAATACCATTTTAGAAACCAATTAAATACTTAATTGTGTGGGTAGCAAATACGTATATAATAAACACTGGTCTTGTAACTTTTTTGTATAATTTTTAAACTATTCCTGTTAATGGTTGTTAAAACTTTTTGTTCTTTGTTTGGATTATGTTATTAACATTATACAGACTGACACAGTTGGTATTCATTTCAAATTTGTGTGAATGTAGGTAACATCTAGAAATATATTATTTCATATTACTTAGTTTACTTTATTGCACGTTATTTTGGAATTATGATAGGAGCATTTACCAAATAAAGTAGAAATGTGCAAAACGTAGAAATAATATTCTAAAAATAAATATTATTCAGTGTATTAGCTGGATTGCTATAAAAAACCAGGTTAGCCCGAACTGAACATTATATTCCAATATGTAAATTTCTTCCGCCCTTTGTTTTACCTGCTCTTGACTGTTGATATTTTTATTGATGTTATGATATTATAATAAAATAATTTAAACCATATAAATTTGAAACCGGTTAACAATAATTTTATTATTAATAGTTTTCGTACTTAGATTTAAGTATTCTATTATAATTAAGCAGATAACTAAAGAAGTAGGTATTTGTCTACTTATTTTGAAAAAACATGGCGGTAAATAATATATAAAAAAACTGGATTCGTTCTTGTAAAACTAAAATCATCATCATCGTGAAGCCGTAGACGTCTTTTGTTTTATATAGGCCTCCGACGAATTATAGTATCGCATTTGAATTTACATCATTTTGTAAATTTAAAATGTCGACTTACTGTTAGGTACATACTTACCGTCATAATCTGTATTTGAACTCTCACAAACCCAAAGCGCAAAAAAACAAACAAATTGAACTACCTAGTTTTCCTCACATTTTAAGAAGTTTTCTAAAACGGCCAAGCTAGTGCGTGGATGGCGTTTCAAAGCTGCGGTAGGTGCATTATTAAGTCGAATCGAATGGTCAAACTTCTCCATAATTTTTCGAATAAAAAGTCAATTGTTTCGACTCGATGTGTGCGCGAGAGGAATGACTTGTCGAACGCAAACCATAAAATTAATAGTTTTGCACGTGTCAAATACGTGACACGCGTCGCTGCCTTTTAACAACACCAGCTGGTGTGACGATGACCTTCACTCCTGACTTACACCGCCCTATCAATTTTCCTTAAGCTACCGTGAAGTAACCGGTCAGATTCCTACGATTCCGTTACAAAATGTACGCACGCAACGAAGTAAACGCACGATGTCACACATGGAGTTTTATTATAAAAATTAATTACCCGTAATTAAAGCCGACGACAGCACCGTGACCAAATTTAATCAATTGATTCTCGTGTTTTACGACTTTGCCAATATTGTCAACAGTCACGCAAATATACAAGGTTTACTAAGATTTTCCAATTGTGAACGTTTTGTCGTTTCTTAACGCTTTTTATGAAATTTAAATTACTGAGTTTTTGTTTCTTTGCTTTTGCATATTCTATTTATAAAAGGTAATTCCAGAGCAGATGGCCTTAAGGGAGAGATGGTCTAGTCGAAAAAAATCCATTAAATTATACTAGATGTCGCTAACGCTCATTTTGTTCGCTTTGAGTCGTGTGTGCAAATATCTGCACGCAAAAATATTGACGAAAAAAAAGCTTAAAGTAAGTAAAATTCTGTTGTTTTGTTTTGCGTTATGTGAAAATGAATTAAAGAGTTGACGTTCTATGTTGTAGTTGTTTAATATTTCCTAAAAAAACATGTTTTTTAATACTTTCGTGATGGTTCATGAGTCGTGCTAGCCTATAACTCCAAAATAATATCACTAGCACGGATATTTTGTGACACACGAGAAAAAAAATTCGGCATCATTTTACATTCAAAGCTTAGTAGGTACATATTTAGTTACATGTAAAATTTCATGGATACCACTGATGACGATCACTCTTCAATACCAGAAACCAATTTTACCTCGCATACCTAAATTGGTTAAGTCACCGTATTAATTACTAGTATCTTTTTCATTTTTAATAAATTAGTCTAATATACATATATTTTGAAGCTTAAGATAGCTTCACTACAACATACTTTCTGTAGAACTAGCGGGACAAGATAATTTGGTTTTCTTTCAGCATTTTTCACAACTTTCAAATTGAAGCTTGAACTCATTCCTATTATTGTCTGGGCGATTCATACTCTGGGTTAGGGAGTCCTAAAAAGGAATAAATAATGTTGATAAAATTTGTTAACGTTCATATTTATTAAACGTGTAACAATATTTAGTAGATACCTACCTAATACTACCTATGTAGGAAGTCAATATAAATTAAGTTAAATCCTAAAACAATCTTTACCAAGTGTGGGTAGGTACATAAAATCCCACGTATTTTGGATACAGGCCTATTGACAATGTTTTTAAAATTCAAATGACTACGTGAACAAACATTCCGTATTGTTTGCGTTCTGTGACTTTTTGTATTTATAATTGAGCATAAAATTAGATACTATTTTGCGTTTGTTCGAAATGTTCTGTTAACGTGCACCCTGGGAGCGAGTGCACGGTGTAAGCAATTAATTCCACGATCCTTTGGGCAGGGTCCCGGAATGGGGATGTTCCGCGCGACAATCATTGCAAACTGCGCCCGCGGGACCACACAGAACAAGTTAAATCTTTGCGAACTCAATCCTCCTGCAGTTACATTCAAACAGACTCAAACTTGTTATTTTTAAAAAGCAACTTTAACTTTTAACTTTTATTCGTTTTGAACAGGACATGCCTATTTTAAATTGCATGGTTTATTTGATCGGGGAATAAATAATATATCTAATTATTAAAATAAAAAATTGTGTTATTAAAGATTGTTTGAGATGTGCAAGGAAACATTACTTAACGTCACTTTGTATAATTAGTTTTCTTGGATTGACAACTATAATAATTAATTATGTTATACTTTAAAGTGTTACCTTTTAGTTTCAATTTAACTATGTAGGTATATTTTTAAACAAATCTACTAACAAAAAGAACACTTATTGTTCTGATAATCTTATTATCCTAAACACAAGAAACAATCTACATAGTGAAACTATTTATCTCGTTCTGTTTGCACAAACCGCACAAACCCGGGGACATTTCGGGAAATAAATCTCTATTTGAATACATTCACCAATCCCGTGGCGTGTCTCGCACCACAGGAGATAACTGTCGACATTTCACGCTTGCTGACATGAATAGTTTGGAATGTCGTCACATTGACAAATAGACAACCCAAGATATGAATAGGGCTTTAAGAAAAATTAGGAGTGAATGCTCTCACTTATTTATGTGGTAGTTGTAGGGAGTCGAAAAGCGTCGGGAGCGAACAGCAGGGAGCCGTTTGTTATTATTGTTTGAGGTCGAAACTAATCGGCAATTTGGTAGCGAACTTTTGTTTGTTGTTGATATTGATGTCTTCACACTTTGACTGCCAGATGACAGATTATTGTTTTACTACTTCAACACTGTAGGGTATTCGAATAACAAAGAAGTTTACTAACATTCGTGTGCCGTATTGTTGCGTATTAAGTACTGTGGATATCTAATGTAAGTTGCAAAACTAACGATCTATCTACGGTAATTAAATGAAATATTAAGTCCACAATAAGTTGCTTTATGTAAAATGTTGAACAAACAAGCGTATTCTTAACAGGTATACATTACCAAATGTTGAAACATAAATCAACCACGACAATGTTATCCATTTTGAGAATTGAGATAATTCTGAATCAGAAGATCACAAATCTCTTAAATCAGAGTAAAAGATCAATTTCATCTTGAGTCTTGTCAAAATACTTTCCCGAGTACATTGTTATCGCGTTGATAGTGTGTATCGGCCGCTCCCTCGTCCATCAAAAACGCATTACAAGCGCTTACAAGAAGGTAACCGTGCGATATGACGTTGTACTGAGTCAACATGTTCAAAGAAGCCGCTATCACGGTCGAGTTGCGATTATCGAACGTTAACTGAAAGCGGGATTTCGGCAGGCCGACAAAGCCCTGAACAACGATAACAACCCGATTAATAGTTTTCCTTTCACAATTCAAGCCAAACACGTACGACAAGCAATGACATTCGATAAGCGCTAAGTACACGTGTAATTAACAAGATTGGACACAAATTACAACGTTTATTGTTTGCGCGCGGTGCGACGTCGCGAGTCGTACGAGATTTTTGTAGAAAGCTATCGCAGTTATAACTGTTAAACAATATCGATTATTATCTTTACTGTTCTTGGGTACTCACTGTTCTAACTAATTGCACTTTTTTTCAATCAATTTCTTATGCAAAGAATTCTGTTGCTATTAAGATAGTGATTATGTTGATTGTTTGTTTCGTGATGTTAATAGTGCCACTTAGGCGATGCTACTTTAACTGGCGATGATTAATCCTTTCATTCGTATACTTTTAATAATAGCTTTATGGTTTTATGTTCACTATTATGTAATGTAGTAGATATACTGTGGGCACAGTGGCTACAATTGATACATTCCATTGTACTTAGGCACATACCGGTAAATAAGTAGTCTAAAATATCAATTTCTTCTTCATTTCAAAACGCAAAGTTAACCTGTTAATCGGAGAAAGTTTAGATTATTTAATAATCAGTTTACAATAAATATTCGAGTGTTATAGTATTAAACAATACAGTTGAAAGATTAATATTATATTCGGGTAATAAATTTTCTTTGTTTTGAACGATGTCTCTAAAATTATTAGGTAGTCTGTGAAAATTATCACAACTTATCAATAAGCTTGCTAGTTATAGATTACATATATATATATATATATATATATATATATATATTAATGAAACATATTGTTAAACAACGCATTTAAATTTTCCTTTTCTTTTGTACAAATTGTGTCAATAGTGATAAGTAATAAAATTAATTTTTCGACACGAAGAACATTAAGTAAATATCCGTATTTTGCTTACGATTTTTTTTTATCTTGTAATATTCCACGGAACAAATCCGTCTTATCAATTTGTTTTGAGAGCACTCGATTGTTTTTTGATTCGTTAGTCTATATTTTACGAAGTAAGTACTTGATTAACTGTTTATCTAAATACTCAATAAATGTACGAGTAAATGAATGAGTTCCGTTATCGTATTTGTTGTTGTACAATACGTAGTCTAACTTAAACAAATCTTTATATAGTACTTAAGTTATTTATTGTCATATTAAATATGGGACCTATTAAATGTGAACGAACAATTTACAATGAGAATTAAGTGAAGATTGTTTTCAAATTGCTTGTTTTGTAGCGATTTGTTTTTTATCCTCGATAGCGGATAGGTGAGATAAGTGGCTATTTGGTGTTCAGCCAAGCATTTTACGTATTTTACATTGTTTATCCTTGAAATTGATGCTCAAACAAAAAGACTTTTAAAGACGGTGAAATTTGAAGATCCTTTAGTGTTATTAACGATAAGTAGCAGTTTTCACTAAAGCTCTCAGTGTTAATTTAAATAGTCTTCGTTTTGATTATGAAATATATTTACATTGATACTACTTTTAAATTTCACGAATAAGACTTACATTTTGATGCTTGAAGGACATTATCGTATCTATTGACTCTGATAAACATTTCATACCGGTTTTAAAATTCGTCTGCCTCTAATAGCAATAAAACCAAGTCTAAATAAAATTGCCTCGTTTATTATCAATTGCTTTTAATAACTTTCACTCAAGTTCGTCACATCCTTATTCCGGTTTATCTGGTGCCTATCTGAATGTATATTTGTCTATGATAACCGCTGACTACGCTACGTACGCCGCCCTAGGTCGCCGCGCCCGCCCGTCGTGTTTGCATCTAACAAACAATCAGACATTTTTTTGTGTAAAACCTACAATGATAGGAACATAATGGTGACATTTAGTTTATAGGGGTATATTTTATATATCAAGCTATTGAAGAGAGCAGTTGAACACTTCGTATTTCAATATAAGTGTGATAAAAAATTAAGGAAGGTAAAAATGGATAGTTACACACTAGTACACAGTACAAAATTATAGCTCAATTTTATATATAATATTATCTTTGTTTATCAAAGGCAACTGTTTTAACATTACTACAACATCCCGATTCTAAAATCGCCCTATGAATTAATAATTTTCCGGGTCGATGACCAAAATATTAGAAGAACAGAAAACATCAGCAAAATTTTAATGAAGAAAAACACTTGAAATTTCAATAATTTTTTAAAGACTTTAAATATTAATTTTGCATTATTACCTACTGCATTTATTTGCATACTTATTTATAAACATCATTTATACAATTTGGATCAGATGACTAAGTGTAGGAGTGTCGAGTTGGGAATCGTCGACGGCCGCCGGGCTCGACCCTCGTCTGTTTGTTTTGAATATTAGAGCCTCCTATCAAACGCTGCATCTTCTATAACACTCATAGACAACACTCTTGTTTACCTTACTGGTTCTCTGCCATCCACATTTGTTTGCTCTGCTAACAGGAAATTTATTTAAGTTATAATTTTCTGTCATTCGAGCACACCAAAGGAGAAAATTCAACTTTGTTGATGCTTGCAGTATGAACTCAAACCAACGAAGTTTTGTGATATGAACTCGAAAAATCTGTTATTGATCTAACCACAAAAATTAAACCACATAGATTATGCTATATTGTACTAAGTAGGTATATACACCCGTAGAGTTAAAATATAGCAACCTCAATTGAATTGAAAATGCTATTGCTATTAATAACAAAGCTACGACTTATGTAGATAAATACGAGTAGGTACATTCAGCACCAAATATCGTTCTGCTTATACACAAATATAGATGGACATACATTACAACAATAACATATATCTCGCGTAGTTAACGTACACCATTATAATAATTTCATAACACAGTATATCATTCAGTTACATAATTACTGTTTACGCTCAAACATCAGAAATTTCTAAGTAAAGTACACATTGTTTAAATTGCACTTGAACTTGTAATTTATGATTTATGATGTTAAAGTTAATTTAATGATAAAGTATAGTTCGCACTGGAATGGTTTAAATGGTCGAGTCGCAAACGTCTGTATCTTATCTCAAACGCTGTTCACATCTATATTTACCTGATTCAGAGTGTACGTGCATAATGATATTATTTACTTACATGTATGTATCACATTTCAGTTCGAGTTTCTTAATAAAATTATTGTTTCTATATTCATCTATAATTACTGTATGATTTGTGTAGGTTCTGTATATTTTGTTACAAATTGTTTATTAACTATTGTGAACTGTTTATTTACATTTTAAAATGCTTTGGAATAATGATTAGGTACTTTAATGAAATATTCTATTATAGATAGGTACATCTTATAGATAAAGAAAAACAAGTCTGAAATGTCGCTATTTGAAATTGATCAATGGGTATTTGAGTTGTTGCAACACCACAAACAAACATTGCAAATTCAATATTGCTATCAAAATTAAAACAATACTCCACACTGCAGTCAAGCGTATGTTACGTAAAATACTCGTACCTACCTAATTCCCCTGTGATTCTCTCGCGTGTGACAAACATAATTTATGAAGTTCTTAATATTGAGATAAGGAATATTTACACACTCCGAGTTGGTACACAAGCACACATCTCAGCTCTGTCTTAGTGGTATGTACATAAATGTCTTGGTAATTTTGTTGAAACATCTAACCGTGATAAAAATAAAATAGGAAATGGAAATTCGACACGGAATTCCCCACAAGACCTACGATACGTACAAAATCAGTGATCTGATAAATGAAAGAAACATGAAACAATCGTTGTAGTTTAGTGCTTTGTTTTTTCAAATCATACGAAAATTTACCTACAATGACGTGTGTTAAAGGTAATTGTAAGTTGATCTCAAAACATTGTATCAAATATTCTTATTGAAGGTAATGCTGCTTCGAAAACTACAGCAGCACGCACAAAGTATATATTATTCACTATCTGCCTTTAAAGTAAAATATACCCACTTTATATTAAATACGCCTAAAGTCCATATAAAATGCAAAACCACGTATAAAATAAACGATGAAATAGTAACCCTAATAGTGTATGAACACAAGGTGTGGTCTCGGCTGGATCGGTGCCCTAATCTCTGTGTGCGCGGCGCCTCTGAACCTCGCCGCCTCGGATTTACCTTATCGAGCCCTCGGGATTTCATCCCTCACAACGCCCCTCGCTGCACTCGATCTTACGATCATATAAAAGACTTTTCGAACTGTAAAACAGCGTATTATCGGCGTACTAAACTTTTCCGACCGACTTTTACATAAACAAATAACATTGAGTGAGTTAAAGCCAAATAACGTTATTATTAAATACATACGAGCACAGCTACGAGTACCTAGGTTATACAAAACGTAAAAAAAACATAATATTCTCTTCTTCGAATAACGAATACTTTTAAAAATACTTTCATTAAGCTGTCTTTTACAGAATAGCTACTGGTAAATAGTATTTAAATGAATTAAGATAATCTTAAAAGAATAAATCAAGCAATCAACGGTATCCCGTCCAGTACCTTACCTGAATAGCAAATCCACGGACTAGATAGCTGCATGGAAAATAAAATTATTCAAAGTTACTAAAGTGATAACGAGTGTGAAACTAACGCAGGGTTAGGGCTATAATAGATGTAAATAATAATTAACATTAATGAAGAAATTAGTTTGAATTATTTTAATTATTTTTATAGCGATAATATTAATGAAACAATAAAATTAATGCCGGTCTGCAAAGTTTAGGTAGGTACGTATAATCAAAACGATGAACAGGTGTTTTAAATATTATTCAAAAACAAGTAATTTATATAATACTTCATGTATTTATTTTATTCTCCTGTGTTTCTTAATTAGGCTACGCTACTTCTATTTATTATATAGAAGAAAGGTTTGATTGTTTGTCTCGAATAGGCTCCAAAACTACTGGTCCGATTTCAAACAATTCTTTCAGTTTTGGAAATTTCATTAATTTCATTTAGTAGAACACTTACAATAATTCAAACTCAAAAATTTTCGAATCTAATTGAATATACTTACATATCATTAAAATTGAACGATTAATGATCAAATAAGGAAACTAAATAAAAAGAGAGACGAAAATTAGAGCAATTATTTTGTGTTGTGTTTCATTTAATGTGCATGTTTTGCAAAATCCATTTCAAATACCTTGACTTTTAAATTAGCGGAATGAATTTCTTCTTTTGATTTTCCGCAGGCGCAATGCCCGTTCCAAAACAAGTTTTCAATTGTGCTAGCTTGTGCCCAGACATTGCCGTGCGGATCGAATTAGCCACCGACTGCTTTATACGCTAATAATAAAATAAGCGTAACAACTGGCAATGTTTTTGTTATATTTTGGTTGTGAATTGTTATAAAATCATAAAGTAAATCTTAATTACTAAACTTAAACATAAATATGCTTACTCAAGCTGTGTGCAAAGTACTTATGCAACCAATAACTACCTGCGCTTTAAATTCATTTGTTTTTAGCTAAGTTCCCTTTCCTAATTTTAATATGAGATTCCATTTCTATTTATTGTACATTAAATATTTAAAAAAACTTGAGAGGTATCAAGGGACACCCGGATGTAACGAAGTTCCTTTCGATTAATTAGTGAGGATAGCGATTAAGTAGTAATAAAATTTTATTTTTTTAAGTTATAATATTTACTTAGTTTAAACTAACTAATATATAACTAAATATTTTGATCACAGCGCCATCTAGAATTAATCATATAAAACAAAATAAGGAATTGTTTTAAAAGATTGTAATTACAGCGCCATATAGCGATAATCATCTAAAACCAAAAAAAGTGTCGTGCCAACTTTTTCTTTTGATAACGCATGATAAGGAACTTCGTTCCAAATGGTCAGAAATAAATTGTTGCAACGTATCTAATATTTTTTGTGAGGTATATTTACTTTGCCGATTCCATTTTTGTGGGCGTATACCTGCGACGGGCGCCATGACGGTGACGCGACCAGAGTCTCGGATTAAGCTCGGATGCCATTTACCAATGTACATATGCTATTCTTCTTTAAAATGTCTTTTATAATCAAAATCTATTCAGTATTTACATAGGTAGTTAAAAGCCTTTTTGAATAGACCTTTAAATAGAAAACAAAACTTAGATATAAACGTCATACCGTTTATTGTATCTACATTATGTATAACTAAAATATTGTTCTATTCAGCGCGCTGTTTGTTATTTTTTTTGTTATAAACTAATATTTTTGTTTGTTATAACTTTCTATCATTATTTAAAAAGTCGCTTACACTTTTTAAATGACGTAGGTACTGATAAGTACCTGCATTAAAAGTATATTTAATTAAAAAATATCAAAATCTTTTTTTCTGAATATAATCGTTAAAACAATAAAATCAAGGTTTTTAAGTGTTCTTGCTATCACGAATCAAATAATTGAATTAAAAATCTGTTGTTCAAGGTAAAACCCGTACAAAAGACAAGTACCGGGTGGTATACACGGATCACCAGCGATTAGAACTCGAGAAGGAGTTCCATTACAGTCGGTACATCACTATTCGTCGCAAAGCAGAATTAGCTGTGAGCCTTGGCCTATCGGAAAGACAGGTAAGTTGTACCGACAAATTCATTTAAATATTCAACAATAAATCATGTAAAAGAAAAAAATGCTTAATTGAAATGTGGACCAATAAATATTATAATATTCAGCGCAAAAAAATACGAATGGTCCAAAATTTAAAGAGGTACTATGTGTATAATTTACCTAATTCAACAACTCTTTCTATATTGTTCTCAAATCTGAAGTTCCCTAGAGATACAAAAATTCTATCAGTTTTTGATTATGAGATGGTTCAACAACAGTAATTTTCAGGGGCCTTGAAATTAAAACATGTTTTATTTACAGGTAAAAATATGGTTCCAAAACCGACGCGCCAAGGAAAGGAAACAAGTGAAGAAACGCGAAGAAGTAGTAATGAAAGAGAAGGGAGATCACGCATCATTACAACACGCGCAACTCCATCACGCCACGATGCTGCATCACCAGCAAATGATGAACGGTATGATGCATCATCACCATTACCATCAAGGGGTCCTGCAGGGAGTACCGGAGCCGCTGGTCGCAGGAGTGCCGCCGGTCCCGCTACTGTGACCGCACCACTCGGACTATTGCGACTACAGTGCCACTTCGCCCAGTGACCACTCCAGTGATTTCATGTTTCTGCCACATTATGAACGATTACCCCGAGAGGGCCACCGATAGTGTGCCGTGTGCGTGACGAACAAAATGTGTGATTTCGTGCAATCTCGTGAAACACGTTCCGATTTGACATCATTGCAATATTTGTAACTTTTAATACTCGTAGGCGCTACTTCGGTAGTTACCTTGCTATAAGCGGAGACACTTAAGTTCCGAGTTCTGGGGCATAGGTTTTTTCTTTGGTTAGAAACAATTTAATTTATTGGAATTATTTACACCATTTGAACAATTAAAGGAAAAGCATTTGCGGCAGAACTATAACGTTCTTATTATAATGCCTTGTTTAATGTAGAGTTAATATTAAGTAGGTATGTACCTTCTAAGTGTTCACGCCTTATAGCCATTTTAGTGTTTAGTACATTGGTTGCAAAGTACGAATAATTTAAATAAGAATTTTGTCACTTGACTGTAAATATAGATAACTATATTTTTATATTATTGATAACATTTAAGTATAAATTAATAATTTTAAAAGTGATTCATTATTGGTCCTCAATGTTACTATCACCGTGAAGTTGTCGTAAAAATTCTGAAATTTATTTAGTTGCTTAATTTTCAAACAGTAGTTAACAGTTTTAAATTAAATATAATTTAATTTTATAAAATTTAATATAACAGTGAAGGTATTTCCTAGAGAATCTCAGCCTCAAAGTCCGTTAATTCTGCTTAAATCTATTTAAAATCAGTAACATTGAGAGGTGAATGCATATGGTAAATGATCTTTTACGTTGATTGAGATTATTTTTAATTTAATAATTCTTGTAAATACTAGCTTAATTAATAGATTAAATTATTTCTACGGCGGTAAATATGTCACTTTTCACATAGTAGCCTTGACTTTGTAAAATCTTAGGTATAAGTTGAAGGGTTTGTAGGAAGCATTTTTAGTGAATTGTGTAATTTTTTAACGATATTTATTGAATCCTAAACCGTGGAAATAGATAATCTTGTTTATATTTCGTTTTGTGATACATTATGTACCTATAAATAAAAATAGCGGTGCTAATACATTTTGTTTTTAAAGTTAATGTAACACCCATCATTCTGAAGTTGTTGTAAAAATAGTGTTGAGTTGATGTTTAATGTTTTATCGTTTGTAACACACGAATTTTTAGTATAACTTGTACGTAGCACTGTCACAAAACACATTTCGTAAACTAAATAAAAATCATGTTAATCAATGTTATTTTGTTTTCTTTTAATCCCAAACTCCAAAGACTTTCAACATCTATTTAATATATATTATAAAGGCGAAAGTTTGTAAGTATGGATGTATGGATGTTTGTTACTCTTTCACGTAAAAACTACTGAATGGATTTGAATGAAACTTTACCACAATATAGCTTATACATCAGAATAACACATAGGCTACAATTTTTGAACCCCTTTGTAACGCAGACGAAGTTGCGAGGGTCATCTCGTTACTAATAAATAATGATATTATTATAATCACTTATTAGTTTAATAATGTAATTTCTAAGATGAACAGCATCATCTAACTTCTAAACCTATTATTTATTATTATTGTTCTTGTAAATTAATATGCAAATATTTCCGGGCGCTAATATTAAAGTTTTTATGTTTCATCCTGTCCCGATTACGTCGTGTTCAGTAGGTATATTAGGAATGGTGCGATAAACTACGTTTATAGTGGGGATGGTACATTTTTTTCAAACATAGAGGGCGACTTTGTTAAAAAAAAATAACGAATTGAATTCATGCGCGCATAACAACTTTTAAAAGTACAAAATAAATAATGAGCAATGTATATTTTTAAAATCAGCCTGCATAAGTAGTTTCTTTCTCTTATTTCTTGATCGGATCCCGAAAATGAGAAGGTTAACAGATAGGTATTTTTTTAATTAATTTATAATAATTGTTCCGCCAAACTTTTGTTTGTCTAGACTGATTCGGATGACTCTCGTTCTATAATAGGTATGTACCTAACTAAAGTCGATTTAAGGCCCGTCTATTTTTCAAAATCTAAGAAGTACTTATTGAATTAAAAATGTAGTTTTTAAATGGACAAGTTTTCTTGACTGAATCATGGTCTGACAATAGAAGTCACTTGTTTTTATTTTTGTAGTAGGTATATTACATGTTGAGTATTTATTCTGGAAAAATACTTTTTAAAAATGAAGCGATGCTCGAAGCATAATAAATAGACTAGGTAGGCAAAGCTTACGCACCGATCAGAATTCAGTATATGTCTAAGTTCTGTACTAGGTCAGTCTATTGTTTGGTAGAAAGTGTTGAAACATATTTAGGTACATAAAAATGCCCCTGTTTTAATATATATATAATATCCTCGTCTTTACGACTGATAATAATTTAAAGTCTCCAAAGAGTTTTGCGTTTTTCCAAAGAGGTTCTGGATGGCTGTGCAGTGTGCACCATTAGACGCCATGAAAGGATGTCACAAAGAAAATGGACATACAACGATAACTCAAGAATAAACCCTCCAAATATGAAATCCTCGTGATTATTTGCGTTTATTTAATGTCATTGAATTATTACATATTTCATGAAAACATAGAACATCGTAAATAATTTATGGTGAATAAATGATGTATCATTAATTTTCATCAAAATATTTTTAAGTTTATCCGTTTGACCGGAAATGTATTAAATTCAAGATATTTACTTATTTCTTAATTAGAACTTTAATAAGAGTTAAATAATATCGTAAACAACCGTCCGATTTAGGGTTGACGAACCATTTTTTTCTGTTTTAGAACTATTGCAGCAAATACGACTTTCCAAAAATAGTAACCGATTTAGAGTTGTGGATTATTTTTATTTGCGCTCCAGATCCGATTTCGATTTTTAATCATATTCGAACGGTTAGGGCGGGCATGCAATGCATATTTGCTTGTATGAACTGCACGACTCTGCAAGCCATAACAAGCATCGTAATTGAGTAAACTTCACTAAAAACAATTGCAATCGTTAAAAATATCTGAAAAAGGCATTGAAATTTGCGGGACGTGGACTATGAAAAAGCTTTCTCTTGTTTCATTACATTGTGGCAACCCTGAGCGGAACAGTCTCGGGAATGCATGTGAATGCGCTAAACGTTGTGTAAACCGATGCTTATTGAGGGCATTTTGAGAGCATCTTCAAAGACACCGACGGCTCTCATGTAGCCGCCCACGACATCAGCTTCTTGCACTAGAAGCCTAGATATTCTAATAGCCGTTTAATTGTTGTTAGCGTGAAAAATAGCAATGTTAGTTAAGAATTGTAATTTGTATTTAATTGCGTGCTAAATTAGTTCTCCTTTGATTTCGAACCTAGTTATGATGATTTAATTAGGAGGAATAAAAGTTTTTCCATTACTGCTAAACTTAGCTTTTAATTTCACACTTATATTCACCTATTCAAGGACACTAGTTTTCTTTGCGTAAGCAGGAAAGCATTATTCTTTCGAATATTGAACTATCATAAACTAGTTTTTGAGTTATTTTCTATAACTTATTATAATTATTTTATTAACTTACACTTGCTAAGACCGCGATGAAGTTTTATAGGTATGATTGCTTTTAAGATCATAATTGGATCTCATATTATGGTTCGTTTGAAAGAAACGTTTGCAGATTATTTTGTGGTAAACGGTTTTCGGTAGTTTGAAATTCTAGTGTATCGAAATCCAGCCTCAAATATCTACCGAATACCATTTATTTTAACCCTTAAATGGACAATGTTGTTTTTAAACAACATACTAAACATCACCGATAAAATTAAGCTTCTTTTAATTTTTTTGTTAATTTTGACAGCTAGTTCTTATTTCTGAACGAATTTTGTACTTTATAAAAAATCATAGTATATTCATGTCTAGTTTTTTTTACTCATTTTTCCTAGACTGTAATACATGTCTATTACACAAATATATTTTTTAAAACATGAAACAAAAATCGTCCATTTAAGGGTTAAGCCTTGTTTATTTTGTTTAAAGTAAAATAGGTTATAACGCTTCGAATCGACTGATGACTTAAGTTCTTTTTCAAGGCATTTTTTTGTAGATGCTGTATTATAAATGCATTAGATCGACGTTACTTGATTCTAGGCCCTTATCGTTCTGTCCCGAAACTGAGAAAACAATATAAAAATCATGCAAGTCCTAAGGTACTTATTTATAGTTATATAGTCCATTCATAGTTAGTAAAAACAGAAACATGTCAGTGTGTCTACAGTGACACCACCGTCACCACCCCACGTCGTGATGCTATTAATGATCTGTACAAACACAATAACCATTCATAAATCTAACAAGAACTATGTTAAAACGTAAGTATACTGTTTTCATTCAAAAAACGGTTTGACCAGAGAGTTGTGAAGTCACAAACAAATATGACTAGGTACGTGTTGAATCAATAACGTTTACGCGAAGCAAACTCAAGTTTTCTTGTAGTCATTTTACTTCATGGATATTCTGGGTGTTTGTGCATACTGTACGAGAAGAAACGTTATAGAGAGCAATTACTATTCCATAGTAGGTTTATGATTTAAAACTTATAAATAAGTGAATATACTACGAGATAGTTTTATTTAAGCATCATACCTAAAACAATGAAAATCAATGGTTGATTACTGTTTAAAGCAAATTTTCAATAGTACAGAAACTATATTATATTCGTGATCTACAACAGAGGCCGTAAATATCCGTCGGCACAGATACTGCGACCACCAGGTCGTGTTCTGATCACCACACAGGGGCCCGGCGCACGGCAAACAAAACTATACATGTTTATTCTCTCTGGGTTTGTTTGCCCTTTGACAGCAGTCTCACAGGTCGTTAACATGTCACGGCTAACTGGAGTATCGTCGTGTCACCTATGCCAGTTCTCTACTATATCATACGTGTCGTTAATACGTGCAAACATTCGGTCATGCACCGGAAATTGTTTAGACGTGTCAATGCGTCCTTGAAAAAGATAACTGAGCATAGTCTTTGCTATCAGACTATTTGTATTGTCATTATAAGTACGGAAATAGTATTAGTAAATTATAAAACACCTTGACAAAATTTCTCTAGTATTTTTTTTCATTAAATTTCTTTGTACCTATCCCAATTCACGTCTATATCGGTTTCATTTTGACGTAGGTACCTACCATCACTCAACAGATTTGCGATTTATGCACTATGTCGTTCCAATCCGTGTCGTTCCTATATACAAAGCGTCCCAAAATTCAACGATAAGCGGGCGCCAAAAGGTTGACCTGCTCATGAGCACTTAAGGAAAAATAATAAAAAAAATATACCAAAATTTATTATTAGTTAAAAAACAAATTTAAAAATTCTTTGAAAATGTATACTTTATGCTTAAGATTTCTTTTGTATCAGATACCTAAGTAGTACTACTATTCACCATAACTCTTAAAAACACTAAAATGCCCGCAGTTTTTACACAAAAAAATATCAAAATATTTGTTTTCCCTCAAATTTTTACTTTTAGTCTACTTTAACTCTTGGTCTTGCAAAAAAAAGGATGAACACCGCTATGGCAAGTTGTTTTCAAAGTTGACGCAACTAATCAAGATTCCAAAATAGTATAATCCCCTAAAATAACTAGTCACAAAAAAAAACTATGCGTACCATTTGTAAACAAGAACCAAATTTCTTAATTGTTCTTGTTGTAAGTAATAAATTAGAACCAGCTCTATGTCGCTTAGGAATTGCGTCTAGGAGAAAAAAGCAGTTCTAGATCCATATATTATATTATACCTACGTTCAACGTCACATAGACAACTAATCCACAGTCGTCTGTCTATAATCGGAAATTCTTGATGGAGTCTTCTTAGTTCTAATGTTTGTAATATACCCGTCGTGAATGTCGTGATATAAACACACGCTTATTATTAGGCTGCTTGTTAAAATTTCATACCACATCATAACATAGATCTCGCAAATGGTGACTGTTATATTTTTTTTATTTTTATTTATTAAAGAAAAAATGTAGGTAACATGGTTTTGTGCAACATCGTTTCCTCATGATTGAGGGTCGCGATCATCAAGATTGATACTCTGGATCAGTCTCACCCAGTTTCGTCGATTTTCTAACTTCCTGATTGTTCTCTAAATGCTGAAATTTGTCGTTCGACGTCCATTTACCCGGTAAGAGATTATCATCTATCTCTTTTCCTTTATACATGGTAGGTAGATAGGTAATTAATAATATTTTGAGTTCTGTAACCTACAGACTTATTCCAGGAGCTTTGTTTAGAAATACATGTAGCGAACGATATCTCTTGCGCTGATGTAACTCCCTACTAGTAGGAATAAGCAATAGCAAAAGGGAAAATGAATACAATTATATAATATTGTGAACAGTTTTCCTTATATTAAGGTCAAAGTCGATCCAGATTGGGAGAGATATTTAAGAGAATGTCAATTTAAAGTTTTATGATAATCAAACATGAAATGATAAACTGTATACATACCAAGAGCTCACGACAGGTAATCATTCGTTATCATATGCATTATATTTAACTAGGTGAGTTTAATCCACATGATTTGATATCTTGATAATGTCTGGATTATCGGCGAACATGAAAGAGGCTAAATTAATTTTTAATCCCGTTTCCCCTTCTTTGCTTGGCCATATCTTGGTAACGTTGGTACACAAGCTCATAATACGACGTACGACGATATCACATCGGTACAGTGATGACGTTAAAACATTGTTGTCTTGATGAAATTTCAAATTCATGATGATAGTCATTTGTTTAGAACTATAGTTTTTTAGCAATCTTAACCTACGATTACATTTTTTTGAAGGATTTATAAGTATTGTAGGTGTATCAAAGTAATAGATTTAAACGTATATTTCGACAGGTCAAATATTTCTAGTAGGTATCCATATTCTATATCGTAAGATGATGCAACACCAGTAATGTAATTTTTTTTTCAAAAGTATCCGGTATTCATTAAACAGGAATTCTCTGAAATACTATAATTCTAATAATAAGAATATATCTTTGAAATAGTCAGTTTTAAGCTGTTATTAAAACTTCTTTTGGTTCTTAATTTAAAAATTATCATAGGATGCTGAGCATAGGAATTTAAAGTAATATAAACATGTCAAAGTCGGTTTTTGTATTAAGATTTGAATGTGTGAAGCTCACAAAAACATGGATATCAATTATATAACTTTAATTTAAGAAACAAAATAAATTATATTAATAGGAATAGTTGTAAAATTACAGCATATTATAAAACAAAGTCGCTATCCGCCTGTCTGTCCCTATGTATCCTTACATCTTTAAAACTACGCCACGGATTTTGATGCGGTTTTTTAATAGATAGAGATTCTTGACGAAGATTTATATGTATATCTTATTTTGAAAAAAAAATGGGGATCCGCATGAAAATATCGACTTTGTAACACAACGTGTAAAATCGAAAACATAATAATATGTATGCGTACGCTGCAAAAACTATTGACAATAGAACAAAATGATGTACTGCGGGTTTGTAGGTCTTAGTAAGATCTGAAAAAAGTCTGCGAGAGCATATATCTAACTATCATAGTTTAGTCACAATAACTTCTTCTATGTTCATGAAAAATTTTAATTTGTCGGAAGAAGGAAAGGACGTGAATTGAGAATCATTATATTAATCCTTATTCAAATAAAGCATTATAATACCAAGGGTATTAATGTAGAAGTTAAACACTTTTCGTTTTATTCCAATCGGATATTTCGTTGAGAAATTATCACGAATATACTGCTGTCCTCTACAAAAAATATCGCGACGACGTCGCGAGTGCTGTTTAAATACCTTTGTGACGCAGACGAAGTTGTGTGGGTTATCTGGTTTAGTATAAATCAATGTAACATTTACAAAAAAAACATGCCAAAATTTAATTAATTAAAGATCGTTAAACTTAAAATAGACATAAATTTAAAATACTTTTTTTCGTTTCTTTTCTTCGTATTTTCTGGTGACATATATACATAACTAGTTGACCCGCGCAATTTCATCTGCGTCACATAGGGACACAATAGCCTATAGTCTTCCTCGCTAAATGGACTATTCAACACTGAAATATTTTTTCAAATCGGACCAGTGGTTCCTGATATCAGCGCATTCTAGTGATGAGCAAAATTGTCTTGCGTCTTGCGTTTCTGCAAGACCAAGATCATTATTCGACTCGCAAGACCAATACCAAGACTGTATGAACAAGAACAAGAACAAGACCAATACCAAGACCAACTATGCAAGACCAAGACTATACGCAAGACTCAACCAAATTTTTTTTTTACAGTAATTAAATGAGATGTATTATTTTTAACAGCGTCAACATATGCTTTTCTTGGAACAATGTTAGTTGGCATGTTGAATTGTTAGTTTTTTTACTAGTGATGAGCAAAATTGGTCTAGGTCTTGCAGTTTTGGTCTTGGTCTTGCAAAAATCTTACCAAGACTAGGTAAGCAAGACCAGACCATGACTTCTCGAGTCTTGGCCTTGATCTTGCTTTGCTCATCATTAGCGCGTTCAGACAAACAAACAAACAAACTCTTCAGCTTTATAATAAAAGTACCTATAGATTAAAGGAAAAATCGATTTTCTTATTCAGATCGTTAGTGTAGAAAATATTTATTCCCGCCTATACCTAACATCTGGAAAATCTTTATGCTTTATGATAAGTACCTTTTTAAAATATTTCAATAATTAAAAATTATCTCTAACACGATACAATTTATCAGTATACTTATAGTATTATTACAGGAAATGTCGGATCGTGTAATCAATTAGGTATCAATAGCTTTCCGTATTTG
Source organism: Trilocha varians (assembly GCA_030269945.2). Taxonomy (NCBI): domain Eukaryota; kingdom Metazoa; phylum Arthropoda; class Insecta; order Lepidoptera; family Bombycidae; genus Trilocha; species Trilocha varians. Next base: position 7,214,818 of record AP028265.1, on the reverse strand, counting down.
GATGAGACTCTGATTCTAGAATATTCTAGAAATTAATTGTATCGGTATGTTCTATATTCATTATTTTCACTTATTTTTTACATTATATTAAAAAAAAAGAAATATAATTTTAAAATATAATTTAAAAAACAGAGGGCCGCTGTAGTCGAAATCTATGACCCAAGCCATCAGTGGTCAGGGATCAAGAGATAGGAACCTCCTCACAATACGTGCCGTGTCACGAACGACCGCCTTCTGGGTCAGGTCCTTTACCCAGCCGGGAAGCGAAAGATTCTCAAGATGATGGTCCAAGCTTTTCGCTATTAAACCGTGCACAGATACAACGATCGGAACAATGATGGTCGATTCAACCGCCACATGTCGGTCACCTCGTGGGCCAGGTCCAAATATTTAAGCAGTTTTTATTTTTCGGCCTTCACAAGGTTTTCGTCATTATTCCAATGACATTGATCAGCACTGCCCGATGCGCTTTTCGATCTATTATCACTATGTCAGATTATTATTATTATATGTATCTGAGACACTGCAGTTTTAAGATTTTCTTGAGGTGATCATTTTTTTTATTAGCCATGTAGACAGACGATCCATCAGGAACCATCTGTAAGTGGTAACCGTCGATAATAGACCTCTACAACGTTAGGGAACACGGTATCTAAGACCTGCCTCATAAGAACAATAATATGTCATAGCTCCATCTCCGGAATTTAATTAAATATTAGTCACGTTTAATTGTATTAAAGAAATCTACAATCTTTACCTCTCATACCTCAACATGAGTAATTATTAAGTACACAATAACGACCAGCATATCCCCAAATAAAAATATTTCTAATTTCCTTTTTGAAGTTAAGTTTCCCTTAAGATGATAAAATGAAAATGGGGGGTAAAAGTTTGTATCAAAGAATTGCATTTTTTTAAGCCGGACACATGAAATTTAGTTTATAGCCTTTGTTTTAGATTTCCGGGTTTATAAAATACCTAATTTTTTTTACGCGAGATATGGAACGTGTTTTTATATTTTTTATCACAGCGCCATCTAGCGATAATCATCTAAAACAAATAAGGAACGTGTTTTAAAAGATTTTGATCACAGCGCCAAACAAAAAAAGTGTCGTGACAACTTTTCGTAAGATTTTTTTCCGTCTAGCCCCCTTTCACAACGCGCGATAAGGAACTTCGTTCCAATTAAATGTTAATTAAATTGTCAAAAATACAAACTAATTTTAATAAAGGTAACACTAAAGACTAACCGTATAAATTCAACATAATTTTCAGAAATTCATTGTCTACCAGTTGACCAAACTTTAAAAATGTGTAAGTTTATACCTAATACCTAGGTGCAAATCAAAGATTCTCCAATAACAATTGCTCAATTTTCCAAACTGGTTATAAAGGGGCGAAGGATGATTGAGACATAACTATTATTAATAAACCTCAGGCAAGACATTCATCAAATACATTTTGTGTACGTAAATGAAAATGTCATTTATCACTGTTCCTTTTACCGACCGGTCGGTTAAGTGGTATCGGTTGTTTAGGTTTTAATAACATTATGGCATGAATATGTGATGCGATTTGACGCGCACCAAGATTTATATTTATGGCGCTTTTAATTTATGGTCGGCTGTAAAATACAACGAAACTCTGCCGATCAATACGAACCTCGATTGTCGTTATATATACTACATAATATAATTTATTTATCCACGTAATCATATAGTATGTATAGTATTTTAAAGCTATACTGTCATTGACAATGGTTAATAGGTGTTTCCAGTTCGTTTTCAGATTGTATTGCATTTTGTTCGATATGCATTAGGTATACATATATTCTCTGTAAATGAAAAGTGGTTTCAAGATTTACGTAATGTTGATTTACTCAAGTATTTATATGCCAAAATAACAAAAATAAATATTAGAGTATACTACCAAAATCCACACGTACCTACAATAAGATCACTAAAGATTGATTTAAAATGTTTAGATTCACTAGTAGCGTAACGAACTAAATTACTCTGGCATTGAAACATTTCCTAGATATAATTGATGGAATTAAAACTGGAACTTAATGTCCTAGCAAAATCACGACACCGTCAACTGATATTCAAAACTAAAAACTAGCTTCTCATAAACAAATATAGACAAATAACGGTTAACACATTTGTTTTGGCAAAACGGTAGATGATGAAAGCTGCGTGATTCCAAACAATAGAAAGACCTTGAAACTTTCCGAACATTAGTATGGGTGCAACATTTTAGCACGTGAGCACTTTGCAAAAACGAATAGTCGGCAAACTCAAAGAGATCTGTCTGAAAAGGCGTCAAGAAGAGTCAAAATATGTACAAACCCAAACCGTAATGGCCTAAACAATAAAAAATGGATATCTTATTTAAGTATTAACAATAAGCAGACATTTTGGTGCGGGACTGCCTCGAACAATAGTCTCTTTTATGACGTCGTAAAACCAACGTCTTTGTCCAAGAATCGGTCAATAAACGTAGCTTGGCGGAGCTTCTCTCTCGCAACTGAATATAAAATTAGGTATGTAGGTAACGTCGAAATTAACTTTGGAAAACTTGGAAGATCGTGCATCACGATTTTACCTGTCGTTTCTCGAGAGTTGGATTTGAATTTCCTTAATGATGATCAACACATTTGATGCAGTTTATTAGATCGATTCGTTTTATGATTTAGTCACGAGGATTTTAATTGCTCGCGTAATTATTTGTAAAAGCTTAATAGTTACATTTTAGAAGCACTTATTCAAAATTCAAAATTAAATGTCTCTTGAACCTGATAATAAACAAAAACTATAACCAGTTTCGTTATAGAATTTCTAGTTTTAGATCGAGAATATTTAAGGAGGTTGTAAATAACGTGAACTTTAATATTCGGCTTCATTGAAATTACACTGCACTGCACCTTTAAGGTTTTTAATGCAGATAAACAGCCGCTTTTTACTTCATTGGCCACAATGGTTGATTCGACAACAAATTATATTCACAAGATGATTGTTTTTATGTTGTGAAAGATAGAAACACTGCAAATATTGAAATCTTTCTGTCTCTGGAAAGCACAAATGAAATAAATATTTACGGAATTGAGTCTTTATAAAAACAGAAAACTACTATTAAGGTAGGAACTGGACCTATTCTTTCATATAAAAATTTACATATTGTGTACCTAAAACTTAGGGTTTTTACTTGCGTGCTTCAGCTACCTGCATTACCCTCGATTACCGAAACAATAACACGTTCGAGCGGTCGATGCGAAAACGGAACGTTAGTAAAGTCTAAACAGAACATGCCTTTGGCAATAAATTCTTTTGTGAGAAAATTTTAAAAGGTGCCGACACAATAGAACTACTAAATAGACGTAAAGGTTTTAGTTATCGACACCGGTAAAGATAATTGAATTATTGTTCGCCACATTGAAGTAAAACAATGTATTTTTAAAGAATGTAAGTATTTTTTATTGTTGGCGCAGGCCACCTGTACTCTTTTCCATGCACGACGAAATGAGATTGAGGTCGAAGTAATTACTGAAATTCAATGTTTATGAGTATTATAATTATAAAATATCGATGATTGGTAAACTTTCTTGAAATTTTACGATATTGTTTTATTACTGATACAAGATATAAGCCTTAAAATAACCGACCTCTGAACAATGAAATTTACATAATAATATTAAAATGTACCTACTTAATGTGTTACTAATTATAGTTATTTAGTTAAAAGCAGAAGAGATTTTAAGTTCTTGATATTTCACTGGCATTATAATACTATTTTAACCCTTTTTACATATTTCATTTCATAGTGGACCTTTTTTATCTAAATCAAGTTAAAATGCAAAAATAGTCCGAAAATAGCATCGAGTTGTAGCAAAATAAATGGTTTTTCAAATACACCTACTCATATAATGAACAGATATTGACTTATCTTTATTAGGAACATTAAAAATTATGATTGTATGTTTTTACTTTATTGGTGTAGATAAAACGGAATTTTTTTTCGTCGTCTATTTTAAATGTGACATTGACTTTGAATGGAAAACAATATAAAGCACATATCCACAGATGTGTATAGTAAAAGACATGTGTTTATGAAATACGACAGGTGTTTCGACTCAGTCTAATCAAATAGGCATTCGTTCAATAAAAACTTCAAGTAATTAATAATACAAAACCAAGTTGAACAATTTGCTATAAAATAAGCGCTGTAGCGCCTAATTTGGAGTTTTAAATACCTACCTATGTTTCTAAAACTCCCAAAACAGTTCTTGCACTTGTAGTTTAGATATTATGTTTAAATTTGGCCTAATTTCTTACATTTTTTTTAGGTATCTCCGACTAAAGACAATTTTGAGTAGTTACGGTCGACGTTTGCTAATTGCTAGGAGTCACCAACATCTGAAAATAAACAAAAGTTCTAATTAAGTATATTTTTTTTGTGACGCTAAAATTCAATAAATGCCCATTTTCATTTCCAATTATGTGAAAAATAAAAAGGTTGCAAAATAAGGTAGTATTTTTGAAATACGCTACCAACAACCGTTTATTTAGTAGTAAAACTTAACTTCAGACTTTATGGTCGGTTACGACGGGGAAGGAAATCACAATTTTAATAAGAGCAGCCATTATGCGCCATAAAAAGCTGTAAATATGTAGTTAGTTTGGTTCCCGTCGACGAGCAATTTGCTGAGACTGCACTCCATGCGTGCATGTACTGAGTGCCACAGTCTAGAGGTTTATTCCTTTTAAAACATGTTATTATCGTCAAAACTTTCTTCCAAATTAGTGACTACATGTAACTTGATTTTCAGTAGTAGGTATCGTGTTTCGTTTTGGTACAATAAACGTGAAAATGGGATATTTTTATACAGAGTTACCTATTATTTACTTTTGAATCGATCATATCATTATGTATATTCATCAAGGTCTTCTAAAAGTACTTTTATTGCATATGTATCGATTTTTATAATATTAAGGTATTATTTTTCAGACAGGGGTAACATTGGATTTCAATTTACAAATCTATTTCTTGGAATCGTAATCTATCTAATCTAATAATGGAGTCAGCATGTAGGTGCAGATTTTTTAAGTACGTACAGTTGAAGATTTTAGAAGTTCAATATAATTAAGAGCATTTACTAGTACTCGTATTAAATTATCATAGCATGTAGGTTCGTTAGACGTTCTAGAAACTGTATATATTCCTGGTGAGTTTGCGAAGACGATTATTAGAGAATTCCGTCTTGCGCAACTTCAACAAAAATTTTGCAATTTCCTTAGATTCGATGTTTATTATGCCGTAGAAAACATAATATAAAACTGTGCTATAGTATTATTTGATACCTACATTATCATTACATAAACACGTACTGTGTCCACGTGAACGATGATATATAGAGGGTAATATCGGTGCTAGCGGCCAACAAACAATAAGGTGTGATAAGCAGATTCGGCGGCGCGTTTCATGTGTCGCCTTTGTCCGAGGATAATCCGCCGCCGGTCCGTGTACTAACCTCCCCGGTGCGTAGACACACGCCTACGCGCTACGATACGTAGACGTATAAGGGCTGACAGTCTCTGATCAAAATATACTAGACTAGCTGACCAGTGTTATTTCGTCTACATAGCTTTATAGCCTTCCTTGAAAATGGACTATCTAGAAATGAAAGAATTGTTCAAATCGGACAAGCGGTTGCTGAGATTACCGGGTTCAAATAAACAAACTCTTCAGCTTTTTTAAATGTTATTGGAATACATATTATGTGCATACACGATTAGAGCAAAGTAGGTATTGGAACCAACTAAACATTAAGAAATCAAAAATTTGGTGATCTTTTGATATCTATAATTGGCGTGACGTATAATATCTACATTAGCTACGAAAAAAATTCTAAGTGCAGAAAAAGGATTCTGTGTTACTTTGGATTTGAAGCTGAAGATTCTTCAAGACGTTTTGTTAAAAAAATTGATGATTGGTGGCGGTTTATTACGGTTTTTCTAGTAATGTTAGATCAAGGACTCATAGTATAATGTTATGGCTTGAAATAGAGGGAAATAAACAATTAAGAATGGTATTAATTGATTGAACTCTATTAATTAATTACTTGCATAACATTGCTACTGCAATAATATTGTTTGTATACTAATATCCTTATTACTTCTTATAGACCACTCCAAGGTACTCTATAGTCATATTTTTACAAAAACGGAATTTACAACTTTAATTTTTCAAGACTACAAGCAGAAACAGCATTATGGCGATGATAGCCCAACTTTACGACTCATCATAGCCTATTGCGTGGATGCTCTCGAGTCGACGGGACGAGTCGAATGGAAGCGTGGCCTATGACATATTGCTTAGGCCACGTTCTGTTATGTTGTCACGAACACTTAGATTAAGACTTACTAACACTTTTATGTATTGTAATATAGGCCCTTGTAGCCACTATATTTAAAACTAAATAAATAAGAAAGACAAGTACAAGTCACATATTTTACAAATTAGGATGAGATTATGTTCAGGGTACCTACTACAATAAAAATATACGCAAAAACTCACTGCAATTCATGAAATTTTGAAAAAGTCCTGTTCCTGTGTTTTGAACGGGAGTGAGATCCAATTTTTATACGAATACGAATTATACGAATCATCCAAGTATTGACTTAAGTCACCTATTGCTCTTTATATGGTGAAATTTGGAAGAACCCATTCTCCAGTAGTAGTAGTAGTAGTTTTACGGGCTTATGATGATGATGATGGTCACTGTCAAAACATGTATGTGAGTATGTTTGTATTATAGGGATTCTCAATTAGACAATTAGAATTGAAGTGATAAAATTAGCATACAAATGTTAAAATTATAATTATTTACAGAAATAGATAAAATCGTAAAAAATAATATTATGATGGGATCACATTTGTATTTAAGTAAACATGTAATTGTCAACGAAGAAAAACCGTTACATTACGTTAGCGACTTAGGGTACCCACATGACGGTGTTAAAGTAAAGTAGGTATTATTGGGGAGAATAAATAAAAAAAACTTGAGAGGTGTCAAGGGACACCCGGATGGAACGAAGTTCCTTTCGATTAATTAGTGAGGAAATTGTTTTTTTTAAGTTATAATAATATAATTAGTAAGTTCAAAACGTCTGTCTCTCTCCCTCTTTCTCTCTCTCTTATAGAAAGAGGGAGAGAGACAGACAGACGTTTTAAAATATTTTGATCACAGCGCCATCTAGCATTAATCATATAAAACAAAATAAGGAATTGTTTTAAAAGATTTTAATCACAGCGCCATCTAGCGATAATCATCTAAAACAAAAAAAGTGTAGTGACAACTTTTTCGTAAGAATTTCCGTCTAGCCCCCTTTCGATAACGCGCGATAAGGAACTTCGTTCTAACAATCTTCTTTTAGTTTTATTTTCACACATTTTGTAAGCTGCATTTTTATTAGTTTATATCTGGTTCTGATAAATAAAACGTTGACAACAGCGAAATCAAAGATTTTGTAATCTAGAGCGACACAAACAAAGCTCCTATGTAAAGCCCACTCTGGGTTATTAACATCAAAAATAACAGCCAATAACAGTATTTTGGTGGTAACAATAAAAAAAATGTTTATACAAATCCTAATATTTCAATTACCACTTTTCATTAGTTGTTTCACTAAGACTTACTTATCATGCAAAAAAAGCTTTTAGTTGTGTAATACGAAGAATGAATATAAGTAGGTGACTATGCTTTTCTATCTCCATGTAGATTTAAAAGCCTATTGATATATATTGATTTTGTAACAGAAATGAAGATTCTCTTGTATAAAAACATCTCTTTTTGGACATTTTTATTTGTTGTGGAAATTTTCTAAAATTAGACTATTATAACATACCTCAATCTACCAAAAACTGATCAGAAGTTATGATGAAACTCATACCTATATGCGCTTATTCTTCAAAAAGTCTCTAATTTACAGATAAGGTAGGTACTTAAGTACTTGAAGAGTAAGCGCAAAGATGAAATACTGAACCGAAGTCATTACGCAGTCGATGAATCGAAAATTGACAAATTGAATAATTTGTAATTTTTTTTATTCAAATCGTTATTCCAAAATTCCTACATTAGTAACATAGGGGGCGGCGCGACGGGAAAGAGTGCCGTGGGAGTAACGCGTCGCGCCGTCCCTCATAACCCCGTACTGGGTTCTGGCCTCAGCCGGGGTTCGGACGCTGAGTGTGAGCGGTTGGAGGCTTTAGTGCAGTTCAACTCCCACATACCGGTCCGATCCGGTGATTTCCTCCAACTAAAAAAAACATTAGTAACATGAAAAATAATGTTTTATAAATTTAATTTCAATAAACATTATACAATTTCATTTTAAAATGGAGATAAATAATTAAAATAACGAACCTTGAATACCTAAAGCTTTTATTTAAGATTTGGGTTTCCTAAAGCTGAATCCGAAAATGTTGTCGGTGAAAAAATTCATTAAATTCACATAACAAATTGCCTAAGAAAGACAGCAACATATCTCCTACATTAACTGTCCATAGTTGGTGATATAAATTTTTATAGGTGTTTAATTAGCACCAGTACGTCAATACGGGTGAACTGAACCGCAGACGAGCTTGCGACGCGACGCCAACTCATTTATGTCAAGGCAATATTACGTTAACTGTGTTTGAGTCCAAATAATTGAGCTTTATATAGTCGCTAAAACTCAATAAAGCTGGTCGTTTACCGATTTCACGGCAAGTAATTAGGTAGAATGTTGAGCTGTTGTTAGTGTCTAGCTGAATTGTTGGCTCAAAGAACAATGATTGGTGCGTTAAACGCGTAAGGCAGTCCATAAACCGAGGTGACGCCGTTTTGTTCCGAACTGCCTTTTTATTGTGCACTGTATAAATTTATGGAATCATCATCGAGTTGTATGGACTCGACTATTCGTTGGCAGCGCGAGTCCATAACCATTACTGATTGTATTTTGATACAAATTTATTTACACTTGTTAAGGCATCATAAATACGATTTTTTCTATTTATGCGGTTATAAATATCAACAACATTTCAATTTAAGTTAAGCGTATTTTAAATTAACCGACACTATAAACCTATACTGTGTATATATCTTTTGAATTATGCCTTAACGAATTTAGAATCAAATAACTATGTTATATGCATGAAAAAGTACCAAAATGAAGTACAAGTTGTTGTCGATTGAAATATATTTAATGCAAGTTTATTATTTTATCCACAAATAATTAACTGTGGCTGTAATGATGATGTTAAAAAATGATTAAGGAATATTGAAATAGAAATAAAAACTTATTGGAATAGAAAAGCAATTACGTATCGGTGTTAGGATTTAATGTGCAATGTATTAAAACACCACTGGCTAATAACGATAAAGGAAAACATCGTGAGGAAACCCGCATATTGGAGAAAGATTCTATAATCCTTCAAAGATATGTGAAGTCCCCAATCCACATTAGGGAAACCTGGTGAACTATGCCTGATCCTTCTACTGAGAAGACGTAAGCCTAGAAGTGGGCAGTAATGGGTTAATGTTACAGTACAGTACCTTTAACTTCTATGACTATTTTCTCTCAACTAAGTTAAAAAAAACCTGTGCTCGAGTCAAAAACTTAAAACCAATGTGCGAAATACACATAATACTATAGCTTATACATATTACATGGAAAACGGTAACGAATTGCAATCAAGTGGAAAGTCAAATCGACGTTCTTAAAAATAATATACTTAAAATTTAAAGCTTCAGATAAAGTTATGTTTAATTAAAAAATATATAAAACATTTACTAAACATAAATTATAAACATTATATTTTATAAACATTTACATTATACTTAAAATTTAAAGCTTCAGATAAAGTTATGTTTAATTAAAAAATATATAAAACATTTTTGACAACAATAAAATCGTAAGGCAGCTGTATATAAAGACATGTGTTATAAGTATAGCTAAAGGCGAGGGCTCGTTATTTTCTGGTCAATTGCCGCTTTACTGCGTCCGCGCATCCTCGCTTCCAATTACTGCCCAGCCGCCAACGCAATAAAACATAAATACAACCCCAAACGACGTACAAACCAATAAATTTATACGGTTTTGAACTTTAACTTAACGGGTAAAGCATTAAATTTAATTAGCAAGTCAACTTACTTGGATGAATCAAGATTAAATAAATGTAAATTATGCTTAGGTAAAACGTGTTTGTTGTCCGTCCCGAGTTTTATTTTTTACAATTATATCGGCTCGGTTACTTGGAAATGCATTCACAAGAAATCCGAGAGGTTTCGTGATGTTTAATAGTCTTAGATTAGAAGTTAAAAGCCGGACCGTGGGTCGAGCGGCCATTAAACGATTCTCAGGACACAACATGCGTGGCTTAGCCCTCATTAAGGAAATAATTTGGTGGCAGACTTTATCAGCAAGTTTTTTCTTCAGAGCTTTTATTGTACTCAAGGATATTAAGCATTGTAAAATATAACATTGTTCATGAGAGAACTATTAAAAATACGAATGGAGGGTTTTAGTCTGTTTGCCAAAAATGTATTAAAATATAAAGAAATGCAGTTACAGTTAACTGAACTGAACCTAAAACAATTAGTTTAAATTTTATAGTTTTGCAAAAACAATTACGAATATGCACCGACAAAGGATCTGTTCCTTTTGAAGTTGCCGACGGCGTGTATCCGCTTTCTCTAGGTAGATAACGCCGGATATGACGTGGCCTTGCGCCTCCGTAGGGATGGAGAGAGCTTTTCACAATTACTTGATAAATTCCAAGCATGGGATAATACTATTCCCATCCGTTTACATTCCTAAATGAGTTCTGACTCATGATGTCTCATAATGGGGGAAAATATTTACATATTTAATGTAATCCATAAAATTTAATAACATGATATACTTTGAGTTATTTGCGGTGGATTGCAGGAGTCGATCTGTGGAAGTTTCACAATCAGTTCCAAGCGAATTCACTATAGTTTTAGAAGCGCAGTAAATTATGCAGTTTTAGCGATGCATTTCCCGAGCAGAAGTTGTTCGTGAAGCCATTGTAAGTGGGGAGGCGAAGGGCGGAGTGAGGCGGGGGCGTCCGTAGCGGGCCAATAAAGGCGCGCAGTAAATCCACGTAATTTAGAGCAGTCGTAAATTAAAGTTCCGCTATAAATGCGGGCCGGCGTACCTGCCTCGGCCGCGCCTCGTCGCCGCCGCGTCACGCCACCTCGCTCAGGGGTATAAATCACCAGCCCCGTGTGAACCTCGCATGTGTTTTGGTCCTGAGGTCACTACATGCCTCTTGCTCATTTACATCATTATTATGGTTATGACCTACAAATTATTATATTAATAAGATTCGAGACGATAGCTACATATATTTTGGTAAAGTAATAAAAAACATTAGAGCAATTTTATTTCAGTTATGACTGTTTATCAGTTCAACGATAACCATGATTGTGGGGTTTTTCACTTACGTTTCGAGGAAATTTTAAATTTAATCGACTAGATTTTGCGTTGTAATCTAAGATTATATTTACCATGTGTTAAGTATTATAAAACGTTATTAAGATAAAGTTTGTAGCTTTGAAGGAGCTTAGAAACTGAAGATTTTTTTTGTTATTTGTTGTTGTGCAATCGTTTGGTCCTCTCCTTTCTTATTATAAAACCAAAATCCTCCCATTTCAATTTACATTTCTCGTTAAGCTTGAACCCAAATAAAAGTGGTAGAAAAAATAATTACACCATTTGTAAGGCAGATTTTTATTTTTCTTGATAAAGTTGAAAATAAGCTGTTAGAACTAAATATGTTTCTTTCTTTCTTAAATTGTATAAACACATAGTTTCAACACTTTATAGCCTGATAGATAAGTACTTGCGAACCATCAAAAGAAGTAGATAGGTACTCGTGTTTCCATTTTCAGATAATAATCATTATCTATTTATCATAATCAATAATCTTTATCTATTTATTAATCTATGTATTATTAGGTGTATTAAGTTTTGATAGAAGTCTTGTTATCAAAGATATCCAAAACGATAAGTTACGTTCTACAATCTAGATAAAAATAATTGACATTGTATGTAGGTATACACGGCGACCCCTTTTAGATTTACGTGTAATATAACCCCATGACGCCGGGCGAGGGTTTAATTTTACGATTACTTACATAAAGGAACACATTATCATTTTATCTGAGCTAAAACGACTCGACAAAGAGATAAAGTTTCCTAGTTGGGCCGTGTCTCTGAAATAAATTATCCCATAGTAATGTGCATTTACTGGGATTGTCTAAAGTAAACTTGGGCTGTATTATGGTCACGATTGTCATCGTAAATCACTCAGTGTACCATCACGTGTGACGTAGAAGGGTTTTATAGCTGAACCTGCGTCGCTATAAACAGATAAGGAATCCAAACTTTCGTCAAACACAACCTATTGAGTGACGTTTTTCTTAACCATCGTTTGTTATGATTGTGTTAAAGTAAATAAAAATATTTGAAGAAACTCTTGGGCAAATAGCATTTTTTGTTACAAAACATAATGATTTGTAAAGGTATTTATCCTAGAGTTCTATAAGCTGCGACAATGATTAGTTCAAACATAAATATGAATATGAGGAGAAGCCTTATAAATTTGGTATAAGAAAGTTTAGGATATGATAGATGAGCTACCTATATTAGAAAATAAATGTAGGTACTCGTGAATGGCGTAGGTAATAGTTCTGAAAGTATATTAAGGCTTAGGAATGAATAGTTAAACAATGCGTTATTCCATGGTATTATGTATTTAATTAAAAATTTCAATTTCGGAATTTGGACAAATCCAATGCAAGTTAAAAATACTGTACTGTAACAACCCATTACTGCTGAGCTCAGGTCTCCTCCGAAAAGGGGTTAGGCATACTCCACCACGCTTGCCCAATGCGGATTGGGACATTACAGGGAAAAATACAAGTTTCGTAAAATGCCTACAAAATCCAAATGAAATATAATTCTAAATTAAAACTAAGATCCAATTCACTTTCAAAAATAACAATAGAACTACAATTAATTTTATTACTGTAAGATGGAAATCACTGCAATTACAACGATAAGAATTTTCACATAATTATGATGGGTTAGGTAGGTACATGTAGATTCAATTTCATGTTCATTAAAAATAAATAACGTTTTCGACCTTCGAGCATTTATAATTTTGTAGAAGTTATTGCTTTATAAAGACTTAACTGAATTAAGTGTGTAAAACGTGAGTAGGAAAATCTTAATCATCTTAAATTTTTCTGTAATTGTTATTTGCCTCTTTTTTTTTCTGTACTGTACTGTACTGTACCAACCCATTACTGCCCACTGTTGGGCTCAGGTCTCCTCCGAAGAGGGATAAGGCATAGTCCACCACGCTTGCCTAGTGCGGATTGGGGACTTCACATATCTTCAAAGGATTTTTAGAATCCTTTTCCGACATGCAGGTTTCCTCACGATGTTTTCCTTCACCGTTTTTAGCCAGTGGTGTTGTGAAAAATTGCACATAAATCTTTTTCATATTAAGATTTAGAGGTACAAGCTTTTTTTTTCATTTGGAGGAAATCACCGGTTCCCCATCCGCCCCGCGGGTGGGGTATGTGGGAGTTGAACCGCACTAAAACTTCCAACCGCTCACACTCAGCGTCCGAACCCCGGCTGAGACCAGAACCCAGCACGGGGTTATGAGAGACCGCACGATGCGTTACGCTCTCGGCACTCTTTCCCATCGCGTTATTTGCCTCTTAAACTAAATTGATCAATGTAATATACTTAAGAAGAAGTCATATAAAATAACTTTACTAACCTACAGCACCTAAGGTATAATTATTATAAGTTTATTGAACGTGATCAAATATTTTTTATATTTCGATATTAAATCTAACTTACTGGAATATATACGATAGTAAAAAGACTCAAGATTCCTTATAAAATACTGATCCTGAACAACTGTAAAACTATTTTTTTATAATAATATCAAAATTTCTGCTTAAAGACACTTTCTCTGCTTCTTCTATCTTTTGACCATTGAACTGTTTCATTTAGGTACCTATTTGCATAAGTTTGAATAAATTACTAAACACCAAAGAAAATCACGTAGGTAAATAAGTAGGCTGGGTATAATAAATATCCAGACTGATGGGTATTTAAACACCAAAAAACCTTACAAAATAAAGATACCATTAGGTTTATCTTAAAAACAGAGACCTTAAAAGCTCTTTATTTACAGAGATAATCTTAGGTACTGTCTTATTACATGGCCTTCTCCAATAATACTTTATCGGCTTAAGGTTTTTTGGTACACAAAAAATCCATCTGTGGTATCGAGATTGGTTAGAGTGGCAACGGACCGGTCGTTTGGCATGCAGCTATCCGCATCGGGCCTAATATGCGCCGAGCTTTATCGCCGGCCCCGCCCTGACGCCGCCGTGTCATCCAACATGGCCGCACGACCGCCTGGACTAAACTCGACGCCCATTTATGGACCTAATGAAAAGCACTTTTAATTAATTCACAGCAATCACATGCGTCGTGCACCTCAGTGCTTTTATGTTTATTGTTTCCATATCATTTTAAAGCATTTTGATTTCTCTAGAGTGTCGCTTTCTTTATGTTTTGTTTGTTGAAAAGCTGCGCCTCCACAGCGGTTATTAATTAAACGTAACATTTCATTTAATGTTATGGCATATTAGCGGTAATGTTATTGCTATTGTTAGGTTATATTACATTCCTGAGGTATTAATATGTGCCTAATCCCTTAACGGTCTTTAAACTTAAATAGAAACCTAATTATGATAACATTCATTAGGTAGGTATTTGGTTTTAAATAATGTCGATTCTAGTTTTAAAAACTGTAGGTGTGTAGATATTAACTTGACTAACCAATAAAATTCTTTGAGCTTTAATAAATCTTAGCTCAACATAGAGTTATCTTATGGAATTTAAGCACAATGCATCAAATGTGATTTCCATTAACATAGTTTGAACCACCAATTGGAAGAACGGAATAAATGCCACTTTTTTGTATTTCGTTCTCTATGCTTTCACATAATAAATTATATGTTTCCGCCAATTTTGTTAGTAAAAAAATCAATATGATACCTATTTCTTTAACGCTCTTGATCATCACTTTCAACTCACGACTCACCTACATTAAGTTCCGTATAGCCCCATATTTCTTTCTCTAACTAAACAATTTTATCTTTTTTTTTAAATTTCTATTGCGTAATAAGAAGCTCGATATTAATTTACAAACTTTTCATAAATTCGCGGAATATCCTATTAGAAACGAATTGTGATCGAAACATGGGAAAATAATTACTTAAGTAGGTACCTATTCCTTTTATTGATTAAAGAAAAGTCTTTGTGAGTGCGGCATATTATTGTTCCACCATTCTATACTTGTTGGCTCGAAGAAAAGCTTAATTAGTTTTCAAAATCCACCAAATTAAAATAATTAACTAAAAATAAAATGAAGTGTAGCGAGTAGGATTAAATTTGACTTTAACCTTCGATTTCACGAAAGGAACTGGTTTTTTGACCGGTTTTGGTGTACAAAAACAATAACTGATAATAAAAACAAGACAATAAACAATCTGCAATGCACGAATACATAAATTAAACATACAGCAGCCACATCAAATTTCAAATTGCTATTAAAATGATTCGCATCTAAATGTATGATTGTAGTGTGACCATCAACAACACGCGTTCAGAGATTTTGTTTTTGTTAACAATAGACTTTTATAATACCTGTTTCACGTTCATTGGACTGTCGAAGATATTTTTGTTAGTTTTGACTTTTGAGTTAAGTTTTTAAAACAAAGATAAACCGTTGGGAATTGATTGTTAGTTGCGATAGATTTTAATAGGTAAAACCTAATAAAATTAAAAAGTTCGTAAGTTAAGCTTATCTTGCTGTTCAAACGAGTAATAAGGAGCTTTTAATGTTAGGAGATAACTGGCGATCTTGCATTAGGTACTTAGTTAAGCTGATAATGCAGAAATCTAGATCTATGATCAGCGTTGATTAGTCAATATTAGGTTAATTATTGTCAATTCGTGTTTCTGCTGAGGCAACAATAAAGACGATTTATCTTTTTGGATATATAATTTGTTGATGTATTATTTTAAAAAATGCTACAGGCAGGTAGGCATAAGCATACTACCGCGAATTATAACCACTTACACAATTCGAAGCTTTTCCAGAGCAAGCATTTTTGTTTCTTGCCCTACTTTAGACAAACAAAAATAGTGAATTTCCTTTACAACATTCAAGATTTAGTGACCCTAACCAGGCACGATATTTGTGCGAGACGACACATCTCCCTCGTGGCAATTTGTCGCGAGTCGCGGCAACCCGCCAGCTCTCCCCAAGGCCTCGTTTGCGACATTCCGCCTCAACATTTCCCGTTGATTTATTCACCTCTCGGCGACGCCAGCTCGATACAACTGACACATAAACGTCGCTTTTGTTTCTCTTTACCTCGAAATTTAGTGCTGCTATGCGTCGGGAGGCACGTGGCTCCTTAGTCCTATTTACAATTTTGGATTGGAGAAGTACAACTGAGGAAGAGGGTTGACTGACAAATGTTAAGATGTTATTAGGGTTTTTCTCGTACTTAGGTAACAAAAAATGAATATTTGATATTTTAACATACATGTATCTACTATTTAATGAGAAATAATATTTTTTATTAGTTCAGATGGCGGACGATCTACTGAAGTTACGCAATAAAGATTTTATGAATGTGATTCAGTTATTTAGTTTTAGACATTATTATGGCTACATTACCTATCTTCTTTTTTGTAGGTCCGCGTTTAAAAAAATTACATAATTTTTCTATGTGTGCCCAGCTCACATAATATGGTTGGGTTAGATAAGTAATATTTCAGTAGGTATGTGTGTAAAGCCTTTGTATGTACCTACCTACAATAATTCTGCACATAATAGATAGCTATTATGTTTCTAAGTTATTTAGTTACCTATGTTAACAACTAGGTACCTACTTCAAACATAGAATTGACATAGTTCTACATGGTACCTACGTAGAATTTAGAACAATAACTTATTGCTTAGCTATTGAAGGTTTCCAATTTATTGAATAAAAAATAGAGCATTTGTTACTAGTAGAATTCTTAAGAATTATCGCTCTGTTCAAACAGCCACAAGCCTCAATTCCAGTTCTATAAAAATGACCCCTGACATTGCAAAGGTTCATGCGCAACGGTAAACACTTACGATCAGGAAAAATGTACATATTTAGAGTATTTAACGCCTGTATTTATTAGGGAGGAGAAGAAATTCGTTTTACATTCGGTTTAACCGAACTTCGGCAGCTTGAACCTAATTTCGATATTCGACCGAATTTCGGTTAAAATGCCGAACATTCGGCACTAAATATAGTTGCAGTACCTACCTGACCATAATGGAAATTAATAAAAAAACATATGTGTAATAATAGATATTAAATACACACTTAAAATATCTTTACAAAATGTGTAACAAAAATTAAATAAATATTGCTTTCTTCTGACACACATCTTTATAAAGATTCATTCGCATATTAAATTAAAAATGAATACTCCTATCTAACGTAACTACGCCAGCATTTAGTTTTTTTTTTTTAAATTCTGGCAACATTTAGGAATCATTTATTATTTACCTAATATTTTGGACTACATATTACAACACGAAAAAGCGTTGCGAAATTGAAACGAAATTCAGCCGAACTTCGGCCGAATTTTTCATTTTAGCCGAATGTTCAGCCGAAGTTCGTATTCGGTTCAAACCACATTCGGCCCATCCCTAGTATTTATTTATTTTCTGATGTAACAGAACGACATTCTTCAAAGTTAGTTTTAATTAGTTTTACTCGATAAGATAGTTCGTCATTAGTTGAACTTAACGAAAATGAACGAAGAGAATTCCTGATAACAAAGTACCTAGCTGATAAAAACAATAATTATTGTACTGTTCCACACGATCTTGAATATATTCTGAATATAGCAAAATTTTAATTCAATTTGATCCTTTAATATTTTACTAGAAAATTAAAATTATTTTACCAAGAGTTCCTGATTTGAAAAATCACACTTGGGTAGGTATGGTACCTACAGTATCTACATAGGTACGTGTAGAATAACATAATAAAATTGACAGAATTGAATTTCTTGTATAAAATTCAACAACATTGTCTTTCATCCTGCTGCAGAAGAATTTTAGATAGGTTTAACATTTAAAAACTAATCATAAAAAAAGCTTTAACCATCTTCGTAACTCTGTTGATGAAAATGTATTTTAAAGTAAGTAGGTACTCTAAACAAAACATAAATATACCTATTTAACTTATATTAACTGATGCATGACTCTTTAATTAATCATTATCTCTAATATATAAAATTCTCGTGTCACGGTGTTCGAACTTGAACTCCTCCGAAACGGCTTGACCGATTTTGTTGAAATTTTTTGTGCTTATCCGGTATCTATGAGAATCGGCCAACATCTATTTTTCATCCCCCTAAATGTTAGGGGTAGTGCACCCCTAATTTTTTTTCTTATTTTTTCGGCGCAGACGAAGTTGCGCGGTGCAGCTAGTTGTTATTATAATAATTTTACTTCAATAGAATTTTGAAATTAATAATAATATGATATAAAACAAATAAATAAAAATATTGACAATATATATTTGATTCATATTTTTCACTGATATTGAAAGCAACCTGAGAAAACAACAGCACACGCGTAACTAAGTTCACAATGATCAGTTATTTTGTAACCCCGGCTCTAATCAGTCCATTTACTAAGATAGTCGTGTTTCTATCCACATTACACAATGTCATCGACATTTAATATAGCACAAGTGAACGCTTTGAGTGAAGAAGAATTTGAGAATATATTTAAAAATGTAATAGAGTTGTATCCTGATGCTGCAGTTGCAGTTAAAAAAGAACGACCTTTTAGTGACTCGGCATCATTATGCGATGCCTTTGATAAATATTTGGAGAGACTTAGTACAACAGGTCAGTGTATCTAGATCCTAGCATTTGTCTATAATAAATTAAAATGTTTGTAAATAAAAGGAAAACAACTAGGGGTTTTTAAATGTGGGTTGTTTATTTTATTTGTATTAAAAAAAATGTGGATTGATTGTAAAAAATCCTATCCCATCAATCCATATTTTTTAAAATCATGCCTACAGGCATTTTTTAACCCGGTAAGTAGGTATTGCTTGAGTCAAGTAGCAAATTATTTGCCAGAACCGTCCACCATGTCGAAATATTTATTTTATTTAGAGTACCTACCTTCCTTAAAATTTATAATTTATTTACTTAGGAAACAAACAGTACACAATTAACAATAAATTTCACGCATAATACAGTACTTAACCATCATACGCGCTTATTGTAGAGTTCCGTAGCTGTCCATTATCAGACAAAAATATTGAAGGCAATTTTCGCTTGTTAAGAATTTTTAGAGTGCGTGGAAATTTGAAATACATAATAAAATAATAATGTAAGCATAGAAAAATATATATATTTTTTTTTAATGCCTTGTAGGCAGACGATTCTCACTTTAAATGTTTTTTCCCGTAAGCGATAGAAATACCTACTCCTTCAAAGTTTCAGCGTTCTAGTGTTTTTAGTTCTCGAATAAAAACGCTTAGATGGACATGACGAAAATAAAAAAATAACTATTTTGGATTACGGAAGCATTTTCAAAGTTATTGAATATTCATAATGTAGCTTTTGGTATAACCAGTCCGGAAGAAAGTAGTAGGTTCTTGCGTACAATATCACAACCTACCTAATGATTACATTAGCAAACTATTGAGTTTAAAAATGTAATAAAAACACCTTTAAAACATACAGCCTTATTTAGCGTTTTATTCGTATAGATGACGCACTATGCTATAATATTTTAAACTTATAACGTAAAGAATGGAAACTCTCAATAAATCGGTGAACTAGAAAACATAAAATTAGTGCTTGTTAATGTTAGTATTCAATAATAACGAATTTTTAAATTGAAATTATGTTTACAGAGAAAAAGGTTGTGTTAAAATTACATCCAGATCTAGCAGGCAAGGTCGCCCAAATGGGAGAACTAACTCCAGAATCTACAAGAGAGCAGACTCATGCTGGATTACATCTATTAAGTCCAGAACAGAAACGGCTGATAAATTATTACAATGAAAGGTAGGTACTAACCTAATTTCTAACCTTTTATTCTTTATCAGGCGAATGAGCTGATTGACCATCTAATATTAAGTGGTCATCATCGCTTATTTAAGTAAGTAGGTACCTACTTTCCCATTGTCAGTGACACTGCGAGACAGCCACTAACCAACGAACAGTCCCTAAAGATCTTCTTCTCGTTTGAACAGAGATTTATCATGGTGTATGAAAAACACTGAGGACGAAAATCTAGTTTCCTATTAGACTTAGGTCGTTAGGTACTCGAGAGACTATCTCTAATTTAATAACGAACCATGTGGCAGGGTTAGTTGTTTTTATTATTGGTCTGAATTCGTCACAGCTGATTTCGGTTAATAAAGTAAGAATAAATTAATTTCTAAATTTTCTAAACTATCAATCAAAAAATTCACAGGAAAAATTCGTATACCGAACATTTTTTAAATGCAGTAAAGTCCATATTTTGGTTACTTAGCGACATCTATCGATGAAACCCAGCACTACTTTATCTTTTCTATGGCAACAAAACACGAAGTGTCCTTATTTTAATCTACAGCGAACCAACAAGTCTTTCAGTGATTCGACAATAGATGGCGCTTTTCACCAAATAAACCGTGTGTAAAATGCTAATGACTTTAATACTTTTCTGTTTTCAGTTATAAGGAGAAGTTCGATTTTCCTTTCATAATATGTGCGAGGGAAAACAAAATAGCTTCAATATTAAAAGGCCTAGAATCCCGCTTAAAAAATACGTCAGACGAAGAGTTAGACATCGCAATAAATGAAGTGAAGAAAATCTGCAAATACAGAATCCTTGAGATTGTTGTAGAAAACTAAATAAATATTACACCAAATTAAAAAAACTAACACATTTGTATTTGCTGTTTTTTTATTTCATCTGAACATCTTCTATATGGCCTAGCTCTTATAAATCTTTATGTAAAAGGGGTCTAAATTTAAACTCTTCAAATAGTTAAAACTTAAAAGTATAAAACAAAGTCACTTTTCTTTGATTTGGCTATTTTCGATTCAGGAGGAAGACAGTTTTCATCAGTTTCATCAGCATTGCATTATTGAGTACCTACCTAACGATTTTGTGTTGTATGGTGTATCCACCTTGTTACACATTACACGTGTAGATCTGTCCGACGGATCCGTCCGCGGGCAAAACCGACGGATTTGTCCGACGGTTTTCTCTGCGGATAAATCTGTGGGTGCAAAACAGCGATACCGATTTAGCCGCGGACGGATCTGTCGGTTTTCTCTCTCGCGCCATACAAGTTTGCCTCATTACGGTTTTCTCCGCGAACAAATCTTTGGGTGCTAAAAAGCGTCACAGAAGAAAAATTTGGACCAAGAATTTAAAACTAGTTGAGAATGGATAGTTGTTCATTTCAAAATCTGCTGGACATGATTCGCCCAAAAATTTAACGGCAAAATACCGTGATTCGTAAAAACATAACATCGGAAGAACGGCTTGTAGCTACTTTAAGATTCCTTAAAAAGGGTCGTTCACTGACAGACTTCCAGTATAGTTGTGCGATTTCAGCAGTGGCCCTTTCACATTTGAAACATGCAAAACTATTCACGAAACTTTGAAAACAGATTATATGATGGTAAGAAGCTACAACATTAATTTTCATGATTTAGATATTTATTTGTGTTACCAATAATAATATAAAGGAAATTGAAATTGTTTTACATATTTATTACAAATAAGATTTTACAAGTTAAAAGTTCTTATAAAAGACCAAGAGATCTTTCCATAACTGCATGAGGTTGACCGCCTACTTCACAGAACTCTGGTGTGTTGAGTATGTCTTCAAATCCAATCTCTATGTATCTACCAGTTAACACATCATGTTGTAGATTGGATCTTGGCAAGAATGGCAGGTGACCAACCTGTAAAGACAATTTAATTTGTATTATAGTATGTTGAACACCGTCCTGCCAGTAAAACTGGTTAGATGGATATTAGATAAATAGACAGTTTATTAAAGATGAAATTGTAGTATCTTCTGGTAGTCTAAAAAACTTACTTGCATTGCATTAGGTAGGTAGTAAATAATGGTGATGATGAGTAAAATATTGCCAATTAAAAATAAGAATAGAACCATATTTTATTTAGAACATAAATTTCAGCACTCCTGAGAAATGAAATACTCTATTGTCAACATTGATGATATGCTCATTTTTATTGACATCAAAAGTCTAAAGCTACCACCAGACAAAACATAATTATTTTGGCACCCACTTGAAAACAACTGATAAGAAACTGCCTGTGTGAAACTGTGCTTTTTGATTTAACATTTGGTTGATACTATAAGAGTTATCAGAAGAGGATGAAGAAACAATTTTTTTTTTCTTTACCTTGCTTGCAAATTTCCTCTCCATTGTAATCTTCATGGGTGCATGAATTCCTTGAATGTTACGAAGCATTGCCAGGTTCATCTTCTCTTCATTTTTATGGTACTGAAATTTTATCAAAACAATTTTGACGATTGGAATAACTTGTATAATAAAACAAAATGGCATTGTTAATTACTATGAAATAAAAATAGAGAAAATTTGCATTTTTAAGTTTGTTTAAGATTATTTTACAAACATTACATATTACACACTTTTAGTTAATTCTACTTTCTCTAACAGACTTAAAATCAAGTCATATCATTTATTCCGAGCAACATACAAACTAATACAAAACTTAACTAAGGAAAAAAATGCCCGGAAATGGTCATCAACTCAGCTGTGCTGCTACAATTACATTCAACTGATTACTTTAGATACATACATTTTTCTCAGATTCTTCCAACGGGTGTGCTACTCCTAGTTTGGGTCGGGTGCTACTTAACCCTGCAATCATAGGGTTTGGAACACCAAATGTGGTTTCTTGAAGTTTGACACCATTGTTGCCATATTCTGGTTTTACTTTGAGAAGTGGCAGTCCGAAACTCTAGAAAAGAAAAGCAATTCGTACAAATATATTGTTTTTAATCTTAACCATGAACATGAGTAAGCAAAAAATGCATTTGAACTTTTAGTAATATTTTAGTGTCGTACAGCTGAATATGATTATATTGAATTTATTTAAGTAATAAAAGGTTAGATTTCATTATTAAATAGATAAGATTCAGTGAATTGTTTGTGAAATTTGAAGAAAATTGGTTGTTTTGCCTATACTTAGAAGAATAAGAAGTAAATATTTTAAATACTTACCATTGTGTAAGTTAGTTTATGTAGTTTTCTCTTTAGATTAATAATACAAGAAATCTACTTTCAGCAATAGTTATTTAATGGAAACAACACTGATTTGTTTCAAACGCAGACCGCTTTTTCAATTTGCATTCGGCAACTGTCAAAAATGAAATGTCAAATGTCTCTAAACTGTCTTGTGTCACAATGACATTTTTTTTTTTTATTAATATTTAATGTCACAATGACATGTTACTATATGTTAGTGATGTTCGTAGCACAAATTTGACATTTTGATTATCACTAAAATGATCATGCGCAATTGTAGTTATTCATGATCAAGAAATAAAAAGTTCATGTTGTAGAATTAAGTTAACTTCCACATAAACATTAACAAGTATCTGATACTTGTTCAATTTAATGTTAAAAGTTTCAAGTAGATAAAATAATAAATTAACTATGGTGAAAATATTTAATTAAATAATAAATTATCCTGGCATTCCAGAAACTCGTGAGCAAAGGTGATCACTTACCATTAGGTAGTACATAGGCTCGTTTGTAAGTTATGCGTTAAAAAAAGTAAAATGTGTTTTTCAAAAATCCACTAATATGGGAATAACTTACACTTTCTCTTCATCGAAATATTTACTATCAAAAATGGTTTGAACTTGTTTTTAAAATATTTTTTGTAATTAAAAATTCAATCACCTTTTCCCAAATTAAGTGACACAAAAAGTTACTGATGCGGCTCTAACCTTTCAAAGTAGTTTAATTGCAACACTAGTATCTTTTGTCAAATGTCAAGCCGAAGTCAAACTTCAAAGTCAAAAATAGCAATTCATTGTGGAAAGAGCAGGGTATGTCTGGTGATATTTTACCTTCAACATTATGTTGCCCAGCTTGAGTACTGGAATCCGGATACGCTGAAATGCATTTAACATCATTGAAATCTTTGGAAATTCGATTACTTTAAAAGCTTCCCAGATTTCGTTAGAAATATCTAATATCATAACTAATATCATGAATTAGTATAGTCTGCGATCGTGGCAGAGAAAGTTTCAAATATTTTGACAATCAAAATATGATAACTTTTTAGAATAATATTTTTATCCAATTTAATTCACTAATTCGCAATAGTAATAATATTTACGCTACAATGGCTGGACGAGGAGGAGCAAAAAAAGAACTGGTTTGTATTATATGTAGAAATTTTTATGATTGCTATTTTATTTATTTCTTAATGATTTTTTTCTATTTTATTAATCGATAAATAAATATATGTAATAAAAGGCGATATCTTCTCGTCGCAAACAGATTTCGCTGGTAAAAGTAGTTAGTTGTCTCCTGAGACAACTAACTACTTTTATATATTTTATATAACTTTGATTCCTGAATCAGGACAATACAATAAATGCTGTATATATGATTTTTATTTTTTTCCCGCCAATTCATTATTCAGGATCCCGAGCAGCTTATGAAAAAGAAATTTCGTGCAAAATGTCTCTTTCGTGCTCTCGGTCGTTTGGTGATGGCAAATGCTCATTGGTTGATTGAAGACACTGAAAATTACGAAGGTGTTGACAATGTAAAACTGAGGGTGCAACAAGCTATGCGTGGAAAGGCGAAGAAAAAGCAATTGTTGTCAATAACTGTTAGAACTTTAGATAGATAATTGCACAACGTAGTGTATAACAAAATCCCTTCTCGTTGTATTTATGCTTTAATCTTTAAAATTAGGAATTTATATGCCATTATTCTTGAAAATAGACAGTGAGAGGAAGGTTCATACGAATGTAAGATATTATATTATTATGCGAGATATAAGTAATATAACAGAGAAAAGCCCAAGGTACACTTTCAATAACAAAAACCAGAAAATGTATGTCAGCTAATATATATTGTTAAGAAATCCACAACATTATTATATGTTTTGCACTAATATAAATGCATTGGTATAAACACTTAGCCCATGACTTCCATGTGTGACATTACCTTATCACTCGCCGCTGAGTAGGCTGCACTGAAATCATAAAATACCTATATTACTGTTTTAGGCTGTGTTTTATTACCTACCTTTGTTTTTTAAGACACGTGCTCATTTGGTTGAACCAAGTCGCAAGACATCAAAGCTCAAAAGTTGATGTAAAAATCGTCAGATTGCGGTCGCCCTAAGTGTGAACGTGGCTTTAATCAGATAGTTAAAACTAGCAAAAAAAAGATTATCAAACTCTCAACTTTCAAACTCTATTTATCGACATGTTATTATAAATAATGAGCACATTAGTAATATAGTATTGAGTAGGAACATATGTAGATACTCTCTAGGTCTAACTAATTTATATGGTTTTATTGCCCTTTTTCCACCCTGTTTTAGGATAAAGCTTTACTGAACAAACCAGCCAACGAAAGAACAGAACAAGAGAAAAAATACATTTACCGAATAATTGGAGGCTTAAAATGTTTTAAGCGTTATCCTAACGTATGAAACTTTATTTATTAATATTTAGATATTATTATATCTATTTTATCTAGGCATATGGATAAGTATTGCTAAATAATGCTAATTGTTAAATAATATTTGTAATTGCATTGTTGTTAATGTCGAGTTTAGTTAACTATTACATACTTAAAAACAGAAAAATAATTAGAATAACCAATTCCTTCAGTCTACCTACTTCTAATCTCTTAAGAGCTTTTTCATTACTATTTAGATTTTAGTCTCAACTCGATTTTTCACCAGATTTTTAACCTGACATTAAATTAGAATGTAAACAATAAAATAAAGAATGTAGAAATTTTTCACAAATAGTCACAAACATCAGCAAAGCTAACGTAAAATTATCTCTTTTAGCATGTAAAGAAGAAATTAGCTGCAGTCACATACTTTAAATATTACGGTCCTAATCGCACTATAGTACGTCAGCATCAAGACGCCCATGCCTTGTACTTCATTGTTAGCGGTGAAGTCATCGTCTCTCAGATGATATACGATGAGTTGATACAACAGTATGTGTCGGTTGAGATAGGAGCGATGCAAGCTGGAGATCTTTTCGGTGAAGTGTCACTGCTCCATGGCATACCTAGGACAGCTACTGTTACGACTGTTGGTTAGAAATACCTGCTGTTTGTATTTCAGTATTGACAAAATGGTTACTTTAAAAACAATCTATATTCTTTCAATGATGAAGCTCTAACTTCAAAAGTACCTACCTAACCCATTCATGATATTATATTATAATACCTATGTTTTATTATTTGTTGAAATCAAAGATGTTTAAACGGTTTTAAAAATGATGACTATGATCTTGACCTTCACGAAATACAGTTCAAATTGCACTTTGTTGAATAATTACAGAAAAATATAAGATGTTGTTGATGAGCGTGAAGGTTCCTCAAAGACATGCAGAATATATATAAACTTTATTGGATAGTGCAAAGTTCAATTGGAATGATATAATTGCAAAACTAAAGTTTCTCCTTTAATGATTGTAATACAAAACGAATTGATTGTTGACGAAGCATTACCAGAGTAAATAAATTAGATAAATTAAGATAGATCAATTAATGCGTATTAAGTATTTTATAGGTAGGCTAATCTGAAAACTCGAATAACAAACAAAGGTAGTGAAGAATCTTGTTCCCTCATGTAAGGGGCGAACACAATACTTTGGTTTTACCTTCTGTCGGCTAAATTATAAGCTCTTGTTTTAAGTCTCAGGCAAGGCCATACACCTCATAGGCCACATACGGTGTTGCCTATGGCTATGTTTAGAGTCGTTAAGTCATAGGGTCGATGACTCAAAGTTACAAATCAATTTTGCTTTTAAAAAAATATTTTCAAAAATAAGCACAAGATTAGATTACATTTAATTTTGGTTCATTGAGACGATGATATATCGATCAAACTTTATGCTCATAGCAACAGTACAGTAAAGAACAGTATAAGCTCTATCTGTCACAAGATTTATTCAAATAATTTTTCCTTCAGGCCACTGTGAGTTATTAACATTAATGAAAGAAGATTTCAAGAATGTTTTGCAAGCTTCAGTGCAACAACAGTGGGATGAAGTCAAACGTGCTATGTCCGCATTTACTTATTTTGATGCCCTTGATGAGGTAATAGTAATACTTGAGCTACGTGTTTCAGAATCGTTTCCGTGTGACTTTTAGTTTAAAAATATACTCATATTTCTTAAGTATTTCTTATCGTAGAAATTTTTATCTCTATTGATAGTTAAATTTATTCTTCATTTATTTAAATGTTTTTTCCTGAAGTATTTTCTTTATCATAACTTTTTTTAATTTGTTCATAGTAATTATTTAGAATCTTAGGTTTTTTATGTAGTCGAACAATATTATACTCAAAAATATGTTAAAACAAACCACGTTAAAATTTAGTGAATGACTCGAAAGCACAAACTTGCTTAAATAAACATTCGGTTCACATTCACATCTGATTAAGGAGCTTGTAAAATCGATTGTATTATATCATTTTTCCTTTAAAGGTAGCTCGTCGCGAAGGTTGTATCGTTGCAAAGATGAAATCCTACGAGCCGAACGAGACTTTACTTGGCGATGGAGTGGGCGTCGCCAATTTTGTATATTTCGTTCTATCCGGCAGATGTCAGATGATAGAATCCATTCAAGTCACCGTAACTACTCGCCTTGGACGTGATTTTTATAATTTATATGATCCATATGTATGAATATTTTGGTTCTTTTCAGCTTTTTGATATACGCTAGTAAAATTTCTATGAATAAAATCATAGGTTTAGTTAGTTGATGTCTCTCGGATTTACTATGACTGTTATGAGTAAAAGTAGAGTCTAATATTTTTTTTGGTTTTTCTTAATTTTATGCGAACATGACGTCATAACAATTTGACTACTTAAATAACTATGTTTGTTATGCATGTCTGAATTTGTATTAACAATCTCATTAGTAAGCTAATAAGATCAACAAAATATTTTCTTACAAGATACCAGTAGAAGAAAGCGAACAAGATTTGGACACAAAATATTTTGGAGCTTACAAAAATCTCAGAGGTAGCACTGAAACTGACGAATCGACTAGTCAAAGGAAAGTTAGCGTAGATCGGAAACGAACCGAGAGCATTCTAAAGAGTTCCAGCTCACAGAACAGACACTCGACCAGCAGAGGGGGAAGTGTTCAGATTTCCGAAGGAGAACCGGAAGTTATGAAAATAAGCTCATCCGGTATTCCTCAGCAGTCTTCGACAGACGATACAGTGTTGCTGGACGCTACCGAGCAAGGTCGTGAATCACGAAGGTGACTCTTCAACTATCCATTATCATAATAGGTACCTATTATATGTTGGGGTTGTGTATCTGAGCAAAGTTTGCTGTTTTGATATATTACTATTTTTTATTGATAGATTGAATTCAACTGCGACCCCGCAGTGTCCCCTGACATTGTAGAGGTTCATCAGCGACGGTAACCACTTACGATCAGGTGGTCCGTTGGATCGTCTGCTTACATGGCAATAAAAAATGCGTTCCTTTGTCTTTAAACTTTGATGTCACAACATTGTTATAATACGTAAGAGCCAAGGCATCTCTAAATCCTTACCTCAAGTAGCAAAGCTGTTGTCATCAACAATGATATCATTCACAAGTATGAAGCTGTAATACAATATTGGCAATCGTTACATAGGTACAGATTTTGTTTTTAGGTTGAGCATGATTCCAGAAGCGATTGTTTCACCGCTACCACCGAATTTACGGACGTATTTTATGCAGGTTTGTTAAATTAGGATCAATAACTAATTTCTAAGAATTTAGATAAGTACTCATAAAAATTCTTACTCACTTTTAAAAGCATGTTTAACACTACTTTTCAAATGAAAGTAAATGTGCTTTCGGAAAATGTACGATGTCTTTTTATTTTTCAAGGTATGCATTTTCAACCCTGGTTCTAGTTTTGGTTTCGGTGAGAACATGCGTGATCGAAGAATTGTTGCTCTTACACCTGTGGATTGTATGTTGTTGCCTAAAATATGGTTATTACAACGTAACACTGCTAATATTTGGACTAGAATTCAACATTACCTCGACAAGAAAGTAAGTTAGGTTAGGTAGCAATGTTAAAAGTGATTAGTTAAACGACAACTTTGTGTATTTTGAATTAAAAGAATAATATGTAGCGTATAGTAAGTTCATTTTTGCTTTCCTTTTTGATTCATTTAGAAGACCTTTCATACATCTTAATATATATATTTCTTGTGTTCGTCTGTATGTGACTGAACTCCTCCTAAACGACTGGACCGATTTTGATGAAATTTTTTGTGTGTGTTTGTGGAGATTCGAGAATGGTTTAGATTTACAGTTGGTCAAGGTCTGATGATGGAGCTGGTGGCTATGGGACCTCCGTCATTAAGCAAGATAACCTCATCGTGTTTAGGCTCTAATGAAGCGTCCTGATGAGTACTTTAGATTGCCGGAAACAATTCCTATGCGACGCAGACGAAGTTGCGCAGGGGAGCTAGTTACCACTATAAAACAATTCGCTTTGCTTTTGTTTGATTAGTCTTTGCTGTTCGATACTGTACATTTGTTTAGGTATTGTCGTTTTATTCAAAGATAAATACTTAGTAGTTTCAAGTGGTCCCATTATTATTCTTATCTATTTGTATGTTTCCGGTGCTTATCCGTAAATTTAATTATAATTATGTGCGATAATTTAAATAGACAACGTTGTGTAATTAATTGCATACAACAAAATAAAAAGCTTCTTGACTTTAAAAAAACTTCGTATTCCTTAGGTACACAGTTATTTTGACTGATAATTATTTATGTACCTATCAGTACAATCTTCACGAGACAGGTTTGACCTAGTGTGGTAAAGCTAAGGGTTAATATGTTTCCGGTGCTTATCCGTAAATTTAATTATAATTATGTGCGATAATTTAAATAGACAACGTTGTGTAATTAATTGCATACAACAAAATAAAAAGCTTCTTGACTTTAAAAAAACTTCGTATTCCTTAGGTACACAGTTATTTTGACTGATAATTATTTATGTACCTATCAGTACAATCTTCACGAGACAGGTTTGACCTAGTGTGGTAAAGCTAAGGGTTAATTGTATATTACACTGTTTTTAGCGGAATAATTAATATTCAGCTTAAAAATAATTATTTTTAATCTTTTAAAAATCTTTTGATCTCTAATCCTTACAGATACCAACAAAGAAGGATTTGTTCAAGCAATTCGTTCAAGATCGTCGCTGGCAGGAGTTCCGTGATCAGATGGTGAACGATGTGGTCAGTCGATCAAACACCGTCAACTGGACCTCGGTCCATGATGTCCCCTATTCTATTCGAATGGAAGAGATGCTTGATATATGAATATTGTAATAAACTTTTTATTGCGTTTAATGTTTTAAATAATTTTTTCATGTTTTATTCGTTTTACTAACTACCTTTACCAAGTGGTGTACCTAGATTTTAATTTGTAAAAAATGCGCTTAAAACAATGAAGAAAAGAAAATAACGAGGAAATGTTCCATCTGCTAGTTTTTGCACTTGTCGTTCCTGCGAGTTCAGAATAAAAAATACGTTGAAAATTACTGACGTTAAAAAGTTTAATCGCAAAAACTACAAAATTCCAGTGAGGTACATATTATTTTGTTTTTATTTTTGATTCCTTATCAACAAATGATTACTAAAGATCTTGATAAAACAATATACAATATGAACTGTGTAACTATGTATAGAACATATTATTGTCTTCGATGGAAAAGTGGAGGCGGGGGCCTCAAATAAGGCTGGATAATGACGTACAAGGCTTGTGCTGTGTAGGTAGAACGAAAGGTGGAAATGATTCTATTTAGTACGAAAATTAATCGTATTTGTTACACATAGGCCAAAAATAACATACACGTTTTTACGCTCATAGATTTCAACAAGTAGTCACCCATCGACAGCCGCTAAACTTGAGTAGATACTCCTATTCCTATAAGCTGTGTGCTTTTTCCAGTAATGTTTTAACATGTCATGAGCATAATTGTATAATGTTGCTTTAGAACATACATACAGGTGGATCTGTAACTTTGGATAATCTGACGTTGGGTGAATGACCTGTTGAAATAAAACTTTGAACCACTTATATTTTAAGAAAAGGA
This sequence comes from Trilocha varians, assembly GCA_030269945.2. Classification (NCBI taxonomy): domain Eukaryota; kingdom Metazoa; phylum Arthropoda; class Insecta; order Lepidoptera; family Bombycidae; genus Trilocha; species Trilocha varians. The sequence continues at coordinate 7,183,238 of AP028265.1, read as the reverse complement.
TAAAAAAAAATCATCATAGTACGGAAGTCAGCAACGATAGTCGTACGTTTTTCATACAATGTCAGAAAAAAAAGTTTAATCGATCCAAAAAATAAAAATGGTGCTATGTTGTATTTCGACAAATCATTCACCCCACGTCAGATTGTCCAAAGTTACTGATCCACCCTGTATAAAAAAAATTATATTCTAAGTCAAAAATACCTAAAATATTTCTAAAATGATTGAGCGCATGTGATCTTCGTAGTGCAGTAATTATAATTTCTACTTGAATAATATAATTTCTATGAATTCTATGTCAATTATTTTACGATTTACAATTTAAATTTTTTGTTACTCCTAGGTACCTTTCCTATCTTTAAGGCGAGTTTAACGCTATTTTATACTTTACTTACTCATTATACAATAATAATGATTAATTATTTTCTATCATTCTGCGTGAATCAGAACGTTAAAGTTTACTATTGTTGTTTATGACGTAAGGTGGTCGTCAAGACAACCGGTATTGGCGGGAAGCGCCCACGCGCTTTTCCACAAACAACACTGCTATTTGCATGAGGCAGGCATTTGAAAATTGTTCGTAATACGTATAGTAGGTATATTCGACCGCAGTGCACCGCGACGACCGAACGCGCGAAAAGCGACGACAGCAAACGCTGTTCGATCAGTAACCAAAAATTAATTTTACTGCGAAAAAAGTAATAAAACAAGTTGAACGTACCTGTAAGAATCGAGTGTACTAAGTATTAATACTAATTAACAAGTAATACTTTGGAATAGCTGTAGAACAGGTGAGATCATTTATTTATTTTTGTTGTTTACGTACTGGATTTTGTAAAATAAGTTATTTTATTTATGCGTAATTTACTTGTATTCTTGACATTGATAAATTTTATTGGTAAGAAATACAATTTTTAACATATCTATTTTTAAAGGTGATTTCATACTATGTTCTACACACTAATTTTCTTTATATCATTTTAGTTTTTACATTTAGGAATATTAATCTAGGAACATATTTGTGGGAAAGTTAAAGTTACTTCGAGATATTACTTGTCGGTCGCCGTGTTTGTATTTGAACTCATATATTATAGTATTATATATTTTTCTTTATATTATAATTATTGGTTGACGGTTGTTTACACTAAAATGAGTACGGACGGGCATAAAGACAATTAAACATTTTTACATAAAACTGCATTGGTAAGTCTGCAAGCGATCTCTTCCAGGCAACATCAGTCCACCAATCAGCACAATTTATAGTTCGAAAGGCCAGGGTTAATAAATCGATTGAGATGATGAACGAATATTATTGTTGTTATTTTAACCTCATGACCTCTGTTATTGAGTACTAATTCTTAACAACATGATTATTGCTAGCATTAAACTGTCAGTACGAGATATTTTCAGAGAGAGCTGTGTTAGTAGAAATAAACAAAACAAAAAAAAGTTTTTCGAAAATAAACTACTATGAAATAATATTTTATAACTTCTACTTTGATACAGCAATGCAACTCAAGTAGGTCACATACTCATAGTACTTAGTGTAGGTATAATACCTACGTGCGATACGATTAAAATCTTATGCAACATTAAGACACGGTGTAGTGTGGTGTAACATTTCATCTCGGTGGCACTGATTCTCATGTTACATATTTCCAACTTAGTTAACACTGCAAACATTGCGGAACTTATGTAGATTTACATGAGTTTGCAATGTATTACCGTGTATCAATACATTACCATGAATTAGCAAGGATGGTCCATATAACGTGATGGAAGGTCTTTCCGTGTACAGCGAGATTGCTTAGAGTAGTTTATTGGTTAATAAAAGTTACAATTCAAATCGTAATAGACACGCAAAATAGCCTGTAACTTACTTCAATTGGCACGATCATTTCAATTTTCTAGGTATTGATTTGTCAGTAAAATAAAGCCTACAGCCAACCTTGTTGAAGATACTTCCTATGTCGAGTTAAACAAAAATGTGTCTTATGGTTGTGTTTACAAAATTGTCGATGACGGCATACTTGGTACGGTCATACCACCGGACAGGTTATCGGCAAATGAGTCTCAATTGAGATAGTCGGGTTGGAAGATAATTTATTGCATGTGAGGACCGGACTGAACACTTAAATTCAATGCCAAACTAATAGATCTAAACTCTACCTGTTAAAGTATTAGCTTTGTAAAATGTATAAAACAAAACATATCGCTATGCTATATTTAAAAGTGCTGCATAAACCTCTTAAAATGACTTATTAGTAGAAGAATACATTGTTAATTTTAATTGTCATCGTTATGTTAGCAATATGCTTTCAGTAGAAGTTGTTTCGCGAAGGCTCCGGGACGCAAAACGATGGCCTAAATACGATTTTATTCATTTTTCATGACAACAGTGACTCGCACGACCTGGTACTGGTTTTACCTTTCTTTCATTTGGCGACGCGACGCATTCGTGATATCGTGGAAAGATATTTTTATTGAAGCTTTCTAAAAATACAAAGTATTTTTAAGTTTTACTTTATTCTTTAAAGGATTATTTTTAGCTTCATAGCTGAGAGCTTTAAGCACGTCAGTAAGTTAGAGCTTCTACCTCTGGAAATTATCAGAAAAACTCTAATATCAATAAGGCAATGCTTAGTAATTTTGGTATATAGACATCAAACGAATCCAATATGCTATTTTGTTTATCTACTTAATTAATACTCTAAATTATTCATGGTTCACCTATGGAACTTTAAAACCTTTTTAGGATATGAATATTGTTAAGATATTAATTTTAAAAATAGAACACTATACTGGAGTAAAAAAATATACAAATAAGCGTATCAATAATTAAGTAGGTACACAACATTATGTGATCAAAACACGTAGGCGATTTACGAGGGCGTCACAATGAGTAACTAAACCAGTTTCGTCTGATCATTTAATTTAATCGACGGTAACGTGCCGGATAATTACACCCTAATTGATCTTTTTGTTATATTTATTGCCTATGAATCCTACTGTATTTTCATGAAACTCATCAATATTCGATTTTAGGGATTAGAATGTAAGTAGGTACCGTACCTGTCTTGATAGTGTTGAAAAGGATAAGATCAATTTAATAGACTACACAATATAATATTTATTTTCCAATACATTTTAACATGAAAAAAATGTGTTCATTAATAGTTTAAGGTCCTTTGTTGCTTTGATAAGTAAATTATTTTTATGACTTCGTTACAATACGTCAACATTAAATTATGAACCGTTCCGATTCTTCTCGAACACGAATCTTCCATATATTTAACTAATACGTAGATATTCATATATGGATTTTGTTGAGGAGCAATCTCATTATATAAATTTATACTTATTTTTAAGGTAAAACAACTTTCTATCTAACATTTTCATTTTAAAGAGAAACTAGATTCTTTCACTTTTTACGATTTTGCCGGATTTAGCTAATTGATTTATTCCTAGATGTCTATCGTGTTCTTAGTATTTTAGTACATGTTTACCTCGGTAAGTGTTTAGTTAATGATAACTAGTTTCGTTTGTATTGTATAGAATTTAAATCTTACTTTAAAGGTAACGACAATAATTCATGTGGCGTCAATACTTCTCTAAATACTAAAGAACCCTTACACCTACAAAATGTACATTATAAGCTTGGATTAGTAAAGTATGATCTAATGTAAACATTGCATATACATGGATTTACATGTATTCAAAACAATGTTTAGTCACAGCGTAATAGTAGGTAGATACTGAAATAGAAAATGACGCCATTATTCAGCAGATACGAAATGAGGATTTCAAATTATTCAACAAAAAAGACTAGTAATTAATTTGATTTTATAGCTTACTTTTGATCAAAGTTTTATAATTGAATGATGCAAATCAGGACTCTTGTTCTTGTTCAGTCAAGAGGAAAACGGTGCAGATAGTTCAGCGTTGTGTTTTCCTATTGAGAGAGAGTCGTTAGCTGCTATTGGCAAAGAATAAACTGTTAAGTTAGATAGGCTATTAGTACGTAGGTAATCCAAAAATAAAGATAGTTGTCGTATAAAAAGGTAGTAGGTTCATTTATTTTAATTGTACTATGTAAAAATAAAAGATAGGGTTAAAAAAGCGTATTTTTTTTTAATTTTAAATTTTGTAATTTACTAGCATTATTAAAAAACAAATGTCTAAAACCATCAATAGCTCTACTATCTAAGGGCCTAGAATTTTCCTGTATAACAAAAAAAAATGCTTTAATGTTATAATTAATATTAAATAGTGACTACACTGGGCTACACTGTAGTCCAAATATAAGTTCAAACAAAACTATTTAGCATAATGTCACATCCCATGACATAAACTACTAATGATTGACAAAAGTAAAACTTCACACGTCTTGACGTTTGAGATCTTGTTATTGTTATTTGTGTTGTTTTCTAATATTTATATTTTGTACATTTTGATATGAAGATTATAATTTCTCTTATATGTTTTCATTATTAATTTTATAGTTCGATACAACTAATTTAGATATGAAATCGTCTAAATCTATTAAGTCAACTGTGAACACAGCACGCTCGGTATTATACTTTATCATCATACTCATTCAATTCATAGTATTTCTAGCTTTGTAGGCCTAATACTTATTGTTATTGATGTTTATTTGCAAGAGTACCAGTGACTCAATTGTTAATATAAAATGTTTATTCTAGGTAACAGCGGATTTTCGTAAGTCTGGAATTTCTCGAGCTTTATCATCGTCGACAAAATACTCACTGTCGTGTGAGACTCCGATGGGCGTTCGCCAGAACCCGTGGACTCCTACAAAACGAAGAGGGCCCATTGCCGCTGAAGCTTCCAGTCCTGGACCAGCTGTAGTGTCTCTACCTTCCCTTATAGGTAAATATTGAAATATTATTGTGTATAAATGTTTTCAGATTACATGGGTTTTAACTGTCAAATAGAATATTTACCTACTGACTTCTTGTATTTAGAATGTCGTAGTATTATGATAGTGATAGTGTTGGTCATGGATTGAAGTAATTGTAAAAAAATATGATTTTAACGAAGAGTATTATATGTATGTATTGTATATACGAAGGTATTTGTTTCACATTGCATCCAATAACGAACAATGATAAAATTTCATATTATTTGCCGATGAACAACCAACATTTCAGAATTACCAATTTCAGATTTTTAAATCGAATAAATCGTGTTGCTTGGTTTTCGCGCTTCTGTATACAAATATAGAGGCCCCATTTGGGCGCTCTAAGTCATCGGCTAGGTCACACATGTGATGTTTATCCTGGATAAAGACTTGTTTTAAAAACGTTCCACATTTAAAACACCGGTAATATTTTCAATAGAATTCGAATGTGACAAACGAAACTTGTTTACCTTCATACATTTGCAGACCAGATAAACTGTATGGCTATTAAATGTTGCGTATATTTTTGAATTATTGTCAATACAGCACTAAGTGATGGTAATACTATTCCAACTGTTTTGAATCGACACAATCGTCAGTGTTTGAACACCTTTACGTGCTTTATGTACGGTTATGATTATTAGTGTTTACTAGTTAGTTTCGGTCGGACTTTATTCGAAACATCTCTTGTGTGCCTATTACATCATTTTGATATGGTTCAATTTTAAGCGGTGAGATTACGAGGGACAAACCGCACTCCGACCTCGCACGTCCTGTGCTGACACAATAAAAATGACATCACTACATGATTCGTACTGTATGATTTATTTTCACGTTTAAGTATGAAAAACATTTTTTTGTGATTAATTAATGTTTCACACTTAAGCAGTGCGAACGTGTTAACTTGAAATACTGGTAATTTCTGTTAGAATTGTGTACAATATAAAGTTATATTGAATCAGTTGTGTAAAGTTAAACAAGAATTGATGTTGGTGATCGAAACAGTGTTTATGGTCGAACTTCGTGGGCGACAACATTGACCCCTCCCAAGGTGAACTCTATCAACGCGTACAATATACTTGCTTTATCGTAATGCCAATATTCATCTTACTTACCCATGTAATAATCATACAGTGCTATTTCTATTTTTATGTTAACAGATATTTCAATAAGTTTTAATATTAAATTACAATAGGTATATTGAAATTATACGATAATAGCAGTAGTAGCACTAGCAATATGAGAATAATGCATTATTAATTTATAAAACATTGTACCTATGTTAAAAGTGTATTGTGTGGTTATTACAAAAATATAATAGTGGTTAATTAAGATAGTATAAATGATTTTTCAACGTTTTGTATTTTTATAATTGAATACCTACAACGATTTCAAGTATAATATCGAAGTCATATTAAAAACTTTTATATCTAGAAAAATAGGTACAAGATACAAATACTAAATTGATTACATTATTTATTAATTCTTACTTATTATTATCAAATTAGACCTAAAGTCCAATTGACGACAACTCAACTTTTCTTCAAACTAAATTCTCCAAGATAGTGTAATGCATACCTAAAGTGTAAAAGTGTCTTGTGATTCATTACACCAGTATTGAATTAAATCGTTCCAGTCAAGGTCTATTCTCTAAAAATATCGAAAATACACATTAAGCATCCTTTGATGAAGGTTACAATTGAATCACAACTGTTGCAAAAGTATCCTGATCAATTTATATTAAAATGAGATTATTGTTATAGGAAAACCACCTCCAGAATCTAGAAAACCAAGAGCTCCTGCTTTTACATTCGGACAGAAACTAGATCCTCTTGCGAATATCACAAAGGCTGGACCGGGTCCGGCTTCATACAATACTGAAGGAATGACTGCTAAAGGTACGGTGAACGAAGTATTCATTCAATTTAACTAACTTTAGTAACAGTTTATCCTCTCTTCTTCTTATTTTAGAAGAAAAAAATAATAATAATCGAATAATCGTGGTTGGTTTGAAACATCATACGAAAATGAAACATAGCAAATGTTGTTTGTATTGTATTATCATTAATTTTACATTCAAACTTTTTTCCTGCCAAAACAGCTGTTGACACAGTATTCAAAAAGTTTTGTGGTGTGTATAAATGTGTTATATTATATTACTATTATTTAAAAACCAGAGTAATGCCTATATCAGATTTGAAATAATAATTTAATACTTGCAAAAAATAAATATATTCAAATGATATGCAAATCTTTTTGTTACGAAGTGTGGGTGTCCTAAGATCTCACAGAAGCAATAAATCTTGGTCTTATAAATTAAAATCGTGACATTATGTTTGTACCTTGTCAGAGTTAGCTTTTTTATGGAATTTGAATATTTATATTACGACTATCTATTTTTAGTAAATTTTACTTATTTTACACGTTAATTATATCGTCTCGTTTTAGACGTTAATTCTTTCTCAATTTCATGATTAACCTTCTGTAGTTATTTGTGTCAGTTTATATTTGTTTCTAATTGAATTTGCTAAACGATAAATCGGTTAATAGTAGCTGAACGTAGGCAGAAAAGCGATTGTAGTTAACTAGATAATTGCCTCAGTTAGTTTTATCAAACGTGTTCCTTTTCACAGACAATCGTTTGTCACCCGCTGCGATCATTTGAAAGGCGGATCAATCGACATAATTGTTTAAATGAAAATGTTGTGCTTGTCCACGTGGAAATCCATTGACTTAAATAGATTCTGAGAAATGCGACACAACTAATTGGACTTAATCAAAAATTTCAAATAGAAAACATAAAACATAGTGAACCGAACTAAAACTTGTTTTTTCGATAATATCCATAAGAGGATTGCCAACGATGCCAATTTAGTGTCGGAATTAACTTTCTAGTAGGTAATGTGTTTATACTAATACGAGTAGGAAAAAGAAAACTTTATACTTTAAACGGACGTTTGAAGTTGTTAATTATATTACGAGAGCTGACGACCAAAACCATGTCTCATAGCAATACGGCAAAAACCCTATAAAATCGTTTATAGATTCTATGATTCTGAACCCGACTACGCGAGTAGTAACGGTCGAAAGTGTAGCAACAGCGTGGGAGGCCATTTCTGCTGTGTCAAAAAAAAAAGGCAGTCGATATTATAGCAATACGTCTGATAGTGAAAATGTACATAGATTTTATAATTGTATTACGAAAAAGTTTGTTTTCAGACATTTTGCGCGTAGCATATAGCCTGAGCGCATTTTTGAAAATGTCAACAAATTTAGCCGACCTGTATCATAGCAATACGGATAATTTTTTTTTCCAACTTTTCGTATTGCTGCCATGATTACCAAAAACCTGTTTTCAGACACTTTAAGTGTAGCAACTGTTGTTTTTCAACTTCATCCTAGTTTCCTTTTGTGCGATTTATTTCTGTCCTTCAACTTCAATGTTTCGGGTAAATTCTTTGTTAATTATCATCTAATAAATTCAGGGACGCAACGTATTCATTGATTTGTAACAGAAAATTCAAGATGCCTCAATACGATTTTTAAATGATGTCTGGGTATCGAAAAGTTGTCTGATAGAGAAGGTGCTACACTTAATTTGTCTGATATAAATTTATTGCACATGTGGACAACTTATTTTATCATGTCCTACAAATTTCGGACATATTGCTATGATACTGACCGGTAAAATTTGTTAACATTTTCAAAACGGTCTCAAAATTTAATGCGTTCACATTTCCGTCTGAAAATTGTTTTGTTCGCATCAAATAACCAAAATTTACTAATAAAAAAGATTTTCAGACGTATTGCTATGAGACATTTTTTTTGTCTCATTTTTTATTTTTGTAAGTGATTTTACGGGTCAGCGCACCACCACTAACGTCTGAAAAATATGTTTCTGATATCTCAGAACTATCATTCAACCACAGTCTGCAAATCAGACATATTGCTATGATGCAGTTCGGTAAAATTCTTTGACAATTTTGAAAATTCGGTCAGATCAAACGCTACGCGGAAAATGTCTGATATTGGTATTTTCGAGTTCAAGATAATCGTATCTATCGATTTGATGCGGTTTTGGTCGTATTGCTATGAGACAAAAATTTTGGTCGTCAGCTCTCGTACTATTAGTTATTGTCACTTATTATCCCCACTTATAAAAATAACAACCAAACAACTTGTTTATTATAATACAGCAATATTTATGAACTTTGTCCTACCTTATCCACTGGGCAACGAAAAACGGGCTTGATAAAGCGCATTTTGACCGAATTTGACCTTAGTGTAACTGCAATAAATAGGTATATTATTATATTTATCAATAAACATTCCGAAGATTATTATTATATTATGTAAACTAGGGACATTCGTAATTGTTAGGATTCATTCGTTTTTTTAAAATTACATTCTGTTTATTATCTTAATTTAATTAAAACAATAACTTGTATCGTTTAATTTATTATTTATGAGAGATTGCTTGGTTCAGGTTTTTCAATAACACAATTTATTCAGAATTAATTGATCGAAGTAGGTCGTGAGTGCATAATTTACTTCGAGACTCGTACATGCACTAGCAATGCCGTTTTCGAATGTGACTTGATTCTTATAAAATCTCAATATTAAAGTCATTGATAAAAGTGTGTAAACATTTACGATTAATTAGATACTTACATTCATTTATTTATATGTGTTGAAATGTTGTTAAATATTAACGCACATTCTAAATTTTAACATTTGGTTGTTGAATAGACGATTGTAACACTTATTTACTATGATAGCAAAAAGAAGGTGAATCAATTACATATTAAAAAGGTGTCCCCTAATATTGCAGGGGCCATCATCGGCAACCACTCTTAAGATGGATTAGATGGCCCGTAGGATTATCTGTCTATGTAGCAATTTAAAAAAACTTAAATAATTATACGTGCGAACAAACTTCGATGTTGAAAAATATTACCTGTCATACGGAACACAAAATATGCTAAACATCGTTACTTTGTTTTTGTCTAACTTCGCCGTTTCATAAAAGAGTTAGTACAATTAGGGACGAAAACCAACACGTGTACGGAACGAACATAAAAGAAAAGATCAAGGCTAACTTAGATTTTCATTCTTAATTGGATAATATTGTCTGTTGGCATTGGACGCACGCGGCAATTGATCAGCTTGCATTCAGCAGATATCGCCAAATAAGTCCGTATAAGCGAAGGTGATCGGTGACTCAGTATTGTCGTGTAGGTGCCCTGGACTTCGAAACCGAGGAACAACTCGGTGCAAGCTCAGTCGCGCATACACGTCGGTTCACTAACCACTCTGCATGAGTGCCTTCGACTTGATATTATGCAAGTCTAGTTAGGTATAGTGTTCACTTTTAAAACTTAAGTGTTGTGCGTCTGGATAGAAAATAGTGCAATCTTAAAGGTAATCAAAACTTTCAGATAAGAAAATAATTTTCTAATATTATTTTAAAACAATAGTGAGACTTTAAGTACTTAGAGACATTGTTGATAAGTAACCATTTGTTTTGTATTCTGAATGTTTAGGTACGACGCGATGATAACGAATAACAACATTATAATATTATTATTTTACCCTTCGATCTGGTTAATCGAGTTTTATAATTAGTGGTAGTTATTTATAATTTAAATATAACTCAAAGAAGCTCGTAAACAAATGACACATAAAAATTCTATGATTGTTTGAACTGAATCTGAACAATAGTGAACTATTTTAAATACCTTTCAATCTGAATCCATAAGATTTTATAAGTACTTACAAGTTTTATTAAACCTAGCAGGAAGTGGTAGACAGTAATACCCTAGATTTATATATTTATTGACTCCAAAACTTCAAAAACGCGCAGCACCAATTATATTATCGAACAAATATTTATCTATGGTCTTTTTGATTCTACGAAACGCGTTATTTTTTATAAGTAAATAATATATTTTGAGTAAAACTTTTATACTGTATTAGGACACTGAAAATATTGTTATTTTTTTGTATCGGACATAGTAATATGTTTTTAATTAGTTAGCACAGAAACCACAATACTCAAACATACATATAAAACGAACAGGGCGAGCGTTAGGGCCAGCTGCGTCTTTACACGGACGCTGGCCTCCGCCTCGAGTGGAGCCAACACCAGCTCCTTGTGACTACGAACCTAGTAAGGCTTCAAGAGCCGTCCTTGATCATGCTCCGGCATTTTCAATAGGACTGCGAGTATGCCTTCCTGGACCGGGAAGTAAAACTCCAGGTTATAGCACAAATAAATCACCGTTTGTCAGTCGTTGCGGATTGTCGCTTTTTGTATCCAGCACATTTACTTTTTGTTCATCATTTAGTCATAAAATGCGAATGGCTTTTCTTGCCTCGTTATGTTGGCTTTGTATTTTTAGTTTGTATACGTTCGTTGACACCCATAAAGTAATCGTCATTATTTAAATGTGAAATGCTCTGCTATCCATGTATAGACAGAAGGTTTGATTCGATACGAAAAGTGATGTCATCATTCGCTGCTTCTTTTGGATACATATTTTTTACAGTTGGTAGACATTGTTTTTGTTACACTCTGTTGAGCTGCTTAAATCATAAGCTATTAGAGGCATCAACCTCTGAGACGTTCATCATAAATCAATTAGATTTATGTTGGTTGATTTTTGACTAAGTATTTATATTTCGATTTTCAGCACCTAACACTTATTCTATGCCTCCTGTGCTCGGTGAAGCAAAGGAAGGGAGTAAAAGAGCCGCCCCAGCTTTTAGTATAACGGGTCGTGGAAAGTCTTCAGAGGCCAAAGGCTCTATACCAGGCCCGGGTACTTACACTACGGATAAAGCTGCTGTTGCATTAACGAAGCGACCACCTGCATTCACGATGGCTCCAAGAAGAGATCTCAAGCCGCCAACAGCCGCAGTACCTGGTCCCGGCGTATATTGTCCAGAAAAGGTAAATTATTTTATAAGGTTTAAAAATCTTTTCTTTTTCGTTCGCGTGACCTTCGATAACGTTGACATTAATGACATCATCAATCAACTAACGCTGTTGGCTGTGTGTAATATAACATCTCATGTTTATTTCTAAATGTAGTATGATTTTACATATTTTCTATCGTCATAATTATGTTGGTGATTTCGAGGTAGTTAAAAACTAAATAGTAAATTTACAATAACTAAATATTTATATTAATTTTCTGTAAAACTTTTAAATATTTTCATACTTAAACTAACTCATCGAATACTGATAAACTCAAAATTATGATAAATCCACTTGACATATTGTGTCTACATCACACTAACCACATCATTACCTGAATTATCAGCTGTCTTATTGCAAATACAAAAATACTAACCACGCGGATATTCTTACAATCTTCATACATTTCCGCGAAACGCCTACATATTAACACCTTTGTTTTTGCAACAGAGCTCCTACTCGCTTTTTTCAAGGTCTAACATTAAAAGTACATTTGCATTGTTTACTAATATTAAGGTGGGTACAGGTTTGCGTGACGTTGCCCTGGGCGCCGGCTCATACATTCGGCATTCGACACTCTCCGTTCGCCGGTCAAGCAGCTCACTACCCAGCACCCGAGGAGATCCCCGCCATCTAACATTAACCCGTCTGTAATAAGCCATACCATTGTCATTAACATTTTTCTAACTCTATCGCTTCCATTGTTATCAAACTTTATACATTGTAAATCGATTGTAAATTTATTAGTTAAGAATTATTAAAAGTTTGCTATGGTTTTAATCATTTTGTTTTAATATTTATAAAGAACATTGACAATTTTCTCTTTCTTATATAAATTGACAGTTAAATTTAACTACTTACACGCTGAAATTAGGCATCCAGTTGCCATTGAATATTAAGGTACCTTATACTTTTTCTAATTGTAGTTGTAGTTTACTTTGTTGATAGAATCGTAGGTGTGTTATATTTTGAATAATTATAATTAAAAAAAAATCATAAAATTGTTATAATTTCAGACTAATGGCGTTCATAGAGAAAGATCTATGAAATATACAATATCAAGCAAGATGAAGCTGGAAAGGGTCGATCAAGTGCCAGCACCGAATGCATATTCTCCAGAAAAAGCTGATAGAATTCTGAGAGAAAAATCACCTGCATATTCATTTCGAACTAAAACAGAAATTACTAAAGTGCATAACGCTCCTGCACCAAACTATTATTCGCCCGAAAAGACTATAAACTCCTTAAAGAATGGACCAAAATATACGTTGGCTGGCAAAGGTGTCGCTGAAAAGCATGAAGTAACACCAGCACCGAATTGCTATTCACCACAAAAAGCTGATAAAATTTTACACCAAAGTTCACCTTCTTATTCCATGAGATCTAAAGATGTGGTAGATAAAATCGAGCAAACGCCTGCTCCTAACATGTATTCTCCTGAAAAGTCCATGCACATGCTGAACGGCGGTCCTAAATACACAATCTTAGGAAAAACTGGATTTACAAAAATATCTGAAACACCAGCTCCTAATAGCTATGAACCGCAAAAGGCAGACAAAGTGTTACATGAGAATTCACCATCTTATTCATTTAGAATTAAAGAACAAGCAGTTTTACGTAGCGAATCACCGGCACCAAATGTGTATTCTCCCGAAAAGTCTATGCACATGTTGAACGGAACGCCGAAATTTACGATTGCAGGAAAAGGACCATCAGATAAAATACCGGAAACGCCCGCGCCTAATGTTTACTGCCCTGAAAAAGCTGATAAAATTCTACACGAAGCGTCTCCTTCTTATACCTTTAGATCCAAAGACCAAATTGAAAAAATAAATGACACTCCAGCTCCAAATGTTTATGCTCCAGAAAAATCCATACATATGTTAGATCATGCACCCAAATTTACAATGGCAGGGAAAGGTAACACTCCAAAAACCGATTATGTTCCCGCTCCTAACTCTTATAATCCAGACAAAGCAGATAAGTTACTTCATGAATCATCGCCCGCATATACATTCCGACCCAAAAATATTTTGGATAAACCAAGTGATACACCCGGACCAAACGTATATGACCCACAATTGTTAGATGGTCATCCGAAATATAGTATGTATGGTAGAGGGCATACGCCAAAACCATTTGATACCCCAGCACCAAATGCTTATGATCCTCATCTTTTGGATGGAACACCAAAGTTTACTCTCTCTGGTAAGGGACATAATGCTAAGCCGTCCGATACTCCAGGGCCCAATGTTTATGATCCTCATCTCTTAGATACTTCACCTAAATATTCTCTTGGTGGTAAGGGTCATGATAATAAACCATCTGAAACTCCAGGACCTAATGCTTATGATCCTCACCTTCCTGATAATACGCCAAAGTTTACTCTCTCTGGTAAGGGACATAATGCTAAACCGTCCGATACTCCAGGGCCCAATGTTTATGATCCTCATCTCTTAGATAATTCACCTAAATATTCACTTGGTGGTAAGGGTCATGATAATAAACCATCTGAAACTCCAGGACCTAATGCTTATGATCCTCATTTAACAGATGGTACTCCTAAATATACGATGGCAGGACGTGGACCATCTGGAAAACCTTCAGATAATCCAAGTCCAAATGCTTACAACCCCCATTTATTTGATGGATCTCCAAAATATTCTTTGTATGGAAAAGGGCATGATTTAAAAACTTCAGATGTACCTGCTCCCAATGCATATGATCCTCATATACTAGACGGAACACCTAAATACACGATCGGTGGAAAAGGCCAACCTGGAAAAATAATTGATACACCGGCACCTAATGCCTACGATCCCAGCAAATATGAATATATGTTAGATGGTACTCCAAAGTATAGTTTTGGAATTAAGGGTCCTGGAGATAAAATACCAACCAATCCAGCTCCAAATGCTTATTGCCCAGAAAAAGCTGACAAAGTTCTTCATGAGAACTCGCCATCTTATACATTCCGCCCAAAAATTGATGATGCTAAAACTGCTAATACACCAGCACCGAATTATTATAATCCTGAAAAAGGTGAGAAAATGATGCACGATAGTTCACCATCGTACACCTTCAGACCGAAGATTGCGGACGGCAAGACATTCGAGACACCTAGTCCAAATGCGTATAATCCAGAAAAGGCTGATAAAGTTTTATCGGATAGTGCTCCGCGATACTCATTCAGAATAAAAACTAACCCACATAAACCTGATAATGTACCGGCTCCAAACAGTTACAATCCTGATAGAGCTGATAAAGTTCTTTTACATAATTCACCTCAGTACACATTCAGAATTAAAACAGATACTTTGAAAACTGTTAACACACCAGGTATGTACTTTCAGTTTATAATACTTGTACTTAATTATCATTTACAATATGAGTGAAAAACCTTTTGTGTTAACTTTCAGCACCAAATGCCTACAATTTACCTAACCCTGTTGAAACACCACTGTACACAATCTCCGGAAGACACAAGGAACCTATTGATGAGAGATTGAAGGTTCCAGCCCCAGGTTCCTACAGTCCAGAGAAGGGTTACAAATTAATTTTGACGTACTCGCCACAACACACATTCGGGATTAAAGTTCACACCGATAAGTTTGCCGACACTCCTGGTTAGTACTTTGAAGTCTTAATTTCTAAAAAAAATACCTATACTTAATTTGGTTGTTTTGATTTAATGTTATGAATATTAAACTTTATTTATTTTAAGAGAAATTCGATTGAAAGGTACATATCTTCATAACTTCTTTCTATACTGCTAAATCTCATTTTAATTTATTTTTCACAGCTCCGAATTCGTATCGTATTCCTTCCGTATTGGACACTCCAGTGTACACTATCGCTGGCCGTCATAAGGTTCCTGTAGACGACAGGGTAAAAGTACCTGCGCCTGGCACCTACTCCCCTGAAAAGGTATTATAGTTTTACAAGAAATTTCGTTCACTAAATTGAAATTTTATGTTTATTTCGATGACCATGATGCTAAAGCGTTAATTAATTAGCTGATCCAAAAATGTTTATATTTTTTATTTTGTTTGATTTTGTTTTTGAGTTAGTTTACTCGTATTAAAATAAAAATTTCTAACTTCAGGTGCAGCTGAGTAAAACTCCTCAGATAACTTTCGGAATCAAGCACTCGCCATTGTTAGGTCAACTTAAACCTACTTCTCCAATAAGGCCTACGATTGAAAGGCAGAATACCCATGAATTACCAATCTCAACTGTAACTGTTACTAAAACGACAAACGTTACTGAAACAAATAAAAATGTACCGAGAGAGGAACACACTGACCTACAATTTTCAAGGGTTAATCAACATCAAGATAATTCGACTCATTCTGAAGTGCATCACTCACAGATCACGCAGATTAGGCACGAAAATGACGTTAGAAGTACAACGGCTACTCCAGAGCCTATCCGAGAAACGTTAACACAAGAAATAGTGTGGATCCCGGAAAAGACAGTTGTACGTCGTGGTTCCTACACCATCGATAAATCTGACGCATCTAACTTCACTGAAAGATACCAAAACAGTGAAGTTGTTCCAGTCGATAACGGAGTTATGAGAATGGCTGAAAGTGGTGAAAGAGGAGCAACTAGCTCTGAAGAACAAAGTAGCGAAGTTATAAAACGAGACGGATTCGAACAGAATGTTGTGAAGAACGTTAAAAACGCAAACGCTCACGAAAGGAGTCAAAAGGCAACTGAAGAAGTACGAACTGGTACCGATGTTAAACATCTGGCCAACGGCGGTATCTCTAAGACCACGACTACGACTACAGTTAGAAGGGTCGGGACGGCCGACCGCACAGCTAACGCCACGACCACTGTTACGCGCACTGCTACCGCTGTTACTTCCCGTGATATTGGAGTTAAATGAATTAAATAATAAACTAATATATTTATACCTACCTGACTATGAACTATGATGCTTTGACTACAATAAAACTACTACTATACAGGCATAGCTTTTTTGCTGTTTATTTACATCAGTTGTAGAAAACTAGATCTCTAATTATACTTTTTTATTATATTTATTTAGTGCCTAAGTATAGATTGACAATATTTTGTTAAATACTTATAAGTGAAAACTATTTAATATATCTGTATTAACAAAACTAAGGTGATCTACTAAATAAAGTTTTATTTTTTAAAGTGTTTTTATAATTACACAAATTCAATAAATTAACCTGAAGATTTTTTCAGAACATTTGCGAACGTTTCGCAGTTGGTTTGAATAATACTTAAAATATGGAGTTTACGATTATATGAGTGTGTACATGATCTTTATTCTTAATCCTCAGTGTAAAATGTAATTGGATACAAAGTTATTTTAATTTTTCCATTCGTAGATAATATAGCGTTTTCATATATGAGCTCACTGTTCAGCCCAAGATAAGCTTTTATTAATTTTCATCATAAAATTGAACAAAATTACAAAAAATGATATTGTTATTTGTCTGTACATCGCAATGGCACAAACGGATGCGTTCTACTGATAACTCAGTCATGTCTCTGTTTGTAACGGAAGCTTTAGGAATGGAATCAGGATAAGTGGGCACTGAACTATATTGTTCACACTTGATGGCCTGTGGTACAATGACACATTGATAAATAAATTGATAGGACATTCACAATTAACAAGCACATCCTTGTGTAAGTCGGAGCTGGTATTTTTATTGTCACACGAATTTGAGAGTATATTATGATGGAATAGGTTAGCATTGTCAATGCAATCCGATTGTGTATGGCTTAGAACGTCGCTGAAGATACATTTTTGAACTTGGTACTCGTATATAGAAGGATAAGTTTTGACCTTAGAGAGATCATTTTTTGCCATATTATTTCTACAATCCAAATGTATGAGCCGGATAAGGATGTTTGTGGGTATCTCAAGTACCCATTATTAAACAGGAAATTGTTTTAGAAATCGCGTATAAGTTTCAGAGGAAGAAGCTTTTGTACAATGCTAACTAATGTAAAATTACATTTTAAAAATTTAGCTTTGTGATTGTTCTGAACATTACCTATGAATTAAAATGAAAGTACTGAAATATTTATATTATTTTTATAGATAATTAACTTAGGGGTAATACTTCCAGTATTGTGAACTTAATTATTCAAAATTAAGTAAAAATTTAGTGATGATTGTCACATATTTAATTTAATAGTAATAAAAAGTAAACTTACTAACCGGATAAGATGAAACTACGCTCCATAGATGGCGCTACTTGCGTTACTGACTTTCGTTTTGAATCGAGAATTATTTAATGACATAACATAAAATTTATTTAAACTGAAATTTAAAGCACTGTGTGCAAAAAATATTTCTAATAAAAATAGAGGGTTATTGTAAACTTAATCGTAAACTATAATAATATTACCTATCCCGATTAAAGATAAATTAAAAAAGTAGTTTCTAAATTTCATTCTACAAGGTTTTAAAATTAATCTAGTCAATACTACAAAGAACAATTAATTCACTTTTATTTTTTATGAACTAGCTTACGGGTCCACCTGATGGTAAGCGGTTACCGTCGTTCATGGACTTCTGCAATGCCAGGGCAACGAAACCTCGTTTAAAGAGGGACATGACATGTTACCAATATTAAATTGATATTAATCTGAAAAACTTTAACTCCACACTTAGGTATTAAATTTAATATTTTTTAACGAAATTGTATTTATCTCAAAATCTGCTTGATCATCAACCCATTATAAAATTATTTGAGAAAAGATGTACTAGATATTGTATTTAACGAACAATAACCTCCATTACCTTTAATTTAACCATTATTATAGGCATTAAAACGTATTTTTTTTTTACTTCAAGGAATTTTTTGGATTTGGGTTATTTACTTGATGAAAAATTTTAATTCCCAGAATCTCTAGACATAATTGTAAGATTTATAACTATTATAAAAATACATGAAAAAAAATTAAAGTTCGGTCCTTCGAGTCGAGTTTCTGGAATTGCGATAGATTGAACCTCATTTTCTTTCTTTCTTGATATCAGTGAGATAAAATCTTTTTGGTTGTCAAATGTCAGTAATTTCAACTGGCTAGTACTTGTAACTTTTTTGCTTATCACGCTTAATATTGTTTTCACGACTAGTGTAGCTGGCAACCTTTGGCAAAGTTTAAAACCTTTAAAATTGTCATGAAACACCTGATCTTGTATACTCTTCTCTACTTATAGGTACGTATAATATTCTGTATTTCAATATACCTATTATAATTTTGTTTGGTGAACACTCTTATTTCTTATAATCTATACTAATATTATAAAGCTGAAGAGTTTGTTTGTTTGTTTGTTTGTTTGAACGCGCTAATCTCAGAAACTACCGGTCCGATTTCAAAAATTCTTTCACTGTTGGAAAGTCCATTTATCGAGGAAGGTTATAGGCTATATTTTATTTTCAAAAAAATTAGGGATCCGCATGAAAATATCGAATATGCGACAAAAGGTGAAAAATCAAAACCTATTTATGCGTACGCTGCAAAAACTATTGACAATGGAACAAAATGATGTACTACGGGTTTTTAGGTCTTTTGAAGACAAACAAAAAAGTCCGCGACAGCATATATCTAACTATCATAGTTTAGTCACAATAACCGCTTTTATGTTTATAAAAATAAAAAACATGTCCGAAAAATTAATTTAACGTTAAATGAGTATCGTTATATTACCCCTTATCCAAATTAAGTATTATATTATTAAGAGTATTAATGTAGAAGTAAATTACTTTTTGTTTTATTCCAATCGGACTTTTCGTGTAGAAGTTATCACGAGTATAAAACGCAATTTTATTAATACACCCACAGCGGGCGGCTAAAATAATATCGCGACGACATAACGAGTACTGTTTGAACCCCTTTGTAACGCAGACGAAGTTGCGCGGGTCAGCTAGTGATATTATACGTCACACAACTACCAGATCAAAGTATCAATTACCCAAGGACAACAAAATTACGTGTCGCAAATAATGTAGAAAGTTGTAATGAAGGTTGGCAATGAACTGTGATCTGTTGTCCTAGTTAGAGGCAACGAACCATGAAAAGCGATGCCTCGGGTACCTACATTTTCACATAGCAAAAACCCACGTCTGACGCATTATTGAGTTAACGTACAGAAAATTTCACTAGCAGTAAGAGGACGATTTGGGTGGGAAAGGAATACCAATAGGTGTTAGTAATTTGATAGTTTTAATAGCACTACTACTTAGTAAATTACTTATCAATTGTTAGTAATTAGTAGATACGTCTTTTCGAAAAATTATATACCTCGAATTATTTTGTTGTTTTTAGTCAAATTAAAAATTTCTGAATCATTTTTATAAAAGTGTCATATCGTGGCCACACTGTGTCTTGAATCATACTAATTATAAATCGATTAAATATAACCATATCTTTAAATCATAAATGCACTAATGAATCATTAGTCATTAGTATTGTCTCTGGCCGTACAAACCATTTGTAATCTCTTATTACGGTCTCCCGCGACACAGGTCTGACCTAGTGCGGGGACCATTGTTAAAGATGTATCAGTTGTCTGTAAAATTCTGTTAATAAACTATTTTTTATTTGTCTTCGCATCGCTAAGTACAACATATTCACGTAGGACAGGGTTGAGTTTGTGTACATACAACATCACGCGACACCCCGGACGGTTGATTGACGTAACTTGAACCACCCCGCTCCGCGCCTCGACTACGGCCCCACAATAAACCAAATTAATGTTTGTCTCCGATAAGCTCCCTAACCGTGGTCATGGCATACCAACTAATTTTATCTTCACTCTATCAGCGTACATAATTGTTTTGTTAAGTATTCAATTGTTTATGGACCGATAGTTTACGTGCTTCGTTTTAAACTCACCATTCAGATAATGTTTTGTTTGAGCATTTTCTAACGTAGCTGAGTGACGATAACAATAGTTTTATCGGTCATGACTTCCATAGTCAATAATTCTATTGTGAATAAATTTGAAAGCAAATAAATAGGTTTGGATTGGATTAAGCGATAATCTCGATACATTTTTTTAAGTAATGGCAAATGAGTTCGATTGCTAAAAAACAACCGGCGTTCCCAGGGTATGAAATCGAGCCTTAGCATAAGACAGTGGAACCCTCGCTGAACTACAACACGCCCAACCACCAGTAATTACGCAATTAATATTGTGGGTGTGGGTTGGTTTTACACACGCTGCTACAACGTTGAAATACGTCACGTTTTTAAAGCATTTTTAATTGCCTTGGTAGAAAATTAAACCTTCATTTACATATTAAGCCTTCGTTCTCCTTCACAGTAGTCAGTATCTAAATTTCAATAAATATTTTGGATCTACCTACTATGGTCCATGGTTATCCTATAGCGCATATCCATACTACACGAGCCTTAAGACGGATCCGTGGTCCGGTCCGTAAGGCTAGATGCATAAAGAAAATAAAAAGTTTAGGCATAGTCCACCACGCTTGCCCAATGCGGATTGGGAGATTTTTAGAATCCTTTTCTTATAACCACTTACGATTAGGTGGCCCAATGGCTCATCTACCTACAAGGCAATAAAAAAAATGCAGCTTTCCTCACGATGTTTTCCTTCACCGTTTTAGCCAGATAGCATTTTCATTCAGTACTATTATTTTGTTATATAAGACCGTAGGTACTTACGTTTGTGATTTAGTATAGCAGTACAGAGTAATAAAATGTTAAGTTTGAAATCGATTGCCAAAACTATTATGAACAATTTACACGTAAGTTTTGTATAAATACGTAGACGGGTGGTATATATTGTTTTTTTTCGAGCGACATTTAACTATGAACACGCGACAGGTCAAGGTTACAGTTTTCGAACTAACGCAAGGTCCTTGCGTACAGCAATAATTGTCATTAGACCAATTTGGGTAATAAACACCCCCGGAATAATATTTTACTAATACTTATACTGTGTGTTTAATTAGAGGAAGTAATGTGGCGTATTGTTCCTGTATTAACATGTTAAAATATAATAATTATGACAACGAATTAATAAAATATATGACTGTTTCATAACAGAGTAAAATGTTTAAAACGCCTGCATCTAGTCGCAATACGAATGATGGATCTATATTTTTTTATTTATCCCATGTTAATTATTTATATTATATTAAGCTTAAGTATGTTAAATAATTAGGTCCTATTTTATAAACAAGTTGATTTAATTTTTTCGTAGTTTCGTCAAAACATTTTAAAATTTAAACGGTACCAAAGTAGGCTTTGTTTTTGGAATCATATAAAAATGTTTAATTAAATATCATAATTTCTAGTATATGCGATATATAATATAGATTGAGCACAGACATACTCTATATTTTAGGTATTCGTAATTGCATAAACCTTGGCCTAAAGCAATCTGATATTGAAATAAAAATAATTTTAAATGCCCTATGTAATATACATCTGAGGGTTAATTAATATGTAATAAATTAGAATATTAAATCATCAATGTTATTGACAAACTATAAAAAGTAAGTTTCACTAAAAATAAATAATTATAAATCCCGACCACTATCAGTTATCGTTATCACTATCGTTGTTCAAACATGGATTCAGAGATACGGTCTTTTGCGAGATGTCACATAGCTTCATACATACAGAGTGTATTTATTTCTGATTGTACTATCTACTTTTGATAACTATTGTACTACAATTTATCTAAATTATCCTTCATAAAAAACATTGTAAAATAAAGAAAGGCTTATGTATTTTGAAATACGTTTTGAAAGATTAAATTATCTACGGTGGTAATAGATATGAATTTCAGTCGACGTTTGCAGAAACAATTGAAAAGATAGTCTATCAAAAATCTCTACATCCGATTCTATCGCGGTTATTTTTAAACAAGTATGTCTTTCTTTAAAACGTTTTGAAACATTTTCATGTGGAAAAAAAGCATGAATGGTTTTCTACACACACGTGTATGCTTACTCAATAATCAACTTTGATAACATTTTAATATTAATTGAATTGATCAAAACGAATTTTTATACCTATTTTATGATAGCTACCTAACTTATCTGCTTTTCAATCGCTAAGTTAAATAACAACTGAAATAGTTAGAAGTTAACTCTAACGTCTCTATCGTCTATATCCACGAAATTTAAATGGGGTCCAATTAATATAAGGGTCCATAATTAATATATTATGTTAACTCAGGGATTGTAAAAACAATACAAACGCACAGTCATACACCCACAACTGTATTGTATGATAGGTGACAAAATTTTAATACCAATTGATTTATTTTACGGTATTGATATTTCATTATATGTATAAAGTTTCAATTACTCGCGCTTTATTTTGATTTAAATATTTCAAACACAAATCAGTGAATTGGTAGATCTAACATAAGTACAGCGGTCTCAGTCACTCACACCATACTGTAATGTTGTTATCGAAAGCTAGGTCGAGTTCGCGAGCGACGGCAGACGCAAGCGGGTTCGGCCTCCAATGGTAGCATTTGACATTCCGCCGGAGTCGATGTTGTGAAACGGCCGCGTCGCCCACACCTTACGAAATAAGGCATCTCGTTATCACAACGATTCAAAACAACTTTATATCTATCATTAGTAGTTTATTTAAATACTTAAATAAAAAGTTTTAATGCAGTAGTGACAGTGTTTGTGTGAAGATTTAATGAAAAAAGTGTTTCAATTATTACGTTAATCAAACTAGTGTTGTATTCTAATAGTGATCAAAAGACTATATCGCGGAATGTAAATTCAGCGAATCTGTGGAATCTGGCCAGGCTTAAAAATAGAACTTTGTTAATAACCACAGCAATGAATTACTGTTGCTAAATGGGAAAATGGTTAAAATGATATAATTTAGTTCGAATTCGAACTTTGAAGATGACGAGTCTGAATAATTTGTTGTTTATATGCGTAATCGGATTAATCTCGGTTACGACAACAAAAGCAGATAACTGCACAGGTTTGATAATTTTATCTTAGATTTTCGATGTCAACTTGAACTTCTCCATCTGTTTGCGATAACTAACTAGACAGGGCAGATACGATATAGAATTTAAAATAGTATGTAAAAACAATTTTGGAACATAATTCGAATAATCAACAGATTTGTGTCATAATATAATTGAATTTGTAAATCGTAACTTATTCGTAACATTTCTCGCTCGTCCATATGTAAAATATTTTAGTGTATGTAGGTGTTTACAGTTTACCTACTTTACAGTTTCCTTACTTTTTCCTCATGAATAATTTTACTTATATTTTTATTATTACAAACATTAATTTTATTATTCTGTAAATTATGCTGTTATTTCATTTAAACAAATTTGACAGTGTTTTATAAATTGATAATTCTCAAAAACAATGACTAATATGTATACACCTTTACGTATTTTATTTCACAAGAATAAACAAAAATTTGGTCCTTCGCATGACAGAATTCTTTGAAACATTTCTTGTATGATATTAACAGATTTCTATTGTATAATTGCTAATTTTATTTCCTAAAATATTTACTGAAGAATGAATTAATGCACAATTTTCAAATCTAATGCTGAATAACTATTGATATTCCTTCAGACTTAACACTAAAACAAACTTACAGAATTGTCTTTTTCCGCAATGTTGGCATTAGTTTTTGATTAAATTTGTTTGGTCACTAATTTAAATTTAAGGCTTACTACTCACAGACGTCTGTATATTAATAATACTGTTTGGGAAACTGGATGCAAAATTCGGCTTTGCTATTATGGTCGTGTCTGCTTCGTTAATAAAACATCTTAAAACTAATATTTCAATGTTACTATGTGAATAATATTTGCAATGAATTATAATATAGCAGTATGTTTTGTGACTAAACTGCCTTGTCTAATTTTCTGCTATTATCTAAACTAAATAGAATTGTATCCAGTTAATGTTGAATGTGGTTTAAATGAATGAAAATACGGTGTTATAATACACACACATATTATACAATATATATGAGATAAATAAAAATCATCCTTTACTGAACATAAATTATATTGTTTTAATTATAAGTACTTTTTATGCAGATCAATTACTTAAACTTAAATTGTATAAAAATTATCAAGGGACGCACATAACCACTATAAGGTTTTTATAACT
The DNA here is from genome assembly GCA_030269945.2 of Trilocha varians. Lineage (NCBI taxonomy): Eukaryota > Metazoa > Arthropoda > Insecta > Lepidoptera > Bombycidae > Trilocha > Trilocha varians. The sequence continues at coordinate 7,158,193 of AP028265.1, read as the reverse complement.
TATAATTTATTATGTGGCTTGGGTTTAAATTACAGATGATTTAGTTTGATATGCGCAATACGCATCCAACAACATGCCTGCCACGTGGAATTAGAGTGCATGAACTAGTTAAATTTAATTAATGGTAAAATAATAATGGATATGTTTCATTTCAAAGAAAGGTTTGGTGCATGTATTTAGGAAAAATAGGGGAAAGAAGTGAATCATTCATTCTTACTCAGTACCGGAACAAAATAGTGGTCCATTAAGCAGGTTCTGTCTGAGGTAGTGGGGCGCCAAACTAAGTATGATTCATCAATGGTCGTCTCAGATGAATACACAATAATTTACAAGAACTCTGTCTGAGAAACTGTGATTCATTCAATACATACAGTTTACTATAATTACTACATCAATATTTAGTCAAGTGCACGTTATGGAATATCTTTTCGACATCAATGTAGATAATGTAACATTAATTATACTTCAATTGATTTGTAATGAGTCAACGATTCAAATACGTTGATTACGTGAGTGTATGAATGACATCGCGGTAAAACAATACTGTTTTGATCTACATGAATTCAAATTAAGTCCTTACACAATTACTAAATGGGTTCATACCACGATTTTTGTACATAAATAATATCCCGTTTAATACTAATACAGCAGTTTTATATTAACCTTCTACAAACAACTTTAAATAGAGGTCTCTAGGGTCAGAATCGACAAGCCGTCATTGTTGACGCAATGTAAACACTGACGGTAACCACTTACCATCACCAGAACCACATGTCCAAAATAAAACAGAAATAATAAACAAAATGAGTTTTTCAATAATTTAAACTAAAATAAAATTGCTATTATATTGGGACTCATTGGAAATATGTATGTAGTAGGTATTTATGTCGAACACATGTTATAAATGATGACGAATAGACTCCATGTTTAATGTTCACGTGTGCGACACTTTGTGACGTTTTGTGTATCTTTCCGAATACAAACATTAATTTAATCTGACTGAACACCAACAAAAAACGGTTACTGTTAACTTCCTACATTAACAACATGATATCAGCATTTTGCAATGTTTCATAAATAAAACGAATAAAATTGATGAAAAATAAACTGCTGTCGTTTTTGCCGACGATTTTCAATATAACGGTTAGAGGGTTACATCTTTCAATAACATGTAATTGATGAGCAGTGGACAGTCCAACAGAAAACTCAATGACATAGAAATTTGCAAACATGGTGTACGATTCTTATCTTAATTACCTTTCCAGCGTTTAGGTTTACTTTCTAATGTCATAGTACTCTTAGTTTAGAACTATATTTTATACTATGCTATATTTGAACTATATTTTTTACTGCTCAATTGCTTCTGGCATTAAGCAAAGCAATTGCAATTTTACAACCTTTAAATTTATTGACTTGTTCATGTTTAAGGGAAACGATGTAAACTAATATACAGAGTATTAAAGTGTACTTCACTATTAGGTAATATATGGTCACTTCCCTGGCGAACATGAAACCTGGATAGATGAAAAAGATAGAGCGTTTCATACCACATTAAAACGGAAACTTAGATTTTTTAGATTAATTATTTAACCTATAAATAACTGAAAATGGTATTTGAAAACTAAAAGTGCCTTTTCCACTCTACTAAATTTCTTCTTGAAAAGGCGTAAATCAGAGATCGATAGGACCATATGGGTTATGAATTATGACGCATATTTCCATATGTCGATAGTATTAATTGCGGAGATCGTGCAGATGATCAAAACAATAAAACAGTATACCGAATTAGGTGACTAATGAGATAAACACCAACTATTTTCCAGAAAATACACGTAGGCACATACTATGTCTTTCATATATATATATATATTTTTTATTGTCATGTAGGCAGACGAGCCAACGGGCCACCTGATCGTAAGTGGTTACCGTCGCTCATGAACCTCTGCAATGTCAGGGGACATTGAGGGGTCGCTACCTATGACCTAACTTTAAGGACCCTCCTCAAGCCTCGTTTGAAGAAGGACAAGTCATAGCGCTCTGGGAATACCGAAGAGGGGAGCTCATTTCATAGCATATATATGTAACTTCTGGAAACGTAATAATAAAAGAGGTACTATAAGATATACTTACAAAAAAATAAGTAGTATAAACATAATATTTTGTAGAAGAAGTTAATAAAATATGTATTTCTCATTTTCCAAGCAAAAAAGCTGTAGGTACCTAATTTGTATACGAATATTCCAAGAACTTTGTTTTTATTGCAGATGTTACAAACAAGTTTTTTTGATAACAAACTTATGTTTACGTTAATAATTATTACAATGTAGTATAATTTATCGTTAAGTGGTATTTGTTTTTGTGTCTGAGGATAGACCGCAGCCTATTGTTCGTAAAATAAGCTTAGAAAGTCCTGTTTTCGTGTTGGAAGTAGTTTAATTTCGTTTTTTAATATTAATTACGCGATCGTTTTATTGGTGTATTGTGGTCACGTTCAATAATAAACTCATTACAAAACATTTTTGCCTTGAATAGATTGAATGAATGAACCTCATCCGTTCTGCGATATTATGCTTTGTACGCTCTTACACTGTCTCGTAAGAGTTTGATATTTTTACTGAATTTTAGATCTTATTTATACTAAGTTTAGGTTTATATTGCTATTATAAAAACAGAAGTGTAAAAACAGTCTTGTTAACAACACCCACGTGAAATAAATTCGGATATAATATTACAGTTTATGAGAAGTGATGATAACCTAAGTGAGTAAATGTTTTTTTAATATTAAATTTCCCTCAAAAATACATTAATTTCAACTGAAAGGAGTGTATTGATATTATTAAATAACAATAAGCAACTTTTATCAGTTTACTAACATAATACAGATCATAACGCTAAACTAAAAAAATATGTTAGTTCAGTCGTAATTTGAATGTCACACAGAAAGCATTCATTTTAAAGTAAACCTTGGGTTAGTTCCTTCATGTGCAAAATATCCATTCGTTTTTATTAGACGATTATAAACCTTGCATCTTATTCAGAAGATACAATTTTGTATGATAGCTATTAAACAGATGAACGATTCAGATTACAAACTGATAACTCTTTAATTCATTATTTGTATAATATTCAGGGAACACCTATAATAATATGGTGTCGCGTGTCATGTTTCTTCAGCCACTAGGAACCGCTACTGTTACGTGGAATCACGCGGTGAACCTGTGAATCAAATTCCAGTAATTATGTTATAGGTGGCATGTGTGTTTACTACTTCGTGTTTTGTGCTCTATTTAAACTACGTGAACAATTTAATGCACATTTGGATAAAACTGGTGGATGGTTTCAACAAAACGCTGGGGAACCTGTATAAGATTAAAATTGGAATGAAAACTTAGAAAACTTGGACAATAATATGTGAAATCCCCATCCAATATTAGGCAAGGGTAGCATCAAGTAGTAAGTAATGTAGTCCTAGAGTGAGCCTAAAGTTACAATTATTAGTTTCAACTAACGCCCTCAAAAAAAAAATATCGCAGTTTAAAAGTTTCAACACGTCTTGTGGCGCCAAAGTAGTTCGCAACACGTGTTTACGTCGTAAATAGTAAGAAATAATTAGCGTAAGCAAATGATTTGACTATAAAAATAACATAGAATTATTACCTCAGGAACGTACATGGGGAACAAAGTTGTTGAAGTTTAGCCAAGTCGTGCCAGTCGTGTACATACACATGTTAAAATGCCTATGACATTGACGTTTATTTGACAGTATTAACATAAAACACGCGTTGAGACAAAGTTGTATTATGCCTTCCTGCGTTGTAAACATTTGCAGAAACCATTCATCAACACAAAATAAATGTCACAGAATCACTTTCCAAACGTAAATAATCAAAATATCGCCGTTTTATAAAGTTTTAAAAACATTATTTAGTATTTCAAAACATGACATATTTTCAACTGACATCTGACATTTCGTAACTTTGACGTAATTAAAATTTCAAAGGGTTACCAACCAAACTTTTGAAATCCCCCATTTTAATTACCGTTTTGTTAAATCTTCATTTATTAGATTTCCACGTGATAATGAAAATAAATGCGGTTATTGATTATTAATTCTTATATCACCATTTTCTTCCAAAAATATAATTTAAAATCGGACTAGTAGTTCCTAAGATTAGCGCATTCAAACAAACTCTTCAGCTTTATAATATTACAGTATAAATAAGGTGATTGTGTTATAGATTACATTACAATAACCACTCATGACTCAACTGGGAACGTCACTATTCGCTAGATTGCGAAACTGGGGACTTCGTTCGGAATCAATACCGTGTTTGAGCCCCTTTTTAAAAACATTTTTTCCAATAATTTTTAATTTTGATTTTTAATTAAACCTTATATTTTTGTAAATCTTTATTACTAAACGACGCTGTATTGCATTTTCAGCGAAAATATATCATCTCCGTAAAATGTGAGACGATTAAAAAATATAAACAAAACAAGTTTTAGAACTGTGCTCAATTTTGGCTCCTGCCACAGACTTGGCAAAAGTAAACAAACCAATTTGGTTGCCGGTCCCAGTTGAGTGGTTAAATAAGTTAAATGATTATACGTTTTTTTTTATTTGTGAAGATGTGATTAATATTAGAGAAATAATTAAGAATTTGTCGAATCATAGAACCATTACCACGAAAAAAGTCTGTATTCTACGATTTTCACGGGAAGTACCCGATTTTTGGGGAAATTTAAAAACATGACATCTCTCAGTTTTCAACACATAGACATTTTTCACACACATTCAAAGCTTCGAATGCTTCCGTTTGTTGTTCACCATGTTGATTCCAGAGGTAATAATTCCATGAAAAATAACGACTATATATCTGCAGATAGAATAATAATTTTGTCTCTCATAACAATGGCATTCTTTGTGTGTAGTTTTTGCCATTCGTGGCCTCACAGGTACGTCACGGTCTCGAGGTCACATTGAATTAGAGACGCGGCTGTTTAATTTTTCTACGATTTGACATTGCACTGTGATTAAGAATTATTTTTAAATAATTATTTCAACCATCATCATAAGCAGACCGTATACGTCCACTGTTGGACACAGGCCTTAAAACTTCGCCACAATAAATAGTCCTGCGCTGTTTATATCCAGTGACTCCTTGACCATCTTGTCGGGCTACCTCATGAGAGCTTTACCCACGTTGCATCTATCGGTTCGTGACCACCACTGTAGAACTTTTCTGACCACGGCAACCTAAAATAACATTATCTTAAAAAAATAATGCCCAATTGTAATTTTGATGAATTGTGACAAATATCATCTAGACTAATTTAGGGTATTAGTACTAAACGAATACTTTGTTGTTTCACATTATACTTTAATAATAAAACTTGGTACGTCAGAAGTTCAGAACTAATACAATGGACTAACGTTTTTCCTTGATTCAGCATAATTTGTGTAAAGGTGAGAATACACACAAAACAAGCTTCAATGAACAACAATTTGTCTCCGTCCTCCTTCGCTTTCATAAATAATAATTGATAGGCTCAAAATGAGGGGTTTTAAGCTTATATTTTATAATAGCTCACGTGAAAATTCATGTCGATTTTGCATCGTGAAAGATACAAGAACTTTAAAATTTAAGAATTATAGGTACCTACATTAAGGCTGCCAATACAGTAAGATGGGCTAATACAGGAATAAAATAAATATTTATATTCAGTGTTGTCTGTATATGTACTTATATAGTACAATAGTTCCACTGGTTTTGCACTACGTATAATTAGGACTTTTAAGAAATTTTAACGAGAACTTTTATCGGATACTTGGAATGAAACCAGGCTTGATAGCGTTATCAAATCGGAAATGGCCACTGAATTTTGCGAAAAAATAATTACACATAGAACAAAAGCATAATTCACGTCTCTATATGAGGTTATTGTATGAATCATTTCATTCGTTTTTAGCAAATATTGTCCTTTAAATACATTTTGTGCCGTTGATTCCAACCATGTATTATATACCTAAAAATAATTTTGTGTAACTTTAATGAGCTGGTTAATAATTTCTATGGTATTCAGACCAAAAAAGGAGGTTCCCACATGTTATGTGCATTGTCGTATTTTGCCTCAAATGAAATCATATTTTTTAGTTATCCTGAGTTACCCTGTCGTCTGACCTTCGTCGCAAATAAAACATTTTAAATGTAATAAAACTAATTCGATTAATTAATTCATTATTTTGAATTGTAATAAAATTATATAATATTACATACCTACTATGGATTTTTGATGATGATACATATTGAAAGTCATGACAATTGATGATGAAATACGAACAATAAAAATATTCTTATCAAAGTATAGGATTTTTTTTATTACAAACTTAGTAAACGCGTATATCTAAAAAAAGCTATGTACCATGAAAGGAAATCTGCGATATGTCTAGTAAAATAAATAAACTCAGTTTATACTAAAAGCAATTAGTTAAAGTACGTTTGAAAATGTTCATTTTGTAAACAGATGTGAAAGGTCAGATGGAAAAGGTCGGCAGTAGTTTATACTGATGATATAAATCCGACACTCTACTTTGAAGAATTATTGATGAGTTACAAATCGTGTATATTCACAGTGTTTAATAATTTTGTCGTAAATAATTTCAATTTTGGGTCAATAGTTCAATAAAACAATAATGAGTATCTATTTATCAGTCTATTTAAAACAAATTCTTCCGTAAACACCACAATCGTAATCAATAATAAGACACAAGAAACAACTTGTCTATTTACTTATTGAAGACGTTTACGAAATTATCTTGAGCATAGTCATTGAATAGGGTATTGTACTATGTATAGTATTCTCATCACGGATCATTAAATCGACATTCCTCGTCTATACAGTACGTATATGATAATTGAAATTAATATGTATTTCTTTCTGTTACGTGTATAAATGGTAAAGAAACCCAAGTGGAGTAGAGCAGTATTTAAGATCTATATTTTTCCTTGATCATTCAGGGAAATAGCATATATTTAGTGCATACGTCTAAAACTTCTGTACCAACCCATTACTGCCCACTGTTGGGCTCAGGTCTCCTCAGAAGAGGGATTAGGCATAGTCCACCACGCTTGCCCAAAACTTCTAAGTCAAAACAAATAACAGTTTGTTTATAGTAGGTATATTGTTGCACTTAGATATATTTTATGTAAATAAACTTCCTAGTGTATGTTTATTTATTGATTTATAATTAACTAGGACTGGGCAAACGTATAAGGCTTGAAGGAAATGCCAATAGTGTTAAGTATTTATATGTGTAGTACCTATTTAGTTCCATAGACAGACACAAATGATCTTGGATTGGTCAGTTTAAAGAGTCTAAGGTCTCTCGTAAGTTAATATAAGTAAGTAAATATTTTTAAGTAGATGTGAATATGTGGTTAACAATTATGTCAATTATGAATTTTTTTTTTGATAAATAGCAAAATTTAAGAAACCACGCTATGATTGACGGTTACCACTTAGGTACCATATGGTAAGTCAAAAGCTCGAAATTACTATTTACGCATTGAAAATTAATAAAAATAATAACCAGAAACGTACAGGTCCAAGAGCATCGGTAACTACTTATGATCAGGTGGCCCGTTGACTCGTCTTCCTGCATGGCAATATAAAAATCAGAAATAAGAAATTCGGGACATTATAAATCATTAATTAGATTGCAAAACTTAGAACACAATAAAAAATTGAGATAGTTACGAAACTTCGAGTATGTTTTAATCGAATTGATTAAGTTAGATGAAAGAAATTCTAAGTATATCTAACAAATAAGTAATTTTTCTAAATCGTTGTATAAATATTATTAGGCACAATAAAATAAATGAATTTATACAGATGGTATTAAACGTTATATTTGTACATTGCTAATATAATCAGTAGGTACATACGAAAACCGGCTCATGAACAAAAAATCTAACAACGTAGGTGGTATCCAATTAAATAATATTAGAGATAATGACAATGAAAAACAATTTTATGTGAAGATAAGGATATTATTATATTCGTTATTACGCAAATTTAAACCATTGCGGATAAATTAATGTTTGAATTCAAGCTATTTTGGTGCTATGAATATAGGTTTCAGTTATTATGTTTAGATATTCAATTTTAATGCATAGCATCTTAAATCGTTCGTTGAATATAATTTGAGTAAAATAATTTTTAAAAAATGATACCTACTTTATCTAAAATCAAAATAGAATATAACAGATGGTTTTAAAATTACTCCCATCGAAAAATTAAAAACAACCAAAAAAAATATTAGTTTCGTCGCAGCATATTATGGTACCCTCATTTCCATCAGTAGAATGCCATTACTTTGACGTTACACATAACACTTTAACTTTATTTATTGTATACACACTATACACTGACCTATTTCCATGTGTATTTGTAAGTCAATGTGTATTTAGATTAGATTTAAACACAACAGGTCAACGACACACGCAACCTCGGAACTAACGGAACGCACGCTATTTCTTCTTGACTAATCTAAGTCCGGACCCAATCAGAAAGAGTACTCATATGTTAACTTTTCTATCATAATATTATTACATAGGAAATTCAAATTTGTTTTACCTACTTATGTCTAAATCATTTGAGGACAAAAGTTGTACGAGTACAGTATTTATCTTTTGGGCTTTGAAATGGAAAGATCATGTCACATTTTTTTTCTTCTATCATTATTAGAAATGAAATATCATTACTAGAGCATGTTGAACTAAACTTAAATGCCCCATTTACACGTGTGGATCGATCCGCACGTGTAAATGGCCAAAACAATAGTAATGTGTTTGTCTCGTATCAGAAAAATATAGGAAGTGTAATTGAACTCTATACATAGTATTAAATATATAAGATAGGTACCATTAGTTTTATGGGGTGTCGATGTGTTATCAACGTTATGAACGATTTTATTATCTGGACCATAACTACAAGTTAACGTAAACGATTCGCGTGACCAAACGTTATTGTCAAAACTTCCATAATACTCTAGATTTATTACTCACTCGTCTGTTTATTTGGGCCATCGAAAATAAGTAAATTATCCGTAACATTCTTAGGTAATTGAAAATTATGTTTTTACTACTTTTTACACTCGTTGGAAATATTGTCATGAATGTTAAAGTTTTGAATGTTTTAGTAACAGAAGACGGAAGAATAAAGGATCTATGCACAACTTTGTTCTTATTAGTTTTAATATCACCAATACCTTTATTTTTTCCATACTAAACAACACGTATTAAACATCATACCACTCAATGTTGTTAGAAAGTATTCTGGAAACAACGCAAATATACTACATACATGCGCACTTTCACTAAGTCAAATATGTTACTTTTAAGTTATTCTTACGATGAAAGTTTGAATTTCAAACTACTTGAAATCGTCAAATAATCTACAGACAAACTAGGAATCACGAAAACTTCACCTTGTTGTTATTTCAATATTACATTACGTCTGCAGTCGGTGCTAGTAATAAATAGACTTCTATACTGTAGAAGATACAAGACTACCACTGCAACCTATCGTCTAACATAAAACTCTTTGTAGAGGGACATGTAATAGCGTACGTTGTACGTTCATTGAGTTGTGTAGAAAATGAGAGAATTGATTTCTTCAAAACGAAAGAATGAAAGTAGAGTAGAAAGGTAAAAAATTCACGATTATCTTGAAAAATTACTGCTAAAACTACTTTTTATAAACCTTTGATATTAGTAAGACTAGTTAATCCTGAGAAGCTGATGTTGTTATGTACCGTGATTTTTGTATATCGATGCTACTTCTAGATAACTCCCTATTCTCATTGTTTTGAAATAGTTTCAAGAGTCAATATTTTACGATTACAGAAACTGCATTTATTTCTGAGCCTCATGCCTTACAAATAATACTAGGACACTCTTAATTTCTAAGTAGGTACTTATTTTCATTAGTTTAGCGAGAAACGTACTCATCTTACATTACAAGAAAAAGACGTCACAAAGAACTTAACGTGATGAATTGGTTAGCAATTTTGTAGATAGTTTGAACGACGGGGTCCTAATCACTTAATTGATCGCCCTTTCCAATTTTGATACGATCAATTATTAGGTAGGAGCTATGTAACATATGTTTTTTCGTTTCTCCTGGTAAGATTAATTTCCTGAATGTCGACCGCACCTTTGTCACACCCTGTACCTACACGAATTCAGCTAATTAATAGTGTTCATGTCAATCGACGTACTTAGGTGTCTTTTGTTTTATAAACAAACTTTTATCCAGTTAAGTTAATGATAAAAAGTTGTGGAAAATATTCGCTCGTCTCTACGAGGCAATAAAAGCAACCTAATGATAAATAAAATATTTATACACATTATTGTACACAGTCGTAATATATTTTTATTTTTTAAAAATATACCTACCCTAAAGCTTTATAAATTAGAAGCTGTCGTCTCATGAACCTTCCAATACGGTGATAGATTACTCCCTCAACGAGCGAAGAGAAACATAAAACTTAACCTTATTAGGAACAGCCGTGTTTACCTGTGTTACGTAATTAACTGTCTACTTTACGTATGATCCTATTAACATGATGTAATAAGTTAGTCAAGCAAAGGATTTTATTATTCGAAAAATATCTGAATCTCGATACTTTAGTTAGCCATTGATTATTCTGCCAGAAATATGTTCATTTTATCATAAAATCACAAATGGTTGTCGTTTCCAGATTTTCATCCAAATGGCCCAAAAATTACACCATGTCGAAGTGAATTTATATTGCAGAAGGGACAAAATATTTCATTTACATGCAGAGGGAAAACTAAAGTTGAATTTAAACAACAAGAAACACCGGAAGAAATGATTATAAATACACCAAGAACAGTGAATAATATAATACCTGATTCAGATTACCCTTTTGAAACTATTTTAACTATAGATAATGTCGATGAACATCATATAGGCTTTTACGCATGTTTCGATGACGTCGACACTAACTATATTTTAAATAATCTCGTAGAAGAACCAAAAAACACTGAACACGCCTCGTTTATTTACATTTACGTTGACGGTGAGAAAATACAGTACATACGAATGTTATGATGTAATTCAAAGAAAAAAATGTCACTGATCTAGTAAATCTTTTAGGTACTGATAGTTTGATTGCACCCATGAGGGAAGTTGTTGTACCTCGAAACTGTTCTAAAGTTGTAATAGAATGTAGACCAACGACCCCAGATGTCGATGTCACTCTTAAGTTGGTATGTATTAACAAATGTTACGGCAGTTTAGTGTACATTGTACTCTTAAAAATCAATCTTGAGTCATAGGATAATTAAATTATACAACAGATTCTCATGATAATATAATTGCTTTGCGTTATTGCTTTCCGTTCATGTAAGATAAGCAAGTGATAATACAATACTATTGTAAGGATTGCATGTTACTTGAAAAATAACGCTTGTTGCTGATTGAGTCATTAAAGCATGAAAATAATCAGATCATGGTGTAGTTTAACAACATTTTAATATTCAGGATATTCCAGAGGAATTTTCATTTCACTATAATCCAAAAATTGGGTTCATACCTGACAATGATATCCTCTCAGACGATCAAATTATTGGTATCATATTATGTGATTTTGTAAGAGAAGAAAAAACGGCTGATGCACACATATTACTTTCAAAAAGTAGGTGAATTAGCGATGTCTGATCAAACTGTTTTAGCTAGATTTACGAGAAAATGAACTGAATCATAAAAACATTTAGATGATTATTTAATGATATTCACACTTTTCTCGTGATCTAGGATTTAATGTTTTTCGATTTTATGGTTGCTATATAGATGTATAATAAGATATGAAAACGCCAATCATAAAACAGGAAAACATTATATTTACTCATCCAAAAATCCCGACTAACCATTATTATCTGTATTATTTATTGGTAATAATTACTAGAACTCGCAACAAGAGAAACAAGACCTAAAATACTATAAAAAGATTGGATTTGTTATGAATTCGTGCGGTAAGTCCGGTTTCAATTGCACCGGACTACGGCCTGGATATATTCCTACGTCGAAAAGCATACGTAGTAAGTAGCGCTACTATATTGATGTCACCTAACAAGGTAGCGAAATGTGATGGTTTTATTCACTGGAATGGTTTAAGTTTTCAATGTTTTGTGTTTACTAGCTTGAAGCTTGACTTCTTTTCTATTTCTATCCTTTTTGGTTCCTACACGAACTTGTTTTCTTTTGCATGTCAATGTCTTTGTATTATACACTAACATACTAAAACCGCTATACTGTTTTTCTATATTATTTTAGTTATTTATGTGTATTAAAGCAAATCTCGAGATTATATTGATCTTTTATTCAAAATAATTTCGGATTTATGAAGATAAATATATAGAGAGTTGAAGAAAAAATCGAATAATGTATTATTACATTTAAAAAGTAAAGTATTATATAATGTAATAAGATTCCGAGATATTGTAATTGAAATTTATTTACAATCATACATTATTTTCAGATATAAAAAAACCTCCGAAACCGAGAGTTACTGGTGGTTCAGATAAGTTTTTGGAAGGTGAAACATTCACAATTAACTGCAGTGTACCTTATAACCACAAGCAGATTATTAACTTCGAATGGTTATACCCTCCCGGCGTGACTGAAGTAAGTTCCTTACTAAATTATGCAACAATAACTAGATATTTTCTTAGTTATGATTTTGAATATTTCAAGACATATTTTTGTTTTTTTTGCAAGATAGATAAACGAGCCTATGGCCCACCTGATGCTAAGCGGTCACCGTCGCTCATGAACCTCTGCAATGTCAGAGCAAAGAGGGGTCGTTATCTATCACCTACTCATACAGGACTTTTCTTAACCTTGGTTAAAGAGGGACATATCATGTTATTGGAAGAAACAAGATTAAAATGAGATTCAACTATGAAAAAACAAATAATTACTATTGTATGAAACATTTTTCTGTGAATTCCTAACTATACGGATATAATTTGAAGTTTAAATAAATGTCGTATGATTAACTATTAATTTATAGGATTCAATTGAGGTCAAAAATAATGGAACTTTTATAGAAGGTTCAAGAGTTTACAAGAATATTATTATTAAAAATGCAACGAAAAAACATGGTGGAACATATACATGCAGATTATGGAACACTTGCGGTGTAGAAAAGGCGAAATTTACGAAAAAATTTCTAGGTAATAATATTTTGTATACGCTTCTATTAAATAATATATTGTAATAATATTTTAAAAATTTAGAGTATTTTGATGTTATTTCCATGTTTTATGCTTGATTTTATTAACCTATCTACGAGTAAGTGATCAGATTAATATTAATAAAAAATTGTCAACTACAGAATGATTTTATCATTATTATTATAACCATCTCAGAATATTTAATATTTTTACAGATGAACCTTTTTTGGAACTAAATGATATATCCGAGGGTAAACTTAAAGAAATTGAAAATAGGTCTGTGAATATTTTAATTGAAATTTCAGCGTATCCTCCCGTCGAAAGATTCCATTTGTAAGTAAATAGTACTATAGTTTTATACTTAAAATTAATTGATATATTTTTTTTTCTGCTGGTAACATTTACGATATTCATTTATCTTCTTTTACTTTTTAGTTTGAAAAACGGTAAATATTTGCCATCAAATGATTTAAAATACCACGTATCTACTTTGACAAATGGAGATCCAAACTTAATGATAAAAGATCTTACTTTGAACGATATTGCGAATTATACTTTAGTGGCAAACAATACATATTTAAATAAAACTTATAATGTTGAACTTTGGGTTTCAGGTGAGTTTTATTACTTTTACAAAACAAGTCATATTAACAACAGATTTTCAGTTGAATTAAAGATTATTAGAAGCTTTATATTTTATTTAAAAAATATTATTTTACAGCCAAACCTATAGTTAAAATGGTGAATAACAAGATTATAAAACGTCTTGTAAACACGGAAATGAATTTTGTATGTAAAGTGGATGGATATCCATTACCTGACGTGACCTGGATTTTTTCCGATGGTCAGGATAACCATAAACTAGTAAGTATTTCCGCAATATAGTTTTGATAAAATATTTAAAAAATTACATCAAAAATGTACATGACCCTGAAATCACTTATACAATACCTATAATAAAAACATAAGATTAGCAAAGCTGCTTCATATAAGTATGTATAACATAGCTTAAAAAAAAAACCTTCAATTTATTCAGAAAATTTTCAATAAATTTAACTGGTCATCAACTGTTTTAGCCCTCTACAAGTTTTGAACAAGAATCACTGTATAAAAAAACTGAACACCTCAAAATAAATGTGCAAGAGACTGGTATTGTCAAATGTGAGGCTATAAATGGGATGGGAAATCATTCAGACTTCAGCGAACTGTTCGTTTACGAAATAAACAATGGATTTGGTATACTAGATCTTCAAGAAAGTTGGTATTCAGAAAATAATAGTGTGGAAAAAAAATGTTACGCTTCCATTTACGACTACGACGATGTTGATTGGTTAGGAAGCGACGGTATTATGTTAAATGGTTTAGGTGAGTAATCGTAATTATAAATATAGTTGCTGGCTTATATTTATTTTGAATAGTTGTTCATTCGCAAGGCAAGAGAACTTTTGATTCAATGTTTAAGCCAAGTGGCCTATAGACTCTTGGCTATGACTATGGCTCTTTGACAACGACTTGTCTTGATTACTTTCATACACAGACACAGAATGAATATACGAAAAGCTTCATACTAATCGTTTGTCATGAATGCATTATTCATTATATGAAATTAATGTACTTAATTAACTTAATATATCTATTAATAAAGCAATTACTTTATAGTTTTACTGTTTTTTATTTCAATGATAAATAACTTGCTGTATTTATGGTTGCAGTTGAATATTACAATAGTACATTTTCGCATGTTGCTATATTGAAATTCGACCCAATTTCATTGGAACAAGCAGGTACCTACACGTGTCAAGCTACAAAAAAGAATTCCACTGAATCGGTAACTGAAAATATCACCATAACTGTTGCAGGTAACTTTTCATAATATAAATAGATTAACATTTTAAGATGACATTTAATTTTTATTTCTACGCAATTTTAAGTTTAATGAACGTTAAAGACTTTTGTAATTTTGTATTTAATATAAAGAAAAGCCATTCGAATAAATGATAAAACGAATTCATATTAATTCTAAACAAAATAATAAAGTAAAGTTAGGTTATTTCATTTATCATATTATTTATTACTAGTTGACTCGCGCAACTTCGTCTGCGCCGAAAAAAAAAATTAGGGGTGGACTACCTCTAACATTTAGGGGATGAAAAATAGATGTTGGCCGATTCTCATAGGTACCGGATAAGCACAAAAAATTTCATCAAAATCGGTCGAGCCGTTTCGGAGGAGTTCAAGTTCGAACACCGTGACACGACAATTTTATATATTAGATATATATTCATATTATCTCTAGTTAACAGAAACAGCCAATCATAATAATGTTTGCATTTCTTAAAATATTTATAAAGGCACCAAAATTATAATCCTCAAGCTTGAAAATTTTTGATAACATGATTGAGTCGGTATTGACTTATAAAATATTTTTCCTTGTAGATATAAAGCCTCCGATTATTCAAGAACCGACTTTGGATGTTGAAGAAGCAGTCACGGAAGAACGATTAGTAGAATTGTATTGTAAAGCTGAAGGCGTTCCTCGGCCAACCATCGAATGGTATAAGGTATGCTAAACACAGCTGAATAGTGCCTTGAGAAATAAAATGTAGATGTGAACAGAAAAATACAAATTTGTATATTTTTAACAATCCATAATTGTATTCCTAATTACTTTAAATGAATAATAAAAGTATAGTATTGAAGTAATTGGAGACAAATATTATTTTCAGAATGGTGAACTTATTTCTGATAATCCAGAATATAATATAATTACCAAATACATTAATAATACGATTGTGAATTCAACTATAGAAATTGAAAAAATGTTCGAACAAGACGCCGGTAAATATGAATGTGTCGTGACCAATAATATCGGGCCAGATTTGAGAAGAACTTACTTCCTCGCACTGAAAGGTATTTTTATATTTTATTTTTATAACCTTTTTTTTGCACGATCGATAAACGAGCTTACGGCCCACAGAAGAAGAAGAATGGGTAACTTAAATAAGTTACGCTGTGGTCCGAGTGCAATCTTGTGATTATGTAAATTACTTAAATTTATTATTACACATTTTTATTATTACGAAAAGTGGTCCTAATTATTATTTATATTACAGCAGAGAAATCATTTGCACCTTATGTCATCGCTGCTGTAATAATAATTATCATTCTAATTGGAATAATATTATATTTATACACATGGAAACTTAAGAAACAGAGGCAATTAAAAAAAGCTGGTCTTGCAAACTTCCTGGATGGTAACAAGAAATCATTCAATCCTAAATTAGGGATTGATGAACAAGCAGACCTGTTACCTTACGATAAAAAATTTGAATTTCCACGCGAGAAACTAGAGTTAGGTAAGTAAATAAAAAACTAAACAAAAACTGTACTACAGTATTGATAAATGTAGGTACAATATCAGTGTAATAATGATAAATGTAATAATTACTTTATAATATTGTATTAATGTAAAATTTTATAGGAGAGCAATTGGGTGCTGGAGCGTTCGGTGTAGTTTACAAAGCTCAGGCTCGTGGCATCATCAACGCTGAAGTGACAACTCCTGTCGCCGTGAAGATGGTCAAACGAACGGCAGATAACATGTACATTAAAGCTTTGGCTTCGGAGCTAAAAATAATGGTGCATCTCGGAAAACACGTCAATATTTTGAATTTATTGGGAGCTTGCACAACAAATATCGCTAAACGTACGTTAATTATTATTTTTAAATGAGTTATTTCCAAACATTAATTATCTGGTAGCATTTAAAATAATATTTTGAAAGATTTTTTACATGTCGAACACGATAATAATTTTCAAATCCATATTACACAAATAATTAATTATTTATCACAAGCAACATTAATCAATTGTTTTACTAAGGCATTTGTTTTATTTTATTTGTTTAAAATTTCAACAATTAATTAAATTCTTTGGCATTACACCGCAGTAATCAAGAATACTTGCTTGTAAACTGAGTAATGCTAACAAACGGGAATAAACTTTGAACGAATACCAAATGCATCGTCATAACAACATTAGCTCGTTCTCAATTCCTCAATTTGTTTACAATTCCAGGCGAGCTGATTGTTATAGTCGAGTACTGCAAGTACGGTAACATACACAACTACATGCAGAAGCATAGAGAAGTATTTATAGATCAACTCACCGACAACGCGGACAAGAATTTTGGGAAAATTAACAAAGGATTTTTGAACAGCGTTGGTTCTACGGGGTCAGTATATATTGTATAGAATGTAGTCTTAAGTTTAACTGAATGTCATAAAGCACTAAAGGTCATAATCCTCTATAATAAATAAATTTTGCAATTATTATTAAAAATATATTTAATTTCGTACATTTTGTACTGCGTAATCGAATATTTTAATTAATATTATACCAAGTTTTCTCTTTGGTAGCTGATGAGATTAAAAAGTTTTATTAATAAGAATAATATGTTTCATGTGGATGTAAGAACGTCGAAAAATAAAAAGAAATGTTAACTAGGTGAAATGTAGTTGTTCGTGTCTGCAGTTAAATTGGTGATATTTTCATTCGGTTCTATTTTTATTTGATTTCCAGGACACATTCCGATTATTTCAGTTCAGGCAACACAAAAGATACTGATCATTCGTTGCTCGACTCTGGCAATACCAACAGGTCCTGCAGAAAAGGTATTATTTTAATTTTTATCAATGTAAGTAAGTTAAAGTAATCGTTTGTAGTCGTTGGGTTTCTGAATCTTCCAATTTACTATTTCCAACTATTCCGTATTTGAAATAAAAATAAAGGTAATTTTTTCAAACAATTTTAATTGTTCCAAGAATCAATATAAGCAATGTTCATCATATTTGTCACCACAACTAATATTTTTCCTTAAGTAAAAACCAAACACATGCCTCAATGAACCTAACAAAATCAATTAGAAAGTAGGTCAATTAGAGAAACGTGAAGTGTTATTTACATTCCCAGATTTATTGTTTATATCGAATATCATATTATTATGTATTTAAATTATCATATAAACTAAGCCACGGAAAACCAAGTTGAAAAATATTTTTCCTATTTAGTAATTTAATACAACCATACCAACAATGTCTTATATATAGTTTTTAAAAACGTGAAACCAGTGCGAGTGGTTCCAATTATTCATACGTCGGCCACTCAAATATAAAACGGTTTTTGACCGACTTCCAAAATTTAAAAGGAACTTTTATACATTACTTTTTTATTAATAACCGATGTTAATAATTCTTGGTATTTTTAAACTTGCTCATTTTGACATTGTTTTAAAAGAAATGAAATTGCCCAAGAGCTAGTATTTTTGGGTGGGTATTTGAGGCAAGCTGAAAACTTGTTCCATAGTTCTCTTGATATATACAGGGTGTTATAATCCGATGAAACAATACTTTCACAGCAAATAGTATACTTGATGTAAAAGCCATAAGTTATAACTAATCAAAACTACGTGTTAATTTTCTATTAGTAGGAGTTTATTATAGTACGGAACTCTAAAATTGCGATCGGATGCGCCTGTGTGCGTGAAAATAGCATATAGATATAGCACGCTACATGTAGGTCAGGGTAGGGTTGTCAAAAATAATACAAAATAATAATTTTTCAACTTTGTATGGGAAAATAAAGTCATTATCTCCGTTTCAAAAGTATGTGTACTGTACTGTACTGTACTGTAACAACCCATTACTACCCACTGCTGAGCTCAGGTCTCCTCCGAAGAGGGGTTAGGCATAGGTTAGGCAAAGTATGTGTATATGATTTGAAATGTGATATAGATTAAGCCCTTAAAGTATTGTTTCACCGAGCAACAACACCCTGTATAGTTGATCCGCAACTCAGAACTGCAAACCTGGCTGCTAAGTAGCGGGGCTTAATGGACTCATCATTTTTTTAAAGTAGCGGCAGAAAGCCCCAAAGAAATTACATGTATTTTTGGGAATACTATATTTTTGTCGTAAATGATGCATATTATCTACTCAAAAATGCCTCTAGCTCTAGCCAAAAATCCGACTATTTTTTTTTTGTAAATTATTTGCATAGTAGATAGTTTTATGTTAAATTCAATGAATTATTGATAATATTCTTAAATATGATTCCAGTATCAGAGGGCTATGTTCAGCAAGGATGGCAAACCAGATATGAGGGTGACTACAACTATGAATTTCACCAACCACGGCCGCTCACCTCGGGCCATCTACTTGGATGGGCCTTCCAAATAGCACGAGGAATGGAGTATCTAGCTAATAGAAGGGTACTTTGTTCTTAATTACATATATATTAGTTAACTTATTTTTTACATTACGTACTTTAAAAATAACCACATTGTTTTCCGGTTGGCGCACAATAATTTAGATCAACGTGATGCTTGAACGTTTTCGACCCGAATCGAAGAATCTGGACTCTACATATTATATTATAACGATAACTAAGTCCAATTCTCAAAATTAGGAATTTCCAAGTTAAGATTTGTGCTTCCCTTAACAAATACAATGTCATGTTTCAGGTTCTCCACGGAGATTTGGCAGCCAGAAATGTTTTGTTAGCAGAAGATAATGTAGTAAAGATTTGCGATTTTGGTCTCGCAAGAAGCATGTACAACAACGAGGAATACCAAAAGAAAGAGAACGTAAGTTGTAATTTATTAATACGTAATGTTTATGAATATGGCTTTTTTTCATAACAAATGTAGGTACTGGTAATCGGTGAAATGATTTAATCATCAATACAGTTAGTAAATCACATTGAGTATTTATTACTTAATATGTATTCAATGTGTATGGCTTCTTACTATCTAGATCAGGTGGATTGACAATATCATATCTCTCTCTTTCTCGAATGATGAAAGCCGAAATGTAACACTTATAGATGGGGTCTACAGTTTTAAAGAGTATTAAATTCTTATTTCAGGGTCCTCTTCCTGTGAAATGGTTAGCCATAGAGTGCATGGTTGACAGGATATTCTCAACTCAGTCAGATGTTTGGTCCTACGGGATAGTGCTTTGGGAGATGTTCTCCTTAGCAAGAACGCCATACCCAAACATAAGCCCGACAGATCTGCTTCGATGGCTCTCTTGTGGGTACGTTGCTTATATCTCTTAATATTTGTTTTAAAATACATTATTTTATGATAAGTAATGTCTGCATGATGACTTTAAGCCAATTGATTGATGAAAGTAATAACTAATCAATTTAAGAAAATTGATTAGTTATTACTTTGCTTTTATGATATTCGTTTGGTAAATCATATTAACCAAGCAATGCCAATTAATACTATATTTTTAAGTAATCGATATTGTTTAACATTTCAGTAATCGATTAGAAAAGCCACCGTTTGCCGATGACCGTCTCTACGACGTGATGCTGCGATGCTGGCATCAGAAACCAACAATGCGACCTTCCTTCACAGAGCTGCAGGAAATATTAGGAAACTTCCTTGAAGATAACGAAAGAAACGTAATAACATTGAATTATCATTATAATTTTGATAAAATAATATTTAGCTTTAAATTTTTGAGTAGATAAACGTGGTTCTGATGTGTATAACGTAAGATTGATTGAATGATAGTGTTTTTTTTTATACCTGTGGTACCTGAACGTAGCGACTTTCTACTAAGAAATTTTATCAGATTCACGGATTTCCTATGACAAATTTACATACAATAAGCCTTGTATTTTAATTATTTTCCAGCGTTATCTTGATTTGAACGCGCCGTACAATGAAATGAATGCAAATCAGATGCAAGGAGAAGATTATCTCGCGATGGTCTGTGCACCGGACTACAACAATATTGTAACACCCAACTATGTCAATATGACACAGAGTTTCTTCCCCTCTACTCCTAGTGCGAGAAGTAAGTTTCTTTTAACCTTTGAGATTTAAACAACATTTGTGAATTTATTTCATCGAGTCCTTTGAAATATTTTTTAGTAATGTAGCTGCTCTTTAGTTGTAATAAAATTAGATATATTATAGTTTTGAGGCCATCGATACTTAGTCGTACAATCTTTTGATAACAATATTAAAAGTTTTAAACCTCATTATCATATATCAGTCATTATTTTTTAATTACTAAAACAATTCGTTAGCAACCTTACGTGTTTTTTAATAGTTCGATAGTACTGTTTAATTTTTGACTACAAACCACACACTTTACCTAAAAAAGGAACTGATTTCAATTAATTAAATTTCAAGCAGCTGAAGTTGAAAAAGGTAATATTTTGGTATTAATATGAAAGTGTATGCCTCACGATGACATTTCCTACTTCAAACGAGGTTTGAAAAAAGAATCATGACAAATAGCGTTCTTCATGTGTTTACTATTACTACATGTCATATAGGTAACTCATATAGATCACTGCAGGCTAAACGAAGAAATTAAAACATATTGATAGTTTTAAACTAAATAACAAACAAGTTTATTCCCTTTTATCAGACGAAATCGCTAACACTACGCTGTGAACACACGTCGACACGGTAAAAGCATGGCAACGTTTGTCAGTTGGTTTTATGAACTCGATGTTACTAACAAAAATAACTCGTTTTGACGGAATGCACACTTTTTTACTTAGGCCAGTAACATGCCTTGTTACGTGTACACTGAATAACAACTTAGCTATTGGTTTGATCTATCTCTCTATCGATTTCTTAAAGAAAATTTTAGTATTTTTCTGAGTGTGTAAAGCTGTTGTGCGGTATTGAAATTGTCTAATTTAATGATTCCACAATTTCAGATCCAGAGGGCTACTTGCCAATGAGTCCTACGTCAGGCCAAACTTACACAACACACGATACTAAGTTTGATTTCGATTCTAAGAAGCTCAACCCCAGAGAATCGGAAGTCAGCAATGTCGGTTCGGCAGTGACGCCGCTGTTAGATTTGAACAATTTACCAGCAAGAAGTGGTTCGGAATCGGATCAAGAGAACCACATCTCGGTATTCCCTGACAAATGTGCTGTTACGGACAGAAAATCTGATGAAGTTTTTGAAATGAAACTAGCGAACGCGAAAAATGCACAAGATAACAGTGCGGTGACGAATCCTACCTACTATACGATCGATGTCGAAAACGAGAAGAAGCCAAAAGAAATTACTAACTCCTACGTTAATTTTCCTAACGGATCGATACAGCTAAAATAATTACTAAACATCGTAAAAGCTAATTTTATTTGGATCTCTATGCTTTTGTTGTTTTCTTTTCGTCTCTAGTTAACTCCAACTATTAATATAATTAGGAATGAATTGGCTTTAAGTGTAAGAATTTTGGCTTAAGTCTGTGTATATATTTAGTGTTATAGTGTGAAGGCTATGCTGTCACGGATATAATATATGTAATTCTAATGATGGAACAGAATACTAATACTACAATGAAGCTAAGCTCATGCAAATTGTAGGTACTATGTTACATTACATTGTTAAAACGTTGAAGTTTTGAAACAACAAGGGAACAGTGCATTTTATTTTCATTTATTTTTTTCAAATGCTAATGTATTTTAAGTGTTTGTTCTTCAAGCACGTTTTTAAATCCTTTGTATAGTATTAGTATTCTGTGAAAATGTGTCTCAGTGAAGTTTAATGCTGTTCAGCTGTTTTATGTTATTACTAGTTTGAATGTTATTTGTATGATGAATGAGAAATTACTGTTAGTTTTTTTACCCCACCACTATTTTTTAATTTATATACTTTATTATATTTCATTCCTGAATGATTATTTGGTGCCATGATTGTAGAGAAAGTGATTGCCATAATTCGTACACATTTCGACTTGATATTTCCAAAATCTGATAATGTTATAATTTATTTTTAAATGTAAAATACTGCATATTATAGAAATTTTATACTCATAAAGGAGATTGACAAATTTGTTAACAAGTCAATATTGGTCTAGTCTGGTTGGAAGAGAAATATATATTTTAATATTATATTCCATTGAAAATAAAGTTATTTTAAATAAGTATAGTATAAAATTTGTTAAGTTTTATTATTTCCAAT
The DNA here is from genome assembly GCA_030269945.2 of Trilocha varians. NCBI lineage: Eukaryota > Metazoa > Arthropoda > Insecta > Lepidoptera > Bombycidae > Trilocha > Trilocha varians. The sequence goes on along the minus strand of AP028265.1, from coordinate 7,134,921 downwards.
CTTATTGCATTGATTAATGTTTACCAGAAAAGTATGGATTTAATAAATAAATGTGATATTAAAACAGAATTTCTATTTTAATTTTCTTTTACCTTTTTTTTTATATTGCAACGTAGATAAACGAGCATACGGCCCATCTGATGGTAAGCGGTCACCGTCGCTCATGAACCTCTGCAATGCCAGGGCAAAGAGGGGCCGTTATCTATCGCCTACCCATACAAGACTTTTCTTAAAACTCGTTTAAAGAGGGACATGTCATACATATCTTTTACCTTTTGAGATCTTAAAAACTGTTTTGCAATAAAAACTACGAGTTCGGACAACAACAATTTTAGCCACCTACCCCGAGAAAAACTAGCAAGAACAGCGGACATGGACTTTTTTTATTATTATAAGGAAGCAGTGTATTAGTTAATAGTGTTTTGCAACAACAAACAATATTTAAAAAAGAAAGACATGCCCGCTGAGTTTCTTGCGCCGATTTTTCTCAGGACGGAGGCGTAATTTTGGCAAACTTCGCAAAAAGAGTAGGTACTATTTTTTTTGTTTTTAATTTATTTATTTTGACGTTCAAATTGTATTGGTATATTGTACATATGTGTTCTGTATCTACTATTATTTCAAAAATAAATGCTGTGACTTTGAATTTACCAAAATAGATTTTCCTTAGGCAAATTCTTAACGAAATTTTTATAAATAGTAATCATAAAAGCAGATAATCACTCGATGTGTCACCAACGTGTATTTTTTTCCTATTGTGGCAAGCTTACCTATGTGCTTACCGTCGCTCATGAACATACATACACTCATATTATGTTCAAGGAAGTACATACGTAGAAGCGTAATAAAATAACTGTATCATATTTCACAATTTATTATGAAAATAATAACAAATTCTAACTTTTGTTTTATCAGTTAATAATTTATAATATTATTTTTATTCTTAAAAAATTCCTCTCATAAAGCTATCAGCTATAGCTTCTATTCCGTCAGCAGCCTGCAAAAAAGCAACAACTAAAAAATCGAAATATTATTTAGAACATAATGGTAATGAGGTAAACTCAAAGAACAAAAGATAAAGTAAAAAATTAAATATGTTTTGCAGACTACAAAGTTAATTTTATGAAATAAGTATCTGTATATAAATATAACTAGCTGCCACGCACAACTTCGCCTGCGTCGAAAAAAAAACTAAATGTTGGCCGATTCTCATAGATACCTGATAAGAACAAAAACATTCATCAAAATCGGTCAAGCCGTATCGGAGGAGTATGGCAACGAAAACTGTGACACGAGAATTATATATTATACTAGCTGCCCCACGCAACTTCGTCTGCGTCGAAAAAATAAAAATAAAATTAGGGGTGGACTACCCTTAACATTTAGGGGGATGAAAAATAGATGTTGGCCGATTCTCATAGATACCGGATAAGCACAAAAAATTTCAACAAAATCGGTCAAGCCGTTTCGGAGGAGTTCAAGTTCGAACACCGTGACACGAGAATTTTATATATTAGACTAGCTGCCCCGCGCAACTTTGTCTGCGCCAATCTCAATTAAATGTCAACTATTCGATTTTTTTCTCGCTGTAAATACCAACCTTGAACTTCATCGAGAATTTAAAAAAAACAACAATTTCTAAAATAAATATAGCCTAAGTTACTCCTTATAACATAAACTATCAGTCATTGAAAGTCAGCCCGTCCGAATCGGTCTAGCCATTCCAGAGATTAGCCTGACAGACAGTGGCCACCTTCCAGCTCCATCATCAGACCTTGACATTCATCCTCTACGCAAAGAACTCATAAAGACGCTTCATTAGAGTCTAAACGCGATGAGGTTATCTTGCTTATTGACAGAGTTCCCATAGCCATCTTCCAGCTCCATCATCAGACCTTGACATTCATCCTCTACGCAAAGATCTCATCAAGACGCTTCATTAGAGCCGGAACACGATGAGGTTATCTTGCTTAATGACGGAGTTCCCATAGCCACCTACCAGCTCCATCATCAGACCTTGACATTCATCCTCTACGCAAAGATCTCATCAGGACGCTTCATTAGAGCCTGAACACGATGAGGTTATCTTGCTTAATGATGGAGTTCCCATAGCCACCTTCCAGCTCCATCATCAGACCTTGACATCCATGCTCTACGCAAAGAACTCATCAAGACGCTTCATTAGAGCCTAAACACGATGAGGTTATCTTTCTTAATGACGGAGTTCCCATAGCCACCTTCCAGCTCCATCATCAGACCTTGACATTCATCCTCTATGCAAAGAACTCATCAAAACGCTTCATTAGAGCCTAAACACGATGAGGTTATCTTGCTTAATGACGGAGTTCCCATAGCCACCTTCCAGCTCCATCATCAGACCTTGACATCCATGCTCTACGCAAAGAACTCATCAAGACGCTTCATTAGAGCCTAAACACGATGAGGTTATCTTTCTTAATGACGGAGTTCCCATAGCCACCTTCCAGCTCCATCATCAGACCTTGACATTCATCCTCTACGCAAAGATCTCATCAGGACGCTTCATTAGAGCCTGAACACGATGAGGTTATCTTGCTTAATGATGGAGTTCCCATAGCCACCTTCCAGCTCCATCATCAGACCTTGACATCCATGCTCTACGCAAAGAACTCATCAAGACGCTTCATTAGAGCCTAAACACGATGAGGTTATCTTTCTTAATGACGGAGTTCCCATAGCCACCTTCCAGCTCCATCATCAGACCTTGACATTCATCCTCTATGCAAAGAACTCATCAAAACGCTTAATTAGAGCCTAAACACGATGAGGTTATCTTGCTTAATGACGGAGTTCCCATAGCCACCTTCCAGCTCCATCATCAGACCTTGACATCCATGCTCTACGCAAAGAACTCATCAAGACGCTTCATTAGAGCCTAAACACGATGAGGTTATCTTTCTTAATGACGGAGTTCCCATAGCCACCTTCCAGCTCCATCATCAGACCTTGACATTCATCCTCTACACAAAGATCTCATCAGGACGCTTCAGTAGAGCCTAATCATGTTTGGCTGGGTTGATTTGGATGGGACTTTCAATGGCCGAGCTTAAGTAATAAAGACTAAATTTTTTTTTCAGTTGTAGGAAATCACCGGATATGTGGGAGTTGAACCGCACTGAAACCTCCAACCGCTCACTCATCGTCCAAACCCCGGCTGAGGCCAGAACTCAGCACGGGGCTTGTAGGGACGGCGCGACGCGTTATGCGCTCGGCACTCTTTCCAGTCGAAATACGAATTACTCAATATGATTGGTTCCGCCGGCCACTTTAGTCAGAGCTCCAGTTGCGACGATTCACCATATAAATTGGAGATCTCTTTATGTTGGCCTCTCCGAACGTAATACCCATCGACGTTATTTCGCTTATAACTTTTTTAATACTGAACCGATTTTGATAAAACAACGACTAAATGTTAAGTGAGACTTGCCATAATACATTACAAGAAACCCCAACTAAATTGGTTCAGCCAGTTCGGAGATTAGCGTGCACAAAGATACAGACAAACAGACAAACAGACAAACAGACAAACAGACAAACAGATAAACAGACAAACAGACAAAAAAAAATCTAATTGCATTTTTGGCATCAGAATCGATAACCAAACACCCCCTGCTAGTTTTTTTTTTGATATTTTCAATGTACAGAATTGACCTCTCTACGATTTTATTATAAGTATAGAAGATATAGATAGATTAGATTTATTGAGTGCAAACAAAAGAATCAAAAAAATTATTAAGTATTTTTGTTCGACAAGATTGATTATGGTCCAGGAGCCATGGTCAATTTTTGTACTTGATTACTATCAAGCTAATTTTCCTTGAGTACTTTTATTTTGATGAGACGCCCAAAAATATCCTATACCAAACTCTCGATTGTGGTAGCTAACAGAGGTAGCAAGGATATAATATGTCGATTTGATGATTCTCAAATATTTATTACTAACTGAATTTTCTTTTGTTATATCTCAAGATAATTATCTAAACTATTTGAAAAAATATTTGTCCTACAAAATCTATGGTTGGATTAAAGAAGTCCCCTCTTTCCAACATGTATCGATAACGAGGTCATCATAAATGATTACTAACCAGCTGATTTTTTTTTTTTTTACTTAATTAATATTTATATAATTTAACAGATAAATTGTCCTACAAATTTCGTGGTACGTTATCCCAGTCCTACGCCTAAAAGTAGTAGTATACTTCCTTGATGTAAAAATAATTGCTATCAAGCTGAATCTTCGTGAATAGCTTGGTTTCGATGAGTCGCCCAAAAATTTCCTATACCAAACTCTCGATTGTGGTAGCTAACAGAGGTAACAAGGATATAATATGTCGATTTGATGATTTTCAAAAATTTATTACTAACTAGGTTTTTTTTGTTAAATCTCAAGATAATAATCTAAATTATTCGAAAAAATATTTGTCCGACAAAATTTATGGTTAGATTAAAGAGTCCCCCTCTTCCAACATGTATCGATAACGAGGTCATCATAAATGATTACCAACCAGCTGTTTTTTTTCTATTTCTTTAGCGTCTCAAAAAAAATTTTGACTTTTTGGTAGATTCCACTCAACGAGAAGTTAAAAAATTAATTATCGTCAATGTAAATCAAACAAAAAATTTACAAAAAAAAAATTTGTTTGAAGAGTATGTATGCAGAATAAATTCATTAAAAACAAAAAATGATCTGAACAAAGGACGGTATGAGTTATTTGAAAAAGGGTATAAAACAAAAAATGATAATGAAAAAATTTTAAAACATAAAATCGTAGGATATGATCCTTCCAGTTTGCCACCAACAAAAGAAGAATTGTTGCAACAAATTAAAAGAACTGTATTCATCTGCAATGTATGGTGTAATGCACACATGCGATGCCCCACGGAAAAATTGCCAGAAAATTTTGGATGGACAATAATTGATGGTAAATATGAATATTATTGGTTTGATGGTCCCCAAAATCCAACATTTGAAGAATCTTCTGACTTACAAGGTACCTATTAATACTATTGTTATTTATTGATTGATAATTCATCTATACTAATACTAGCTGACTCACGCAACTTCGTCTGCGCCGAAAAAAAAAAATTAGGGGTGGACTACCCCTAACATTTAGGGGATGAAAAATAGATGTTGGCCGATTCTCATAGGTACCGGATAAGCACAAAAAATTTCATCAAAATCGGTCGAGCCGTTTCGGAGGAGTTCAAGTTCGAACACCGTGACACGACAATTTTATATATTAGATTATAAAGAGGGAAGATTTGTTTGTTTGTATGTTTGTTTGTTTGTTTGTAATGAATAGGCTCCGAAACGACTGGACCGATTTCAAAAATTCTTTCACCTTTGGAAAGCTACATTATCCCCTAGTAACATAGGCTATATTTTATTTTCAAAAAAATTAGGGATCGTATGAAAATATCGAATATGTAACACAAGGTGAATAATCGAAAACCTATTTATGCGTACGCTGCAAAAACTATTGACAGTAGAACAAAATGATGAAGTACGGGTTTTTTGGTCTTAGCAAGACAAACAAAAAAGTCTGCGACAGCATATATCTAACTATCCTATTTATGTTATGTATAATTATTATGTATAACCGCTTTTATGTTTAGCAAAATAATATTTCGTCCCAAGATTGAATTTAACGTTAAATGAGTATCGTCATATTAACCCTTATCCAAATTAAGTATTATGTTATCAAGAGTATTAATGTAGAAGTAAATTACTTTTTGTTTTATTCCAATCGGACTTTTCGTTTAGGAGTTATGACGAGTATAAAACGCAATGAATATGTGGATTGTAAATGCTCCTCGGACCGCGCAAATAATAATGCGACCGCATTGCGAGTACTGTTTGAACCCCTTTGTAACGCAGACGAAGTTGCGTGGGTCAGCTAGTTATTATACAAATTACTTAATTTTTTCATGTTATTACAGAGTTAGATATCACGAGTGAGGAAAGTGAAATAGATGAAGATGATGGCGAAGATTCTGAAGATTTATCAGATGAGTCTGATGAAGATTAACTTTATATATATATATATATATTATATAAGTATATATGTATAAATACACATATTTTTGTACCTAAGTATCTAAAAAACAAAATTATTTAAATTTAAAAAACATTTTTCCACTGTATCTCAGGTTACAAATAGGAAAACTAAAAAATTACAATTTTTGTCGGACTAGTGATACATACCTGTTTTCTTGTAGGACGTTGTTTCATTTGGGTAAAGAACACACTAACCTATTATATAAAATGTTTGTCCTACAGTTAGTAAAGAGAAAAATGGTCTTGTGGTATTAACAATGTCTGAGCATAGGACCGGGATAACGTACCACGAAATTTGTAGGACAATTTATCTGTTAAATTAAATAAATATTAATTAAGTAAAAAAAAAAATCAGCTGGTTAGTAATCATTTATGATGACCTGGTTATCGATACATGTTGGAAAGAGGGGACTTCTTTAATCCAACCATAGATTTTGTAGGACAAATATTTTTTCAAATAATTTAGATAATTATCTTGAGATATAACAAAAGAAAATTCGGTTAGTAATAAATATTTGAGAATCATCAAATCGACATATTATATCCTTGCTACCTCTGTTAGCTACCACAATCGAGAGTTTGGTATAGGAAATTTTTGGGCGTCTCATCAAAATAAAAGTACTCAAGAAAAATTAGCTTGATAGTAATCAAGTACAAAAATAGACCAGGGAACCTGGACTATTAGATTGAGAATTGTGTATAAATGTCAATTTTGTTTAGCACAAATCAATATTTTCACGAATTCAGTGTTTGATTGTGATTTGTAATTCTTTTTCCAGGAATAAATATTTTATTGTAAGTGCTGATGGGAAGGGATTGGGATTTTTTTTATTTCTGATTTTTACCGAACTCTGGTATATATTTTCAAGTCGATTTCAACCATAATGTAGAGTTTGAACGAATGCTTTTTTGCCATTTTTTTATTTATTTATTTTATATACCTACTTCATGCACAATGCAAAGTACAATGGCGAACTTTATGCCTGAGGCATTCTCTTCCAGTCAACCAAAGGAGGTGCAGAAATAAATGAAGAAGGTTTATGCATCTCCAAGAAATAATTAAAATCTGTGTACATTTGAAAATAATAAATATTTATTATAGTTATTTATATATTAAGTTATCAATACATGTAAATATAGCCAAATAGAGTATGCTATGATATTCAAACTTACTTCCGAAGGTTTTGCTGCTAGTTCAATAGCTGCAGAGGCGTACGCAGTCGCATTTTTAGATACCAAAAGAAAATATACGAGCAAAACAACCAAGATGTTTAAACAGGTGCGTTCCATTTTGTGTACTGTCTGAATGCAATACAAAAAACTCTTTAAATATGGTTCTAGAATGTTTGAGTGACTTAAGCCATAAAGTGAGCGTTTTGTTCTGAACATCCGAAAGTTTGTTTTTTCGTAAGGGGTAACCTCTGCAATGTTAGGGGACAGTGAGGAGCCACTACCTATAGTTGTGTAAATATATAAATAACTAGCTGACCCGCGCAACTTCGTCTGCGTTACAAAGGGGTTCAAACAGTATTCGCAATGCCGTCGCGTTATTTTTTGCGCGGCCCAAAGTGCACCCACATTTTCATTGCGTTTTATACTCGTAATAATTTCTAAACGAAAATTCTGATTGGAATTAAACAAAAAGTAATTTACTTCTACATTAATACTCTTGATAACATAATACTTAATTTAGATAAGGCTTAATATGACGATACTCATTACGAAATATTATTTTCATAAACATAAAAGCGGTAATTGTGACTAAACTATGAGAGTTAGAAATATGCTGTCGCGGACTTTATTGTTTGTCTTAATATGACCTAAAAACCCGTAGTACATCATTTTGTTCTATTGTCAATAGTTTTAGCAGCGTACGCATAAATAGGTTTTCGATATTTCACCTCGTCTTACAAATTCGATATTTTCATACGAATCCCTAATTTTTTTCAAAATAAAATATAGCCTATAACCTCCTCGATAACTGGACATTCCAACAGTGAAAGAATTTTTGAAATCGGACCGGTAGTTTCTGAGATTAGCGCGTTCAAACAAACAAACTCTGCAGCTTTATAATATTAGTATAGATAAGAAATGCATACGTAGAAGCACAATAAATAACACCATTGTATTTTAAAATTTATTATAGTAACAAATTCTAGCTTTGGTTTTATTAGTTAACAATTTAATTTTATTCTTATAAAATTCCTCTCATGATTCCAACAACTAAAGCTTCTAAACCTTCAGCAGCCTGAAAAAAACAACAAATTAAAAATCGAAATAATATCTAGAACACAATGCTTAAATTTTTATATCTTGATAATTATGAGGTACAATTAAAGAACAAAAGACTACTTAAGTAAGAATTTAAATATTATTATGTGGTAGCAGTGAAAATTTTATGAAATATGTGAAGAAATATATGCTAGGTGTAGTTATGTATTAAATTATTAGGTTAGGTGTGATAATGTGTGTAATAAAATATGTTGAATAAACCTACATCTTTGAGAGCTTCAACCAGTCCCATTGGTATGTCCATTATCATCTTTACGAAACTAGCGATCGCCTAGAAATATGTAAAAATACGTTCATTTAGGGATCTTATATTTAAAATGACTTGCTGTTCGTTAGTTTCCCTAAAAGTCGAGAACGGTTGAATTTTATGCTTGGAAATTCAGGGAAGGTTTATACGCTAAGAAAAATTACGGGAACAATCTTATTTATTCCGCCGTTTGTGGCGCAGACGAAGTTGTGCGAGGCAACTAGTACATTATATTATTTATTGAATGCAAACAAAAATGTTTGTATAAAGCACTGTTCGACGAGATTGATAACATTGAGAATTGTGTATAAATGTCAAATTTGTTTAGCACTAATCCAATATTTTCATGAATTCAGTGTTTGCTTGTGATTTATAATGCTAGGAATAAATATTTTACTGTAAATGCTGATGGGAAGAGTATTAATAGATTGGAAAATTTCTCTTTTCAGTAATTTAATCGAACTCTGGTAGGCAGCTATTAGGTAGCAGGTATTTTTCAAGGTTTAAGTCAATTCACTGAATCATAATGTAGAGTCTCAACTATTAAATACTCTTTTTTCTATGTGGGCAGATGACTCACGGGCCTCCTTACCGTCGCTTATGGACCTCTGCAAAATCTAAAGACACTGCGGGGCCTTTAACTACAACTTACCTCCATTGTAAAATCAACATAATTTTAGGAACTAAAATCAAAAGTATAGGTTATTTATTCTTAACAGCCAAACAATATAAAATGAAATTTTAACGATATTCAAACTTACTCCCAAAGGTTTTGCTGCTGGTCCAGTAGGGGGAGGGGCGTACCCGGGCGCTGTTTCATTTTCAGCCGATACCAAAAGAAAATATATGAGCAAAACAAACAAGATGGTTAAACAGGTTCGTTCCATTTTGTGTACTGTATTAATACAAAACAAAAAACTCTTTAAATATGGACCTAGAATGTTTGAGTGACTGAAACCATAAAATGAGCGCTTTGTTCTGAACATTCAAAAGTTTGTTTGTTCGACATACGAGGCCGATTGTACAATAAAATTATAATTTCCATGAAGTTGAAACCTTGTAATGGCTTTGAAAACCCTACCACAGATTAGACTATATCGTAAATTATGGTTGTACTTCTACGTATTCATACATCTACTATAGCTATTGATGTTATATCTTTTTGGCTACTAATCTTTGTAATAGCCGCGTCAATCGCTAGAAAGATACCATATCCAATGTTAAGGTTTAAGTTTATCGTTTCATATTAATTAAACTATCTGTTAAACAAGGAAAACTTACTTTGAGCATAGTTTAAGTTAGGTCAATAATATGAGATCAAATTTTGGTAATGGCAGTTTAAAAACCTCGGTAATTTTTATTTATCTGGTTGAGATATTGATTCCATGTTATTGTGATTATCTGAGATGTATTTGTGATCATACTTTAGTTTAGACCCCATGATATGAATCCCGGTGTACCATTACATTTTCTTCCATGAAAAGTATGTGCTGAAATGGATTGTAATTTTCTCAGGATCACAACGTCCTAATGGACAATATACAAGGTGGATCTGTAACTTTGGACAATCTGATGTGGGGTGAATGACCTGTTGAAATAAACTTAGCACCTTTTTTTTTGGATTATCCAAAGTTACAGATCCACCCTGTATGTTACTATGTTACGTATTATTGAAGTTAACTTATGATCATCTCATATATCGTATTTAAAAAAACAAGTCCCTTTGTTAAGCGTTAATTATAATATTTAATTTTGTCAAGTATTTAATATTTTTATGTGTCGTGTACTTGAATATACGCTTTGTATTTTGTTGCTAAGTGTTTTATTATCCCCCGTGAGTACTTGTCTCATTTAAATTATCTCTGCCTTTGCAGTAGCAAAAAGTGGTGGTGAAATTTAACCAAAAAAACTAAAATTGGTACAGTAGTATTGAATTCGTCTATTATTCGGTTATATTCCATACACATAATTAAAACTCATTGATCCATCTTTCTAACTATCAATATTAAAATATTTGTATGAACCTGTTCCACCTCAAGTCACCAATCGACGGATAGAATTAACACCGCTAACATTAATACCAATTTGTTTAAAGTGTGGAAATTAAAACTTTAAGGATTTAATTATCTTACTATTTAATAATAAATTTTTAATACTAAACCAATGAACTACATCCGAGATGATATCATTCACATCGCCATAGTCCATTTCTCGAAGTCATGAGAGCCGCTTCAGGATTTTTCATTTTCAGAATTTCAGAACTTTTTTATAGAATCTATATGTATTTTTTGGCTTTGTAGTCATACTCGTTTGCAATTATAATATAACAGATATTCTTGAACTTCTGAAATATGTTGATAAAGCACGATCTATAACTCGCTGAATACCACTTATTTGGAAAACATGTTTAATTTCATTTGTACCTAATTATTGTTACAAACATTTTGTAGTACATTTCAAAAATAAAACAAGCCAGTACATTCATTTTCTATATTTGCAAACAAACGAGTCCAGGTTGCTTAAAATATGTAAAACTATTATACAATACTAAACAAAAACAATTATAATTAAATAAATAAAATTAAATAATGGTTAAATGTATAAACGAAAACGACTGAGTGGATTCCAATAGGCATGACACCTAAGAAAGTGATTTAATATAGATTCATAAACATACATCAAGAATCTTTTACTAGATAAGAAGAACTTAAATCTTACTTTATTTCGACTATTGTTTTTTAGACAAAAGTCTGTTTTTGCGAATCCGACTCGGTTCATGGTCAATAAACAAAACTAATGTAATAATGAAAATGGTTCACTTCGCGACAACCTTGTGAATGGCATTCCAATTTTCATTTAGTATTTTTGTTTAGTAGAGTTACGCAGTACACTAGAATCAAAATATTTTCTAAGAATGAAATAACATTAACTACGCTTAGACCCTGCCCAGAAAGCGCGATTTAGAGAGATTTTCTCGAGATACTAGATCAAAGTAGTAGTAAGTAAAGCGCACTTTCTGGGCAGAGTTGTAATATGGCAATCAAATTATTAAAACTATATTATAAAAAGTTCGTTAACTCAGTTACTTAGTCTTTCCTAATAATTATATCATATACTAAAATAAATACCGATGTAGATTACTTTGATTACGATCGCCAAGCGCTTCCAAAGAGAGACTCGAGTGTATCGCCGGTCTGTGATTCCAAAAAAAAACATGATTAATGTGTGCTTCATTAAAAATAAGGAAAATATTCGTACTTTACTTTACCTTTTTACAAGCCACCGCCATAGCCAGGGGTATACCAGAAAAGATTCCTAAGACATTCTTAATGAGCTGTAAAAGAATGTTTGGATTATTATCTTTCTCAGTACGCTGCTCTCAAGTTGCTTTTGATCTTCGATTTTCGTAATACAAAGTAAGTTGGAAATAACATTTAGGCAATTATCTTTACAGTTCTACAAAATTATGTTATAATACAACATTATAATGCTACTATGAGGTAGTAGGCAGCTAATTTATTATTTATTCTACAAAGGAACATTCATTGTTTTATATTTCTTGTATTGAAATGATATTACAATAATATAACTTGTGAAATAAAACAACTCACTCCTCTCGAAGGCGTTGTAGCGGCTACAGGCGCCACTGTTGTTGTTGTGGCATTCCCATCTGTGGCATTCTGACCCAACACAAGCCCAACAACTGTGGCCAACACAACCAACACGCTCAAGTATCGGGGTGCCATTATGTTTCTGTAAACTATTATTACTCGACCAACCTTATATAGGTGAGTTCTTGAAAGAAAATCCGATATTATTGTTTTCGTGGAACAATATTTGTGTGGCACATCTTAAACGTCACATTATCATTAATGAGATGTTAATTAGATTTTCCGAGAAGAACCGAGACTATTTATTGTTAATGTGAGGTTATTTGTTTTTGTTCGAAAGCGCAAGGCTCACTGACGAACAGCTCACTGAGGACGATGACTGAAATGTTTGAAAACACGCAGAATAACCAAACAAAATTATGAATAAATAAAAAATATGAATTAAACAATACGATTTTGCACTACATAAACTCCTTGAAAATTCTGAAATAATATCACTTTACAAATAGCGCTCCTTCGATATTACAATATGGTGTATATTAAAAGCAGAAGTTTTAATAATAAATATTTTCTTCATTTTCCTAGAATAGTATTTGGGTGTTGCCTCTTAATGAAAACAGAATATTTAGTCTTATCTTGAATCTACGACCTTGCAGCACGTACCTAATTTGAGAAAATATTGCAAATGCTTTGTAAATTCAAGATACATGTACTGGTTCTACAGATTTTTTTTAAACTTTATATAACCAAAGTTAGTTGAACAAAAGTAGATTATTTATAAAATAAATTCATTTTTAATTAATGATCAATCAATGAAATAATTTTACATAAATTACCTCATATTTGTCACGACATAACTGTTGTGTGCGTAAAAAATAACAATTCATAGGACACATATTAAGATATGCACAGGTTCTGGCAGTATAATAAAATGTGCGATGAATACGAGCTGATAAGAGCGCGCTTTATGTAGTCCTTTTGATGGTATTGTCAACTGCCACTTTACTGGAAGGCAGTTAAGATTGATACCGCCGTGACCCCGGCGAGGTTTCTTCAAAAGACATGAGGGCCACTCGACCTTTTCGTTCTGAAATAAAACGCATTTTAAATTGTTCTTGTATACTTATGTGTTGATTAAAAAGAAGTAAACTAAATTACACTGACATTTTATAGTGTTGTTAGTAAAAGTAGAATTTTGTTTTTTTTAACCATAGTTTAATTATTTTGATCAAAAGACCATTTTAGGTATTTTACTGAAATTAATTTAGTAGGTTATGTATATTCATTTATTCACATATCTTTTACATTCTATTTAAAAAAAAACATTTACAAGAAAATAAGATTCATAATGAAACTTAATCACTACAAATTTAATCATAAAATGATTGGTTTTTAACCTAGGTCTAACCTGCATCGACATTCATTGATCCAGTATTTTTGGGACGATCTAAAAAGAGCTCGTATCATATAAGCGATGACATATTGAGATAGTTCATGTTATAGCCGAAACATATTCCGATAATATTTTATGATCTGTATTTACAGCACACAGTAAAGTAAAATGAATAGAGACTTAAAAAAACTGTTATGTAGACGAGTACATCTACTGCATTAAGCAAGACCGTATCTAATATAACGAATCACTTTTCTAAAGTCATGTATTTCAAACTAAAAAGTTAAATATAAATAGTTAACTAAATTAAAACAAAAGTACCTACATACTATCATGAATTAATAAAAAAAAATATTCTTAAAACTTTCACTGCCAGTGCTGACCGACACATTTTGAAGAAATATCTGTGCTGTGTTTAAATGAACTAACGCTATACCGTGAACAGTAAATTACCAATAGTAATAAAATAACAATTAATCCTACAAGAAGTTATATCCAACCCTAAAGTTTTTTAGGCTTGGAAATACTCATATTTGAGTACATAATCATATTATGCTTATTACTTACTTTCGTTTGAGTCATCTTTGTCTTGTTTTTCAAGAAAGATAAAAATAAATATCTAAATAAATCTGAAGCATAAGGGTTATGGAGTAGCCAGTGCCCTTCTAACGAACAATCTAACCAGGCTAACAATCATTGTTTTTTTAAATAATATCTTACCTTAATCTCACCTACATCTAAACATAATTTCGAGCTGCATTTAATATTTGTTGTAGTGTGTTCCGTGACGTTATCGAAAAGCCAGAACTGAGAGATTACGACACGTTGACGGAGATCTACACAATTTAAATGAGGAAATGCGGTGAGCGTATTCCGGTGAGGCTGCCACTTCCCGCATCTCCAGAATAAAGCTACGTACAGAGACTCAGGTATCACGTGCTTAGAGCTAGTGCATTGTTAACATAGGTACAGAATAATGCAAATAAAACTGAAGAGTGTTTTGTAGACATAGACATACTTTATTTGCAATAAAAAGGAAACATAACAAACAATTATCTAAAACAATTTTTTACCACAAACCGGCCGTGACTCTTAGTTACGACTTTGGCAAATAAAACTATTAGTACAAAAAAAATTGGTACACAAAGCATTGAGAAAAGCAAAATTCTAGTTAATTCATACAACAGCTTTGCAATTTTTTTTAGATTCTTCTGTTAACTGAAACACATCTACAAAGTAAACTCAGATATCAAATACAGAATTCACTAACTAATAAGAGTATGAAAACAAAATAGTACCTACACAGTTTTTTGTTTGATGTTAACAAAATTTCACCAAATTGAGAAAATTAATTGAAAACAAATAATTATTCCGCCCAAAAACTAGAGCGGTGTTTATTCCGCAGTTCTGGCGTTGATATATAAATAGGGTCGTAACACAATTTGAGCTGTTTCGAGATGCTCCGGGAAATTCAGCGCGCCTTATCCTTTCACGTAGAAAATTAAATGTCTCAGGGTAATATCCGAGGGCCCGCGCCTGGTTTTGGCAGTTGATCTACTGTTGTTCTGCTTGTCTTCCGCGGTCGCCAGGTGAATCTTTAATCCGAATAATTGAAACGTACTTTTTATTCTTGCAAAAAGTTTTCCGAGCGAGATTCTTTGTATTTTGCTGAGATATTTTATTGGCCATTGGTTGTTTTTTTAACACTTGCGCACTCCTTGATGGAAGGTGTTTATTGCTCATACACATAACCTACTGGTTTTAGGCATTATTTTCTTTATGATTATTTTGTAATGAAATAGATTAAAATAATATTTAATTTACACTATTTCTAAACAAGTTCTTTCCACGATTATTTTCAATTGAGCGATCCCGGTAAGTGATGTAAATAACCGCGAGTGTTAAAAGAAATTTAGTATTTAATTGTTTCTTGACGTAATGTTGGCATTTATAAGTCGGTAGGTAATATTTAGGTATATACTAACTACTAAACTGATACTAAATAATACAGATCATCTAATATAAATTGCTAAGATTTTATTTACATAGAAAAATAATGATTGTGACAAAGTAACCTTTAAATTACAAAATCTAGATCTATTAATGGAATTAAACAATTCTGGATGGTGTTATCTCAAAATACACGCGCACGTTAAAATTTTAATATCCCTCTTTCTTGCTCAGCCCGGTGAGATATGATGCAGTGCGGATGCTGCATTTGCATAAAAGCATCCATTATCCACAGCTCCAACCAAATAAAAAATCAATAACCGGCAGGCACACACACGGTTATCTACGTGCACAAACGCGAAACACATTTAATTCGTTTTATCAAATAGCAGACACTATTTTAATTTAGCCACTTTTTAAAAGTTGGGATTGTCATTTGCTCTCTCTATGTTTATTCGATTTGGGTACCCTCCACACCTCTATTAAATAACATCCTACAGAAATTATATTTTTAGCTTTTGGTAAAATCGAAGCCAATTGCCATAGCTTACCTGAACCAAAAAACAGTAATTTCCTTTAAAATATGACTAAAATGTAGCATCAGCTATTCGCTATAAGACCGTAAAAAGTTGTAACCGCAACTCAAATAATGCCGCCAGTCTGAAAAAAACCCCTAATTAGTGGAATAAAAATCAAACAACGATCTTTGGCTAGTAAGGAGTTTATCCGTCCACTAATCCATGATAGTAACATTTATATAAAATTAGTGAGTTGTAAAGGCCGACCGTGGCACCACCTGTTTCCGGCCGCGGACGGGGCACTAACTCAGCGATCCCGGATCCCACCAACGCTACATTTAATTCTTATGTTCGAGCCATAAAACGTGCGATTTACGAAATTGAGCTGAAAATTTTTACTCTGTTGTAATGTGATGATATATCCATAGAACTCGAGAGGCAAGGCTGTTATTTTAAATTCCAATGTTGTACTTTTTAAATATTCTGTTATTTTCAACAAAATGTTGTTTTCCCTAATATTAGTAAGAAAAAGTGAAAGATTTAGGGTTTTCTTTGTATATTTTTTCTTGTTAACAATATCGCATTCTACATCTGGTAAAGTGTGATGTTTTTTAAGTAGTACACTTGCATCTTACAATGTAAGACGTCTCTGCTATAAATATTCCTGGGTAACGGTAACCGCCTCCTATGATGTGGGCTGCTTGGTTGTAAAACGACCAACATATTTTTTTGTCTTAATTCAAAACAAGTAACTTGTTAGAAAAAAATGATCACATGTTTGATCGAACCGAATAAACTATGTTTCAATTGGATTACATACTTTTAGTACGACTTGAAAGTTTAGAAAAAAGGTAAAAATATGAAACCTATAAAACTCCTAGTCACCCTCGTTCCATAGCCACATCTCAACGTTGATGCGGTTTCCGCCGGCTGCTGCTGACTATTAACTTAATTCTAATTTTACATTTTTTCTTTAGTTAGTGCGCTCATTGTTTGAATAAATCGTTTTACAATTCATTTCTGCTTCCAGTTGAAATCGGAAAATAAATTGCATTTGGTAACGTCCATTTTATCTTGTTCCACTTTAAAGTATGAAAACGCTTTTAAAACATTTTTCATGCTTGTTTAAGTTTTAGAGTGAAATTTACGACACGCAAAATTATTTAATTTAACAATGATTTTAAGTGAACTAAACATATGAAATTAAAAGTAAATATGAAGTAAGATAACGTAAGAAATTCCGTTTTATATGTGTAAACTGTAGAGTAATCCACTAAGTAACTATTGACTCTTATGAAAAAAATTCATGTAACAAATAAATATTATGAGCTTGATTTAACAACAAAAATATTTTTATGCGACATCGCAATACCAAAAATTAAGTGTCGCCAGCATTTCTACGTCCGCTGAGGCAAGCGGCCCGGATCACGGTTGACCCCAGGTGTCCAGTGAAGATATTTACACTCTACTATTACTGATCACGATGTCCTCGGACGACACGATACAGAGTATATCCATTTATTCCTAGATTTTACATTTTATAGTACATGTTTATTGTTTTTCATTAAAACAGTAAACTTTCCGTGAAGTATTTCATTTACGATCATTATTAAGATAGAAACTTTTATAATAGACGCTCCAAATGTTTATTTTAAAACATCACGTCTGTTCGAAGAATAACAGAAATGTAATTATCTCAAAACAATATTCTCGCGTAGGTACTTAAATTACTGATATCAAGTTTAACATACGTTTTAACTTACTGATTTGCGCCCACCATTATAATTAAACAAACAGACACAGAAATGTTCTGCCAGTTAATTTGAGTTAGAGAGACCAAACTCAAACAAAAGTTCATTATGTTATTGTTGGACGAAATTCGTCTCAAAGAGGAAGTTTAATTTTATCTAAAACATAACTTCAGCAAACGTATTTTACCTTCGAATCGAAGTCGAACTGCTTACTAAAGATTTTCTATAAAAGGTTGAAGAGCTCTCGGAGACGCTAAGCCGGAGAAATAAGTAGCATTTTGTTTTCTTTCTTCAATTTAAAAGAATATTTCAGATAGGATTCGATTGAATGAAATATATTTTTTCTATCTTTATGTTTGAGATTTATAAGGAGATCTTCAAGTTTTTTACATTGTTTCCTTTGGAGTACATTGTGTTGGAGATTTATTATTGAGTATTTATAAATTTAATAGACAAGACTTGATGAAAGATTATATTTTATACACACAATTCTACAACGTAAAATCTGTTTTCACAGAATTCCTGTAAATGATTGTATAGAATTAGAATTAGAATATAGTTTTTATTGGAAATAACATTAGTTATGTATTAGGTACCTACTCTAAAGACGTCAATTTCTGACCTTGATGAAAGGTATATCACGTTATATTTTTTTTAAAGAACTACAGCTACTCGAACTATTCGAGTTTGTACACACATTGAAATCGTAAGGTTTAAATGTCTTTACGGCCCCTTTCAAAACGTCTACCAAGTGTTCAATCACTCAGGTGTCCTTATATTTTTATTTAGTTTCGACATCAGTTTACTTCATAGATATAAATGTAACAATCTGTATTCGCTGAGCATCATTGTTTTTCTATACGCTGATTTTAGGATGTTACGCAATTGTAGATAAAATATTAATATGTCTATTCATAACATTGTCATTACTATTTTTACATTGTAATTTTCTTGAACTATATTTAAATCTCCACTTGTTTGTTAAATATATGAAAAAAGATAATAAAACATTACCAACTACCTGGAAATATATCATTATCTCGTTTGCAAAAACTGGTAAATGCTGTGCATACCTTTAATTGATTTATATACACATCATAGATTTAACTTAAATGTATTTTACTCTAATAGGATTAAGTGTATGTAAATTGTTGGTGTGACTTACAAAAATAAAAATAAAATAAATAAAAATTATCTTAACTTAAACAAATTATCAAAATAAAGCTTTCATAATTGTCTAAAATGCTTTCAATGTTTTCAAAGCAACACCCACACACCAACAACCGTAAAATTTTGTATAATAAACACCATTAAGATAATTTACTTTAAAAATTAAACGGTATAAATGGAAAACCTTCTCTGAATCCCAAAATGTTAGAGTTGATTAATTTGAAAATTTATTATGGATACAATTTTCCGTTTTCCGACAACAATTGAACCGTCCGGCGTTTACCGAAGAATTAATTGTGTAGTCATTACGTACGTATGAAATGCTAATAACAACGTCACTGGTGGAGCAACAACGGCAAATGATGTTCATCTAATCGCTTTACTAAAATTACCATTTAATTTTAATGATTTCATGGAGGCGCTCTGCGGACCATGAAAAGTAATTTGCAAATTTTGTAGTTAGTTACTGTTGTTTCTCTGTTAATTATTCAGTAAAGCTGTATAAATTTTGCTGTCATTTTTATTTGGGTATGCGAGTATTAAAAATAAAACATAAATGTGTTTTATTCAGTAGGCACTTTTAAGGACAGGTGTTAAATAAACATAAAAGAACAAATTATCTGATATACTGTAATAGACAGTGCTGTTATCATTTTATACTTAATGATGAACATATAACATATTAATAATTTCATTATTGCATCACACGCACCGTCCTGACTGTATTATAGACCTAGTTCGAATTTGAATGACTGGATGTCGGCTGAAAAAGGCAAACCATAGATTATTGTATATAAGTTTATATACTTTTATGAACTAGAAAAACAAATATCAGGTTATTGCTTGATCAAATATTCCAACTAACCTAGACGTGGGCATCTGCCCACATTCCGCCTTCATTCTCACCACCTAAAAATAAATAAACTATCATTCTATGTTTTATAATACGCTAGAAAAAGATAGTCAATTTATCGAGGAAGGTTATATTTTATTTTCAAAAACAATAGGGATCCGTATGAAAATATCGAATATGTAACACAAGGTGAATAATCGAAAACCTATTTATGCGTACGCTGCAAAAACTATTGATAATAGAATAAAATGATGTACTACGAGTTTTTAGGTCTTTTGAAGACAAACAATAAAGTCCGCGACAGCTTATATCTAACTATCATAGATTAGTCACAATAACCACTTTTATGTTTAGCAAAATAATATTTCGTCTCAAGATTGCATTTAACGTTAAATGAGTATCGTTATATTAACCCTTATCCAAATTAAGTATTATGTTATCAAGAGTATTAATGTAGAAGTAAATTACTTTTTGTTTTATTCCAATCGGACTTTTCGTTTAGAAGTTATTACGAGTATAAAACGCAATGAATATGTGGGTGCAACAGCGGAGCGCGAAAATAATAACTCGACGACATTGCGAGTACTGTTTGAACCCCTTTGTAACGCATACGAAGTTGTGTGGATCAGCTAGTAATATTATAAGTATAAGTATAGATTGATTTCGTAATCTGATAGACCAGTTGCCAACGTGATCATAAATTAACGTTGTTCATGCACCTCTTCCTGCGTAAGACATTATGAAACTGCCATCTACTGCCTGATGTTTTAGGCCAGAATTGATAGCTCATATTATTAATACTCCTTCCGACAAAGGTTTACTATTACTAAAATTAAGACAATTAGTTCAACTATGCAGCCAAACTAAATTAAGAAAAACTAAAGCTTACTTTAATTATACACTGCATAACTTTAATAATAAAACAAAACGTCAAAAGCAGTACAAACAAATCCAATAGTAATTAGTTAGGAGCTTAGCAAACCAATTTGGTAAATGTAAAAAAGTTGTAAAACAATTCTCATAATGCGGGTTCGGTGAGTTTCTAGTTCCTTTGAGGTGGAAGACAAACTTTTGGGTCAGGTACGAACATCAACGACACTATCACATTAACGAGTCACTTTGTTTGTGAACTAGCTTCCAATTTAATTAGCCTGTCCGACCTTTATACTTACCTCAAGTCGAACGGAAGGAACTCAGTGCTTTATTAAAACTAAATTTAGAAGCATTCGTTTGTCAATTAAAATCTGAATGCATAAATAGAGTGTAGGCAGACTTTATGTAGCAACATTCCAATAAATATATGTTTTTCTTTTTTTTTTTTTTTTTTTCAGTTGGAGGAAATCACCGGATCCCCACCCGCCCCGCGGGCGGGGTATGTGGGAGTTGAACCTCACTAAAACCTCCAACCGCTCACACTCAGCGTCCGAACCCCGGCTGAGGCCAGAACCCAGCACGGGGTTATGAGGGACGGCGCGACGCGTAACGCTCTCGGCACACTTTTCCGTCACGCCGCCCCCGGACGCCGAACCGGCAGCCGCCGGCGATACGGCCACCGGCTCTCTCGGTCGGCGGGCTATCCGAAGCCCGCCAAGATGGCTGGACCGCGTGTCACCCTCCCACGGAATACCCCGCTGGGTCAGAACCAGCGTGGGTCGGGGAGCGCGGTCCGCCATCCTCCGGATGCTCTGACGCAAGGGCGTGCTGAGCGAGACACGACACCTTCTTGGGTCCCCGCTCGCACTCACATGCGTTGGGGACCCGAAACTCTTAAGGGGCCAGATTCCGGGCGAGATCCCGGTTCCGGCCCCTTGCTCGACGGCGGCGGGTTGTTGCGGGGCGGAGAGAAGAATAAATTCTCTCCCTCGCACTCCCCGCCACCCTCTTCTGCGAGATGGTGGACTCGCAGAAGTCGAGCATCGCCTTCCAGGACTCGTCGCTCTCGAGCATCGACGCCACGACGCCCGGGAGCGACAAGTCCGGTCCTATTTGTTGGACCAGGACACACCGCTGCTGCTCCCATGCGGGGCTGACAGCGAGCGTATGCTCCGGTGTGTCCTGGTCACATCCTACACAGTGATGGCACCTCGTCGTCGGCTCCACCTGAATGCGGTGCAGATACCGCCCGAAGCATCCGTGCCCGGTCAGCATCTGCACCGCCCAAAAGTTGAGGCGTCCTTCGCCACGACCCACCCAATCCTTTAGGACGGGGCGGATCGCCTCGACGGTCCGCAGACCCCAAGTAGGGTTAGCGATACGTCGCTCCCACGACTCCATTACGGACCGCCGAGATTGGGCCTTCCGATCCCGAACAGCTTCCCGCAGGGGACGCACTACGCCCCGGGCCCGGAGGTCGCATCGCCAACGATAATCGTCAGCGAGCGCCTCCGCCTCCAACTCCCAGGGCGGCGTCCCCGCCAGCACGCACGCCGCCTCAAACGCGACGGTGCGGTACCCGCGGATGACCCTGATAGCTACGATGCGCTGTGGCCGGCGCAAGTATCGGGCAAAAGTTGCCCGAGTACGAGGCTCGGCCCAAACGGGCGCACCGTACAGGGCCATCGAGCGCACTACCCCCGCGTAGAGGCGGCGCACCGCGTGGCTGGGTCCCCCGATGTTCGGAAGCAACCGACCAAGATGGCCGGCCGTCCTCACAAGTCGAGGGACCAGCTGCTCGAAGTGGGTCCGGAAGGTCCAACGGCTGTCCAGCACGAGGCCGAGGTACTTAAGTTGCACCCCGACCCCGATTCGGACGCCTCCAACCATGATGTGGGCGTCGACCGGTGGCGCCACCCTGGCCCTGTGAAACCACAGGGCCTGGGATTTGTGTAGCGCCACGTCGAGGCCCAACCTCCTTATTCTGCCGACGACGAGGGCCACCCCCGCTGTGGCAAGACGGGCAGACTCTCCGTGGTCATCCCCCCGGGCCATGACCAATGTGTCATCCGCGTAACAAATTACGCTAAGGCCCGGGGGGAGGGCGCCCCTCAGCACCCAGTCGTACCCGATATTCCACAGGAGGGGTCCAAGAACGGACCCCTGTGGAACACCGCGCACGACCTGGAACCGGTGCAAGGTCCCACCGTACCCGGTACATTCGACCGACCTGGCCTCCAGGTAGGAGCCGATCAGCCGGCGGAGATAGAGGGGCACTCCATGCCTCTCCAGTGCCCCCCCAATCACGGACCAGGGCAGGGTGTTAAAGGCGTTGGCGATGTCGAGCGACACCGCCAAGGCCACCCCACCCTGGGAGACGGCCTCCTCCGAGAGGGTCCGGACGCGCAGAATCGCATCTACGGTCGAACGACCCTCCCGGAAGCCGTACTGCTCCGCCGACAGATCGGGTCCAACCCCGACCAGATGCTGAACGATGCGGGCAGCCAGAACGCGTTCCAGCAATTTGCCCACCTCGTCCAGCAGCACGATGGGACGGTAACCGGCGGCTGAGTCCGCCGGGCGCCCCTCCTTACGTAGGAGGACCAGTCTGCCCGTCCTCCAGAGCGAGGGAAACCGTCCCGACTCCAGGCATGAATTATACAGCCTCAGGAGTCGGTCCCCTAGGGCATTGAGGGCCAAGGCTAGGACCCGGCCGTGGATGCCGTCCGGGCCGGGCGCCGTGTCTTTTCTACTCATTCTGACCACGGCTTCATGGAGCTCATCCTTCGTGATGTGAGGCACCTCAGCAGTGGCTTCACCGCCGGTGTGATCCGGCGGTTCACCCATAGCAGGCGGAATAAATCCGTCCTGCTCCTGCGGGAACAACGCCGAAACGATGTCCCGCAGCTGCTGAGGCGGGAGACGCTCGGTCAGGGGAGGCGCCCACGGGCGCAGCTTGCCGCGCACCGTTTTATACGGGCGCCCCCACGGATCATCGTCGAGCGTCCCCAAGAGTGACTCCATGTACCTCTCCTTGGCCTGCTTGATGGCCAGCTGCATGGCGCTCCTCGCTTCAGCGTACCCGCCATACAGCCGGGCCTCCTCCTCCGCGAACGCGACGGGATCGTCACGGCGCGCGAGGATGCGGCGGCGATGTCTGGCGCACCGGCGCCTCGCCCGGACGCATACAGCACGAAGCTGCGCTATCTCGGGCGACCACCAGTACGCCGACCTGTTAGGAGGCCGAGGGCCGACCCGGGGCATCGAAGCATCGCTAATGCGATGCATCGTGTCCCGGAGCCATAGCGCCTCGACCTCCACGTCCACTGGGTGTGGACGCATAGGCGTCCACGCCGCCACCGTGGAGGCTTCCACCAAGTGCTCCTTGTCCAGGAGCTTCAATGCCCACCTGGGGAATGACCGGGGCGCAGTCCCACGGGCGACCGCGGTTGTCGTGGGGGCGGAATCGCAATAAATATATGTACGATGTTCATCGTACATACCTACCGAGTAAGCTTACGTATGAAAATATTAAACTTTTCTTTAAAATCATTTGAATTTACATCCACTTCAGGTAAACTTTTGATCTTCTTGAATAAATGTCTCATTTAAAGTTAACGTGCCGACTAACTAACTACTTAGCTTCTAATCTAAAATTAGAAGACACTTTTATAAATTAATTATCGACAGAAAAAGTCAACAGTGACTTGTCCTAAATTTAGCTGCTTTCTTGAGAAAATTGGCGAACGAATATACTTTTGTTATAATTTTAGGGGGCCCCCGTTGCTGGCGTCCGTGGGCGTGACCACCTTCAGTGAAGGATAACCCCACACGTGGCCTCCGGGTGGTGCCAAACAGCAACGGGAGAGCGGCCGTGAGGTTGGGTGCCCGGGGGTAGTCGCACTAGTGCGATTACTCCCGCCGACCTCTCGGCGAGTGATGGACGTCGAGTCCATCGCTGAAGCCCGCACAGGGGTGGGCGACCAGGCCCCTGTGACGGAGAATGCCTCTGGCGTAGGGTCAGGGCGGGCATCGCGCGCGAGTACTGTCGCGAGCGATGCCTGCTCTGTCGAGCAGGGTGGGAGAGGCCGGCGCAAGCGGAAGACCGCGACGCGCCGGACCTCGGAAAGCAGTGGGCCTTCGTCCGCCTCCTCTGAAGAGGAGACGCCGCGAGGACCCACGAGGCGAGCCTCCACCACCGAAGAGACGAAGAAGGAGCAGCGGATGACCTCCACCTCACCGGCGCCGTCAATGGAGTCATTCGCTTCGGCTCAGGCGACTGACGGGGAGCTCTCAGAGAGCCCCGTCGTCGTCCTGGAGACCATCAGGCGCCAGGCCGCTTCTGCGGCCACAAGCAGGACGATCAGGATGCGCCCGGCCTACGCGCGGTGGTGGCGGCAGGTGGCCGAAGAGACCGAGAGGATAATGCCTACTGTCTCGGCGGCCATCAGTCAAGACGCCGCGCTGCGGTCAGAACTGCAGAGGTCGTCGGCCGAGGTAGCTCTCCTCAGAGAGAAGCTGGCGGCCTTTGAAAAGGCCGAGGCTGAGCGTGAACGCGGAACGGCGCGCGCCCCACGAAAGGCGCGGCCTACACCGACTCCTCCTCCTCCTCCTCCGCCGCCGGCCAAGGCGCCGACGCGGGCCAAGGAGACCGACAGCGAATGGCTGCCGGGGCGGAAGGAGAAAAGAAGCAGATTGCCGAACTCAGGGCTGAGCTTGCAGCCCTACGCGGTGCCACAACATCTGCGCCGCGTCCCGTCGCTCTCGCCCCACCGGACGTACGCCCGGGTCCGGCACCAGCCGGTCCGACCCGGACTAACAAAAAGAAGAACGGGGGTGGTGGGGCTAAAACTGCTACGCCACCCCCACAACCTCGCCCGCTTCCCCCGCCTCCATCCAATATGGATGTGGGCTGGACTGAGGTGGTGAAGCGGGGTGCAAAGAGGGTAAGGGTCGATGCCACCCCGGCCCAGCTACCACAAACAGAGACGCGGGCAGCGGCCAAGGCGACCCCTCAAACGCAGAGGGCGCCGACCGCTGCCCAAAACAAGAACAAGACTCCGGCGGCTGCGGCTGCTCCCCTGCAGGGTCGAGCACCCGCCGCCGGAAAGAAGAAGGCCAAAAAGGCCAAGAAGAAGCCGCGCGCGCCGCGGCGGGCTGCAGTGGATGACCTACCCCGACGTCATGGCGAAAGCGCGCGCTGCCATCGACTTGGCAGAGATAGGGGCGGAGGATGGCCTCCGCATCCGGCACACGGCCAATGGGGCCCGATTGCTGGAGTGTCCCGGCGGCGCCGACAGTGGTGACGTCGCCGACCGTCTAGCATCGGGCCTCCGGGTCGTGTGGCCGGAGGAAGAGGTCAAGGTGCACAGGCCGGTCAAGATGGCCGAGTTGCGGGTGACCGGCCTGGACGACTGCACCACCAGGGAGGAGGTGGTGGCGGCCATCGCTGCCCAGGGGAAATGTGCCCCGGAGAACGTAGCCGTGGGCGAACTTCGCCGAGGCTACACCGGGGCCGGCTCCGTATGGGTGCGATGCCCGGTCGAGACCGCCAACTCCCTGGCAACTCCTCCGCCCGGAAGGCCAGCAGGGGATCCCGGCAGGCTGCGCGTGGGCTGGGTTGCAGCCCACGTGCGGCAGCTGGAGCCACGCGCCTGGCGATGCCTCAAGTGCTTTGGCACGGGGCATAGTATCGCCAGGTGCACCAGCACTGTAGACCGCAGCGGACTGTGTTTCCGCTGCGGTCAGGCCGGACACAAAGCGACCGTATGCTCGGCCGCCCCGCACTGTGCGTTATGTGCGGCGGCCGGGCGCAAGGCCGATCACCGGGCGGGAGGCAAAGCCTGCTCCCCGTCCGGTGCAAATACCGAACGCAACAGGCGCCGCAAGAGCAAGCGGCGCCAACAGAAGAGATCGGCCGGGGGAGTACCGGCCGGCATTTCGGACCCCGCCGTGGCGCCTAGTGCGCCCGAAGGCGGGGGCGATGGAGGAGGGGAGGGAGCGATGGATGTGGTCCAACCGTAATGGATCACACCCGTCGCTTCCTCCAAGGGAATCTGAACCGCTCCGCCAGGGCTCAGGACATCTTGCTCCAGAGCATGGCGGAGTGGTCAATCGACGTAGCGGTGGTCGCGGAGCCGTACTTTGTCCCCCCGGCAGATGAGTGCTGGTTCGGGGACGAGTGCGGCTTGGCGGCCATCCACGTAAGAAGAGCCGCGGCGATCCCGCCCCTGGTAATGGTGGCTAGGGGACGAGGGTTCGTCGCGGTAAAGATGGAAGACACCGTCGTGATCGGGGCGTACTTCCCTCCAAGTCGACCTATTCTCGAGTTCGAACAGTTGCTGGGCGGGATCGGAGCGATTACTCAGCGCTCCGCTCCCGGCCCGGTGATACTGGCGGGGGACCTCAATGCGAAGTCAGTCGCTTGGGGTTGCCCCCGCTCCGAACCTCGGGGTAGGCGACTGGAGGAGTGGGCGGTCGCGACCGGACTCTGTATCATGAACAGAGGGTCGGTCGCGACTTGCGTGCGGTGGCAGGGCGAGTCCATCGTGGACGTGACGTTCGCGAGCTCTGCCATCGCACAGCGCATCCGCGGTTGGGAGGTGTTGGTGGAGGCGGAATCCTTGTCGGATCACCGGTACATCCGGTTTGATCTTTCCGCCTCCACGACAACCGCGGTCGCCCGCGGAACTGCGCCCCGGTCATTCCCCAGATGGGCATTGAAGCTCCTGGACAAGGAGCGCTTGATGGAAGCCTCAACGGTGGCGGCGTGGACGCCTATGCGTCCACACCCTGTAGATGTGGAGGCCGAGGCGCTGTGGCTCCGGGACACGATGCATCGCATCAGCGATGCTTCGATGCCCCGGGTCGGCCCTCGGTCTTCTAACAGGTCGGCGTACTGGTGGTCGCCCGAGATAGCGCAGCTTCGTGCTGTATGCGTCCGGGCGAGGCGCCGGTGCGCCAGACATCGCCGCCGTATCCTCGCGCGTCGCGACGATCCCGTCGCGTTCGCGGAGGAGGAGGCCCGGCTGTATGGCGAGTACGCTGAAGCGAGGAGTGCCATGCAGCTGGCCATCAAGCAGGCCAAGGAGAGGTATATGGAGACTCTTTTGGGGACGCTCGACGACGATCCGTGGGGGCGCCCATATAAAGCGGTGCGCGACAAGCTGCGCCCGTGGGCCCCTCCCCTGACCGAGCGTCTCCAGCCTCAGCAGCTGCGGGACATCGTTTCGGCGCTGTTCCCGCAGGAGCAGGACGGATTCACTCCGCCTGCTATGGGTGAGCCGCCGGATCACACCGGCGGTGAGTCCACTGCTGAGGTGGTGCCATCACCAAAGATGAGCTCCAAGAAGCCGTGGTCAAAATGAGCAGGAAAGACACGGCGCCCGGCCCGGACGGCATCCACGGCCGGGTCCTCGCCTTGGCCCTCAATGCCCTGGGGGACCGACTCCTAAGGCTGTACAATTCATGCCTGGAGTCGGGACGGTTTCCCTCGCTCTGGAGGACGGGCAGACTGGTCCTCCTACGTAAGGAGGGGCGCCCGGCGGACTCAGCCGCCGGTTACCGTTTCATCGTACTGCTGGACGAGGTGGGCAAATTGCTGGAACGCGTTCTGGCTGCCCGCATCGTTCAGCACCTGGTCGGGGTTGGACCCGATCTGTCGGCGGAGCAGTACGGCTTCCGGGAGGGTCGTTCGACCGTGGATGCTATTCTACGCGTTCGGGCCCTCTCGGAGGAGGCCGTCTCCCAGGGTGGGGTGGCTTTGGCGGTGTCGCTCGACATCGCCAACGCCTTTAACACCCTGCCCTGGTCCGTGATTGGGGGGGCACTGGAGAGGCACGGAGTGCCCCTCTATCTCCGCCGGCTGATCGGCTCCTACCTGGAGGCCAGGTCGGTCGAATGTACCGGGTACGGTGGGACCTTGCACCGGTTCCAGGTCGTGCGCGGTGTTCCACAGGGGTCCGTTCTTGGACCCCTCCTGTGGAATATCGGGTACGACTGGGTGCTGAGGGGCGCCCTCCTCCCGGGCCTTAGCGTCGTTTGTTACGCAGACGACACGTTGGTCGTGGCCCGGGGGGACGACCACAGAGAGTCTGCCCGTCTTGCCACAGCGGGGGTAGCCCTCGTCGTCGGCAGAATCAGAAGGCTGGGCCTCGACGTGGCGCTGCATAAGTCCCAGGCCCTGTGGTTTCACAGGGCAAGGGCGGTACCGCCCGTCGACGCCCACGTCATAGTTGGAGGCGTCCGAATCGAGGTCGGGGTGCATCTCAGGTACCTCGGCCTCGTGCTGGACAGCCGTTGGACCTTCCGGACCCATTTCGAGGCACTGGTTCCCCGTCTTGTGAGGACGGCCGGCCATCTCGGTCGGCTGCTTCCGAACATCGGGGGACCAAGCCGCGCCGTGCGCCGCCTCTACGCGGGGGTAGTGCGCTCGATGGCCCTGTACGGTGCGCCCGTTTGGGCCGAGCCTCGCACTCGGGCAACTGTTGCCCGGTGCCTGCGTCGGCCACAGCGCATCGTAGCCATCAGGGTCATCCGCGGGTACCGCACCGTCGCGTTTGAGGCGGCGTGCGTGCTGGCGGGGACGCCGCCCTGGGAGTTGGAGGCGGAGGCGCTCGCTGACGATTATCGTTGGCGATGCGACCTTCGCGCCCGGGGCGTGGTGCGTATCCTGCCGGAAGCGGTCCGGGACCGGAGGGTCCAATCTCGGCGGTCCGTAATGGAGTCGTGGGAACGGCGACTCGCTAACCCCACTTGGGGTCTGCGGACCGTCGAGGCGATCCGCCCCGTCCTCAAGGATTGGGTGGGTCGTGGCAAACGTGGACGCCTCACCTTCTGGATGGTGCAGATGCTGACCGGGCACGGGTGCTTCGGAAGGTATCTGCACCTGATACAGGCAGAGCCGACGACGAGGTGCCATCACTGTACGAGGTGCGACCGGGACACACCAGAGCATACGCTCGCGCTCTGCCCCGCATGGGAGCAGCAGCGGTGTGTCCTGGTCCGGCAAATAGGACCGGACTTGTCGCTCCCGGGCGTCGTGGCGTCGATGCTCGAGAGCGACGAGTCCTGGAAGGCGATGCTCGACTTCTGCGAGTCCACCATCTCGCAGAAGCAGGCGGCGTCGTGGGCGAGGGAGAGGGTATATTCCTCCCTCCGCCCAGCGATTGCGCGACGCCGCCGTCGAGCAAGGGGTCAGAACCGGGATCTCGCCCGGACTCTGGCCCCTTAAAGGTTCGGGTCCCCAACGCATGCGAGTGCGAGCGGGGACCCAAGAAGGTGTCGTGTCTCGCTCAGCACGCCCTTAGCGTTAGAGCATCCTGGGGATGGCGGACCGCGCTCCCCGACCCACGCTGGTTCTGACCCAGCGGGGTATTCCGTGGGAGGGTGACACGCGGTCCAGCCATCTTGGCGGGCTTCGGATAGCCCGCCGACCGAGAGAGCCGGTGGCCGTATCGCCGGCGGCTGCCGGTTTGGCGTCCGGAGGGGGCGGCGCGACGGGAAAGAGTGCCTTGGGCGTAACGCGTCGCGCCGTCCCTCATAACCCCGTGCTGGGTTCTGGCCTCAGCCGGGGTTCGGACGCTGAGTGTGAGCGGTTGGAGGTTTTAGTGCGGTTCAACTCCCACATACCCCGCCCGGGGGGCGGGCGGGGATCCGGTGATTTCCTCCAACTAAAAAAAAAAAAAAAAAATGTTATAATTTTAGCTTTATTGTGTATTCTATTTTAAATATAGAAACTTCTTTTACTTTACTAAAACCACCAATCTTAATTACTAAGCTTATTAAGTACATGTTTATTTCAGGCCATTAACCAAAGAGATCCATATATTGTTAACACAACAGAATACATTGTGATGTATAGTGGTAAAATTACCGTTACAATAATATTTATAGGATGCGGCGTGGACCGAAATGGGCGCGTTAATCAAACGCCAAGTTTAGTAATGTGTCGCTGCAATGGCTCCTACCCGCAGGCGTCACGCATTCACACCTACATCTCAAATGTTAGGCTTTGAGACAACTTTATCTTAGAATTATAATTAGCATACAAAATGAAGTGAAAAAAAAGAGTTTATTATGTGAACCCTTAACCGAAACTTGAGGTCTTGCTACTCCTAAGATGCGAAGAATCAGTTTGCGAAAAACCGGAATTTGAAAAGAATACGATCTATTTTACATTTACATTACTTGTATTAATCGTTGAAGGAAAACGGCCCCCCAATGCCTTGGCATTTGCAAAACACTTTTCGTCAGGCGAGCTGTAAGCTTGTTTATCAATCTTACAATAAAAAACGGAAACTTACATTATTTTAAAGTACTGAATGTACAGTAAATATTATAAACTAAAAAGTTAAAACGTGGGTCTATATGATACGAAATATTTTTCATTTTCATTTTACAATCAGAATATAAAATACTTGTATATCTTTCATCGAATAATGCAGGTGACAGGCAACGTGTTTGCGGTAATTATGACCGCAGCCGCTCCGAACGCCGGTGTCGCCCGTATGCACCTATGTAAAGTGCACTTGACACTGCGGTTTCTATACAATCTGTACCTCATAACCTATGAACGAAGCGAAATAAAGCGGTTGCTAATTTGAGACATACGTAATGGTTTGTTTAATATTAGTAACAAACTAGTTAGGTCGTTATTATTAAGTGATAATTGCTAACCAACTAGAAATCATCAGGTGGGCCGGAGGCTCGTATATCTAACAATAATAAAAAAAAAATTGTGTGTTGAAGTTCACCAATCGCTTCACTATACTGTACTATACTAAACTGTATTAAGCCTCCTAAATATCAGCTATATTCACCATGCTTGCTAAGGGGAGGGGGCGAATGTTGGTTTCACATTTCTTCGAAGGGTCTGTAACTACCAGGATAAACCGTATTCCCAACTCGGGGTGGATGGCAAAACCCTGATAGACAGTGAAGCTCATTGAAAATCGTTGTGATACTTTACGATTAAGGTTAATTTTCACAGTAAAAATAAATACCGAAAATATTATTCTCTATTGTAGTAAAAATAGTTCACAGATGGATTTAGATTGGTTTCGATCGGTTACGTGCAAGCTGAAAGCGCGCCTATAAATTTCTAAACCCTTCGTACACTATCCGGTATCGGAAAAGCCTAATTTCCTGCAATGGGTTATCGCGTTCCTACATGAGATTTTAGTAGTGCTTCCGAAGCCTTTTATTACTAAATCATTACTAATGAATCGTTCCAGAAAATTCAGGATCAATTTCGTAAGATCTGATTACATCATGTATATCTAACAGTTTGCCAATGATGAACCACTGCGTTTATTTATAGTTCTTCTTAAGTACTGACGTTAAAGTAAACTTCAAGCTGACTAGATTATAATATGCCAAAATCTTATTAAAGATAGTTTTCGCTTCGCGGTAGCCTTGGTATAACAAAGGTCTTTAGCAGGTCGGAGCTGCTAAACCTTTCGATAAGTTATAATATTAGAGAAGCTATAAATAATAAAGAACCCATATCAAAATGCAGAAGTACCCAATAACATTTGTATTGTTCAAGAATAAGCTGCGTGAGTGGGCTCAGAACGGGCGGCGACAGCCGAGGTCGCTCCATTAGCCACTACACACGTGTTGCTATTTGTGTGGAAACCTCGTTATCGTACCCGATGCGCTACTCACTCACTTCTTTTACTATTATGAAAGGAAAACTAACAATTTTCCTCGCCTTGCCGGATATAGAAAATGCGGATCAAAATGGGATTTTATTTCTAACCATAATCCATAATATAATATAACGATTGATGAAAGTCTTCAAATAACTATTTATCACAATGTTACTGTACCTTATAATTACACAATAATACAAAAAACATATATCACATAGATTCCATATCAAATTTATCATAATATTATTACGCTTTTGATTATGATGTTATAGTTATTATGAATTATCTGAATACATGTTCGGTACTACCCTTTGCTTGACGACACCCCTGGGCGGAGTGCTAAAGAATGTTTCAGGAATTAAGTCCGCCGGTGGACCTTTTAGGGGTGAACTTTAATAAATAAACTTTCCAAACTGCAAGTCCCGCGAGCAAATTTCATCATCGTACTCGTGTGCGTGTAACGAAGCGTATTATCGCTGAAAACGCCGTGAAGTTCAACACTAAGTAATGTGACACTCGAGAATTTGCGTAAAGTGACACTAAGTAACACGTAGAAATCACATAGCAATTTGCATAACGAGACGGTGCAGGTACTGAAGCTCTTTGACACGGTACTCGGCGCAGCTGCAAATGAGAGGTGCCATACTTCATCAAATTACCGCTTAGTGCGGGTTCACATAAACAACGAACTCACTACGAAAAATGATCTCTTACATGGATGGTATAGAAGGCTACATTTTTGTTCCTACTACAATATTTCTCTTTGTTTTTTCTATCGATTATTTTCCTTCTTTCGAAGAATATTAAGGCTTAGGGTATAAAATCTATAACAATTCTATTAGACTTCACAATTAATTTGAAAATATGAAGGCTTGTCCATGTAATTCTTTCACCGTCTTTTTTTAAAGGTTTGTATACAGGAAAGATGAAACACGAATTCCCATGAAGATTTAACATTCAGTGATTAGTTTTTTTTAATACTATGAATTAACAGTACAAAAATGTGCCTCTAAATTTTATGGATAATAAAATATTTTATGCATTTTCCTTTCTAACAACCAAGAAACGCCTCGAAAACGATCTTGTTATTGCAAAATATTTTACCCTTCCCTTCTTAGATATACGATTATAATACGCTGAATAAAAAAGTTCAAAAGTTTGGGTGTGAAGGCTCTATATAAACTCACAACAAAGAACTACTTGAGAAGACCTTGTTTTCCTGAAGCACCATGGGTATATACAGTTTTTAGAATGTATTGTATTTTTTCTCTTATTGTTGAAATATCCCTCTCGCTTCGTGAAGTTATTACACATTTATATGGTAAGTACACAAAAAATCGCAGCCATTCTTGGTAGGGAAGTAGTGTGCGAGCCGTTTACCTTCCCAGGTTTTATGATTTATATGGTTTAATATTATAATATTGTGGATTAGAATTAGCTCTACTTTTTTAAAATTAATGATATAGATTTTTGATAAGAGAAGAAATAATTGTTGTAGCTATCTTTATTAACACAGAAAATAATCATCAAAACGTTCCATCTTTTTTCGTTAACTATGAGAATTGTGTGCTACTTAATACGGACTATAACACACATTGAACATATTTTAAGTAGGTATATTTATTTCCATCAAAATAACGATCCAAAGCTTTTTGCAATTGGCTTAAATACTCGTATAGATTGCCTTCGAGCAAAAGTCAAGTGAGTCGCGTTCGTGCGGGACAGACGTCAATCCAGCGACATCGAACCGACATTGGACATCTGTCAGGTTTGTTGGTATCGCGACCCTCATCTTTGGAGAAATTACTTCCTGCATCCATGTCGCTGCCAGCTACTGACGCGCCCTCCTGTATTTCGGTCGGTTTGGCCCATTTAATGTGCCTACATCACACCGCACCCTTCACGTGTCCATTAATACGGCTCTCACACACAATTTTTATTTTCTTTTGCTACTCAATTTAGGATTAAGGGCACCATTGAGTCGTATTTGGATACATTACGCTACAAAAGCCTGATATATTTATTGAATGGATAAAGCCTGATAATCTTAATATAAAATACATTTTATTCTACGTTAATACTTTAAAATTCACATTATGAAATGAAAAATATTCAGGCGAAAACATTCAAGAAGCGTCTACACTTGAAAAATATAGCTCATTAAGGAATGTTTAGCCAAGCTAATTTAACTAGAGGCCTTAGGTTTCTCCGGGGAAATTACGAGCATTGTGCGTATACATGTAGCTACTTTGAAAAGTTTCGGGTGTTGTTTTGGAGTAATGTCAAAAATAACTCATTAAAACGACTCATGATTTGTATGTGTTTCTTGGAGTTTCGAGTTTATTAAAAATAATTTATAATTGTAATGCGTGGCGCGTGCCGAATAAAGTTAAATCACGTGGGTATTTGAATGAATGGGGCTTGTGTTTCTCTGTAATTGTAGCTGTCGCCCGGACAAATGTGCTGTCCAACGTGTGCCAGATAGTCACTCTAACTGCCGCCATTAACTCCGTAGATAATCTTAAATTACTAGTGACGCACTCTATTGTAATCTTTCATTTATAATTATGGGTATTTTTATCTTTAACAAAATGTAACTTTAATATTTAACAAGAGCCTTGGAAAAAGCAAGAATATCCCATTGACGTAATGTACATAATTGACATACTTTAAAATGTGAAACAATAACTTTCCTCATTGATTTTTAATGAATATTAGGATCATATTCGTTCGTCATACAACATATTCGTAAGTTATGACTACAGAATACCTATATGTAGCAATAATTTCCATATCAATATTCAAACAATGCATACCAAACGTTATTAAAACTTCCAAATCAGCTCAATAACACGTTGTCGACCAACGGACCTTTATACAAACACACCGGTCTGGTATCCGAGTATTGTATTTGGCTTGTTATCTTCACGCGACTGCTAGTTATTTAGTGTTATAGCAGCGTGCTTAGAACAAAGCTAACCGTAACTTAATATAAAGCATGTTGGGATGTCCACAAACTTAGGCAGTGAGTTTCAAAGACAATCCCCCGAGTCTCCTTTATGCAAATGTCGAGTAATTTCTTTGGTGAGAGTCACAGGGGACCCTTTGGCAAGATTGCGTTGACTTTTCAACCGTACCTACGTCTTATTTCGTCTTGGTTTGGGCAAACACGACGTGTCGGGCCACATCAGCATATCAACTGGTTGCGAATCCTTTTCAAACAACACGAAACATCTCGCCGACACAATATGGTGTGCAGAAATCGTTATATCTATTCATATAGCTCTACCTCCGTACGACGGGGACGGAAATTGCGACGTGCAAATGTGAAAACTTCCAAATAGACCGAGAACAGGACTTAGGAAATATCATTATCGCAGTATACCTCTTATATTTTCAATTCGAATGCGAATACGTTCGCAAATGTATTTTCCGAGTTCTGTGTGAATACTTTTCTGCGAATTTATCCATTCCATCTGTTATTGTAATCTTACCGTTACAATAAGTGTAAATGTTAAGTAATTATAAGTTTGGAACACGTTAGTTATTTTAAAGCAGTGTCGAAATTTTTAATCTAATATAAATCACTTGCGCTCACATATTTTATTTATTTACATGTTAAATACAAGAACAATAATATACCTCATTTTTCAATTATAGTACATTATAAAAGAGAGAAAAATAATTGAATCATCAAATACAAACGTACCTATCTAGAAAAAAAGATTGACAAAGTTCTCGTTCAGTTAGAAAAGTTCAAAACCAAAGCTTTTTATCATAGAAACCCTAAAAATAACAAAATTATTCGTATATTTCAGAACAAGTCACGTATATAAATTAAATCTTGTAAATAAAGTTTTCCCGTTTATGACAACGAACCAATATAATTTACGAGTACACCTCACAGAGTTCATATAAAATTCTTATATTACGGGGGTTTTATGTATTATATCGTATTATTCATGGCAGTCTCAAATTACGGGACTCGAGTTCGCGGCAAGTCAATTTTGGTGACAATGTAAATTACCTCAATTACGTGGAACTGAATTTTTTCATGTTATAATAACAGCGTCAAAAATTATATCAAGCGTTAAGCAGTTGGCTATTAAGTAGAACGTTCTTTTGGATCGAAAGATATTCATTTTCGTAACTATTCGACTTTCCAAAAAAAAATTGTTTATTATTGGTGTAGTTCATGATTAGGTAGGTAAATGTCCTATAATGATGTAGGTATATGCATTATTTTTTTCATTATTGAAACGAGGGACAGCGATGATGGCCATTTAAGAAATTTTATGAAAATTTTATTATTTATTCCGATTTTACGGTTCACTGACTTCTTGAATTTTCTTACAACTACGGCAGACAGTGGAATATTGTTGATCTCTTGAATTAAATATTATATTTTATTTACAGAATAAGTGTAAGCAAAAAATAAAACGTTTCTTTTTTTCAAACAAGAAATACAGCCTTTTAACTAAAATAAGACGAAATCAGTACTGATATCAAAACCCGATTATTTTGTTCTTTTGAGGAAGCAGCATAAATAACTACGTTGCTACTACGTTGAATTGAAATGGAATTTCAATACCCTTGAAAGTACTACATCGAAAAGAATGACAATTTAATTTACGTATCCATCATAGGTATAACAACGTCCCAACACAATTTGTTTTGGTGTACGAGAGCCTATCACGGTTTAAAAAGGTTAATTCGGTACGAGAGCGGCCAACCATGACATGAATCAAGAGACCTGGTATTCGCAGTGAAACATAATAATTATATTTGCTTTATAATTGCGTGCACAAACGTTCATTTATTGAGTTAGCCTCGAACATGATTTTCGAAATATTTTGAAGCGTTTCGGCTAGCCATAATGACTTTATAACTTAACTCAATTGCTCTGAATACTTATTGTTATTTCTACGATGTATACTATAACTACTATAACTATAATAATTAAATCAACGAAAATATTGAATTACAACGAAAATCTATTCAACAAACTACAAAAAGCGTCTGAAAAGTTGAATAGTACTATCAGATAGTAAACACACTCTTCTTCCAGATCTATCTCTAGTACCTTCTTAATACTGCCTATCTTAATAGAGTGATGATCATGTAAATATTCATATGATAGATTAATACACATACTCGACTCGAGCACGGAGGTATTGAGTGTGCAATGAATCGGCAATGATTCAGGTCGAGGCCCATGACGTCCGGCCGTGCAGACAGCCGACTGACGCCGATAATCCCAATTCACGGCATTCTCTGATCTCTTGAATACTTCAAATTCAGGCTTTTATAAAATACTCTGTAAAAATTTACTTGATATATTTTTCAACGAAAGTTATTTGTTTCGGAATAACAGATATTCCAGGAATCAATGAGTAGGAAATAAAGTAAAAAGTGTAATATCAGGATAACAAGAATACGAAATTTCCAAGAATCTTCTTCAGATTTGAGTTAATATTTTAAAACACATTTTTTGGATTTATTTACCATAAATAACATTCAATACGTTATCTTTTTCATAAGAAGATGAATTCCTTGGAGAAACCTGAAAAGTAACGTACCTAATCTAATAAGACGCAGAAAGGTCAGTTCTGGGAGTCATCAAACGAATTTTTTTATAATGACGACACGAATTTAAAATCATAATGTGAAATAATAATATTCTGTTTTTGCACATACATTTAACTCATAAGATGTTTGTAAGTTACAACTACTGTAGTTTCTAACCTTATTCTCAAGGGAACTTAAAAGCTTTAGATAAAGGCTTAGTATGTACGAGATGTGTAACAAAGTTTCACATACGGCTGCTAGTTGGGATAATAAGTCTCAGTCCCTAATACAAACAATGATGAATAAATTATGTATAACTATATTCTTATAAAATAACAAAACCTCGGTTCATCTACTTAATACTTCATTAGGACGATTTAAATTACTCCTATACGTCTAAAGTTAGGAATTTATTGATTTATTATGTATTGTGTTCGTTGAACTTCCCGAAGGTACGTGTAAAAGTTTTACTGGGTCAAAGCGGTCCCAGAGTGCGCCCATAAATACAAATATAAACGTATAAGTAAATAATTTTAAGAAATCAGCAACAGGAAATTACCTAAAAATAAACACAGACCTCTTTTGTATCTTTAACTCGGTCATTTCCTTTAAAATGTCTTTGACAAACCTAATGTGAGTAAACACTGACAAAATACGTGGTTCATGAATAAACAGATAAGTGAGATATATATAGATGGCTTCAAGTAGGTATTTCAGGGGACTAATTTACTTAAAGAACGAAATTACGGTGAACATAAATTTCACGATTTTAAGAAAAATTGGGTATCGCACCTGTGCCACGTAGAAACGAAAATGAAGGCCATTATCCCACACCATAATCTTAAATCACTTCGGCTTAGTGTTTCGATTACAGACAAAGGTTCGGTACGAAAGCCCACATTATGATGGTAGTTGAATAATTGTATAGATAAGTTGAATTTATGGCCGATGCCTCCCATTGAAGCTTATACTGAACATATTTTTTTAATTCACCTGATATTATGAAGAAAAATCTTAAAAGTTTATTCATAACACATTTTTAACAAAAACAAGGTAATATTGTAGGCGATTTAATTCGTGCTGTGAATATAAACTGATTTTCTCGTAGATAAATTTAGTGACTGTAAATT
Organism: Trilocha varians; assembly: GCA_030269945.2. NCBI lineage: Eukaryota > Metazoa > Arthropoda > Insecta > Lepidoptera > Bombycidae > Trilocha > Trilocha varians. The sequence goes on along the minus strand of AP028265.1, from coordinate 7,095,814 downwards.
CCAGGGTAAAGCGTAACCGCAAAGCAAACAGTTCCTCCCGATACACTCTAGCTTTCGCGTGGTCGACTATTTGCCTTTCACTTTATAGCTACTTCATTGTACTTTCATCTTCAATTCATTATAAATTTATACTGCGAAATGACAACGCGTATTCCAAAAGTAAACTGTAACCGAGAAAATAAGATATTAATTTATTTATTCTGACATTCTCGTTACGTATTTCGTTTATTTCAGATTCGTTTAATACAAATGCAAGACGCTGTCCCGAGGGAATACATATCTTCCCTACGAGACAGATGTTTACAATTCATAAAATGTTGCGGATTGTTATTGAGCCACAAATAATAATGGAATCTCAAAGTCGGACGTAGCGAACGCACACAACTTTTCTCGTTATGTCTTTTTGAAATGTTTCGAGATTTGCACGAGAGCCTCGGTGCAACGGCCACAATGGCTCGTTCTCTTATCCTCTTTGCGGGAACACATCCATTTCGAGTTTTTGTTGAGGTTCGGAACAGTTGGTCGCGGGGCACGTACGTTCGCTCGTCGCGGACGCGCTTAGAATTCAATATCCCCATTTTGCGTTGCCTTCGCTCACACATAAAACAACCAACCGGCTTTGTGTATCCCATTTTCTGATGTTCCAACTAAACTGATGTAAGGATGTGTTCGTCAAACTTTGCCTCTTTTATAACTCCGATTGTTGGTAATTTGTTTTATTGAACTTACCCAAGTTTTACTCCTGAAAAACAACATAGTGAAAACCTACTTGTTATATCTGATGCTGCGCAGTGCTACGACGAAATTCTCGTACACTTTAATATTATATTTGCATTTCATAATTATCATACCAACAGTACAGAAAATTTATAATACCGAAATACGCGTACCTACTCATGATAAGTTTATTTGATATGTTCCAATAAGTTCCAATTTAACTAAGCAATTTTATTCAATGTAGTTTTCTTATGGTAAACAAAATTTATCCTATTTATAGAAATCCTCACATCACAGTGTATTTTAGCTAATAAGTTTAGAAAACATATTATAGAGGACATTCATATTATAATAACATTAAAACAGTATAATACCTATTTAAACAAAGACAAAAAAGATAAAAAATAAGATAAAACCGAACAAGATAGAGGCTTGTCCTCAGTGGCGTGGGAATAAGTTTCAGCTCAGCAAAAGCCTATGGTCTCAAAAAAGACCAAAAGCACTGATTTTCAGCTGAAACCTAAAAAACCCTATGCCATCTGCCTACAGTTTATCAGTTTATCATTTATATAAATAAATTAGATACAAACTAAATAAAAGTTAAAAGAGTGCCTAAACATAAAGTAAAAGAAACGAAATTGCATTTTGTTGTCTACTAAACATACCCTACTACAAACTACGTGGGTTCTTGTGGGTGGAAAATTGTTTTTATTTATTTTTAACATTTTTGAAAACTACTATGTTCAAATTAAATAATATCATAAAATTCGTCTACAACGAAATAAAAAGCGCTACTCAATGTATCTCAATCATGGTCATACAATACGTCATTTAGTCGACTACAGTGACCTGAAATGGAATGCCGACACCAATCTGCATGCGCAAGTTATTTCATTAAAACTTTATAGGACCTCACTTTTTTACCCTTTAATATGCAGCTATGAGCTCTATGGACTGTAACTTTGCAATTTAATTACTGAGTGGCTCGTAATTGTATTCAGTCTGGTCACGAGGAGAACGGTCGTTCACTCAGGTTGGATGCTGGCGGTGCTAATGAGCCTCCTTGACACATGTGGAATGTTACACACCCTCTGTGCTAATACACTGCATTCAGTCTTTTATGAAACGAGTTTATCGCACTTTTTTAATTTCTGTTTCTCTTTTTTTTTTTCTTTTCAGTATTTTATTAATGATGCTTTATTTTATGAATACCTACTACGAGGTATATTTACAGATTTTATGGGTTTACTTTTCAACGTTCGACGACATAAAATTATATACAACATCTGAAATTTACTACAGTGGCGGTCGGAAATCTCCCTTTCGCCATAGTACACTAATCTCACAATATCATCGAGAAAGGAAGTTCCTTTTTAGTCAACAGACTATACCCACTTAAAACGAACGAAGCAAAATGAAGAAGCTTAGTGATGGAACACGGAAAGGAGATCGAAAACATAAAAGAAAATTAAAGTGACATTGTCACCTATACAAAGCCAATCTGATGTTGCTTTTGTAAGCTCGTACAATCGCGCAAACTTATCAAAACGTGTGTCGATGGTCTCCTTAAGAAAAGTTTATTATTGTCTAAATGAACTCCTACCACGAGCAATGTTAAAAACTTGGAAGTGAGCCTGAGAGATTCGTCTAATTTAACTGAGAATTACCGTATGTCCGTCGAAATTGAATTAAAGCAACTCACGTCAAGTGCGCATCGTAAAACGTTTATACGTTTACATAAAATACGAGTTAGTAAAATTAAAGACCCTGCTTAATGCCCCATTCCGTCCGTACGCTGAGACGTAGATAAACTTCCTCATCGAACTTAAGAATGTTTTCTTTAAAATGTAAACAATTATAAATGACTTTCTCGATGAAAAAGTGCCTATTTAGACCATTAAACGATTACGAAAAAAATATTTTTTCCACCGAATCGCATTATCTCCACTCTATTTTCAAATACAAGTATATGTATGTACAATACAAGTCGTTCATCACAAAATCTTTATTTAGTAAAAAGAAAGGAGTCAAAGTGCAGAGGTCAGCGTTATATAAGTAGAGTATGTACATTGTACGTGAGGTACGAGGTGGAACGATACAATGGCAGTGAGGCGTCCTCCAGTCTGCTTCATCGCAACTTGGTACAATGCGACTCTCCAAACCTTTCTCATTTCGTTTTTGTTTCGCTTCGAGCTGTTGTTGTCGCGGCCACAGATGTTCCTACGAAAGCGACGGCTCATCTACGGATTAGTATCTGTTAGGTTTTCGTGTTATACGTTTCATCATAAGTAGAAACTTCCTCTTCAAATATTTAGACAGTTGCCATTTTGCTGATCAGTTTTTGCGCATAGGATTTTGTAGTCCCACATGGTTTCTGTACAAAGTAAGGGGTGGACCGTGATTAGAGATAGGAAACTAATGTTTTGTTATCGTTTATTCGTAATGCACACAATAATATTATTTTGTGTGGGTAACGATAGTTAACTTACTAAACAGGTTATTTGATTTTTTTTGAAAAATAATTATTTTGTGTCTATAATTGCCAAAGTCACTTTATGTTCAACTGAAAAATATTGATGATGCCCTTCAAATATTGAAGAAGTCAGGTAAGTATTAATGAGAGGGCGCTCTTGTTACAAAGTCCGACCGGCGCACTTCCAACGAGAAAATTACGCGAAAATTTACATAATAGAGAATCCGTGGCTGACCTGGTCCTTTGAAAGTCGGCACTGTGGGCCGCTTCGAGTGACACTGTCGTACATTAAATTAACATCTCTCTCACTTTGTTTAGGAGGGATACACTGCCGGACCTAATTTAGGGTGTCGAAAAGACAAAACTACTTGCATATCGTTTCATTTAAACGTTAAACACGCAAAGTTAATTGGCAAACTAAAATAAAATTTCAACAGTTTTGAATTTGTTCATACATCGTAGTTTTATGGTAGTTTTCGATCTGAAAATTCTAAACTATTAAGGACAATGTCTGTCGACATTATCACAAAAATATAATTTAATTAAATATTGAGTACCTATTTTTATTTAATGATAAATGGTTAAGGTACCTATACCAGGGCGTAGCAGAGTTTTTAATCATGAAAAATATCAACAGATTTTATGTGGGTATAATTAGATGATATACTACTGATCATAGTTTAAAAGCAGCATCCTTTTTTGTCATATTGTACGTGAAAATATAGTCAACAAGCCATCAGTGACCATTCCATTTATTTAATTAAAATGTTATAAAAATATACATATGAAACTTCATTTAAATAAGCTCTTAAATTGTACGATTCATCCCAATTTATTTAAAATCATTTCCATTTACAGTTAATACGTAGATTGGTTGGCTTTCAGCAAATGTGCTCACTGAATTATCGGGTAAAGCGCCCGAATCAGCGGAACTAAAAACGTAAATGCAGCAGTCGCCGTAATTGGGTAACCGCCGCGCATCATTAGGTAATTGCAGCTGTGGCTCGCTCGCCCGTTTCACTAACTACTATCAACCTCATCCTCACCGCATACTCGTTTCCAGAACCACTGCTCATTTCTATCGCCTTCTACGCCGTAAGTCAGCAACTCACGGCCCGGTAATGTTCTTGTTACGACTAGCGGGGTTAGCAACAAATGATTTTCAATTTGTTATTATTATTTGAATGTGTTATTTTATTTCAAATATCGTTACTGGGTGTTGCTTTTATTATTTTCTTTAATATTTTTTTGTTGTTGTTACTTTATTACTTATATTTGTTCAAAACGAATTCTACTTTTTTAATGATTCTTAAGACAAGACAAGAAGCAAGACTTATAAATTGTAGTTCGTTTTTTTGTACCATATTCAAATTATTTATATATTTGTAATAGTTATAGATAGGAAAGTACACCGGCCCAGAGACCATTTAATACTGAGTTTGATTCGAGACGCATTTTATTTAAGAAAACGTCAATATCGCCGCCCACCTCAAGATATAAGATAAATTTTTCAAAAGAATTCCATTGTGAATTGTGATTGACTGATTTTCCTCTTAAAGAAGCGCACGAATTATTTTTTCAATGGATAATATAAGATATAAACCCAACAGACAAAATACACTCGTAAAGTTTTAAAAATCGTCATAGCGTATCTACTGCTCAGGCTGTTCATAGCCAATTCTTTTTTGATAATTATTGTATGACTAGTACTTATGAAAGGAGAATCTAGCCCTGATTTACACATCAAAATTTAATAAAACGTATCACAAATACATCGTGAGATTGAAGACAATAGTAACTGTTGAACTTTTGATTATGATGCTATGCCACTCACGACTAGTCGTTGCACCTTATGTCCAATGTTCATAGTAAACCGTGCAATGATGACCAACTCACTTTAGTAGATTAGAGTGGATTAAAACGGGTCCTTTGCCAGTTCAGGTTGAGCCACGATTTTTGTACAGGTAGTTCACCTGAACCCCAACTTCTACCTAACTAACTCTTCTGCGTATACAAGTCTCACATTTTTTTGTATTTTCCTACAAAGAGTTCTATTAGTCAAACCTGTTTTACTTGTGTTAAAGTGTTATACTTACGATTTTATCTTTGATGTTTGATGTTAACATTGTGTTAATCCTTCAAATTGAGTCCATAAAAATGAATACGAAAGTGATGGGTCTATTTTTGTTTATATTATTTATTGATGTGGATAAGCGGTTAAAATCACGAACAAACTTTAAGTTACAGAATGATTACGACTACGTTCATAACCTGATAAATATAGTGACAATATTGACTCTTACTTTAATAAATCGCGAAATTATCATAAAAACCTACTATTAAATATTATTAGCCTCTTTAATTACACATGTATAATGTAACAAAACTGTTTACTTAATATTGTCGTATAGAAACGAGGTAACGATGTCATTATTGGGCCTAGCGAAGGCTGGAGGAAGTTACATTAAGTTTGCCGTACGGCTTAAGTTAGATGCTAGCATCGGAGGCCGTACTCTGCAGCTCAATTATATTACACCATATAGATTTTATTATACGGGGTGAACTTCTTTTGATTATGTGCTTAGTTAAGTTGTTAATCAAAGCTACATCAAAATCAATTGAAATTCTTCAAAAGATCTTATTTCATAGATCGGTCCACTTTTTAAAAGAAATCTTTCAGTTTTCCGGTTTGATTTTTATTTTATTTTTATTAGTAACAAGAACAATCACATAACACGTAAAATGTGTGTGGAAAAAAAGGCACACAATTACTTAGGTATAAAATTAATCATCATTAACTTAAAATTTCCTCTTTACAGCGTTCAAGTCACAGGTATACTCAACAAGAGCATCCTGTAGATGCTCCCATTTAGCTTTTAGATAACTATAGTTGAAATTGCCTTGTTCAGCTCAATGCCTCAAGTAATACGTTTCACAAACAGCCCCCTTTAGGTCATGACGTCGAATGGTATACGATTCCGGAGTAGTTAGTACAGGGAATAACAAGTGAGTGTGTCGATCCATGATTTATGCGATACGGGACCATCGTTCGCTGTACTGCATGAATGCTACAAGTGACTGATGACCTACTGAACGTTCGTACACTGAATTGGTACGTAAATCACCGTGATTTTCGTGTTTTGTTTTAAATGCTTGTTTTCGACATTTTTTATTCAAAGTCAGTTAAACATATTTATCTATTTAGTTACATAAAAACATACAATTTATAATATGCAGTTACGATTACATATACATTTATTATATTTTATGTTTTATGAATATTCCAATGGTGGTTATTGGATTGTGATAAATACCTAATAATGAACCACTCATCAATACAATATTATTCTATCCATATACTGTTTTTACACATAGATATACCCAGTATCATTGATGAATCGAAGATCAAAACGACCCGTTCAAATTACGCTTGCTCAGAGAGTTGTAGTACGTCGAATAGGGCCTTGGGCAGCACTTTACGAGGTAGAAGTTATGTCCGAACACCGGCACACGAAACATATACGATCATTCTGTCGTATAATTTATGACAACATTTTATGAAGTGCTTCATACTCGAGGTGCAAACAATAAAATTCGGTGATTATTTTTCTGGGAAAATTGATTCAAATCAATTTATATTATGAACACACGGTATTTGTTACGGACGCAAATTGAGTTTTTGTGTTACGTGTTTTTCAATTATCACGCTTGACCCTTTCCGTATTTACAACTTTCTGTTGACTCAACATTACTCTGCTGAATCATAAATTCGTTTTAGTACAGACCATTGAATCGATGACTTACTGACAATTAAATTGGAAAAACAGTGTTCATGTTATTCTTTCTGGAATTAAAGCGAAACATGTGACTACAACAATTGTTTTCATCAAAATCTTATATTTTGTTATATTTACAATATCCTTTTATATTAAAATTTATTTTTGATGTATTTACATTACCTACTATATTATTAGTAACCATACATTTATATTTTTGTTCTTCTATTTTGTTCCTAAATATTATCATATTTTGTTCCTATAAATATTATCAAAATACATTATTATGAAAACTGTACTTAGGCAAACATACCTACTTCTAGATAGTCTTGGTATAAAATGGTAGGAATAATATATCTATAACCTAGTATATGTAAGTAGGTAATTATTACAACTGTAACTGACTAATTAATAGCTTGATCATTCAACATATTGTCGCTTTATTAGACGACAGTAGAGCATTATCATCAATTTTCCTTTAAATATTGTGCTTAGCTTCCCCCGAGTTCTTGACGTCTAGATCTCGTTTAATTAAAAGGGAATCTGCTCGTCTAGTGCAGTAAAGCCCGTGTTTGCTCTCCATCTGCAGCCTTGCACCACTCTTGTCATTCTAAGCACGGCCATTATTTAAAATATGTACTCACATAACATAAGATTACTTGCTTTAGTAATTATTTTAGAAAACAGAATATAGGGGTTTTGTTAATCATGTATGAAAAGTGTATTGTAATGTTAGACGCAAAGAGCACAATTTATGATTTTCTCGAAATATGACCACGATCATGATGAATTCTTGAATAATTAGAACTACTATTGTTCATCATTTTTGTAAGTTCAGATGTAGTCTTTGTAGCGCAACAAAGACTATATCTAAACTCACGACGTACAATCATATAAAAATCTTAACAATTATTAACAAGAAGCACAATGAATTGATAAAAACATTGTGAAACTCTAATTTAGAACTATTTATTACGAAGCCATAAATAACGTTGCTGTGTATTAATAAGTGTTCGAAATAAGTTCAATAGATCCAAAGATCACCCTCTACTGCGTCACAAAAATCACGCAATTACCTCTTTATAATTTATTAAAGCTTCGTAATATCGATACCGCTTTTCAATAACAATAAGAATCTAAATTTTACGTGTTGTTTAGCGATGGCGTTGCTACTTCAAGTTCCTCGTAGACGTTGCGACAGCATCCAGCGAATGAAAACGTAGATAAAATCTATGACTTGTTCTCGTCCGTGCTCGTGTAAATACTTACTAAAAGGATTTCAACATCTTCACACAATTTTAAAGCAACAAAGTATTTTAAAATACACGTGCAGAATGAGATTATACTTTTGAAAAACTTCAGTTTCACAAAGTTACTTTGTGTTATATGCAAAAGGATTTAATCTAACTAAGTTGCCTGTCTCGCAATGTTAACATATTTTTAAATAAAGAACCTACGTTTATAATTATTTTGTCAAAGCGAGAACTGTTTTCGCAGCGAAAAAGCAGAAACACCTACATTGAAATTCAAACTAATTAATCACGTGTGACAATATTATGATAAGGGCTACAACACACGAGTGTAAAGAACGTCGTTTAAACACACAAATTCGCACTTGCCTGCCAGCGGTGCGAGTGTACACCGAGCCGAGTGAAAAGCCTACCCCGCGTGTGTACATTATTAATCATAATAATGGCACCTACTCCTCAACGGGCGGCTTAATTTAATTAATTAAGCAGTACTAAATATTGTAGACGCACAGCTAACCAACGACGATGAAATGTTAACAATGTTATTGTTCTAGTGGATTAAATCCAACAGCGGATGGCTCTGATATTAATTTGAATGTTTGGGCAAAATCCTTGGACAAGGTCGCCGACTTAACGATGTATTAATTTAATGGAGCGCGAAGTTTGTGTTTACGATTAGACAGATATAACAAATAGCCTCACAATGTGGGACAATATATCATTAAAATAATTGTAATTTGAAACTGCTTGTAGTTGCGGCTACTGAGCATTTAATTATGTCCCTAATCGTAGAAACTTGTAGATACTCCTACGAAATAATGGGATTTGTGAGTGGCTCTCAACAGTGGACATCTGATCTTGGTCTCTCTATATCAAAAACTTACAAACTATGTCAAAAATTTACGACTTTTCTATTCACGCTACTTGGCTTGAACAAAAAGAAACTTAATCAAATACCTACTAAAAATAACAAACACTTTAAAAAGCCATTCTTTACTTATGTTTGTTTAATTGAATTCAAAGTACAGATAAAATAAAAACTACGTAATAACAAATATTATGGAAAAAGTTGTCTGGTTTATTTCGTTTCTCAGAAGTTTAATTTTCTCTACGTCTCGTACGTACCTATCTACTTGAACAGCATATTAAAGTTCTATGTTAAATTAAGATTTATGATATTGAAACGTACACAAAGACTTATTCTATCGCAAAAGTTCTTGAACTAAATGAAACGAAGTTCTTGAGATGAACAAAATTTCGAGAAAACAAAAACGTATGTAACCAATTAAAAACTTGCCACTGCTTTGGAACATTGTAGAAATTGTCACAGCTGGTCCCACAGATATTCAATATTTGAAGTTTTAATATAACTTCGTTGGTATCAGTGATATCGCCAGTAATTTATCGTATTATTTAACTAAATGCGCATTGCATTAAGTCCGCCTTTATACATGTGTTTTGTGTGCATGAAATATTAATAAAGCCTTAAGACAAAATTTAGTTTGTGAACTTAAATAGCAAAAAACTGTGGGTATTAGATGCTTGGATTGAGGACATTGCATGAAGAGATTTAATTATAAATTTAAACGATTACTGTCGACATGCTTCCATAATTTTGAAACACAGTTCAGAAACAAAAAAGTATGCTGCTTAATACCAAGATATCTTGGTAGACGCTGATAATACAGTACAATTTACCTTTATAGGTCAACAAATCACAGTCTAAAAAAATTCATAAAGACTGAATTTTAAATTAATTAACCACAGTCTACTAATTAATTGAATTGATTTGCGCGAGGTTGCATTGGGTGCAAATATGTGACGTGTTAATTAATGTAATAGCAACGTTACTTTCGATACGGTGAACCAATATTATTAAGATAATTTCTATTAAATTAGCTAAAATCTTATTTAAATGATAACGCATGACAGAAACATATTTTGTATGAGAAATATGAGATTTTTTTATGAATAAATTGTTCCCAATTATTTCGACACGAAATAACGCTCATATCCATTAAATAATTGCTTTACGAACGTCAAAAGTATGTAAATCAAGTTACAAAATCTGTGCAATTTGAAAAGCCAATGGCATTTCAAAGTTTAATTAAGAGAGGAAGTAGCATTTTTATGGCACAAAGAGAATGTGAAATTAAGGTTTTCCCTCGTGGCTCTCCCCTGGTTATGCGATGATGGCTGTGGATATAATCTCATATGGACCAAGTGGGGAGCAAACAACGGTCGAGATTGGCGCACGTTCACCGCACACAATACGAGACTCTGAACAAGGGATTAGTGAGCCACGTACTATGCTATATGCTGTACTGCTCTGCTGAATTCCTCTATTCTATACACAAATCCGAACCAATATTGTATGGGGCTTTTAATTTGCCTAATGCTAAATATACTCGTTATTAAAAATAACGGGTCGCTTAAGAAAGTTCTTTCATTTGTCATTAAATAGAACTAATTGGATAATCTGCAAGATAAGGTTATTCAGGCAGATAGATTAAGGTTAATAACTTACTATGATAGAACTATTGTTTCGGTATTAATAATGATCAGACAACTTAATTTAATTTAAATTTATTTATAAATATTACCTATCTTACAGCTAGAAGCTAATAGTAAGCTTCTTCGAGAACAATGAAATTGAATGTAAATTTCCACATCCTCCTGTTATAAATGGAACTTTCACTCGAATAAAGATGATTAATGTACCGTTAAGATGTACGTTTAATGTGTTACCCATACGTCTTAGTTGGACGAACAGAGTTAAGTCTTTACAAACAGAGACGCTTCACTAAGTTTTTGACATCAATCTGTTTCATTTTATTTTATTTTATTTTTATTTTTATTTTATTTTATTGGTTTACAAAACTGGTCATTACAATGGTGTTACAATAAATAAATGAGCATAACAAACATGATTATATGAATGACCTACTGGATGTAAACACAGCATGCAAATAAAAACACACAAAAATTAAAAAACTTGAGGATAAATGTGAGACAATGATTACTAAACATACAAAGAGTCCATTATAAACAATAGAAAAACGGTAATAATAATTGAGGTTAAAATAATAAAGGTAAAAACTGATTCTGTTCAAACGCAGAGCTTAAAAAAAAAATCTCTTTTTTTTTTCTTAATTGTTTTGATTATAGTATCAGTACATTTTGTGGTATACAGTTACTTCGTGAGGAAATGTTGCCGAATTTGAGAAATTGATGCACTAAAAATATCAAGGTCATTGCAAATAGCATTATACCGGGAACACATTCGGTAGATTGGTGAATTTTGACCGTAATTTGTTCTACTTAGAGGGAGTCCAAAGGTGGTACGATTCCGAAGACGACTACTGGATCTAGGGATAGCAAACTGTAACCTACCCAACAATTCCGGACTATCAATCTTGCCGCATACCATTTTTTGGAGAAGAATAATTTCCGCTATCTGACGCCTAGTTGAAAGAGAGACCATTTTGAAGTGATGCAATCTAGATTCGTACGTGTTTAGGTTATGGTTGTGATGGGGGAAGAAAGCCAGATGATAAGTGAACCGCTTTTGTAATTTTTCAATTCTTTCGATATTATTCTTATATGCAGGATTCCAAACGGGACTACAGTATTCGAGAAGACTGCGCACGTAGCAATTGAAGAGGATGATAGATACTATGGGATCTTTCATGGATTTTGATTGTCTAAAGATGAAACCGGCTAGGCGTGCTCCTTTCTTAGTAATATAATCTATGTGTTCACGAAAACTAAGTTTGCAATCAATGATCACTCCTAAGTCTCTGACTTTGCTGGCTTCTGGGATGGAAACATGGTTTATATAATATGTTGCCGGTGTGGGAACATGCTTTCGTGTTAATTTTATATGTGTGCATTTGTTTGGGTTTATTTTCATTTTATTGTTCGAACACCATAAGCCAATAGCAGTTATGTCATTCTGTAGAGTTGCAACATCTTCAAGTGTATAAATAGGTCGATAAATTTTTAGATCGTCAGCAAATAGTCTGTATTCAGATTTAATCAATGCACATAGATCGTTGATAAAAATTAGGAAAAAAAGAGGACCAAGATGTGAACCTTGTGGCACACCAGATGGCACCGGCTTTGCAAGTGACTTAAATCCATGGACCCGGACCAGTTGTGAGCGATTACGGAGATAGGACTCACACCACCTTAATAATGACCCACAAATTCCTGCATGCCCGAGTTTTTGGATCAATATGGTGTGGTCTACCACGTCAAAAGCTTTTGAGAAATCAGTGTAGATCACATGTACATCATGTTTATTTTCTAGGACTGAGATACTGTCATCAACAAATCCCAGTAAATTAGATGTAGTGGACCGACCTGGTAAAAATCCATGTTGATGAATGTTGATGAGAGACTTGAAATGGGAGTACAAAACTTTTTGTATTAGGGATTCGAACAGCTTACCAACACTCGATAGTATAGAAATTGGTCGATAGTTAGCGATGTCCCCTAGATCTCCCTTCTTATGAATCGGGGTTATGTGAGCTTGTTTCCATTTGGTAGGAAAAAATCCAGAGGAAAGAGATTTGTTAAAAATTGTAAGCAACGGTTTGCTTAGTTCGTGTGCGCATTTTTTTAAGAAAATAGGAGGGATAGTGTCCGGGCCAGGTCCTTTGTTTGCATCGAGGCATTGGAGTGACTTTAGTATTTCTGATTCTGTAAGAACGTAGTTGCTGATGGATATGTAGCCATCGGACACGTCAGCAAGTCTGGTGGTTGAAGTGGTTGAGGCTGCGGTTGAGGTTGGAGTATTGTCATTATAGATTGAGTGGAAATGGTCTGAAAAGAGATCACATATCATTTGTCCGCCCTGGGCGGTGCGGTCAGCGAGAAACATTTCATCTGGCATATCGGTGTTGTTTGAACGAAAGGATTTAATGAAATTCCAAAAATATTTTGGATTGGTTTTAATAAGGGTTTTTGCATTAGATCTAAATAGAAACAAACAATCGTTAAGCATTTTGTGGCAACGGTCGCGTAATACCTGATATGTTAGTTTGTCTCTAGGGTTTGCATACTTTATGTATCTCTTGTGTATTTTAGATTTTTCTTTTAGCGCTTTAATTAGAGAACGACTAAACCAGGTTGGATAATTATTACAATTAGTGGTTGTAAGAGGTGTGTTCGCGTTTATGATTGGTTTAATAATATCATAAAATACATCGACCATTTCATCAACTGTATAATTATTGGAGAAAAGGTCTTCCCAGACTATTCCACTCAGTTGGCTTCGTATTTTACCATAGTCTGCTTTATTAAAATTATAGGACGTTGTCCTTGCCAACTTAATACAGTTGACACGTTTCAGTCTCAAAGAAATATTTAAGGCTGGGTGATGATTATCGAGTTTTACTAAAGGAGCTTTATTTTCAGATACGGATAAGATGTCGTTTGCGTTTGTTATAATAAGGTCAAGCGTACGTCCATGTAAGTTTGGTATATGATTAATTTGATGTAAGCTGTTGAACAATAAGGTATCATTCATAAGATTATTAATACGTGAGTCAGTACTGCCGGGACGGTCCAAATCGACATCCATTCGTTGTGTAAAGTTTGGAAGGTTAAAATCCCCGGCAATTAGAATAGTTGAATTAGGTGGAAGTTTATGTTGAATAATGGAGGTGATGTTATTTAAAATGCAGTCTAGGCAATCATAAGAAACAGGTGGTGGTATGTATAAAGTACAGATACAGAGGTGTATTGTTTTATGACCCTGCTTAAGCTTAATGACTACCCATAGGTCCTCATTGTCTGACTCCCACGCTACTCTTCTAATAGAATCGTACCTCTTTAGAACACTTATTAAAACTCCTCCGCCATCGCGTTTGGTGCTAGAAGTAGACATGCGATCGCGTCTGTAAGTTTTATATCTACTGTCCAATAATTCATGATCATAAACAGTGTCATTCAGCCATGTCTCTGTAAGTAATATTATGTCAAAATCAGACCTCAATGCACTTGTCAGAACAGAATCTGTTTTAGTTCTAAGGCCCCTAACATTTTGATACAGTATTTTTAAATTAAAATTATTATGATTTATTTTCAAAGTTGAATGCATACAAAACAAAAGTAATGCAAAATATTCTAAGTCAGTACAATAATTAAAAAAAAAAAAAAAAAAGTAAGATAAGATAAGATAAGATAAGATAAATTTATTTTTCAAACACAACTATAACAAAAACTTACAGTACTTTACAAATATTTATACGAATAGGAACAAATTAAAATAAACTTAGGTCCCCGTACTAGGATACCCTGTGTTACGGGTGACCTAGCCTTCCTCTTACAAAAATATACAGCTTAATATTTGTGTACAGTGATCAAAAAATCAAAAGTTGAATACAGTTCAAAAAATAAAAACAATAATTAGCCTAAGTAGTGATTGAGCGCACGACTGCATGCAAAAGACCGAGCGCGTAGGTGTGGAGTGTTTCAGTGTCTGGGTGTGTGTATGTGTGTTTGTGTGGGTGTGTGTGTGTGTGTGTGTGAGTGAGAGTGTGTGAGTGTATGTGCTTGTATGCCCAAGTATATGCAAATTATTGCGTTGTTATAAAAAAGTAATATTATATTATCAGATCCTCAGTTTCTTGGTAATTAAGATTTTTCAGCCACTCAAAGGCCATAGATCTACATCTGTGAGAATTCATCGAAAAAATGTCTAGAGTATCATTGGCATAGTTATATAGGCGGGCACTAATAGAATTGTAGCTGCTTCTAGCCAATTTAGTTCTGCAAGGAGTTATCGGGCAAGCTTTAGCCTTTCTTCTTCTTTTAACACCAGAGGAAGGAACATACGGTGTATACCTGTGTACTCGCAGAATCATTTGCAACACAAACAGCTGCCGGACTGTGAGGACATCGCATTCTTTGTACAGAAGGACGGTAGGAAACCTTTTAGGTTTTCTCACTAGAACCTTCAACACAGCCCTCTGTGCTCTTTCGAGCCTTAGCATCTGCGTTCTACCTGATCCACCCCAAATCGGAATGCAATAGGAAATCAACGATTGTGCAAGCGCCAGGTACACCATTTTTAAGGTATGCCAACTTGCAACCGGTCTCAATTTCCTGAAGACAAACATTAATTTCCTTATGCGTGGGATAAGTGACTCAATGTGCTTACTCCAGTTTAGTGTAGGATCCAAAAATACGCCAAGATATTTGATATATTGAGTCCTCGATAAGACGGGACAAACACAAGTACTTCGGTCAGGACATTCATGAAAGCCAAGCTCCATCAACTCAGGTTGACTTTTGGTACTGGGTGAGAACGTGAGGAACTTGGATTTATCAACATTTATGGTAAGTAGATTATTTGTCATCCAATTCTTGACCACAGACATGGCTGTTTCGGCATTGATTGTTGCTTGTTTCCAATCTGTCCCGTGAGTGATGAGCACAGTATCATCAGCGTATGCAAGGATTTTGGTATTTAAAAGTGATAGGCGGCAGAGGTCGTTGACATAAATCAAAAACAGAGTTGGACCTAGTACGCTGCCTTGAGGCACTCCGTAATTGATTTTCGCATACTCACTAACGTGTTGACCGATCTTAACACACTGGCTACGTTTCGTCAGATAATCACAAAAGATGTTCAAGGAAGTTCCCCTGATTCCAATGGATTCCATTCTGCTCACTAGAATGGGTATCGAAACCGTGTCGAAAGCTTTGGAAAGATCTAGAAAGACGCCAATGACCTTCTTTCTCCCTTCAAGATTTTCGACAATAGTAGAAGTGAGCTCTACGAGAGCATCCTCAGTTGATTTCCCCTTTAAGAAACCGAACTGATTGGCGGCAATTATGTTATACTTAGTAAGATAACTAACTAGACGGAAATTTAGAATTTTTTCAAAGATTTTGGATAATGTACTCAAAACAGATATGGGCCTATAATTGACAATTTTACTTTTATCTCCACTCTTATAAATTGGGTGCACAATCGCTTTTTTGAACACAGAAGGAAAAACACCCTGTGTCATACATAAATTGATTACGTAAACCAAAGGGCTAACTATTGCAGATCGGGATTCCTTCAAAATTCTGGACGAGATGCCGTCCCAGCCAACCGCACAGTTATTACGTAAATTCATTATTACTCTTTCTATTTCCGCATTGTCCACACTGGACATCAGCATGGAGTTGCCGAGCATGTTGTTCTGTATAGAATCGGAGGATTGAGCAGAACGGGCTGTAAGCTGTTGTTTAGCTATAAGGGGCTTGGCTAGTTTTTCACCAATATTGGCAAAAAAGCTATTTACTTGATTAACGGAATTCAATTGATTCTCCCCGATTTTAAGAAGTTCATCTGCTGTGTTGGAATTAGTGTTCAAGTTAGTAATATTTTTAATGATCTTCCAAGTTTCTTTAGAATTTCCTTTGGCGTTTTCTAATTCAGATTTCTCATACTGTTGTTTCAGGTTTTTTAAAATTTCATTGCAATAATTTCTATATCGTGTGTAGGTTGTCCTATATATCAAATTGGAGGGGTATTTGTCACATTTCAAGTGTAGGTTATCACGATTGCGGATACACTTCAGTAGGCCAGGGGTCATCCACGGTTTTATATTACGGCTTTTACTTGAGACTTTAACAAGTTTGGAGTTGTTATTAATGCAAGAAGAAATTAGATTTACTAGATGTTCAGCAGCCTTGTCAGCAGCTGCACATGTCAAAACATCTCCAAAGTCTAAACCACATATATCCTTTACAGCCGCTATGTGATCGGTTTTGAGAATCATACGATTTACCTTAGCCTTGTTGCTATCATTCTCTATGCAAGCCAGGACGGGCGCATGATCTGTAATCGATACATCTAAAATCAGTGTAACGGTTCTGCATATAGATCTCAATAGGACATGATCCAAACAATTATCTCCACGTGTAGGTAATAGATGTGTAGGAAGAAGTCCATGTAGTGCAGTTAGATTTAGATATTCATCAGCGTTTCCATCTGTGCTGGTCGGTGTAATGTTTATGTTCAAGTCACCAATGATTGCAACCGATTTAGAAGCGGATAAAGAACATAAAACGTTTTCAAGATCATTTAAGAAGGCTCCAATAGATTGTATAGAAGGAGATCTATAAATAGCAATGATAGCCAAGTGATCACCTAATTTGAGAATTAAGGCATTGGCATCTGAAATAGCAAGTTCTGAGCAATTAACACTTAAGGATTTACTGACATAAATAACCACACCATCATTCTGATTACTATGTTTAGATCTAAATGAATAATACCCATTAAGTACTGGCAGATTAGAAACCTTACTCAACCAACACTCAGTTAGGACAACAATATCACAATTTACATCCATTCTGTTTTCTAAAAGTAATATCAGTTCATCGAAGTTGCGATTTAAACTACGGATATTTAAATGTAATATATTTAGTGTTTCTAATTTTGAAATATGCTGCATACATTGGTTTGGCTTACACTTAAAAGACTGAAATATATCAACGTCATCCACATAATCTATAATGTTTTGAAACTCATCCATAAAATAAGTATATGAAAGTTAGGTTAGGTACATTTAATATGTTTACTAAAAATCGCAAATCAACGTCATACAATAAACATTTAACAAATATAAGAATTGTTTTACAATTACCCTCAAAGTATACAATAAAGCTGGCATCAGTATAATTACGTATGGCAAGAACCCAAAACAAAGTGCAGCCGCAAATTCTAAGTATGTCGTTAATTAATTCCAACATGCACATCATAAGAAGAGGAAGTGAAGGAATGCAAGTGTAGATTGTGTGTATTGTGTAGTATGAATTGTGATGTTCAAGTGTAAACATGAATATGATATCTAATATTAAAAAATAAAAAATAACAAACATGACTATGCTAAATAGAAGTAGGCTTATAATAAACTTGAAATTGATTGTATTTAACCAGACTAGTCAAAGAGTACTTCGAAGTTTGCCCAGGTCGTCTTCAGTTGTTACTGATATGGCGGGTTCTCCTTCCCGCTTGCGAATGTAGATTTTACCATAGGTTGTCCAGCAGAAAGTGTAATCATTTGTTTTGGCGAAGTCACGAGCTAAGAAAAACAGGTGTTTCATTTTGGCTGTTAAGGATTCCGATGCAAATATAGGTTTGGAAGGTCCCTCCAACTTGAGATTTGACGTACTTAAGTGATTTTTATAAGTTTTTCTATATTTGTTCATAGACTGCAAGAAACCTTCCTTCATTGGTACTGTGGTGAAGTCAACCAATATTGGATTATTTGTGTCAGTTCTAGTTCTCAATCTGTGTATATTTCTAATACAAGAGGGTGAGATATCAACATCAATAAGTTTGCCTGTTTTAATGATAAGGTCTGTTAAATCTTGTTTTGTTTCTGGCTTTTTAGGTGGAATATTTCGAAGTTCGAGACAGGCAGATTTGTTATTTCTCTCTAGGGCTTCTATTTTTGACTCCAGCATTTGAATGTATGTCAAATTCTTCCGATTTTCGGTAATTATGTTATCCAAATTCTTTTTGAGATCATCATATTGTTTGGATACGAAATCTACAGATGTACATATATCCATATTTTGTTTTTTTATTTCATCAACTGATTTCTGCAAAGTAAGGTATTTGACAGCCTGCTTTTCACTGAAGTCCTCGAACATTCTTCTCATCTCGTTAGTAAATGCCTCAAAATCATCCACACGGCCGTGCTTACGTTTATGACGAGATAATCGATCATGTTCGGTCGTCTTAACATCCGGTTCAGAATCGCATTGTGAATATCTAGGAGATGATTTAGGTGGAGTACGCTTCAAAGACATTCTCGTGGAATCAAATGGTAATGTTTTAGAGCAATATTTAGAAATATTCTAAAATTGCAAAAACACCGCAATGTTGGTCAGGCTCGAACCCTGAATCAGATGGTTGCGAATCAACACTGCAAACCGATACTCCACAGTGACGCCAGTACACAAAGGTGAAAATAGTTTGTAGTTACAATTGCTCGAATTAGTCGTCACGGATTACTGGCAGCCTGGTAGGTGCGAGCAAGACACACGTCGTAATGATAAGTTGTCTCTTTTACACGATCACACTTAAACTATCGATCACTGCACAACTGTTCGTGTTTATGCAAGCCGGGTACAATGCAAGCGGACGAACTTTATTAAAATTAATTAAACTGAATTATTAGGAAAATAAACAAAATACACGTCTGCTCACAGCTGATTATAGGACGGAAGGGAAAGTAAGAAGTAAGAAGATATAAATAATTTGGAGGGAAATTAGTGCAACAGTTTTAAAGAATCGATATCCTTAATGAGAAGACTTCTCGAGTTACCGTCCTTTCTCATGAAGATCTTGCCGTTCTGCACCCAGACGAACTGATACTTCTTTTCTTTGGCTGCTGAGCGGGCCGCTGCGTGGAGCTGCTTGTTTGCAGGAGACAAATGTTCACAAATGTAGATGGGGCTCTTCACGTTTCCGTAGCCTATGTGAGAGGTGTTGAGTTTATCTTTTGGATTGGCCTTGTTGTAGGTTTTAGCAGCTGCTATGAAAGAATCTCGAATAAGAGGACTGGATAATTTAACTACTATAGAGCGTGGTCTTTTCGATGCTGGATTGATTTTGGCAACACGATGGTAGTTCAATAATTGTGCTTCCGGAAGGGAGTAACCCACCGCGCTGGCCAGCTGCTGTATGATAGTTTTTATGTTTTCAGATTTGCTTTCCGGTGCACATTGAATTTCGATGTTACTTTGACGTGATTGTTGATCAAAATTATTTAAACGTGTATTCAGATCAGCAACTTGAACTCGTAAGGCCGAATTCTCTGCTTGTAGACCAGTTATGATTTTGGTGTTATTAATTAAAGTGGGCTTCAATTGTTCGTATTTCGCAGTCATTAACTTAAGACTTTCTACAAGTTCGTGGATGGCTGTGCGTGTGTCAGAGTTTTCTATGGCAGTATTCTGTTTAATATCATACAGAAGGCGTGATAAGGATTCGTCGAGTTTTGTATCGATATATTTTTTCAGATCGCTTGTGTTAAATGAGACAGAGTTATCAGAATCAGAAGGTTCCGGGGTTCTATTTAAAGTTGGAGTGCTACTATGATCAACACTCTTCTCACTCAACTTGCAATCAATGCATTTCCATGCTGATTTGAATGTTTTCGATTCCCTTGCAAAATTTTCTGGAGAAATGTTTAGACAATGGTAATGATACGCAACATTACACTTAGAACAAGTTTTAATGTCCGAAACTTTTATTTGCTTCTTGCATTTACTACAGATAGACATTGTATGAATTTTTCCCTTTTTAGTAATTTTTGTTAGAATAGTCTGGTCACTTTGGGTTCAAGCGTCAGGAAAATGTGAGATGTCAATGTCACAATTGACGGTATTAGCTTTATGTCATCTGTCAAAATCTGTGGGTACTTAGCCAAAGATGTGAATGAATAACAGAATAATTTATTTGAGGGTAGATAAATACAACTTATCTTTATCAATTACGAAGGCTTTCTGCTGGTGATTATTGTAGATAACTGCACAATTTGTTCCTTGCTGGTAATAATGCACTATACAATTATTTGTGATACTATTCGTGTAATATTTATGTTTAAATTTGAATTTAATTGAGAGCGTGTTGTGAATGAGAAGAACGAATGTGAACGATCGAATATACTAACTCAGTGCTATTAACAGAGGTTCGCGCAATTCTGTACGTATTTTATGCCAGTAATTATTTTCCAGCCTACTGAACCATACAAAGGTCAAAGAGTTAGAAGGATTAAGAGCAGGTTATTTAAAGTAACTGTTAACATTTATTTTGTCGATAAAATTACTCATTAAATTTAATCATCTATAAAAATGCTATGCCTTCAACTTCAAACATTATATTATAGTGTCATCATCCGTGGTGCAAATATTGAAGTTAAATTCTTTGAGTACATATTTTGAGACGCCTGCCTTACGGTGCCTTGGCCTTAAGGCGACACTTCATCATTTAAATATTTTTTGGACAACTACAATCTGAAGAAAACGCAACGAAAAATCCGCAAAATTCAGAAAAATATTGCAAAAAATTTTTCTTTTTCCTTTTGTTTGTTTTGATTACTTTACGCTCAGATCATATTCGCTATACAGGGAAACTTGCAACGTATATAGTGTGTTGTGTAAACAAGTAGAGGCCGGGTGGGCGTATGGGGATCTAGTATTTGTATGCGAGGTGCGATACTCGTTACTGTGTGCGCCCGCGGGGCATTGCGATGTCTCAATTATGTCTAACTTCATTGCTCAGGCTCCGTCATATTCGAGTGTACTAGTTGACTCAAAGTCGACACAAGTTTGTTTGTGTAATTAATTTGGTTTCCGCTATATGAAGTACAGAACGAAACGAGAATCAGACGGCGAAATAGTAATTAAACTTAGTTATTTTCAGTTCCTTTACAAACATAATGCAAGATAGTATGAAATAATTAAAATTATTATTTATAATTGTCTAAATTACGATTTATATCAGTTTGATCGTATGCTCGCTGACCTATAACTGATGTAAAAAAATATTTATTTGTTTTCACTCTCCACTAGATTTATCGATAAACAAAAATTTACTTAATTAGTGCCTACACTTCTCACTAGATAAGATTTTATTTAACCTTACTAAAGTACACTGAAAATACACGTAACATCTATAAAATTACAACACAATAAAATTACTAAAATTAAAATATTTTTAAAAGGTTCCACAAATCAATCCTGTATCTATATTATTCATAAAACATGATAGTAATTAATAAAAATTCTCGTTACCCGCTCGAGGATTAACATAACGAACCATTTAGGTATGTTAACGATATTTAGCAATACAATATGTAATACATCCCCAATCCCCATATTATATTGTTATGTGTGGGTTGAGTGATCGGGAACGCGACGCGTGTATACGGCCTGATTGAGAAATCGAGTTGATACGATTAAAAGTTTATTGCATAATATTACTAACAACCTCGTCCTACTGCTGCCATTTCTATTCAAACTTCAACGTCCCACTTCCAACTTGAAATTTCCCAATGGTCATGTCTTGAACTTTTATAAAACTATTAACTACACGAAGCTTAAGAATAGGTTTGAACTTATTAAAGAGTTCTAGTAAACATATCGAATGTATAAAATCGAAGATTTCAGATGAGTGGAAAAAGTACTTTTCTGTGTTAATGTGATTTTATGACTTATTTACGAATAACGTACGGTTTTACTCATGAACATCAAAGCGAAATGTTATAAGGTACTCATCTGATAAAAACCTAGCACTCGTTCCGTATTACTAACACTCTCTTCACACAGTTAGCACTTTAAAATTCTCTTTTAACTATTCAACTTAAAAAATAAAAGTGTGAACATGAAGAATTTTATTTTCTTTATATTTTAAACTGAATATTACTGAAAATGTTTGACTTAAGTTTTCATTTGATAACTCTAGTGTGTTAACATCACGTTCATGTATCATATGGCCCATTCACGTTTTCATCTGAAATATTTGTATAATAATTAGTATTTACATAACTTGTAAGTTAATGTACCTATTGTAACAAAAACAAACAAGAACGCATGACGGGTTCAATCGGAAAAGGCATTAACGAGTGCCTTGTACGTGTGTACACGCATGATAATGAACCAGAAGTAATTCGTTAATAATTGTTGGTGAGAAAGAGCCGAGGAAGTTGTCCGACTGAGGCGAGACTTCAAAGAAATTAATGAGTGTTAGGAACTCGCGACGTGCCGCCGACTTGATCAGTTTGGATCCGAACAAAACTCCCGCCAGAGCTTAAAGATATTTCCTGCTAATTGTAGCCTGTCCTCAATTGCCATTTCAAATGCCTTATCAGATGATTCAAATTATTCAAACCACCGAATAAATTTGCCCTACAACGAACATTGGCATCTGCGTTTATGAATTATTCAAATTTTGATTATTACAAGTTGATGACAAACATAATCGCTGTTGTATTATTTTACAGAAAATTCCATAATTAATGTGATTGGATTTTAATACTGTTGCAAATTTGTTACAAAATCATTCACGACATTTATTCTAATGACCACCTAAATTTAATTTCACAAAATGTAGAGTTTATTGACATATTATTTTAATCATTTTGTGTTTCACACTATCAAATTATAAATCCATTATAAAATAATTGAAAAGCTAAAATAATAATTAATACTACTATTTTTGGCACATTATTATTGGTTTAGACCATAACACCTGCATACCTAAGGATAGTGGAGCATGTTATTCAGATCTAATAATAGGTACATATTCGTGTTTGGTGCAGTCAGATATCACGTGAACATGCAGAGAGCGGCCAAACCGTGCAAGTCCATTAAGGCTACATATAAACTGCCCTCGCAGGAGCCACATCGTGATTAACGTAATATAATTGTGGGTCTACAGCTACGCTAAGAGAATATATTTCAGAAATGGATCAACGGTGTGATATATTACGTTTGTTTTTTATTATACATTATTATTTATAAATTTCATTCAATAATCGAACCCTGTATTAAAAGTTCATGTTACTAGACATTCTATTGTTCCTTTGAGTTTCATATATTTTTATATTTCCAATATTAAAAGCAAGTTTATAACTTCGATTTTATTTTATTACACTGAGGCTCTGAAAAGGAAAACTATAATATTCTAGCGTCTCGCTCGCTGTAAATTTGAGAGAAATATGCTTTCCAATTAAACGTTATTTTTAATACTTGGTCTTAAATTATATAAGTAGTAAATAAACACAAGCTTACAGCATAAAATACTAAAAATATTTTTTTATGTATTCAAGTAGACGTTATTTTTTTATCAATAATCAAGGACGAGGGGTCTCACGAAGAAATTATTTTATTTTATTTATTTATTTTTATTTATTTGGGAAACAACAGTACAAGTTATTACATCAAAACAGAGACACAAAAAATTAAACTTAGACCAGATAAGTTTCCACCTCTAAAGAAGACACAAAAGAGATAGTGGACGTAAAGAATTAAATTACTTAAAATACATGATTAATTGTGCAAAACCAATTAAGAAAAGTAAAAACATAATATCCAGCTTTTAATAACTCTCAGAGCTCACATGGTTATGGTAAGTGTAATGTGATTATAGACATAATGGCGCTAGTGTTACAGTCACGTACATTGATTATTGACGAGACTGGACTGTGAAGTGATGCGCCGCATAATAATTAAATCATTATCTTCATAGACCAATACTCAGAAGTATTTGTTATATATTTTCAATATACTACTACAATACATTACTAATAATATTACAGTACTACAGTACCTACGTGCTATGGAACAGACACGAATCTTAGTATTCAGACGTTTTCATTTTATGTAATACGCAATTCACAGTGTTGATTATATAAATAAATAAATAAATAATAAATTTATTTATACTCAAAAGGTTACAAAAGGTAAACTTATAGATAGACATCCATTACAAACAAATATTACGATACAAACTCAAATAAAACTTAGTGGAGTAAAATTCAAACAGCAATGAGTTGACCTCTGGTACCCAAGATAAGATCTAACTTGTGTTATGGGTACCAGGGCTCCTCAGACACAGTGAACAGAAGATGTGAAACAAAATAGATAAAGTTAAACAAATTTAAGGATTAAAACAGACACATTTACAATTTAAAAACGCTTAAAAACAAAATCTTATAAATACTAAGGCGCCTTTACAGCAGACGAAAGAAAAAATAAAAAATAAAAACAAATAAAAATACCTATGATAGCTAACAGCGTTAAAATTAGGTATTAGGAACCATGGATGACTAAGAGATCTTCAGTCTCCTCATATCCTTTAGTTTGAAGCCACTCACTGAGTTTATGTCTAAGTGGACGTTTACAGAGCGAATAAATATTACAATGTTTGTTAATAGCATTATACAGATGCACACCAATAAAACAAAAATGTCTTTTTGCAAGCTTAGTTCTACATTGAAGTATCGGGCATATGTGGTGGCTACGGCGTTTGTTGAGTAAGGATTTGTCCAATTGCAGAGTTTTATGTTTCCGCATAACAGTTTGCAGAACAAAAAGTTGCCTTACAGTAAGAAGTTTGCATTCCTTATAAAGAAGTGCAGTGGGATACCGAAAAGGCTTAAAAGAAAGAACCTTCAAAACAGCCCTTTGAGCACGCTCTAGTTCTAGGAGATACGTTTTAGCAGCACCACCCCAAACTGTTATGCAATAACACAATATGGACTGACATAAAGCAAAATATACCATTTTCAACGTTGCAAAATCAGCCGAAGATCTTAATTTCTTAAAAATGAAAATGAGTTTGCGTACTTGAGAGGTCATCTTTTCTATTTGAGGCCCCCATGTCAGATGATTGTCAATGTTAACTCCAAGGTATTTAATGGAGGTGGATCTGAATAATGCAGAACAGTCGCATGGGTTATTAACTGATTTTGAGTAGGAACCGCAAGAATGGGCAACAAGTTGAAAAGAGTCAATTGATGGTTGGGTGGCGGAATTTAATGAGAACGTGATATACGTAGTTTTGTTTAAGTTTAAAGTAAGACGCTTACCAGACAGCCAGGCCATGACTGTACTGAGGGCTATTTCAGCTGTTTTAAATGTATCAGCCCAGGTACGACCATGAACAACAAGTGCTGTGTCATCAGCGTAAGCGAAAATAGAGCAGTTTGGAATGACGAGCTGACAGAGAGCATTGATGTATATTAGGAACAGAGTCGGTCCAAGAATAGAGCCCTGTGGTACACCATAAGATAAGGCAATTTCGTCACTAGTAATTGAATCAACTTTGACGCTCTGCGTTCTATCAGATAGGTAATCCTGAAAAATTTCCAGAGCATGACCACGAATACCCACATCATCCAAAATATCTATGAGCACCTTATGTGATACAGTGTCAAAGGCTTTTTTGAGGTCCAGGAAGATTCCAATACATTTTTGTTTACGGTCTAATTTGTCCACGACACAGTCTATCAGAGATGAAACTGCATCTTCAGTGGACATATTATTCCTGAACCCAAATTGATTGCCTGCGAGAATATTATTTTTTTCCAGGAAGCCTACCAGTCGAAAGTTGAGGAGTTTTTCAAGCACCTTGGAGAGTGTAGGAAGTACTGATATTGGCCTATAATTATTTACATCATCTTTGACTCCTGTCTTAAAAATGGGATGTACAATAGCCTTTTTGAAGCATTTTGGGAATTTGCCTTTACTTATACATAAATTAAATAAGTGAACAAGAGCCGGCGTTAAAGCAACTTTGCAGTTTTGCACTAAAGCGGTTGGAACACCATCCCATCCAGCGGCTGCATTTTTGCGGAGACCCATGATGATCTGTGACACTTCCGCCTCATCAGTAGGTAGAAGAACTAGGGAGTTGACAGGAGGGCGCGTAGCCTGAGCGAGGAGGCCAGTGTCATTGTTATTTTCTGCAAGTTGACTACCGATGTTTCCAAAAAAGCCATTGACTACATTCAAAGACGATTTTGGACATGGCTGTATTGTTAAAAGTTCCAATGGTATGCTCGTAGCCGTGTCCATATTTACAATGGTTTTAACAGCTTTCCATGTAGCTTTAGGATCGTTTTTTGCACTTTGTAGTTCACTTGTTTCGTAGGATTGTTTTAGGTTCCTAAGAAGTTTATTGCAGAAGTTTCGGTATCTACGATAAGTTGTTTTTAAGGTACAGTTATGAGGCTCACTTTGAAGTCGCAGGTTCATCGAATTTCTATTTCGTATGCATCTAAGAAGGCCCAAAGTCATCCAAGGCTTTATTAGCCTATTTTTAGAGGGAATATGTCTAATCATTGAGAACTGTTCAATAGGTTGCTTTATTTTAGACACAAGAAAATCCGCCGCATTGTCGACATCAAGAATTTCTAGAATTTCACTGAAATCCGTATTCTGAATCATCAAATATACCTTAGAATAATCAATATAAGTGTAAGTCTGTTTGGGTTTATTGGACGAAACATTGATATCAATATTAAGCAGGATTGGCTTATGATCTGTTATGGAAGTCTCAAAAACAAAAGTGAAATTCTTTCGACAAGATCTTAACAGAATATGATCAAGACAGCTGTTTGCACGTGTAGGTAATGAATGAGTCGGTAGTAAACCATGTAGTGCAGCAAGTGTTAGGTATTCGTGTGCCTGTGAATTTTGACATTGAGGTAAAATATTTATATTTATATCACCGATAACAACTACATTTTGTATATCACGTACAATAGAAGAGAAAATAAAATTAAGGCTATCTAAAAAGTTGTCTGTTTTGCGGATACTTGGAGATCTGTATATTGCTACCACAACCAAGTTGTTCATTGGTAGTTTACAAATGAGACAGTTAGTGTCTTCAACTTTAGGTTCCAAAATAGAATGTATTAAATTATGCTTCACGTATATTATTATGCCGTCATTCTGATTTAAATTATTGACTGTTTGATACGAAGTGTATCCAGTCAAAACCGGAATTATCGGATTCTTATGAAGCCAACATTCAGACAGGACTATTAGATCAGGTGATATTTTAATAGTCACCAAAAATACTCTAAAGTCATCCATGTTCTTATGAACACTTCTTATGTTTAAATGCAGTATATTGATACCGCTCTGGTTACAAAACATAGATAGAAAATCTTCCGGTCTACACATAGCACTGCGATTTGTACCAATTGTATCTACTTCCTTTTCCAAATCTCTTAAATCAAGCACTGTAAAATAATAAAAGCTCCATACATTGAATCAAGAGAACACAGTATCGGGTTTATTTTAGATGCATTTATTTCATCGCATAAAACCATCAAATTAGTAAAATTAATATAGTTCAGCCAGAGACCATGACAAAAATGATAATATATAGTATTAGATGTATTAGACAATAAACGGAGTACAAATGAAAAAACAACAAAAGGTGGCCAATAAATAAAATTAAACAATAGCACAAATTTTAATACATTACAAGCCAAATCCTTAAAACGGTAAATTTCGTAACTAACATAGTCAAAGTGGTAAGCATAACAAAATTTAATGTAAAATAGAAGCTTTAATAAAACAATTATATTGCGCTCGAAGATTACAACAAGAATTGAAGTAAAATAGTAAGAAGGCACTATAGTGATAAAAAACTTTGATTGATAATTTAATAGGGCCATAGTAATTATTTTAAAGTGTTTACAATAATAAGGTACTAATACTAAATTATATAAGTTTAGATAAAAAAATTGGAGCTTTAAAATGCATAGTAAAATCACACTTGCAGAATGAGTGCGATAGTTAGTTATTAACATTAATAAAAATAAAAGGAAATAAAAGGGTAAAAAATCTAGTTTCATTATTAAAAAATTAAAGATAAGAACACAAAAACTATTTATTGTCATCAAGCAACTTTTTGAGACATTTAGCAGAGTGGATAGTGATTGATTCCGATCCCTCTCTTTTCCTAACAAAAATTTTCTCATTTGTAGTCCAGCAATATTTGAAATTATGTTGCTTACAAAAATTACGTGCCTCATAGAAGAGTTGGCGTAAACTATTTGGAAGATGATCGTCAACATAGATGGGAGAAAGGGGACCACTGATTCCTATATGTCCCGTGTGCAATTTTTCGACAGGAGGAAGTCCTTTATTGAAAGTACGCGCGTCAGCGACAACTTGATTTTTTAACGGGACACTGGTAAATTCAACAACAATAGGCCTAGCGGATCCCTTTCCCCCCGGCAGGCGATAGGCATCACGAATCTGGGTAGGCACAATTGGTGATTGTATTGCATTACAAGTTTGGATGGTAAGAGAGACGAGATCACTTGAAGTTTCCTTAGCTGTTAGCGGGACGTTCCTTATTTCAATGCTTGAGGATCGGGGTCCTCGTTGAAGGTCATTTACTTTTTTCTCCAGTTCCAAGATGTAGTTTCTCTGCTCAAGTCTATCCTTCTCCAACCCTTCTATGGTAACTTTCATACTTTCATAGCCCTTATTCATAAAATCAATCGCCCTCTCAATTTCAGTGTTCGTTTTTTGAATCTCTTTATTTTGTTGTTTCACCTCTGCTATATCCGAAGTTAGCTTAGTTAAAAGAAGATCCTGATCGGCCTTCAAAGAGGTAAGCATCTTGGTAATTTTGTCTTCAAACACTTTCCACTCATTTAAAGGTGAGAAATCAGGACGTAATCGTTTGGTTCTAGAGGGTTTATTTAGAAAATCTGAATCGCTTTGGTGATACATATCAGGAGTACACATGACATCCTGATTTTCAGTTTCAGAATCTGCATTGCATTGCATATATAATAAATTTAAGTCTAATTATACTAATTTATTATGCACAAGTTTACGGCATTACATGGTACAAAGAGCTTGTTAATATATAAATCTTACTCGTAAGTCGCAGCATTAAATTACTTCAGTCTTGTTATTTCATTTCCCAGAATATGTCTGCACCATTAATATGAATTATGAACTATGCAACATCGCCTTGAGAAACTTAACTCCACACTAACACGTCTTCCCAATAATCAGCGAGGAGGTTTCTCTGTCTCGGAAAAGCAAAACTTACTGCTTTAGCGAAACTACAAAGAGAAATGTCAGACGTGTTTCTGAAATTCATTTCTGATGATAAGTGCAATTGTTATTATAATTAAGATTTATTTGGAATTGTTTGCTGCAGATATTTTGTCTTATTAATGTGTTATATGTAACGAAAACATGCGTTTTATAAGAAAAGAAACAAATTAACATAATTCTTACAAAAGACTGAAAGAAGTGCTGAAATGCAATATCGCAGACCAAAACTTACTTTCGTCACTGAGTCTTTAGGGAAACATTATATGAGTACATAATATATTTGTAAGTAATTAACAAAATTCTAACTACTTAACTAAATTTTGACTTACGGTATTATATACCAATATAAGATATTACTGATCAAAACCCTTTGAAATCATACTTTCTGTACACACTTAAATTATAGAGAAATGTACAATAATGAAATGTAAAATTGTCCTTAATTTTACAATTAAGTTAAATTGACTGCCTAAAGACAAAAATATTATCATTTAAATATTCACATGTTTGTGACTTGCCTGAAGTTAAACCAGTTAATTGAATGGTGACGTGTGCGGCTCGAAATGACGACATTATTATTTTGAAACATTTTAATACCATTATAAAGTACAGAACATTGTGAATTGTTATGATAATACGAACAAATTTGTTTAAGCATACCGAATTGACGAAACGTAATTTAAGTATAGTAAATATTTTGAATTTGATCAATATTTCTCTTGAGTACCTACTGTAAATAACCGATTCTAGGACTTGGACTGAAAGGAAATGAAGTCAAAGACTTGTGGAGTGGCTGTGGCTTCGAGGAAATTAGTTGTTGAGGTCAGTGCTTTGAAATAGCAAGCTTGTTAATTTAATTTATTAATATATCTAAACTAATATTATAAAGCTGAAGAGTTTGTTTGTTTGAACGTGCTAATCTCTGAAACCACTGGTCCGATTTGAAAAATTCTTTGAGTGAATGTCCATTTATAAAGAAAGACTAAAGGCTATATATCCCTCTGTGATGAAGACGAAGTTGCGCGAGTCCACTAATTGAGTTGTAATTTTCGATTCAAAAAATAAAAGTGTTTTCAGAGCGCTATGACATGGCTCACATGGCTTCAAAAGAGTTTAGTCCCTTATAAGTCATTTTGTGTCGTTTTATTGCCTTTATTTTAAAACCCTTACTAAAAAAGGTTAGAATTCACAAACTTTAAAATAGAAGTTGGGCTTAATTACGAGTCTTCCATTAGAGTCAGTATAGGTATCCAACACGATATTCACTAGGGCGTTTATCCGTAAACAAGTACGAATATCGCAAGGCGCTGAGCTGGTTCCCACTGGATCGTCCGCTTAATTGAGAACGTTTTACAACTAGTACCTACCAAGGGCTGTCGCTTCATTGGTCATTTGTCTACCTCACGCTCTGAACTAATGACGAAGCATTATTCTTTTTCAAATGGGCACAGCTTAATGTATTGGAAAAGAAATCTATACAGTAACTTCTCAAATAAACAGACTGGATCAATACACTACTGAATGATGAAAGATTAAATAAATAATGTTATTATCCTTTGTAATTGAATAGAAAATGTCTTTGAATTTGGTATAATACTGAGAAGTTTAAGCCTTTTACTTGTGAAACCGAGATTATTAAACAAAGAAAATACTGTTTACTTTGTACAAGTTCGAGAAAATGTCTATCAAATTGTTATTAAGCACCCAAGGATTTATTTCTTGTACTACAACTCTGGTATATAATATACTTGATTCATATAAACTAATTTTAGCACTGAAATGTTAAAGCAATTAACTAACGGCGTATTTATTTTTCGTGAACTAGTTTTTCATCTCTGAAAGAAAAATGACAGATAACCAAAAATCTATTGATACAACAATTTGTGATTATAAAAAAACGATATATTTTGAGTATTGAGTATTATGTCCATAAGTAATTGTTTCCATAGGTACGCGTACCAACCCTCACTCAGTGGTCGACGAGCTGATAACTACTAACCATTCGAATCATGCGATTGTTCTGCTTATTGCCAACGGTGGTCATTTAAGTATAATTACTTGAATGACCACAAATATTAGATTTTTACTTTGTGATTTAGAAGTAAAGGTGTGAGGTCTGTCAATTTCTTAAAATTTTACTAACTCCTTTAAGTCTTACTGTAGTAAATGACACGTAGAGGAGTGAAGTTGTCGTAAAAGTTTTCTCTAATAAAAGTTTTCCTGTCTGGATTGTTGGAATTTTATGTCAAAGTTCAGATGTTGATTTTCTTGAACCGCACCTACACAGGTTTGGGACCCAGTGAGAACTATGTTTAATTAAACGCTTTGTGAAGAGAGTCTTGATGATCGTTATAAAAGTTTTATCCCGTATCCGAAAGAAATATCTTCTGCTAGTGGATCAGTAACTACTACCATTAGTAAATAGTATTCCTAGTCGAATTCCAAAAGGTAAACATATAAGAAATATACTATTTATATTCTGAGTAACAAAAATAACTTAAACGTTTATATTATTAACAAAAGCTAGCTAAACTTAAAATTATGTAAATTATTATGAGCACAGCATAGGTTATAAGCTAACCACCAAAACTTAATATCGTTCGTAAAATTCTGTATGTTGACTTTATCCTCAGTTAATACGATGTGAAACAAAGGTTAACAGGCATCGACTAATTACCGTCCTCGAGGGTTGGTTAACCGCACGCGACATTTTGAATGGATGCTGCTAAAACAATGTGCAATAAGCGGTCAACGTGCCCAGTTGCGGTACTTGCGGTCGACGGTACAACGCTTTGTTTTGTCGTGTTGTATGGGGAGACACCGGCTGATGTGTCCCAGACAAAGGGTGCTTAGATAACGGAGTATCATCATTTATGATATCAAATATTTCAGTTCATATAATTAAGCTTGCTTTAAAAGAGATAAGTGTTTTTCCGTTTTTTAGAACAGATAAACGAACCTACGCACCTGACACACTTTTATGAGCGATTGTTTCAATTAATAAAACCCAATTTTTATAGATAAAAGATCAGTAGAATTTTAGTAATAAAACAACAAAAAGTAATTCCAACATTTTCTTTCCTCCTCTCCATTTCAAACCTTTTACTTTCTATTAATAATATTACATTTTCTTCTATATTTCACGGAAAGGGAAACAAAATATCCTATCGATATTCATTTCCGCAGTAATAAATTCTTCGTATGGAAATACTGAATCGACGTCGAGATCCTCTCGAGTTGTATCCAAGGACTTTCCCAATGTAGTATCCATTCCACTAACGTAGATTGGAAATGCACGATGTCAACTTTACTTCGGGAATCAAAGGTATTTCTATAATTGAATGCACGAGAGTGTATGCTACAATTTCCAAATGTGTCTTCTCCTTTTCAGTCATTTGTAACTGTCGTGGAGATTGTGTAACGCAGAGAACTGTGTTATTGGACTGTCATGATTCAAGAAAACGATTTTTTGTACTATAATTCATTCTCTATAGCCTATAATTGAATTTTCTCTTGATTTGAAACTGTTTTATCTACAAGATTATATAAAATAGCCAAAGCATCAATACTGCAGCAATATACAAGTTTAGTTCCTATTATATACGTATAACTGGATTATGAATTATTTTTAATTACGTAATTATCCACGTAATTAAAAGTAAACAAATTCGCTATGAGTAATTTTTCTGTATAAAATCTATGAAAACTTAAAAAATAATCTATCGTTAACTGGCAAAAATTAATTGATCAAATCTGTGAATCCTTTTTCAGTTCAAATAAAAATATGTACATACACAAGAGTTAAGAGCGAATTTGAACAAAACTTTTTTAATTCAAGCGAAGACAATAAACCTGCGAAGTTGGACGCACGGCGCTGGAATCATTGCGCGGAACTCTTCAAAACATCTCTTGCGAAAACTAATGCAATTCCTTTATAATTGTTCTTAATAGTTAAACTGGAACTAGTTTCAACTGTACAGAAAATTATGTTAATTTTATGTTTTAATCATGGGTCGGAGTTTCCCTTGAATTTTCCGCTGTTTCTTAATGTCTACATTTGTTTTCAGTTTTAAAGACAACTGACTTTGACGATGTACATCGGTCTTAAGTAAAATAGTATAAATAATGTATTATTGAAAACAAATTAAAACATTTAAATATATTATCTGGTACCATTCAAAATACCTACAACATGCTGTTATAAATACGTAGGTACCTATTTATTTCTCACATTGACTACGTTAATCTATAATATACTAGCTGCCCTGCGCAACTTCGTCTGCGTCGACAAAATTTAGGGGTGGACTACCCTTGACATTTAGGGGGATGAAAAATAGATGTTGGCCGATTCTCATAGATACCGGATAAGCACAAAAAATTTCAACAAAATCGGTCAAGCCGTTTCGGAGGAGTTCAAGTTCGAACACCGTGACACGAGAATTTTATATATTAGATTAAGACATAAAATTTAATTACATTAAATTAATATTTTAAGTAACATTGGATTTATCAACTTACCCTGAAACCATGCATAATAAATGTACTTACTTAGCATTAAAATTTATAACAGTGAAAAATTTAAATGGAGCAAAAATTTCTGTGGTGCATTTCACGGACTGGATTGTCTCTGTAGTAAAAATACTGAAAGAGATTGAGGTTGGATAATTACATTAACTTGTTTATCTTTGTACATTTCATAGTTGATAAAATTCTTTTAAAGTAAAATAAACCGGAAACCATGAAAAGTTATTGCTCAAACTACAATTTGCATTGACACAATAAAGTTCAAAAGGCGCTGCGTCAGACAATACAATAAACAGAAGGAGTCAAAGTGAACTTACTTGCGAACTGATTTAGTATCTAAGTTTCGCGATAGCTACGTCAATGGGCGAAGTTTCCGTCTGATCCGATTGTTCGCGCCTGATACACTGACCTCAAGTAATAAAGAAGGGATTGTCAAATCGGCTCCTTTTACCACTTACACAAGTGTTTCACAATAAAATGTTTGTAACCCTATTTATCGGGGAAACTCGTAAATGTGGAATAAATGTGTAGTATCTTTTTATGCCAACATAATAGTGTTGATACGTGATGAAAAATTTTATAACTTGAGAATGATTGAACCGTTTTTTAACGACGTGTTTGACTAAACAGTCCATCGCTTTGGTTTACCTTAAGTTTCCCATCGCATTATACATGGCGTAGACGTGGTCATCCTTAACATTTATGGAATTTAAAATTAATATTCCGGGCTAAAGATTATCTCAAAATGGAAATCATACCCGAAACGAGAAACCGTAGTCATTGAGGACGACACCAGTAATACGATCGACACGGATAACATTAAATATGAATGAGGATAATTTGTGAATTTCTCTTACCTTATTAACTCTTGGATCATTAAACTTCTATCTAAACTTATAGTCAAACTTCGATAGTTCTGATTAAATTACTATAACGGATTGCTGTCCTTCAGAGACCGTTAAGATCACTTTATATCCATGGAAATTTCTCCCATGGATAGAAAGGGAAAAGTCATATTTAGATATTATTATCTGTAGGCTTTTAGCGATGATAATTAAGATTATGTGAATTCATACTTTCACTTTGTAGAAGTAATTACAATTTTAATTTTTAATCCTGATATGATGATGAAAATGATTATCACCGTATCTACTTTATTTATAAATAGTACAGAGAATATTAAGAAAATAATTATCACTGTTTACGTACTTCAATTTTACAACAACAATGAACAATGAACATTGATTTAATATAGAATTCATACAAGAATGGTAAGAAGAATTAACAGAATCATCTACAAGCTCTAGGTATGATCAAAATCATAACGTCTTCTGTAAGTTAATTAAATGTAAAATCTCCTTAAATTAATCTTAAATCCGATTAAGGAAAAGAAAATACGTTAACGTAACAAATTGTATTTGAACATTTCTTTTATTCGCTTTTAATAATTATCAAAACCACAATAACGAACCCAACCATTTAATCGCGTTACAGCCTCCATTGTTATCCGTGCACTGACTTCTTATCCCGTTTAAACGTTCTACGAATGTTTAACGCTTTCTTAGTTTCCGTTTCTTTGTGTAATTACAGTATGTGAGGTTCATATACGTAACACAAGTAACTGCTGCTCCTATCTGGGCTTTGGATACGAGCGCAGAATTTAAGTGATCTTATTTGGTGGCCGGCGAGCCCATTCAGACGGTCCGGCCACCCTGGGCGTGGAACGAATCGACAATTCCCACGTACCTGGCACGATCTTTTCGCCTAATTATTAACTTCCAAGTCTGTATTCAGCTTTATTTAATTTTGTCGGGTCCGTGTTCCGATTTAATGAAAATTTAATGTAGCTGTGTGTTGGACTACATTGTAATATTTCAATGTTTTAAAGAACATTTACAATTATATGACCTACATGAAAAATGGGTTACGTAATTCATAATGTACGAAGGTAATTTAAAAATCGGATATTACACAACATTTTTTGCTTAATTTAAATACTCAACCGGATATTTTTGCGGAAAATCCAAAGCTGTCCTTTTTTAATAGTCAGAATGAACGGATTGTGGTCATTGTAATTTTTTCTATTGTATTCAAATATCGAAAAATATTGTAAAGATATCTTTTGATAACATTGTAAATATACTATAGTTTCTGTTTACTGTATGAAGTAATAGTCGTGGTGGCCGAGTGGTTGAAGCGCTTGCCTTCCGTACGGGAGGTCGCGGATTCAAAACCGGCCGGCTTGTACCTCTATAACTTAATATGAAAAAGATTTATGTGCAATTTTTCACAACACCACTGGCTAAAACGGTGAAGGAAAACATCGTGAGGAAACCTGAATATCGGAAAAGGGTTCTAAAAATCCTTTGAAGATATGTGAAGTCCCCAATCCGCATTAGGCAAGACTATGCCTAACCCCTCTTCGAAGGAGACCTGAGCTCAGCAGTGGGCAGTAATGGGTTGTTACAGTACAGTACAGTATGAAACAAAATCATCATCAATGATGTCCAAAAACAAATTAAAATCCTCTTAACACTTAATTAGCGTTAAAAGCATCAAATTAAACTCGAACTTCCACAGCTCAGTGAAACGTTCGTTATTCAGGTGTAGTTATGAGTGATTGAGAGTTATCGAGTACGAACTGTTAGTCAAGTTAAAGTCGGCTGGTTTTATTCCAGATACCCGAGAGTTTGCAACCGAACGTCGTTACCCGAGCAAAGTTTTGCTATCGAGATCTTCCATTATCAAACTTTTATCCGACTCGGCCGCATGAGAACGTATGTGTTTACAATATATTTTTTCGTTCTATTTTTAATTTTTAAATCAAAGATCTATAGCCTACACTTATATTAACGTAGCGGTGAGATCTGTGAGGTCATGTCTTGTCTCGACTATTTTCAAAACAATTTCCACTTATAATCTTATAGATAAAGAATGTAATCTAAGATGACACAGTGACCAATCAGCTTTTCTCATACTGAGATGAGAATTGAGATTAAATCTTAACAGTTTACTATTTATTTATTTATTCAGGACACAAAACAGTATTTTAAGTAAATTATATCTAAATCTTATACACTAGTTGACAAACTGGTCCATAACTAATATAAAGACAGTAGGTAAATGATAATTACAGCAACAGTAGACGAAATACGCAAAAAAATTCGCCTGGATGGTGATATTAAATTAACAAAATTAAATTATACATTCACGGGACAATCATTAACAGTGTACTATGTAAGTATTTCCCAATTTGTAATCCATCAAAACGTATAAAAACAATAATAACACTTGACTTCAAGGTGTAACACAAGAACAGCTACAAAATAACTATTTTCACCGAGTAGTAAAATTTATAATCCACTACAATAATATTGAAAATAATAATGAAGTGGGGCGGGTATGCAAAAGTTTAGCAAGCCATTTCTCTGTAAAGTGGCATTATCCGGACCCTGCTCTCGCGTCTAAGTGTTTAATTACTCCCCTTTGTTGTTATAAACAGTGCCACAAGCCGGTACTAGGAAACCGACCACATCTGTGGCGCAATGCCGACATAAATTGCTGACCAACCCGCCTAAGCAAATTCCCAAACCCCTCTAATCTGACACTTTTAAATGGATTACTTCGAAACTTAGGAGTACAAACATAGCGATATAGGTTAACGCTGAGATTCCGAGCTGCACTCAACTTGTCAGTTTATAGCGGAGAAGTAGACGGAAGCGAGGAAAAGCGTAAAGTTTGTCTATCGTGTGTGTGCACCGCATTCAACGCGGTTTCGAGCCAACTTTTATGTTTAACAAATACTAGCTTTATACAGTCGCTCTAAATAAACGAATAAACTTGTATGCAAGATATTTTAGAGTTTTGGTTTTAATGCATGTTATGCTAATAAACATTAGGCATTATATTTAATCTTCTAAACTTATTTAGTAGACGGTATGTATATAATCATTCATTGAAACGTGAGACTTGTAATGGTGATCATTATATTTCCCTCAATAATAATAGTCACGAATGGTTCCTCCTTAATCGCACAATACAAGTTCTACAAAACCTTGTTCAATATTAGTATTCTTAAACTAGTTATATCTTTACGAAGCGTATCTTTTGTTAAGGTTTTGATATTAACCTAAATTCGTGTAAAAGTTGGAAGGAGTTAGACAGCCGTGGGCTGAAAATTCAGTGGAGAAATATGCTATTGAACGTTACGAAAGCGATCCAGAGCATAATAAATTATTGACAATTGTATTAAAGAAGACTTCAAAATTGCTACTTATTCCATTTTGTCTCCTTTATAAATTGAGGATTAGTAACTTGTATAATTTAATTTGTCATCATTTATCAATTAGAACAAAATTAAAATTTTTGTAACGATTTTCTTAGCCTATCGGATTTTCTCGTTACTGTGAAAATTCTATAACAAGTATCGCTTTCCCAATTAACAACTATATTTAATTGTGTTCCATGATAATCAAAAGGTTTTCAAATAATTATTAAATCGACAAGTTTTTGATAAATTGAGCCGTTACTTTAATTATTATAGTAAATCGTTACTTTAATTATTTTAGTAAATAAACAGTAGTTCAAAATGCAAACTTTATATGGCCCACCCCTTAGTTTGAACATAGTTAATTTGAGGTCAGAATTGAAAACATGTTCTATTACAATGCAGGTTAAAATAAACAAACAAACTAAGTGCCATCTAAATCCATCGATGCAAAATAGTAACTGACTATTTTAGCAACACTACGGCAGCGTCGTGACTTCTACTCTAAAATAGTCTTGATTAATACAAACTCAACAATCAATAGGTTATTTTCTACATTGTATTAAATATCAGTTCGACATCTTGTTTCAATTATTTAATGTTTCAATATTTGATAAGTTACGTCTTTTAGGTTGAATTCCCTGTACGCCACATTTCCTTTTGCGAAGAATATGGAATCGAATCGTCTGACACGGAAAAAGGTTATTGAAATAACATAACCATTGTTCATTCTATATTTTATAGTAACCTCATAATTTTTCTATTGTTTGCGGAGTTGAGTGAATAAACGTTTTTATTTGACT
Source organism: Trilocha varians (assembly GCA_030269945.2). Lineage (NCBI taxonomy): Eukaryota > Metazoa > Arthropoda > Insecta > Lepidoptera > Bombycidae > Trilocha > Trilocha varians. Next base: position 7,056,386 of record AP028265.1, on the reverse strand, counting down.
TAATTTTATAAATTGCGAATCGTTGAAAAATAAAGGGTTTGAATTCTACGATTTTCAATAGATAAACTGCAGACAACCAGGTCTCTCACTACAACTATGTTATAATAATGAAATGGTACATTTTATTTTCCAATTTTAGTTTCTAGTCGTTGTGAAGGGCTATACTATCGAGGTTGTTCAATATGTATACCTAGGACAGATTCTACAACTGTGTAAAAACAACTTCGAGAAAACAGCTAAGAGGAGGATACAACTGGGTTGGGCAGCATTTGGAAAACTACGTCGAGTCTTCACGTCATCTATTCCACAATGCTTGAAAACAAAGGTTTACAACCAATGCGCCATACCAGTTCTCACATACGGTGCTGAGTCGTGGACACTCACGGTGGGCCTAGTCCGTCAGTTCAAAGTTGCTCAACGAGCAATGGAGAGAGCTATGCTTGGGGTCTCACTGAAGGATAAGATCAGAAATGAAGTTATCCGACAGAGAACTAAAGTAAGCTGAAGTGGCAATGGGCTGGGCACATATGTCGAAGAACTGATGCACGATGGAGTAGACGGGTTCTAGAGTGGAGACCGCGATGCGGTAAACGTAGTGTTGGACGCCCCCTTGCTAGATGGAACGATGACCTAAGAAAGGTGTCCGGTAACAACTTGATGAGACGAGCAGAAGATCGGGCTCAGTGGCGTAGGTACTTTGGGAGAGGCCTATGTCCAGCAGTGGACGAGTGTGGGCTGATGATGATGATGATGAACATTTTATTTTATATGTTTAAAGCCTATTATAAACGACCTCTTTCAAATGTTTTCACGTATTTATATTAAAATTGCGACTTAATTACAAACATGAAACTTCCGGACTCCATATTATTCAAGTTAATTAACACTACGTGAATAAATTACGAAATAACCAAAATGAAAAGAACATTAACAAAACAAAATACGATAAAATTACTTCGGTGCGTACATTTAAAGTTCTTTTACACAAAAAACGGTATAGATACGAGTGTTTTTCCCGAAATTTCGACCGAAATGTAACGTAGGCTGCCAGAGACGGTTTAACGAGTTAATCCCGTGATTAGGAAGGTCGACACTTCTCGATCTCAACCCTCACTGTTCATTTTGATGCTTCATATGCGTAGTTATTTTACGTATTTTACGTAGTAATATGTAGTTATTTTTGTTAATATTTATTTGCTGAGAAGAATATTTGTAACAATTATTATTATTGTGAGGAGGTTCCTCTCTCTTGAGCCCTGAGTCCTGACCACTGATGGCTTGGGTCGTAGACCTCGTCTTTAGTGGCCCTCTGTTTTTTTTTTTATTTGATTATATTTTTAAATTTTACTTCTTTGTAGTTTTTGAAAAATATCATGTAAAAAATAAGTGAAAATAAATGAATTTGTATAATTGTAGTCATTTTTTTATTATTAAAGGAGTTTGAATTTGATTTAAATTTCAGATTTAAATGTTCGACTGAAAGTACAGAGAGAGAAATATAGATTAATAATCACGAGATTATAATTGTTATAGTGATGACTGCAAGTAGGTACCTACATTAGATGCGGTAACCGCTTGCTATACCAAAGGTAATCCGTTAGCTCGCTGCCCAAAAACTACGTAGCAATAAAAAACATTGCTGATTATTTCGAAAATTATGATAATATTGTATTTAGTTATATACAGTTAGATATTATGTAAATAAATATAAAAGCTTCAACTGATGTACCTACTGTAGTTTTGAAGGTGGTTCTAACACATTGTGACATTATCATATACCAAAAGAACCTTATTGTATAAATTATCGATAATTGAAAATAATACATAAATTTTATTGTTTAAACAAGAACATAATTATTATTGCAATGTAATTAAAATCAGTCTACCATACTAGTGAAATTAACATAAATATTCCTAACGATATTCTGTAGTGTTCAACTAAAGACATAAATTTTACTAGAGTTTAGAAACAATTTCAGAAACAATTTAGATTTATTGAGGCACTTATAGAACACTTAAAAATAATACTTATTTAAACTGAAATCTCTACTAGGTTGCGATAAGGAACGCGGTAAAGGGCTTTATCAACATCTTAATGGAAGTCATTCAAACACTCGTAAAATAAAGTTAAATTTTGAGAATCTCGTCTGTCTGAAATTCTTTATCTGGATTAATCGTTCTAATCCTATTGACATTGAAGACATTTCCAAATAAAATGATAGGTGTATTGTTATGTAACAACATAAACTTTAGTGCTTAATACTGAATTATCTAACTTCAGCAACAATAGTAGGTACAAAAAATATCATAACGAATATCGCAAAACATGTTCTAAAATCAAAGTCAACATTCCCTTGCTCAATATCCAACATTTTATTATACAAACGGGTGATTTGGTAACAAAATTGTTCGGAGTCTTGCCACAGAGAGGATAACTTGGAAAGGCTTTGATTGGCTGTCGTCGGATCGTCAGATGCACGACACAGCTCTATTCTCAAAGGCTCGTCCGAACCCCTGAAATTGGATGCTCAAAAAGGGCTCACCTCTCGTCTTGCAAAGTAGACGTTTAAATTGTAACGTTTTACGTACAGAAGATAACATCCTGTTATAGATGTTTTTGTAAATCATCATTATGCTGCTATATTATACCTACTTACTTACCTTTACCTACTAATACTTTAGCAATGAAAGAGCCTACACTTTTAATAACTATTTATAAAAATATCTTGCAGCAAAAAATTTTGTCTACGCGAAGAGTTGCGTTCAATGTATCAAAGATAAACCGAAATAAAATCAAATAAAGATAAGCGTAACTCAAGCACGAAAACATCAAACTTAAGTCAATATTTCGGCTTCATAAAATAAATACGGTGCTAAAACGAATAATTTTACAGTGTTAAAAGCCGAGTTTGGAAAGTTTTCTGTTTTGTTTTATATTGACAGTGGAATTGAATTAGCCGACACGCGCAGCCTCTCTAGGTCTGTCGGTAATCCTATTGCGGTACGAACTCACGCCAGTTGCTTCTAAAAGTTAGAACGTGTTAGTGACAAAACGATAACTGAACCTTGAAAAACATCAACAAAGCGTTCACTGAGTCTTTCCTCAAAACATAAAAGAAGTAATCCTTTTGATTAAAAAAACGTGTTTGTTTTAACTTTGAAATTTTTAAACAAACCACTAATATATAAGGACAAATTGAAAATCAAATTAATGTTTAAAAAGACAGGACAATAACGGCTAAATATCAGTAGACAGTGATATTAAAAAATAATATAGACTACAGGCCCATGAAGAAAAATTATGGGTCATTTGAACCACCAGGTGACCTATCTAAAACGAAATTCTAGCATAAAATAATAAGATTCAGTACTATGCCGTCACTTGTAAGCTGTCCAACTGAGTGCAGGTGAGCATTCAGGGGATTGCAACCATCGTTTTTTCCCCTTGTCGCATGATTTTTGTACGGTGTTGAGGAATAATGGATTAGAAGCAGTATTTAAATAGTATGATACTGAATCTTATTATTTTATGCTAGAATTTCATTTTAGATAGGTCACCTGGTGGTTCAAATGACCCATATTTTTTCTTCATGGGCCTGTAGTCTAATACGAATAATAAAATATACTAAGTATATTCTACAAAATAAACCTAACGAAATGAAATCAGATATTTTATTAATATGTTTATATCTTTATAAAACATAACTTCCTCAAGTTCTGTAAATATAAGTCATTATTTATTAAAATTTTATGTAAAAATATGTCTTTTTGATTAAAAGAGGCTTTCCGTCATAATCTTTACTTCACCTTTTTAATGTAACTTAATTAAGCTCTCCCCTCGACAGTGTTCTAATTGGAAAAGTAGCTTGTTTGTTCCAGTTTCATGCCTTAAGCATTTTATCGTTTGATTGTCCGAGACCTTGAGCCTTTTGTATACACGAACCATTTTAATGACAAGACTTGTTACAATCTTTCATTTTATTAATTACTGATAGACGAATTTATTTTATTATCTTGATCGGATTATTTTACTTTTATGTTCTATGATTCGATTTATTTTTGTGATCTTTTTCAATAATTCTTAACCGAACTTTTATAACTAATACCCAGATAATATAAAAAGTAAATAGTATTTTGAAGGATCAGAGGATATCTGATTCTGGACTTTAGTGGAGATTTGATTTTAAAAAGTACAAGGACCGCCACCGATATTTATAGCTATTATAAATAACTCAAGCAACTTATTTTATCGAGTGTCAAGGCGTTTCTAACGAATCACGACAACGAAGATCAAAACGACCGCCATTTTCAGTAGAGGCCAACCAGACGAACCGAAACAAGTGGAAATTCCCAGCGAGAACACGAAGCGCTGCACCGTCACTTCGTCTCGCATTATAAAATATGCAGATAAGTTACGGGAATTGATTCAAGGCACAAAGAAGGCGAACAACCGTCTATAGGCGGGCGTTGAGATTTCGGCAGTAATTTCCCGGGAGGCTACACTTTTATCTCATGATACTGAAAATATTTTGAGTCTCATTATTCAAATTACGAAATGCGAACCATTTTTTGTACGATCTAATCATTTTACCGGAAGCGTTTTTGTGATTGTCAGATTTCAATCTAAACAACACAATGAAATTCCTGGCGCTGGAACGTGAAATGATACAGTTTGGAGCCACCAGTGACGTTGGACTTTTTATTCCACGACATAAAATTTATCTATGTTGAAAGCAATTCTATCCACTCCATTTTGAAAGCTTTGAATTAAAAAGAATCGAGGGACTTCTGTGTGTGTTTGTGCCAGTGTATGTGCAGCCTAATCTCTTTGCAATAGCTTTGAAGCTTATACTGAAATAAGCTAAGGCTTTATAGTGTCAAAGATCGACAGACCTGTGGCTCTTCTGTAGAGATAAATGTTTAGACATATGTAATACCTAGATAGATACCTGTCTTTTTATTATTTTAATGTAGTATAGTGATCATATAAGTTTATTTTTTTTAGTTAGCTATTGATCGGTATTGGTTTTACTTCTAGTAACTTTTAATTTTTATAATAACTTAGCGCGAAAAAGGAAAATAGTCTCATTTGATTCCAGAGAGCAGGTAGATTTTACTATGGAATTTAATTCAATTCATTTAAACGAAATTAAAAATTTACACTGGTATTTATTAAGTTTTCTCAGCATTATATTGCGGTACTAAGGTTTGTTCTAGCAAAACTTCTCACGTTTGCCGCAGTTAGGATTAATTATACGCAAAGTTAAATGTGCGTTAGACTGGTCTAGTTTCTAGTTGCAAACTCACTGGCAATGTTTATTCAAACTGAATACAATACACATGTTATGCTGAGTCGTAATTTTACTCTAACCTAAAGATCCAAATTAACATTATAATTGAATATAATGAAAAAATAACAACCTAAACATTCACTGAAAAGAAAGGCCATGTATCATGACCAAAGAAAGTGTGGGACGAAATTATGTTGGATACAGTTGAGACACAGTACTGGTATAATTGGAGGTAATGCAGACTTTCAATTAAAATGACCCTCGATAAATATCATAGTATACTTCAAAATAAAATTATTAGTAAAAAAAGTGTTATTCCTCTACAACAATATAATACATATTGTTACATATACCTAGATATTATTAATGTACCTACGTCCTATGTACTTCAAACTCTCATTGAACTTCAACATGAAAATTGTGATTCAAATCTTGTTTTTAACAAAATTACTCACAAGCTCTGAACATTTTGTTCGTCTAATTGTAAACTTTTCTAATTGAAAAGTAATTTAAGTTTAGAATTTGTTATCAGGAAGTTGTAAGCGAATGTCAGTGTTTGGGCCAAGATAACATACAAACTGAGATTCCTTAAATTCTTACCCTAATTAGACAAACTAACATGTTACTGATTAAACGTTAAACGTAACTTTTATTATAAATATACATTTAAATGAGAATTACAATTAAGCAAAACTCCCGTAAATTATATACGTAAAACACCGTTCCTATTTTCTAACTGTCACGCATAATTGAATACCTAATTTGAATAAAATTTATTTGCATTTCTAAAATCTTGCGTGGATTCTTTTTCAAATTCAGAAGAACGTTTAAAGGAATATTTTCGTACTATTTAATTTTGATTTTAAAGACGTGGGCCAGCTCAAAGTAACCTTTATAGATCAAGCTCTCTCAAAAGTTTCTGCAAGTAATTTGCATGGTATAGGTGACAATCAGGTAGTTGTTTGTCCAGAGGTTCATTGTCGGAGCCAGGGAAGGGGTGAGCACATCGTTATTAGAAACAAGGCCGAAACAGTCTAGCTCACGGAACTCAAACGCAGCACTATAATGAATTAAGTTAGTAACTCTACCCGCTGAACCCTCGTGTTTTGCGAGCAACATGCTACGTAAAAGCTACATTATTAGATCTCTTAAAATTTACGTGCATAATTTCAGTGCATTAGCTCAGAGCGTAGTGAAAATCAAATACTGAGTACCTACACGAATCACGTAAGTATAGTTATGAACATCAGTTATGAGCAGTGGTAGTTACGATTTTTTGTAGATCTATACTACCGATAGATGTGGACAACGGGTAATTTAACTTCCACTATTATCTGTTTAGAATAACAAGCTTCTTTAGGATAATCAAGGTCTTAAAAGAAATATAATTATTGCATTATTTTCAAATTAAATATGTCAGTTAAAATCGAAACATTTAATGATAACTCATTAACGTAAAGGTCGAATTACTACAAACATCAACGGTGATCGCTAACGAGACGCGTAATGCGATAACCATCAATTATGGACATGTTGATTGAATGATTGGACCGAATGCAGACCTGATTGAGAATCCACCAAACGTGAAATTGAATAACTGGTGAAAACGCTCGCCGAAAGTGCTCCTTGTAATTGACGTTCAAAATTGTATGTTCTTCTTACAATTTTGTTTATATCAATCGTCACTTCAAAATCATCTGTTATAGAATTTATGCACATAGACATTTGTAACCTGATCTTTCTTTAGAATAATTTGAATAACCTAACATACTTTTCACTTTTGACTCAATTGTATGAGCCAATACATACAATTCTTAATTACGACAATTGGCCTAATAATTTGATAGTATGTTATACAAATTAAAAACTCATTAGTAGGGAACAACGAGTATGAATCGATATTTGAGTTTAATTTGACCTAAAAAATATACTTTTTGTTACTGAACAACTATATCTCAATGCTACTAACTAACTAAGTTAACAGTTAAAGTATATTTCGTTAACATGAACGTCCAATAATTTAAGTTAACTAACGTAACAAGTATTTACTCATCTGTACGATTCCACAATACACCTACGCAACGTTTGAGTTTCACACATGATGATTTTAATCAAAATAAACGTAAGGAAAAGCTATAAAAATGTTCCCACGATTCTCAGAAATCAGAACAAAATACCAGCTTCCAAAATGGAATTGAGAACTCTTAACAAATGTACTTCATGATATTGTGACGATTGCGAACGAATGAAACACGAAAATTAAACAGTAAAGTTCTGGACGAAATGTGTAACACTGAACAAAAACATTGACAATTTGACATCGGAGCGCAAAATGAGGTGTGGCGCAGCTGCATGCAAACAATATGATTCGGGAAGCAGGGCACTATCCCGGAAATAGTGACGCACTCTACGACCGAATGGCATCGGGCATGGCGTGAAAAATGGCGCGCTAACCGATTTTGTGTAGGTACTGTGCCACAGAATGACGATTTACAATGCCTATAAATGTACCGACGCGGCTGTTGTCAAGTGTGATTGTTGTTTCATATTGATCGTATTGAGTCATCGATAAATTAAATGAACTTGCAAATAATCAATTATTGTTTTATACTGTGAATAAACTTATTTCATTTATCGATTTGTTTCCATCAAACCAAAAAGCCTAACCAATTAAGTAATTTAGGAAGTAATTTAAGAAGAAGATTAATTATAGTTTAATACACAATATTCGATGAAATGCGTTTATCAAATGTTTCATAATTTTGACGATTCACGATCTTTGGATTTACCGATATAATTTTGGTTATTGGCAAACTAGCTCCAAACAATGCTCAATGAACTCTAAATTGGCTCAATAAAATAAAAGTGGTGATGGCATTCATCTCAAATGTACACATTAAATTCCCTCTCCTCAAAATTGATTTTTTTTTTGTGGAATTTAATTTGGCTTGGTGGTCTATCTGATCTGGTGCAAAAATGCACGTTATCACAAAATTTCAATCTTTTTATTTCATTCAAACCATTTAAGATGCATACAAAGTAAAAATAATTAAAAAGGAAATCCAATTCTCATCTCATTAAACACTGTATAATCCAGTGTAGGCATCTCAGTCAATTAAAATTTAATAATTCAAACGATTCCAAACTCTACTTGCCAACAACCACTGCCGCGAATAAAATTTATTTCACAGGTCAGGCCGAAAACATTGCCTTTTTGTGAGAAGATAACTCAAAATATAACGGATTTGCGTAAAATATGTGAAACCTTTTGTATGCTAATACGATCCCATTGTTCGGAGATTGAATTTTCGGGTTATCATGCTTAAGAATTATTCATGACAGATAGGTTACGATTGTTATGATTTTTCAGGGGATCAGCGATTGGAATAGACACAAAACGTATTACTGCAAACACATTATTTTCATATAAATAAAATTTCAGTATTCTTTGCTGTACTGAACATTTTCAGATAACAAAATTGTGAGAAAACGAAATCTACCTGGTCTTTGTTTTATAAAAGACATGTTGGTATGAAAACTTAATAAAAAAATATTACAGTATATTTTTCAAGCATATCTAATATAACTACTACTAAAATAGTTTTCATACATTACGCTAAAATGATGCAAAACAGAATAAACTTCTAACATTATCCGTGACTTAAATTCTCCTTTTATATTATAATCAAAGCTTTCCTGATGACAGGTGAAAAATACGAAACACCAATTTTAAAATCACAAGGTAATTTAAAGAATATTTTGTTCAACATTAGCTAATAAATTCTACTACCCTTCGTTGAAAAATGTAAAGTAATTTTCTGTATTAAAGAGTTAAAGTTAAATAATTAAGTGATTTAACTGAAAAAGCTGAACTTAAAAAGAATATTAAGCACAAGACAAATGTGTTTTAAAGAAGCACCTCACGTAACCGACGGAGGAATTGAAACTTTATGTTTGAACACACTTTGTCTAGTCGTCGTACCTGGAACCTGTGCGCTGGAAAATCCTCAAGTAAAATGAACGAATTTCCCCAATCGTTTGTCCGAACACGCTCAGTGGTCACTGCGATTCGTGGAAAAATATTATTTACCAACTTTACTGTTTGATTTTCCCATTTGATATAGGTTGTCAAAATACGAAAGCTGTTTATTCTTTATTGAACTCGTTATTTATGACTAGAAACACATAACAATGCATTTGGAGTTTCTGATTTTCTGTTACCATTAAAAAAAAACGTACATCTGTAATACGTAAATGAGAAATATGAAACTACCTACCTACTCTTAAAAATAATTTCCTGAAAACTTGATATGGTTTCTCTAATATTTTAATATGTGACGTTTGGTACTTTTCTAATAAATATTATTACCTTTCAGCGAAAGTGTCCTTCTTGATAAAATTGATTAAGAAGTAGTAGTATTCCAAGTATTATTCCATTTACCTATTAATATTTTCTACCCACTTCGTACCAAAACTTACTTCATTTGGGGCTAAAATACCGTTTTCGGGAAATAACTTCTAAATAAAAGTCACATCACGTCTTGGTATTGGTATTTTTTTTTCTTTATAAATATACAGGTATACGGAACAACTATTTTTAAAATAATGAATTCCTGGTATATGTGTAAAATAAAAGTTAAAATAAAAAAAACCTTTTTTAAAAAAAATAGACACCAACTCCAGTATCATTTAAGGTCGTTAGCTACATCCACACTGAGTACGCAGATTCGATGCATTCGATTAGTTAAATATTAAGGGAAAAAAACTTGTAGGTAAGTAGAAGAAACTTTGAACTACAACGCTAATTGTCACCAATACACATCGACTACGTCCAAAAAAAACACCACTTCGATTCTATTTTCGTTCATTCTGCTTATTTATTTTAGTAACAGTGTTAACACTGTTGACTTTTACACTGAAACGTTGTAATTTTGTACCATTGTCTCCGAAAGCAAACACATTTCTCCAGCGATTCCCTTGATCATATTATCGGTGAGTACCGGCCGAGCGTATTGTTTAAGCCAACCAGACGGACATTTCATTACCTAAGCGATATACTAGCGTCGAAATTGATTGTGACCCGAAACCAAATTCACGAACATCAGTTTGAACTATCAGTGTTCTCCATTCCAAGCCGGTAACTTGTCGTCTAAGTAAATAGACGTGTGTATTTAGCGATAAAGGAGAGATATATAATTTCTAGAATAATCCTAAGAGATAAAGTGATTAAAAGATTTCCCTATTATTTGTATGCTATCAATTAAAAGTGAAATAGCTCAAAACAAATTGTTTAATTTTTAAACGGTTTTATTAATTGCAAAAACGATTCTTGTTACTATAACGACTTCTTGTCTCCATTATTATTCTTGTCCCGTAAAATTAAATTATTCCATCAATTTTAAAATCAAACGTTTTAATCTTGATTAATAATTGCTTTTTGTAACAACCAGTCGGAGGGTCCTCGATATTTCTATGATCTTCATTGGATATATGAGCTATGGAGAAAGTTAATAAAATCCGAGAAGTTTGGATCCTTTCGCCCTTAATCCCTTCTCGATGTCACTTCGGATTTAGGATAACTTTCTTGAAATATAGACTTGGACTAACCAGTTCCGCTGCTCCGAATTAGAAAATAACATTTATATTGGAGATATAATCTTAAGTGATCGCTTCGGGACGCACTTTTCAAATGGAATGTTGTACATTAAAAGATTCTGAGCTTTTATCTGAGACTTTGATAGCCGTACACAGACAATTTAATATTATGATGGAATTTTTATTTTGTTACTTATTTTTACTAACTATATATTGCGCATCGTATTGAATTGTAGAAAGTTGTAAAAGTAGAAAATGCTTCATATTTGTTTCAAGCCATACCCACAATTTTCAGATGTGCCAATTTAACATTTGTACGGTGTAGATACGAGCACTCGAGAACGTCTTTTCTAAAGAGATTTCTTCTCAGACTACATTCCAGGTGTCTCTAGAAAATTCAATTCCTAGTACAATATCGTCGTTTCGTCGCAAGATGCAAGCCTTCGTAGCTTCGCACCTTTCCACACAAGTCTGACAGCCAACTAACTATGTCTTTTCACGAACATTTGAAGAGTAATTTTAAAAGTCACGGGTACAATTTATTTTACAGGACACTATTTTTAGTATTAGTCTAGTGTCGATAAGACTAAATGAAAATATATAGCACATTATAATTGGATAGTAGTGCAGCAATGGTCGTCTAATGAATAGTCTTCAACGTACTTCTAATGCATTAAAATTCTAAATCTATGGATAGCAATAATAAGTACTGTAGTAAAGTGAACTATTCGTGTTTACTATTCATTAACTCCAAGAACCTGCTTGTAAAAGAAATAAAGTACCAATAATTAACTACTGAAACGAAAAAGCTTTTCGAAGCAGCTAAGATTAATTATCTCCTTTAATTTTATTTAGTCTAGCAAAAACATTTCGAATCACCGTTTTATTTCTGAGTGAACGTGCAACCGCAAAACGGTTCTACGGCTACGTAACTTTGTTCAAAGAAATCCACTGTAAAAAGGAAAAGAAACAAACTGTTCGCTGACGAATTCGACAGAGATTTATCACCTCCGCAAATATTCCTTGTGCCTAAATTACCTAGAACTCCGACACTTCCCTTGAGCGTTAGATAATCGTATTTGCTTTTTTCTTGACTTTATCTTGATGAGTTATGTTCGACGACTTATAAATTGGCAAATCGTTAATACTAAACGTTGAAATATTTACACTTGCTCCGTTTAAGTAAGGTTCTTTTATTAAGCTGTACATTCCCGACAACCTTATTATTAGAAAAACATAATGGTAGTGCAAATTGGACATTTGTTATTTATAGACGACACCCATTTGTTGTGAACACCCACGGGTGTGCAATTTTACCTATTTTTGTTGAGAGGTAGTCGTGCGTTTCAATTTGAAGGATGGAATAGCCGATCATACATTATACTGTATACGATACGAAATGAATTGTGGCATTTTTGTAGCGACTTGCGCAAGTCACTGAAGTACCTATACCTATAGTCTCTATAAATTTTAAAGCATATTATACCTTCTATTTATTATGTAAATGTAAAGTATCATTTTGTTACATTAATTTACAATAAAAATGACTTGAAATCGCAATTGAGTACATATTTCTTTAAACACTCGCGGTTATCTACATCACTTATACGGGTTCTTACCACGATTATTTTTAATTGAGCGGTCCCGATATTTCATCACTGTTTCAAGCGCCATGATCACGGGACCGTTCAATTAAAAATAATCGTGGTAAGAACCCGTTTAGTAATTGTGTAAGTGAGTACATATTATTGGGAAATTTTAAAACAAAGGTGAATATTATACAGAGCATGTAGGTATCCATTACTGATTCCTACATGACCTACTTCGACTCGTGGCTCAATCCCGTCCAGTCCCGTTGTTAAAATGAATCCGGTTATAAATTCTGATAATACACTAGCAAGCGATGTTTATTACCGGTAGATAATCAATATTTATCCATTTCACAATACCACGATTTCAATCTTTGGGAAATCAACAAAAATTTGCATACAAAAAGCGCTATCTGTTTTGCATAAATCGATTTACCTATCCTCTTTCAAAAGCTTTTTCCTTCCCAATTTCAACGCCAAGTTTATTTGTAAACAAAGTAGGAATTGCTCTAGGGTATTACCAAATAAAAGTTTCGAATTGTGCCTGAAAATTATTACCTTCAATATACAAGTTCGTGAATTTCTATGTCGTTATTTGATTGGTATAGTTGTATTGAATACACTTATAATTATTGTTGTATAAAAATTGTATGTTAATATTTATAAGTTATATCAATACAAATGTGTTTTTCATACCATGAACAATGTAGAAACTTAAAGTAAGTACCTACGATTAATATCTTGTTACAGACAATACAACGGTTTTTTATATACAAAGATCAGGCAACTATTTTCTATTAGATTTTTTATTGATTAGTTAAAGAAAACACTGCCAATTTCTAGAGTCATCTAAAACATGTTTTTGTTTTATTTTAACGTGTGAGACGTTAGTATAGTATATTACAATTTTGTTCTACAAGATTAAGAATAAAACTCAAATATGTACTTACATTAACGCAGAGCTTTTGTGAGATTGAATATGAATAACAAATACATATATAACAAATCTTGGTATTAAAAAAAGCCTGGAAGCTTAGATATTGTCTCTAGATAATCTGTCGACTCGGCTTAAGCAAACAATAAGAATATTGAGGACATAATAATATAGCTCCAGGTTCTTCGTTTTCTTAGCAAAATTTGCTTAACAAAAGGTTCATTTTCTAAATTATTGAGATGGTCAATAAGTAGCTTCCAATTTTCTATTTAAAATAGTCATTTTAAGTTTCAATTTTTGAAACCAAATCGCAAATCCGTTTAGGTTTTTTTCATAATTTAAGCTGGCTTAGCATACTACAATAACAAACGATAAACATAAAATATAAGATGCTTGACTGCAAGTACATATAATAAAAATGCGGTAACTTGATTTTTGTTCTATTACTGTGATAAGACCAAAGAAGTAATTGTTGAAACTGCTGAATAATGTGATAAAAAACAAAATCTCTCACTACAAAGAGAGAGCTATACCAACCTATCCTGCATCTTAGCCTGCATATATTATAGTTATACTTCTTGAATTTCAGTACATCTTATTTAATGTAATATTAAAAACTCATTCAAGATATTCTACTCATGCAAACCAAATTTCACAATGCTGTCGGAATTAAAACTCTCTACTATTATTATACTCGAGTTAAAAGTAGGATATTTACTACAGTTAGTTTCCGCGTACGAAACTGCTAAAATGAGAAATCTCGACGTAGGAAGGGTCGTATGAAACCGGCGAAATGAATTCATTTATCCACTATTGTTGTCGAGCAAGATGTGGAATTTAAGGCGCAATTTATGATAAGTTAACTACGTCAGTTACCAAAAACGTTCATAGTACTTACTTAAAGTGTAGGTATATTTGTTCATTCTCATTTAATTATAAATAATTAATTAATATAATTATATCGCATAGATCGTTTTGCAATAAGTTTTTTTTTTCATTAACGTCTTTATTGCTTGAGATACACAATTCAAGGAATAATATTATATTGTACATAAGCGTGCTCAATATCAGACGGATAAGGTATTACAGTAATCTTTGATTGACTTAACCCATCGACACACATTGGCGCATGCGGCAGTATAACACAATCCAAGACGCAACCTCAATAAAAATCAAAAATGTTGACAAACAAAATAAATATTGGTAGTGTAAAACAGAATCAAATATCGGAGTTGCAGCAGTCAGAGAACGGACATCGTTTTAATCGTTTTTCTCTCTTTGCTAACGAATCGGCAAGCTCATGGGGCTTTCAGCGACGCTCTCGTACCGGCTATTGTTTCGGACTGATTTTTTCTTGTTTCCATCGAACCGCTTCTTTTATACTAGCAACTATCGATCTTCCGAACAACCGATATCGAATGACAAAAGAGACACGGGTTTTAAACGATTGGTCATAGATAAAATCAGTCTGACAGAAAAATGTACGGAAAATATCTATTAGTTTTGCAATTGTTTTTGATAAAGCGTTTTTCTGACGTTGCCTATACACTTTGCTTTTCTTATAGTATTTTATGTACACTGTAACTTTACTTGCACTTTAAAAAAATAAAATAACGACATTCAAGTAACTTCCTCGAGAGAGCGTGAAATGTAAAATTATAAAATGCCAATTTTGTACTTATTACTCCGAGTAATAGGTATAAATATGGACTTGATGGTATTTATTATCACAGAACACCAATCCATTAAAAAACGACAAAAAATACAATTTAAAGTGACCGTGGGAAAATATCGGATTTTCATTTTCTTCTCACGAAAATATGTTGTGTGGTACAAAACTTATAGCTATAACATCTATGAGGACGGGGCTCATACTAAAAAATTAAAAAGAAATACAATAAACCAAACTATTCCATGATTTAAAACATTTCAGATTCAATTCCTAAACTTATATTATTGTATTGAAAGTTGAAACTACATGAAAGCGTACTCAGTCTAAGCTCACAAAAAGAATTTATTTCACAAGTATTTTTACAAAGCAATTTTGTAAAATATATAATATTTAAAGATCACAAAATCCGACATTAAACAAGATTTATAATTTTCCTTTCATAATGAAATTAATACTCCATACTATTTGTTTTCTTGGAAAATCTGCGAAAGCAATTTTATTTATTTTTCTACGTAATTACATTGTCTCGCTGAAGCCACGAAAACAAAATGAGATAAGTTTTCATCGTAATAAAAAACTATATCATGTTTTTCAATCTTGGAGATTATTATCTTCCAAAAGTACTTTTAAAATAAGGTTATATAATATGTATACCTTCTTATTTAATATTAAGTTAGAATCTTTCGTCTTTATTACTGAAAATATCATAGCTAAAATCTTATTCATTAAAAAAATCATACTGATTATTACCACTATACGTGGTCCTATTTTTTGCTAGTCATTCAGGAGTATCCAATGTAGAAGTGGAAGGTACCTATAAATATTTATATTCCATTAGATACATCGTTTTGATAAAGTTTAGATTGATATCAATTATACCGATTTATATCCTAAAATCCCACTTAGTTGTCAGGTATTTTTAGCAATTTATGAACAATTTCATAATTTCATATTTCATAATTTTTCAGAATTTTTAACTCGCATTTTTCATATTATAATTTTTAGTTATCACAAAAAATAAGACAACCTTAAATTGTCTCCAAAAGAAATACATTTTCTATGACAATTCTTAGTAATAAAGTTGTTCATTGAAACGGGTATATGGAGTGACAGCAGACGAACAGCGATCGATGTGAAGAGCCCTGAGATGCCGTGAATAATGACCACAATTTCATCACACCTCTCGCCACCCGCGACGCTCTTTTATCATTTCAATAAACTTCTTTTTATTAAAATAATGGAATCATACTTAGTCTTGTCAACCGACTTTTTACAGGTAGATTTCTCCCAAAATTAAATCTAAAATGTTTTAATTTTTAAATAGTATCCTATGCTAAAATTAATTCGAATAACAGAAACTTATCAGACAGTTAAAGATTCACTAAAATAGTAAAAGTATTAAAATAACCACAAGACATCAATTATCGTATAATTTATTTAAACTTAAGTGTTTTCCACTTAATATTCCAACCTGAGGTTAAATTGTGAAATATTGTAATAAAGGATTAATGAAAGGTTCTCAAACATCACACAACCTTCATTTCACAGCAAGCGATAATTCAATTTCCCAGGGTGACTCCTCCAATTATTATAATATCAACGCGTTCTCATTTCGAAGACTGCTCACGGCTAATTTGTTGTAATTTAATTTCGCATTCGAGTTCGCCGACGTAAACATTCAATGAAACGAAAATAGATATTCAACACCGGTTTTATGTAAAAAGTTCCTTCCTTTGTTTTACCCTGTTCGTGTTGGTTTTATCGTATGACTTGGTTTCGACCCTCATCTTGTCATGTCATCGATTATCCTCGCTGTCAGACGACCGCTTATAACCACTACTTTTGCTTTACGTCTTTTGAATAACCACAGATGTAGCATTTCTTTTTGTTTGAAATGTTTTATTGTTTAATAACGCCAAAATGTTTCATTACAAAACGACTTACTTGTACAGACATTTTGACTGAAACTGAAAAACACTATGGATTTTTTTCGGAGAATAAAGGAGAACTACACACATTGTTACATATAAATTGCCTACTCATTACTGTTCCGAATAATGTAGTATTAGAAGGAATGTATGCCACAATTAACAGAACAGGTAAATATCTATAAATATTTTATTTTTTTCTTATAAATAAGCGATACGGCAGTCAGTTGAAGGGTCTGACATGCCATCTTGCCCGTGTCAACCCTGCTTTCAAGGTGTACATACGAACTCTCCCCTGGTTCACATCAGATATGGACTGTCTGCCACGTTGATGTTTATGCTACAAAATTCAGACGTAATAAATAGAATAAGATAACAATAGGATACATTCATAGTATGAAATTCAAACATGTGGTGCAGTATGCGGAAACCTATTGAGTGCCGTTAATGTATTGTCCATTTGTATTATTTATTCTTCTTCTAATATTTGTGACTGTAATTTAATTATAATCATTGGTTTACCCACATCGAGAAAAAAGATCAGGAAAGGTATAAAAGAAAATACTATAATTTTAAATAGTTAATAATGTGGCACTTCAATGATTAAAACCCATTTTACTAATCGTAGTAAAATATTTAAAAATGTCACATAGACGAGAGCCTAACCTTCAATCTACAAGGAAAGGGTTTCCCAGTGCGTATATTCTCGACATCGCATAAAAATATAATACTGCTACATACATAATATACCGTGTAATATAAAAGAGTTTTTACTTTCAGTACCTTACCAAATAATATCTTATTGAAAAAGTGCCCTTAAAAATTATTGCACAAATATAACGTTTTGATTACAAACATGACAAAATTAAGATAAAGTATCAATTTCATGAAATGAAACGGTTACGTTAAAGTAAAGAACTCCTCGAATTATTTAACACTAGAATTAAGTTATTTAAACCCAAATTCCTAAAATGGAAGTCATTTAATAAATGGTTACTTTCACAAATGAACACACTTCCCTCTTTTCCTTCAAATTGAGCTTGCAGATTGCCTTTTATCTTAAAGCCTTACAGCTATATCGATTTATATAAATTACTTTTACAGAAAATTTACTTAATATTCAAAGATTACTTCTGATTGGATAATAATCGGCTTAAACTTTATCGCGTGTTGCAATAATGTTGTATTTTTTTAATCAACTTTGGACAAAATACTGTTTCAGGCATACCCTGACATTTCGAATTCCATACGCCTAATCGGAGAGAGAAAAACTTTTTTTCAGTGATACTTTTATGGTTCATACGAATGATATAAACAGCTGTGACGTTTAACCTTGGAAAAATCGGCGCAGTTTTAATATAGATTTGTAGCTTCATTACTTATCGCTAATTAAGAAAGTCGAATAAACGAATACGTCTGTCATCTCAAAAATAAAGAGTCATCAGAGTTGTATTTTCCTTTCTCGAGTCCGTTTTACGATTGGTAGCCGTCAGCTGCAGGTGTAGCCGCGGGTCGTTAGGACGATTCGCAGCGAGGAGGCGCCTTCACGCCAAGCGATGTTACGGACCTCCTAATCACCGAGCCTCTTTCAATAAACTCCAATGACACGATATTTCATTCCTTTTATAAATAAAATCAACAATTCAACATTTTTTGTTCCAAAATAAACGATAGGAGGACTAGTTACAGATGCTTAGGCAAGAGCGTTTATCATTATTGAAATTTCATAGAAACTTTCAGAAGTTTTATTGAAGATAATTTCAACGTTGCGATTATTTCATAACTTTCATACGCACTGGACTCCATCTGCTTAATTACTTTAATCCGTACCCGGGAAATGTATGACCCACCTAATGGTACGTAAAATGCATTAAAATTTATTATCTAGATAATGGTAATAATTTCCCTAATATCCACCGTAGTAAAATCTTGGTTTTATAATCCCACAATGCAAGGGCACTCAACCGACTCGTGATGTATAATTCAATATTTTGAAAGAAAACCGTAAAAGTAACTGTTATAAAGTTCAATAAAACATTTTCTGAGTCTCTGATCTCTTAGGGAACCTTATCAAAAATGAAACTTGATTATAATCGAAATATTAATAATGTGTGCACATCAAAATTAAATCGTTGAAACATGGTAAATCCGTAGAACATCAACAAAAGCTTCGAAGAGAAATTTTCCCTTTCTTTTCACTTACAATGGCATTACAGGCAGGATTTAGCGAAATGGGAAGGAAAATCACTTTGATGCGTAAATAATTGAAAGTTAGATGTAAAATTGGCAAAGCCGATTGTCGATCCAAAATGTTTTTGTTCCATAAATTGTGAAAGTCAGTTGTGTAGGTGAGTCGATCGATAGCTCGCTAATGAGGCATGACGCTTTGTGTCGACATGTGTACGATGTGTACCAGTACTTTGCAGAATCACGCGCTGTCCTGCCAGCGAGCCCCGCCTACCGTACGCGCTTCACGGAATATCAATCAGATGCAATCTGAAAAATTAATCTTGTTTCCGTTATGATTTAATCAATATTCGAACGTAAATTCGAACAAACAGTTTTGAGTTTTGTTTTAAATTATTGCTATTTTTAGTACTTGATTTGTTTTTCCTTTCGTTATGCTATTCATACGTTACCTACAGCTATTCTAATGTCTATGAATAAGTTTAATTTTGTCAAATAAAACTACATTTTATTACAAACTGTAAACTTATTCAACCTAATCAACAATTAAAATATTTCAAAATCAAAAACACAAAAAAATTAACTTCCATTAATTTTATGTTTCATTTGTTTTTTTCACATACTAAACTAAGCCTCCTTCTATCTATTATCATTTCGATATGTATTTAAATCACAATAATGACATAACATTTTTGCTTAAATAAAATAGTCGATAAATGTAGAAAAACCGGGCGCCGAGCGTCAACGGACATCGCAGACTGAGCTCCGTCCGACAGAACATTAGTCAGCCGCTATCTGATGTCGTCTGCTAATTGACTAGAAATACAGATAAACGTTATTTTTATCCCTCCGTAAATGTAAAAGAAACTCAATACGTATCGATTATGCGAAAATTTCCGTTTAAGTTTATTCTTGCTATTTGGTATCAAGTCGACCCACGTTGTTCTGTAGGTGTCAAGAAGTGTGAGAGGTGTAACCTACAATGAAAAATCTTCGGAGTGTAGGTAGCAGATAATAATATTATTTTGTGTACATTTCATACTCGTAACTCGTAACATCAATTTATAACATTTTGAAACTTTATTGCTTACGTTATGAGTGCAGAATCGTAACTTATGTCTAAGAAAAGTCGTACTTACGGTACTTGTGTCTAAGAAAAATAAATCGATAATAGGAAATCAGTTTTAGACCACTGCACAAAATGCTTGTCTCATAGTAGAAATAAAAATGCCAGTAAGCCAAATACCTAATTTAATACATTATAAATTCAATATAAATATTGTAGGTTTTTCAATAGACAACTAATTAAAAATTTTAACGATATCTATAATCAAATTTTACATAAACATTACAGGAAAGTTCACTCTAATGTTGATTATAATGTTGATTATAACATGCTCAGGTTAATAACATAGCATGAACAAAAGAGAGGACAATAAAACGGCCATTTCCAAAGGCAAATTTTATTCATGGTCCAACGTATACACAATGAACGGACCCTTTCAATGTAAAATTTCGCATTGTTAAATTTAGGTAGTCGCATATATTACAATATTTACAATGGGATACATCTCACATAATTGAACACCGACGGCGATTAGGTCGCTAGGAAGGCGATGGCAGCCGCCACGCACGCCAGGGTCGTCTCAGCGAGCGCGTACACATTCCAGAGCCTCGCCGCGCCCGCCGCCGCCCTGGCCCGCGCGCTGCCGCCCGCCTCACCGCGGCAACCCGCGCTGCCGCTCGACGCGCTCGCTAAACTACGACCTCGCACTTTCAACGGTGATATGCAATAATTCTCTTCAGCAAAATCTTCGTTCAAAGCCAAAGGATTCGCGAGCGGATCGCGTCCACACTCGCATGGCAAATGATTTCCTCTTATAACAATATTCTCCACCTCGAGAACAACAGCCTCGGGCGATTCCAACATATGATTGCCCGTTAGTTTAAACACTCGCACACTGTTATTCTGAACCAAAGATAACTCTTCTACGCCATCGATTTTGTTGTTACATATTTCAAGAGTATCAACATGCTGTAAGCCGTCAAATGATCCAACTTTAATGATACCCAAATCCGATTCACGAAGTGAAAGTCGTCCAACTCGCATCAAACCGTGGAAGGTGTCGGGAAGTAAAGATGGTAAATCCATAAATGCAAGCTCCAATACACCGATCCCTTCTAGTCCTGCAAAGGCTTGAGGTTCTATAGATCTTATTCCCGATGGCAGCTCAATTTGTCCCACGTCATTCAGTCCAGAGAAAGCATGAGCCAGAATACGCTTAATAGGGTTATTTCGAAGAGAAATTAATTTAATATAATTTGTTCCTGCAAATGCATAACTTTCAATCTGAGCTATTCTGTTATGTGTTAAAACTATTGAAGTTATATTTTGGAGAGCAGCAAACGCGAACGAGTCAACCGTAGCAAGAGGCGTATGTTGAATGTAAAGTTCGCGGAGCCTAGGCAGCCCTCTGAATGCAAACGGTCGTATACGTGTCAGATTACACGCATCGAGAGCGAGCCGCCGTAACTGACGAAGATGTGCAAAAGCATCAGAACGAAGAACGCGTAAGTCTGCACGTGACAGAGATAATTGAGTGACGGTGGGACTGAGGGCTGATGGAACGCCGCGGAGTGTCGCACTGTTGCACACCACCTGTGTGGACAAAAAAACCATTAAGTATACTCACGTTTACGTTTTAACTTTGTGCTATTTTGTAAGTTTTTAACGTGGAAAGTTTCTGCAATTTATACTGATAATGCAGAATAAAAAACTTGAACTACAAAAGTAATATTCTTATAATGTAAAAAACAAATCATCAAAACCTATTAATTTACCTGTACCAAACCTTACAACATTGCGTAAGTTTTTCTAAAACAGCTTATTTGTAAAATTACAACTGATACGATTGAAAATCAATTATTAGTATAGAATTATCTGTTTCGCTGTGTCATAGGCTAAACGTTATTCCCACTGTTTGTGTTGTCAATAAAATTAATCCTTCCTGAAATATCAGCACCGCGGTGCGCAGGCACGTAGCCATATTGTGATTGAATTGTTCCAAACTTAAGCTTCGCAAATAATCGACCAAAACAAATATCAATTTGATTCGGCTCTGCCTTAAAATCATATAAAGCGGATATATTGGGGTAGCGATTCAATTAATCAGATAGGTATCGTTGTATACACAGAAAGGCAAACAATACACGAACATGAATCAGAGGCGCGGTAAGCAGATTACCTATGCATTTAATTAGCCTCCGTATGAACTATACATCTCTAATGGTACTATAATTTATGGCTCTCACAGAAACGTGTAAATTGAAACGACTGTTACACTGGGAGAACACTTTGAACATAACAAGGTAGAATAATATATAACCTGCAACGTATTTTATGGTACACGTTGTTTATTCCTGTATAGGTACTTTAGGGTTATCGTTATACTAATGAAAAGGAATAACTTTTAAATTATTTTTAAGGCATAAATAGATGTGTTAGGTGCATATCTGAGAAATAACATTACTACCGATATGTCCATTTCACATTATCGAATTGTTTATATTTTGCATTAAATTTAAATTTAGTTGGAAGTTATTAAAACACATCACATTCACATTTATCACAGATTTGCATTTTACTTTTTAATAATTATATAATCAAATATGTATATAATTTCTAAAAATTGTATTCTAAGAAAAGTTAAGCGATCGTTTAATTGAACTACCGTTCGTAGAGAAAACGACAATAAAGCCATATCGAAACAGAGCTTTGAAATTCGATATAATTACAATAATTCTGCGAATGATTCCCTTCAAATGATTCACAAAATTGAAAATTGGCGTTACCCGGAAAAAGACACTCATAATTTATCTTAAAGAAAACTTTTAAGATCCTGGTTATCATGCAGCAGTACAGTGCTAGTAATACAAGTAAAACGAGCCCAAACACGACGGGTCTATCTATGTTCCTATGGTCACCTTCCGAATCTATTATCAGATCAGCGCCTTTTTGTCAGAATATTGCATTGTTACCCTATATATATCTGTGTGCAAAATGTCAGCACAATCAGAAACCGGGAAGTTTATCAAATTATCTCGCAAGATTCCACTCGAACTTACAAAGTTACATCCAATGCAAATTTTGGGCAGGTATTAAACATACCTTCATAAAACTACAACATATATAAATGGCAAGTAGCCTCAAACACATTTCTTGAATATAAAAAAATACAGATATTTTACAAACGTAGGGATTGGTTTAGCCCAGCTACTCAGCAGCCAAGTCTGCATTTTCGAGTTGGGGTATGTGAATAGAACTATGTTTCAAGTTTTCAGCTTGCCTCAAATACCTATCTACCCAATATTTACCACTAGTTCTCGGACGAAAAGCTTGTAAAAATGAATTATTTAAATGATCACGTGCGTTGTAATAGGTCGCAAATGTATGAAAATCTGTCAAAAATGTTGTTCGATTTCATGTTCGAAAAATATGCTGAAGTGCACACACTGACACTACATCTACGTCTTCTGATGTTTTTCTGTGGCAAAATTGCTACGCCTACGTAGCTCTTAGCAATGTACTAAAAGCCTAAATGGTAGGGAAGGCGTTGGTGGTCGAATCGCCTATTATATCACAAGTATAAATCCGCAAGTAGCCACAGAGATAAAAAAAAATCCGTAAGTGTCTATTTATTTCTTTAAGCTCATTAAAGTTACTAAATAAATTATCGCAATCAAATTATTTACTTTTAATAAATTTCTTTAAACACATCACTTACATTATTACTAAACGGGTTCTATTCACGCCATCTTCAGTCTTCCCGTGATCATGGCGCTTGAAACAGTGCTGAAATATCGGGACCTCTCAATTAAAAATAATCGTGGTAAGAACCCGTTTAGTAATAATGTAAGTGATTTACTTTTAAACTCCAATTAATAGGTAGTTAATATAAAAATAGATCTAGAATATGTTTTAATTTACCTGAGACTGCGACAGACAGATGCAGTGCGTGGGACATGGCGGCGTCAGTGTGGCGAGAGGTGTGAATGGCGGAGTGTAGGCTTGACCTAGACTGCACAGCAACCCCCACGCGATCACTGTCACAAGCCACCGCACCACCCCTCTGAGAACAAACAAACATCGTTAGGAAATGTATTATAATTATCGTTTAAAATTTAATTGTTTACTTAATTTATTTAATTGTTTTAATTGTTAATTTAAAATAACATAAAATAATGATGTTCTATCTTCAATTCTTACTGAAATTGGAAATAGCTGTGAAAAACTGACAAAAACAACTTTTGTTTCGAAACTATTTCAATCATTTGTAATTTTTTTGTATTGCTGACGCACGTAGGCCAGCTAACGGATCGTCTTATGGAAAGTAAGTAGTCCTGGTGAACTTCGAACGAACACCCATATTTAAATATCTGTCTCTTAAAGAATCTATTTAGATCCGAACTGATACCATTCTGATCTTTAACAGCTCATTACTAGGCTGAGGTCTCCTCAATAGTGTCATATTTCCAAAGGGTGTAAATTCCATCTTCAATATTTAGATTTCTTCACAATGTTTTACTTCATCGTTTTTAACCATGTAATGCTATCCCTTGTTGCTATTTCCAAATTAGCATTTAAAAACACAAGTCAGTCAGATTCGTACCTGCAGCCAGCTACGGAAAGTAAAATATCTAATATCTCAGTCACCGTAACTTGGTAATTAATAAGTAGTATACCTGAATGTGAAGGCGGGCGCCATGGGCGGGCGCAGGAAGGGCGCTCCGCCCCCCGCGCGCCCTCACCTGTACACCTCCATCACACCGCAAAGGCCTGTCAACAAAATAATTAAACAGTTCATCATTGTTACTTTGTTCTAATCCATCTTCTCTCGACCTCCATGCCTGACCTCAGAAACATCAAATCTTGACATGGTTTAAATTAAAACTTTAATTACAGTAGAGATATTCAAACATTCATCACTCAGTAAAATTAATAATATTAAGATTATATAATTTATCATTTTTAGCTAACAGTTATCAAATAAACTTACAATAAACTTAAATCAATAAACCCAAGTATAATATAATAATAATAAGTGATTGTACAGGGTGTCCCAGGAAGTATGGATAAGCAGAGGTCCAGAGATAGAGCACCTCCTGAGGTATCCGAATCACTCCTATGTATGTTCCGCGATTTTCCGTAGTTTTCGAGTTATGAGTTTTTTTCAGAAATTTTGAAAATTTTCGCCCCGAACAACTTTATACCTTAAAAATAAATAAGTATAAGTCTTCTTCAAGATTATTTCTCGGCAACTGGATCTTCATGAGTTGCACTATTATGTTTAAATATTTAGCTTCATAATTTTGAATATTACTTAAATTTACTGTAAAGTCAAGAATTTACATTCGGTGAATTAAACTCAAATTTAAAAAAAAAAAATAGTCAGGTAGTTCATTTTAACAGTTTTCCACCTCGCTATCTATGATGGCCGATTTCAGTCAAAGTGACCCTATGAAGTACTACTTTTGACCCCGCGCGTCTTGCTTCCCCGGAGTTGTCTTCGGTAGAAGGGACGGCGCCGACAGCTTTTTATCATTAAATTCGCCCATGTACCTACATTTATTTTCGTGTATTACAAAGAATATTCTGTCTATCTATCTAGTGAACTACCAACTTTCTAAAGAGTGGGTGCTAAACTTCTAGTCAACTTAGTCAATATTTTTATGATTTTAATGCTCCCGTTTGGTAACCTTATTCAAACGTAAGAAAGTCTTTTAAAAGTTAAAAATGCACAGCTTATTTCGTTCTCCATTAAGACATGAAAATACCGTTCGCACTTCAAGCCGTTATCAAAGGTTTCCTATCAAAGTGCACGGCTAGTGGAAAAACGAGAAATACCTACACTGAGTATTCAATTATACTTAAATGGAAATTGAAATCGAAAACTTGATAGGTCGAGCCTGGCAGACGCCAGTCCCGCGAGATTCTATTCATACTGCTGCATGTTCGGAATTAATTTATTTATTAATTAATGCTACTAAAATAATCATAACTAGGTAAATATTATAATTCTGTTTCAGTAGTACTTATCTTCCTTCAAATGAGGTTTAAAAGGAAATCCTTAATAGTAGGCCGAGGGTAAGCAAACCTAAGTTTCAGTATTAGCCAAAATAATATTATTGTTTCAAATGCCTACGGATGCTTGTTTCTCATTACATTTTAAAAGAGATGAAAAACAAGAACATCTTCAAAATTGTAATTTAAAAAAGCAATTTCCTTGCTAAACAACAACAAAAGTTATAAGAAACAGAACACGTTTCTAATATTTTCAACTATTCTCAACGTCACTCGTGTTTCTTGATACAAAACACTTTAAATAATGCCGGTGTCGCAAGCCAAAAACTTAAAATTGTAGAAAGATGTTTTGTGTTACGCCGCGTGAAGATTTCCTCGGCCAGGAATGGTCCCCTGGAGCGCTATTACGCCTCCCGCTCAGGACGCACATGCTTTAAACAAACCAGCGACTAAATTGTGTACGAAACATATTATGAATGTGTTGTTTTGGCTAGACTGACGGGAAAATACTTCTGACATACTTTGTTTGTGTTTTAAAAATAATGCTGAGTTTTTTGAAATGTTTTTGCTGTAGGTGCGAATACAGACTTATATTCTTTGGTTATTTCTTTAGGGTAAAAACAATGGTATTTCATAAAAATATTTCGTAAACTTTTCTACAAAAGCTAATGTTCCTATGCAATTTAAATTATCCGTTTAATATCCCTTGATACCAAGGTATGCAGTTTAATATATCATTCTAAATTTTGTGTCACTGTGTAGTGGACAAGTTTAATTGGTTCCCGGCTGAACACGATCAATCATTCGAGTGGCGGGCCGTGTCATCGAAACACGTACACGAATATTCCTGTACAACAATATTGGACAATAATTCCAGGAAATGTTCTTATTATTAATGTGCTTAGAAACCCTCGAGGTATATTTATGGTACGGTATGATTGCTGGCGAAAACCTCTTTTTCTTAGAAATGCATTATTTACCGTTTTAATTTAAGAAAACAGGAGACCCAGTTTGAACTGTGTTTTTGGATCTTGGATGAGGTAAACAAATACTATTCCTTTTTTCAGGATCAATTCGGCTAGTACACCTAGTAGTTTCTACTTGCGCGACGGGAAAAAGTGCCGCGCGCGTAACGCGTCGCGCCGTCCCTCCAAACCCCGTGCTGGGTTCTGGCCTCAGCCGGGGTTCGGACGCTGAGTGTGAGCGGTTGGAGGTTTTAGTGCGGTTCAACTCCCACATACGGGATCCGGTGATTTCGTCCAACTGGAAAAAAAAAGTAGTTTCTACTTATTAATGCTTTTATAATTACAAACTAAACTTACCAAGTATGATAATAATATCATCTTTATTATTTCAATACATATTAACATGAACTACTTAAATATCTCTAAATATTGTTCCAGGTTTAAGTTATTAGTTCGCAGTAAAGGCCCTTGAGGGTTACGTCAACGCGTTGTGCTATTTCCCACATAAATTGAACTTCACTAAACATCCAAGATATCGCCCACAATAGGTAGGTTATAAAATATTCTACTACATTGATTAAAATTGATGGTCTGATAGAGCAATTATTTATCATGTATACTCCAGGTCAACAAACTTTGGTAATCCTTATGATGTTACCCTCTACTTTCAGTAATCCTCTTTGTAATAAATATTAAATAAGTGTCCCACGCTTACCCGCTGTCTATGTATGCATGCTCGTCCGTATGCCTGACCCTAAAACCACCAATTTACATATTACACAAACATCTGAACTTGAAATCATAACATGTAGGATTCCAAAAAGCACTATTTTAATAATTGTTGAAATAGTGCATATATTTTTAAATCGATACAGTATGAAAGTTAACAAATCTTTTCAAATGAATACCTAAGTGGATGATCGATATTAAATTAAGTTTACGTTTTCTAAGAAACAGAAATAATGATTATGTTGAAATTAAAAATAATATTTTATGGTTGTTGACATCATCTGATGTTCCGTTATGATATTAGTTTCTGTGATGTGATATTCATTTTATTCAAACTCAGTAACTATCTAAATTAATTTCCTCCATAGCTTTAGAAGAAGCAATTTGTAAGTTCTAATAATTATAATCAAGAGATCAGATAACCTAGCTCTATTAGATTGTAACTAAAATAACTTCATTATTTAGTCTAAAACAACGTTAAAATTTTCCTCAACGGGGTAATAAACTATATTATGTGTTGGAAACTAAGTATAGTAATGGGTACGCGGAGGTCGAAGTGTCTACATGGAGAACGGGAATGTTGTGAGTTAAAACGTTTCACGGAACTTGCTGATTCATTAGATGTTTTGGTTATTCCTGTGAAGGATTGTTTGTTACTGTTATCATCTTTTTTATCCTTCACTACTCGATACTAAAGTACCGTCCATCCCTTTTACGAGGATACGCACCGGTCATCCACGATGCGATTAAAGAGATTATTTTAGCTAAGTACCGTTTGTTTATCTTTGGAATAGCTCCTTGAGTGTCATTCAACTAGCTTCAGCAAGTAGAAAGTATTCAACATTTTTAGTACATCATTAATTAAATTTAATAGTAGTAAATACAGAGTGGATCTCTAACTTTGGACTATCTGACGTGGTCTGAATGACCTGTCGAAATACAGCTGAGCACCATTTTTATTTTTTGGATCGGTTAAACTTTTTTTTCTGACATTGTATGGAAAACGTACGACTATCGTTGCGGACCTCTATAATATGATGAAAAATAATTTTTATCCAATTCATAAAATAAAAGTGGTTCTAAGTTTTATTTCAACAGGCCATTCACTCCACGTCAGATTGTCCAAAGTTACAGATCCACCCTGTATAATTTAA
The DNA here is from genome assembly GCA_030269945.2 of Trilocha varians. Classification (NCBI taxonomy): domain Eukaryota; kingdom Metazoa; phylum Arthropoda; class Insecta; order Lepidoptera; family Bombycidae; genus Trilocha; species Trilocha varians. The sequence continues at coordinate 7,027,261 of AP028265.1, read as the reverse complement.
TTAATATTTTCAATGCGAAGTTTAGGTACTCCGGAAGGTGTAACAAATACTTGGTTATCTATGGATAAAAAAAACTATCAAATTTTAACACATTGTGTTTTCATTTAGGAACTTCTTATTAAACTACTTATTTGACCATAGAAACAAATTACTTTGTCTGATACTATAATTAGTAACTTTTCCTCCCTGTCGGTCCCCACGGCATTTACGACTAAAGTAAAACTTGTCCTTTTGCCTGTCTCATTCATTTCTGATTATATTCAAGCTTTATCACAATCGGAGTTAATATGTCAATTATAAATACTGCGTAAGTAATTTTTGATATAAAGCTAGCACAGCCAATGGTGCTCAAATTAAAGATTCCTTAAAAATGTTTTCAATTTGAGTTGTCAAAAGTGCTGTGCGAAAAACTTACTTATTTCATTTATTTTAGAAGAATATCTTTATTCAAAACGCAGTTGGAAACAAATAGATAGTTTTTATCTATAGTTATACCAATGTAAGCATACTAGTATCTCACTTAGCTAAGTTTAAAAAGGCTTCCATATTATTTTTATTACACGATCAAATTACAATTTCAACCATCCCCGCGAAATCAGTTGTGTGTTTCTGAACAGAATGAATTACGAATGATGTATTTACGAAAAGTCTATTAATTTCAACTCAATTTGACTAAAACAATATCCGTTCAAATTTCAAACCCGATACAATGTTCATTTGAGAACATTCAAATTTATGCGCAAAGGAAACTTCAAAGCGTTATTGTGTAAAGAAAACACAAACAGATAAAGCATTAAAAACATATAAACACAATAAACGTAGGTCTTTGTGAAAATGTCACAGCATCGTTAACAAAGTAGAACGAATATTCCAGTAATGACGTAGGCAGGGATTTTATAAAAACGTGGAAACATTCAAATAATATATGATTTTCATATTCGTTCCGTTACCAAAGTTGCTAGAATTGTGTCTGAGAATAGTCAAGATCTGATTTTCGGGGGAGTATCACCTTAAAGTAATATAATAAAACTACGTTACGAAAAGGTTTTGATTATTTCAAAAGTAAGTAAGTCGTTATTTTCTCATTTCTAAATAGGTACCCATGACAACATAAAAGCAGATGAATTTCACCCACGGTAACAAAAAGCAATTTTTTTCCATTCTACTTATTAAGATTACATTATACTGAGTGAAACTTAGAGCCTTGAACAAACGAGCTTACAGCTACTTACCTAATGGTAAACCATTACCGTCGCTCATGAACCTCTGCAGTCAGGGCATTGAAATACCGTAATCTATTACTTAAAATAAGATATTAAATATTTGTCTCGATATTATTCTATATTCCAATTACTGTTAAACCTAAACTAAAATTCGGACTGTTTGTAGTTCACTTAACAATGTTATACAACGCCGAGAGAATCGGAAACTTGACTAAGTCAGGTCGTCATGGTCTGCTCAGTTTGTAATTTACGAGTTAGTACTCCAGTCCTTGGAAACAGTTTAAAATGATTACTAGTTCAAATTCCTTGTCAAAGCATACCACTTGATCCGATTATACCAATGTATTTCATCTGTTATATTTCGAAATTTGAATTTAATAACACATTGTAATTAGCAGAACAAACAAACGACAACAATAATTTATATTTTAAGCCATATTACGTTTGCGTAAATGGTGAAAAGGTGAAATTATTTTCAGAGGCATTTGAACCACCGGTTGTTTTCCATTATCCCAAGATAAACGACGAGGTATCTGTTGACACATATAATCTTACACAGCAACGAGTGTGAGATTACAAATGCCACCTAATGTCTTGTTTGCCTTTTTCTGAGGAAATATTATAAATGAATTTCTTGAAATTTCGCCTTAGTTCTATGTAATATACACGTGCAAGTTAAGATTAAACTGTTGCTGTTTTACTTATTTTAATATTAAAATAATCAATTAGAATTTCACGTACGCAGATCATAAAATGATGTTCTAAACTTAACTCAATACAAGTATACTCGTAAATCAAAAGTTCAAACAAGTTTGACGTCAACAGCTCCTGCCTTAGTATTAGAAAAACTATCGCCTTCAGTTTCATAAGAATTCTGTACATACCTACATTTTTTTCAAGAACAATATCTTCCCACAGAAAATACCCACAATATTGTTGCGTGAAATATAACGAGCTTCTTAATATTACAATACATGAATACAATAATAACAAACTTCATTTGTGTAGCATAATTGACTTCCTTTATGTTACATCTCGCCTTAATTATTATACGTAATATTGTAGTCCAAACATATTTCACCCCAATCTCATTTTGATAATGTTTTGCGGAGTGTATGTATGTTATAAATATCACACACGGCTCTTGACGCAAGTTATTGAATAAGTTTACCTATTGGCTACTTACCCTTCAAAGAGAAATGTTCACGATGGAATCGATCAATAATCACGCGATGTGTAACTAGGTAAGGTAATTAACAATCCACTTGTTGCATGTTGGAACTTAGCTAGAATTGCGACATAATTTGACCTTAAAGAAATTTTAGCCCCGCAAATCAGGCATGTACCTACTTCTCCCATATCTTTCCAGCTTCGGGAAGAAAAGTGCTAGGTCGGGGAAGAGAAAAACGACAATAATACAGTTGAACATTTGCGCAGTATGTTTATGAAGTAAGTAGATGTCGATACTTGGATTTATCAAAGCTATTTTTCTTTAATATTGCGTGTTTATTGCCAACCCTAAAAAAAACACAAATTTACTCAACAGAACAACAATCTGAAATAACGAAACATATTTATTAAAATACCATTTTTAAAATTTTCCTTCTGAACTTGTTCAAAAATTTACGGAAAGTTTCGTCATTATCCTGCAAAATATATCTAGTTTTTCAAAAGTTTCCTCGTCCCTGTTACGAAAGGCAAAATTTACGTGCACTTCACTGTTTTGAGCACATTTCCGCTTTTATGTACTCGACTTAATTAAAAATATTATATCGAAGAGTTATTAGTTATAATTATAAAGTAAATAACAAAAATTAAACAGTACTATGAGAATTAACGTGACAGACGACACTTAATTCTCTTAAATTCTTAATAAAAGATGTTTACTAAAATTTTAATAGATAAACCTAAACTAACATCAACTAAGACAAGTGTGATTTGCGCTAATTTATTACAAAGACGAAGGAATATTAATTTTTCGGGTGATGATACATTTATTTTTCTGTCTTTTTTTTCAGCATATTTTCTTCATGCACAATTAATTCACATTTAAAAAAAGTCACTTTGATGCCAGAGGTAATTTCTGTCCGTCTAAGAAACGTTCAGTGTAGATAAATAGTAAAATAGTGATTATTTCGTACTGATAACGGTAGTATTTTTCACTAAATCCTAGATTGGGATAAATTGAATATATTAATTACTAAACACACCATTTTGGATGCTTACTAATTACTAGATACTAATCAAACTTGTAAAATTAATTAAGTTTAAAGTTAATAAAACTTTTTCAAAAGTCACAATTTACGAAAAAACCGTACGTTCGCGTTTATTTCGTGTGTTGGATAAATTAAAACTTTAAATGTCTAGAATCTTTCCATTCTTTGCACGTCAGTCGAAACTTTCTAGACTTTACAAATTATCTTAGCATAAACAGACAGCTCACGAAAATTATTATTGCTTAATCTGGTTAATTACTAAACGCGACACGCTTTATTTCTGACTCGAAAAATGTTAATTTTAAATTACGAGAAAAGAACTTCCCTCTGGTCTATACTTGGTTAAAGTTAAAAAATACAGCTGTCGTTTTAACTATCTTCGCTACAGTCAGAGACCAACAGGCTCTGCGTCATTTTCAGTGAATGTTTCCAGTCCTCATTAGCAGTTTTCCTACGAACATTTTTATATCTGAATTCCGTATTCATTTAAAAAAAATACTGAAGATAGCCCGGTACACCTGACCCAAATCCTCACACATACAAAGCTGACTATAACACCCGACATTTACACATTAAAAGTGCCGGACAGAGGCGTCACGGCTGCGACGCTAAAAGAGTTTCGAGGGAGACGTCGTTATGACATGAATAACTGATGGACGCCGTCCTTTCTCTTTATCACTTGATTAACATTCAGAGTAGTTCGCGACTCCAAGCTTGGCATTCTTGTAGCAACACAGGAGCTAAATAAAAGTTTTTTTTTGCGTTTGTTCGTAGAAAACTTAGATCACGCCTGTACTTGACGAAACAAACGCTTATAGTTTGAAAGCTTACTGTTAAAATATGGATATTTTTAACACTAATGAAAAAAAAAAAAAAAGTACTAATGAAAGTTCGATAAAAAAATGTATTAGGTAGGTATATTAAATTGCCTACAATAGTAAAATGAAGTGGTAGATGTTTATGTGTAATCACGACATCACGAAATACAAATCAATACCTTTGTGTGAAATTCTGACAATACTTATTTATTATTCAAATAATAGTATTATATTTGAAATTTTCATTGAAATACTTCTTATCGATTCAATCTAAATTCTAAATAAGTTTCTATTACCGTACAGAAAAGTATAAATTCTACGAATAGGTAAGAATAATCAATTTTTGTGAACGCAAAACAAATCCGATTTTTTTCCATGAACAGCCTTAGATATAAGTTTTAAATTAGACGAACAAAATGAGTTGATGTGATTATCTTAAAAATAATAAGGAACAAGGCGTCTAAGCTTCCTTTGTTCCTCGTAAGGCATTTCAAACGAGTCACGTATTGATAAGAACCAATAATTTAATGTTACACGATTTCTTCAATGATTAAAGCAACTAGGCAATGCATTTAAATGGATACATAATAATATATTCGTTTAATAAATATTTGGAGGAAAATTTGCGCAACCTAAATTTTACGCGTTATGAGTTTTAACGTTTTCCTTTAATAATTTTCTTGCCTGAGAGCGTTCACTGCCTCCGTCGTCACCTCAAAGCTTATTAACCAACCATCGCAACATTTTTTAACCTAATACTGAATTATTTACAAATAAACTCAATTATTCTGTAAATAACAACGTAGGAAATTGCTGTGACCAACGAATCAAAAAAATCTTCTCTGGCTCTACAGGTACCTATCTAATTGTAGAGTTTTAGTATTATAGTAAATACTTGGTAGATAAGCCATAACTACTATTGGCATTTGGCGTCCAAAATAGTACAACAGCTCTATAGGTCCAATCAATTTAATAAAATCAATGTTCTCAATCCTGGCGTAATGCTTTTTCAATCTTATTTTATTGTCTCCCGCTTTGCGAGAAGAAAAGTCGAAACTCATGTTTTCCTACTCCTTTAATTATCTTCTGATTAAATTCGTGGCTGGGCCCAAGACAAGTTAGCTTTCTCTCGAGTTCCTGGGCTTCACTGTTCAGAGTCATTACGATGGTCGCCGCTGTGGATCTTGACTACACAGGAGTTACAGTGGTGGGAGTGAGAGGTGGGCAAACCCGAAAAATATAAAATTTAACTCATCGTTTTTATCAGAGATATACTAAAAATTCGAACAGTAATTACCTTCCTGATGCCTATAATTTAAACCTAACCTTCAATTGTTTTAATAAGAAATACCTACCTGCCTGAATGTTTAACCACATACCCAATACTCAGCCGTACAAATACCATTAAGTTATTTCACAGAACCTCGATATTTACTTAGGGAACACTACTAAGTTTACGGTGTACCTAAGTAAAATAAAATATGTCGAGGTCGCTCGAAAAATATTTCATGTCCTATACCTTGGAGAGCAAATAACAAAATATAAAATACACTTTTGGCTTACAGATAATAAATATCCGAATTTATGAAATGCATAAATTTATTAAATGAATCAAATTGTCCTACAAATAAAACGAATGAAATGGTTTCAAACTAAAATTAAACAAAACTTAACAAATACAGTTTAAATCTTAATTTCACGCTTTTATAAAAATAATAGTTATATCTAATGTTTTATTTTCATCAAAATATAAAGAACAAGATTTTAAAGTACAAAAGGATCGGCTACTTAATCCAAACTTTACTTAACAAATTTCTTAAGAATGTAACAGAGCTGACCAACCTTATTTAGGGCTGGTAAAGTTTAGCGGGACGAAACCGCCAAGTTTTAATTATTTAAGGACTTTCAAAAGTCTGCCTTGTTACTAAGTTCCCAACATAATGAGTATTACTAGCGTGATATACTACTGACTACTGTGGAAAATAACGGTACAAGAACAAATAGCCTAACTTTAAGCTTAAATTTTAGGGTAACGACATTGATCTGTTAATGTGGTATCTATTGTTAGTTAGCCATACTATTATGGTAGATTCTTAAGTTCCTATAAAATACCATACTTTTTTATATTGTAAGATAGATAAACGAGCTTACGACCTGAAGGTAAGCGGCCACCGTCGCTCATGAACCTCTGCAATGCCAGGGCAATGAGGGGCCGTTTTAGATCACCGACTTATACGAAATGCGATTTTTGATTATTCACAATTAATGAGTTATTTTTACCATTATATCATGATATTTTAACGAAGTCGTGGTGGCCGAGTGGTCGAAGCGCTTCCTTCCGAACGGGAGGTCGCGGGTTCAAATCCGGCCGGCTTGTACCTCTAAATCTAAAATGTGAAAAAAGATTTATGTGCAATTTTTCACAACACCACTGGCTAAAAACGGTGAAGGAAAACATCGTGAGGAAACCTGCATGTCGGAAAAGGGTTCTATGTAAAAATCCTTTGAAGATATGTGAAGTCCCCAATCCGCACTAGGCAAGCGTGGTGGACTATGCCTAATCCCTCTTCTGAGGAGACCTGAGCCCAACAGTGGGCAGTAATGGGTTGGTACAAACCAATTTTAATGATGTAGGTACTAAACATATCTAATCTTAAGTACAAAAGTAGCCTTCGTTTATCTATCATACAAAAATATACAAAATCTATACTAATATTATAAAGCTGAAGAGTTTGTTTATTTGAACGCGCTAATCTCAGGAACTACTGGTCCGATTTGAAAAATTCTTTCACTATTAGAAAGTCCATTTATCGAGAAAGGCTATAGGCTTTGTTGTAGTAGTGTTTCCCTCTGTGACGCAGACGAAGTTGCGCGGGTCACCTAGTATATTTATAAATGACAATATTAATTATTAAGTAGTAAATGGTAATGTTATTTTAAGTAGTATACCAGTTCCTCGACCATTGTAACCAAGATAAACGATGTAATCTATTGTTGTATTTAAAAATGCAAGCCTGTTTGTTCCTCTCCTTTAATACTTAATAGGTAGTCTAACGTGTTCCTACGACTACCCGGTTTTAAGTAGAATCTACGCGCTACATTTATGTTTTAAGGGTTACCTCTTTTCTAACATTTACTTTAGATTTAGAATTCTTGTTTATGAGTTAAATAGTCTTTTGAGGGCCTGACGAGAGAAATGAACTTTTGTTTTATGGTTTATTTTAGTTTCTAGTCTTAATTTCTTTTGCTTAGATTTTCTGTTTAATTTTAGTTTGTTTTGTTAACATTGTTTTTATACTTCTCGTAAACATTGCCAGTTTTTGTTTTAAATATTCATTTTAATTAATTAAGCTTATTTTTGTATACCAACATAACTGATGTTGTTCTACAATTATAAAACTTGTGATGACGTATCTACCTGTAATAGGTCATCATATAAGACCTTATGTTTTAATTATGTTAAGGATAAATGTATTAAAAAGTTTACTGTTGGTGTACCAGATAAATAAATTACTGAAGTCTTTTTACACTGTTTACATCTGAAGAAAGATGGGCTCAAGGAACTCCGTTGAAGGGACTCATTTTTCTACGGATTACAGGAACGTAAATATGGTTATGAGTCAGTTTATCATGTTTGAATATAAATAAACTTCCTTATTTTTGTGAAAAAAAGTAAGAAAAAGTTCATAAATTGTTAGCACCTTCTATTTTAAGAATTTCTTATTTAGGTCCTTAGGTATATCGTGGGCGGGCCACATCATAACCAATAAAATTACATCTTTGGTAAAATATATTAACTAGCTGTTTTAGAAGAGTTTTATGTTTTACTCGCAATTCACGTTTCAATTAAATTAATTATAAAATGACAACTATTCCACATCTACATTTCGGTGCACTGTCACACTAAAATGATAAATACAATATCCGAGTGCACTAAAACCTTAAATATTATTAAAAGATTTTTTTTTAATTTTAAGCTGAACATACAGTTAAATTGCTACAAAAATCCGCATAGATTATCCACGAATGACCGCCTTTCTCTCGCCTCGCATCCGGTGACAAGGGAAGGCTTTTTGAATCTCATTACAGACTTAACCGCATATGAAATGCAATTACGAGGCCTTACCTACCCATTATGGCAAGAAAATTAAAACGTAAAATAAATCACTCCCATAGACATTCTAATTTTACTGAAACTAAATTAATTACGGCTAAAGTTCAGTTAAATTCTCTCCTCTACTTACTTTAAACAATTATATCTAATTCCGATTCAGTATAACCTAAATTTTGTAACAAACTTATTCCAAAGTGGACTTAACTAAATATTTTACTAAAGCAATTGAACAAGTCTCTAGATTTGAAAGCCCTTTGACAGAATCAACGAGCTGTTTGTAAAGAAGACACATAAAATTTTAATACTATTTTAAGTATTAAAATTATTACTTTCATATTCAAAAATTTATTTTGTTATCTACTGAACATTTAACTGTTTTCCCTGGCAATAAAAGCGGACATGCCGTTTCTATTCAGCGCAATATCCCGGCTAAATTATGCCGACGCCGTAAAGGTTAGCCGGTGGATTTTCGCAATTATGGAGGAACGAATTTTTTACTGTCGTGGGTAATGAGAGAGGTGCAAAAACTGTAACAGCTCGTTTTTGTTAGCTATTAGACTCGTATACTAGTTGTGTGCACACTTGCTTCTCTGTGCACGATTAATGTACGTCGTCCACATGTAAATCTGCTGGCAGGGCGAATAAATGTTTTGTAAAATGTTTACCCCCGCTGGAATACAACACCTGATAAATGATGGCTACGGGCGGTTTTATGAAAATGTGAGATAAAATGATACTGTGCCGTTCTATGCGATTTATTTCACGTAGTAAATGTATTTGTGAACACAACACATTTAATGTGTTGCATGGATTATCCTGTCGTTAATCATCCAATGTAGAACGCAGTGTAAAATATTATGATTTGATTTACGATATTTGGTTAGACTATCAATAAATTAAATCTCTTATATCATTTATTAATAACAAATTAACTATCTTACATAATTTCAGCAAATAAAATATTTTATACTAGCTTTTGCCCGCGACTTCGTTCGCGTGGACTTCAGGTTCGTCCCGTATTATCAAAAATTGTAGCCTATGTGTTATTCTGATGTATATTGTAGTAAAGTTTCATTCAAATCCATTCAGTAGTTTTTACGTGAAAGAGTAACAAACATACATCCATACATCCATACTTACAAACTTTCGCCTTTATAAAATACTAGATGACCCGCGCAACTTCGTCTGCGTTACAAAGGGGTTCAAAAATTGTAGCCTATATAGGCACGCGCCGCCCGGCGCAAACAACTACGACCCTGCATTTTAAATTTGTAATATCTTCGGTAATATTCACTTAAATTATATGCTGTAAAAAGCATATTGATCTATAATAAATGCACAATCTATTTAAGGTACTTAATTGGATAAGGATTAATGCTGTATTGTTTAAAATCACTTCGTAAATAACCATTTTTTAGTAAAGAATAAAAATGGTTATGCTGGGTTATCCCTAAGAGATAGACATATACCATCGCGGACTTTTTTGTTGAACTTTTTAAGGTGAACAATACTGTAGTACATTATTTTGGTCTATCTCGCGTAGGGTTCACCCAGCGTTTGCAATATAAGCGCAAAAAACGTGCTTATTTACGACATCACATTAGAAACCTTTAAATTTATCAGTGTTTCTCTACTATATTATGCATTTATTATACATACAAACCTTCCTTAAGAATTGCTCTATCTATTAAAAAAAACCGCATCAAAATCCGTTGCGTAGTTTTAAAGATCTAAGCATACATACAGACATACAGCGAAAGCGACTTTGTTTTATACTATGTATTGATATATATTAGATAAAAAATAAAAGTAATGTTATTAATTAATCACTATATCATTGTTATAGTGTTTCTGAGATTGTAAGCCAATAAACTTAACAAAACTTCCCCACTAGTATCAGTAGATACGTAAATAACAATGAAAATAATATCACCTAACAGGTATCTCTATTCGCGCACTTAAAATACGTGGAAGAAACATTCAAGTACCGAGTTAAATTAATGTGATTTACATAAAATAAACTCAACTGTAAATAAAGCCACAACGATGAAACGTTTACAGAAAATTAAGCTAACATGCCTTTTAGAATACTACGCTCAGATCATAAATCTTCACGGCTCGGCAAAGAAATTAGCCAGTCAAATAAAAACCGCAAAAGAAGCTTAATCCGTTCTTAAGGTTAAGGGCATAATGTAGACCCATTTACTCCGACACGTTTTCGTAAATAAAGCTTTTGAAAATTGTTTGCTTCATACAGATTAATACTTGGAATTTATGACGTACCATAGAGTAAACACAACATACATTTGTCAACCTCGAAGGCTCGCCATTTAACGTTCTTATAACTCCACAGAAAACATAAAATAATGCTGAATTACGTTGTTGTTGGAGCTCTAACGCACAAAAACTACGAAGGTAATGGACAGTTTTGTGTCCAGGTTGATATATGAATGTTACTATTGTTGATACCAATCTAGATAGGTACTCGTAGATAAACTTCGGAAATAAAACCTTCTTAATTGTATTGTACTTGTTGGATACTTTATTTTATTGGTATTTACAATACGAAAGATCTATATCTATTGTAATTAAAGGAATGAAAATTTACAGAGGTAAGGAATCGATACGAAAAGATCTACCAAGAGTGTTTGTTGCTCATACAACAAGGTTTTTAAGATGAGAATATAATATTAAGTTCTAGGAGTTGAATGTTATAGATAGCAAAGGTTTAAATTTATCTATCTTGAATTGTTTCAATTTCAACTGTTTGTCTATTTTAAGCAAGATCTAAAGACGCATTCATAGTGAACATGACACCAGAAGTTAGAAGCCGTCTGAAAATCCTAGGTCCGTGCCTCACGAGTCGATCACTCAGTGATGAAACAGAATCTTCTTTAGTACTTTCAGTTTTTTGGGATTTGCCAGATATTGTTTTAAATAGGTCATTCGTGAGTAGTAGGTATCTGTACAACAAATAATTCGCTTAATAATCATTGATTTTTTATATAGTTATTTATATAATCAATGATTTCATTCAATTTTTTTAAATCATATTTTACATTTAATTTATTAGTTTAGTCGAATCAGGAAGTATCATTTGAGAAATAAAAAATAAAATATAATACCTAGTTGCTTTCAACTGGTTACATCATCAGGCTACAATTTTATCTTAACTAACTTATCTTTTTTTCATATTCAGATAGGTTCAGGATAGTCTTACAAATAGGTAATGCGAACCTCGGAAAGAAAACTCACGTAAAGCACAAATATATGTTCACCTGTAATAAAAATGCTTCATAAAAAGGTGTCATTACCTTGAACTTTCCATTTACTGTATTGAAACGAAGTTTGTACATAGCAGTCAACAGGACTAGGTAAATATCGCTTTTGATAAATCGAACCTCATGTGAATATTAAGTACCTTCATCGTTCGATATTAATTGCTTCGTGAAAACAAATTGTCCACGATTATGTAACAATATTTTAATCGAAGACAGGACGTTTCTACTTAGCGATAATTATTACGGTTTAAATGCGTCAATTTTGTAAAGGTCGATTAATAATTCTTGTAAGTCCTATTATTCCACGTTTGTTAATGTTCTAAAGTTATTGATACGTTATGCTTCGAATTCCACTAATTGTCAGTCGATACAGAGTTAATATTCGATGCTTGAAAATTAGACTCTTACTAATTTAAATAAAACGTTATCCCAATTATTTACACATTAGTCGTAAGTGATGCTAGAAAACTTAGCCGATACGACTATTCAGTTTTTTAAAAAACGACTGGAAGCGATAAAAATATTTTTCTTCAGTTACCTACAAAATTTCCAACATTTATGCAAACAGCTTTCAACACTCAGACTTGCAATAAAGTTTTTAATATAAGACAAAAATTAACTACAATATCAGCAAAAAAATCCACCTTAGGATTTAAGGGGCTGAGTTACAAGAAGCGACAATCGCGAGAAGGCGGCACCGGGGCGGACGTCGCATATGTCACTGTCATGGCCGGCGTCCGGCGACACTTTTTTATACTTCCTCGTGGTTTGTGCTCGCACTAATGATTAAATACTCACATTGAATGCTCGCTTTAAACGAACCTTACCTTGGAAATGTTCTATTAGTCACCTGGTCTATGGACTATGAATTTTAAACATATAGTTTATGTCTACTTACATCACTATCAAGCTTTTAAGCTCTCTATTAGGTTTTATCTATAAATTTAAAAAACAAAAGAGTAAAGGATACATAATGTTTATTATCTACAACTGATGATACTTGAAAAATACAAAACACACACTAAAAAGTACTTTATCTCATGAGATTTGATTTTCAACTTCTTGGAGAAGAGAAGAGGCATCAATGCGTTGTTATGATTAGGCAAATGCGGCAAGGCAACGTCTAAAGTGCCGACGGCAAGCTTTAATAAGCTGCGTGTTTGCTCCGAAGGATGAAAATGTACAGATACAAAACAAACCTAATACTCCTCTATATTCTTTCGTGCATAAAAGAAAAATTCTTGATCCCTTTGATAATAACTCATTGCATTTTTGTTTCGAATACCTACTTAGGCTTGAGTGTTTTCTATTAAATCATTTCAAAAGAGCTTCAAATTTAAAAAAGTTTCAGTATTCGGTATTAAAACTTTCAGGTTGTACACCAGATTGTATTACGATTACGTAGGAATTCTTAATTTTACTAAGAATCGTTCTTAGAAATTAATTCAAAGGAAATGGAATCGCCCACATCATGTTTTCTTAATCTTATTAGCAATTAACATTAACCATACTCTGAGCTTTCAAATAATCTCTATTGCGATTAAAAATTACTTTGAAAACCTACTACCTACTCGCAATTATAACTTTTCAACTATTTTATGCCTTAAAAAGTGATTCTTTTTAATTTTGAGCTAACTCATAATTTATTTATCCATAAATCTACTAGGTATATCGGGCACAGCTATGTACAGAGTATGAGGAGGAACCTGCTCCTCCCCACACTAAAAATGATGAATTTTCTTAAACCTCGTTTAAAGAAGGACATGTCATAGCTTTCAAAAACCTCTGAGGACACAGGCTACAAGCAGTTACGAGCGTGCGCGCAGTGTAGGGTTCCGAAACTGCCCATTTTCGTACAATATTAATTTCACCCGTTTTAAGTATCAGAAACATTTTACTAAGTTTTAACGTTTTTTGTAACCTTTTCCTATTTCATGCAATAAATGATTCCATCATCATCATCATCATTCTCAGCCTGTAGACGTCCACTGCTGGACATAGGCCTCCCCCAAAGATTTCCAATGCGACCGGTTGGTAGCGGCCTGCATACAGCGTGTTCCTGCGATCTTAACAAGATCATCCGTCCACCTTTCAGCTGGTCGTCCCACACTACGATTGGCTTGACGTGGGTGCCACTCCAGAACCTTCGTGCTCCAACGGGCATCGGTTCTACGTGCTATGTGGCCCGCCCACTGCCACTTCAACTTGCTTATTCTTTAATGATTCCATACTTATTACTAATTACCTATTCCGAACACATTTGATTGAATTGTATTAATTAGGTACCTATTATTAAACATTCACATTACGAATATAGTGAACACGTGATCGTTACTGGCATCATTTTATTAGTAGGATTTCTTAGCTTTTACGAAAGTAATTAATTTGTATTAAGGAGATTTCAATAGATTATATTTAGTAATCAAGTATCGTATCCTTCCGCGGATGGAACACACGCAAGGAACAGAAAATGGTTATTGTGTGTGTGGAAATATTACATTGTGACCACATACATCGTTAAATTTTAAGTAAATTATGTTGTCGTGACTTTATCGTTTCGAGTTTATCTTTAAAACCATTGGTATTTTATCATCATTAGGTTCCCAATCATTAATACTTTTAGTAGGTATGTATATTTTTCGATTCGACTAGATACTCTCCTTCTAGTTGTCCTATTTTTTTTTTAAGAAAAAAAAGCTGTGATAAGAATCATTACAGTTTAAATTTATTATGACTACGAGGAACGAAATGGTACACGTAAAACTCAGTAAATATTTTACGTCGGAAACGGCACCAAAACTCATTCACTCCATGTTTCTTGTTCTCTAAAAATATTGTTACAGAGCCTCCGGCGAAATCCTCCTACGAAACAGAACCCATAAAAAATAATTGGGTGCTACAATACGAATTTTGAGTAACCCTAATTAATACGATCTACATGCAAATATGTTTTAAACGTATACGAATAATAATCTAATTTATAAATTCTACTAATTATAAAATATATATGTAGCATGCGATACATGGTTTATAAAATTAAGTTAAATACTAAGGAGGTACTTACAAAAATTACTGATAGCGAGTGATAGAGCTCTACCTCGAAACATTAAGAAACAACCCAACTCTTAAAGAAAAGTAACTTATTGATTAAAAACGTAAAGTACGCAAAAACAGAATTAAGAATAAACACGCAAAAAGTTGACAAATTAGAATGAAACTTTTCTTCAAGGACTTTCTACAATAAAATTGAGACATCTACAACAACGTTTACGTACAACATATTCTAGAATAATTTACCATAACAAACTTCACCTGTTTTATTGTTAATATTAATCACTTGGGCTGTCACTTTTAAGTAGCAATAACCATGCAATCACGCGTCTTTTTACATTACGCGATTCGCGGTTTGTGGAGTAACGAACGCGCTGAACGTAAGAGTTTCAAGATGGTAGCTCGCGCCGTAGCCGCGGGAAGCCAACTGTCGTACTGAACAACTCTGAAACACGCGCTGCAATCCCCAACGGCCCGCGCAGCCGCAATTCTTCTCAGCCCTTGTGAAATTTACTCTCGTGCAAACTTACAAATGATGTGCAGATATACCTATATCTCATATCGTAAAGCACGGGATAAGCGAGATGTTGCACACATACTTGTGTTATCAAAATTCTCCATACAAAACTAAAAATGCCTAATACAGTATAGCTATCGCGTAATCTAATGTGAAATTTACGAGCTTATCAATAAATGTAGCTCGTGCTGTCCACGGAACGAAATGAATAAAGTTTTTTTACAAGAAAATTTTTAAAGTTAGTTCATGTATGTCTTGCCTATTAGGGCCTAGTTCCAAAGAGTGCACATTATAATTTCGCAAAGATAGGTAAAATACTTCCCCTCTTTTTATTTACTGTCACTGGCTGATCATAAAAAAGTTAAGACCGCGTTACTTATCTAGAAGTAGGATTAATGATATTAAATTTATTAATGTCATGTTGCATCTTTCTGAAAGAAAATTATGTTTTAAAATGTTTTGTTAATTTTTAAAGTTACTATTACCAGTTTTCTTTAATATTATGAATATACTAGACAAAATCCTCTTTCGATATCACTGTGAAGAAAATTTTAATTTCTTCGAATTTCTATTCTTCCTGCCTTAATCCTTCTATTCTGTCTTCCTTGCTGAACTTATAACAAATACGAGAACATTATTTGATTTATTCCGTCTAATGTGATTTACCAAGACCAAATTTCAGTTTACAAATTTTATTTTGTACCGTTCTTGGTTTCTTTTATTCTTAAATTCACCCCAATTTATTACCGCCACGTAGGTACGTCGTGCGGTCAATATACTTCAATATAGTTTTACAGGAATTTAAGTTTTAATTTATTTATTTAATTTCGAAGTTTAATAAGATGTTTAACAATATTTTCTTGTTATAACATTTCCAACCATCCTACCATCAACTTTTATGTCCTTCAAAATGAAAAATATTTTGTCGAAAATAAAATATTTTTTCAATAGAAGCATAATATTATTCTTACATTATTATATCCTAAGCAGGAAGCACAATAAGCTTCCTATTGTTTTTCTATTGCAATAAATATTTAAAACGAGACTATGGCTCAACTAATGACAAGTGGTTACGGATGTAGTTCGTTTTACGATAATTTCTTTGCTTTTTAAATTATCAACTTATTGATAACAAATGATGATGAATGCTGGACAATCTAGGACTAACCATGAATCTTTCATTAGTACAGAAATGATTGAAACCTTATTAAAAGTATGCTTTTAAACTGTAGTAGTGAATTAGTGATAAATTAGTGACTAAGCAATAATAAAAAAATTCAAATCATGAGTTAGATAGTTAAAAATCTTGGTAAGTTAATTATGCATGAAAGTATTATATTTAAGTTTTAATCATACCAATTCTAACTTTAAATTTTAGGCACTCAATCTTCATCGGTTAATATATCGGTTCAATATATTTAGAACCGTATAGTATAAATAACCCAATTTTGTTTGCCTTTGTCACCTAACAAAATTAATAATGGCAAGTAGCGCAATACGACCTCACTCGGACATATGCATGTTTAAATAAACACTAAAAGCGAAAGTAGGTAGGTAGGGTAGAAGCCAGGAAAGGAAATATTTTTTTTTCAAAAATGTTGTTATCTTTTTAAATGTTCATATCCATTTATTCACTTATTTTTTACATTCTATTTTTAAAAAACATTTACAAGAAAATAAAATATAAAATACAATATGAAAAACAGAGGGCCACTGCAGGCGGAGTCTACGATCCAAGCAACTAGTGATCAGGGGTCAAGAGAGAGGAACCTCCTCACAATACGCGCCGTGTCAAGAACGACCATCTTCTGAATCAGGCCCTTCACCAAGCCAGGGAGCGAAAGCTTCTCTAGATGACGGTCGAAGCTTTTTGCTATTAGTACGTGCACAGATACAACGATCGGAACAATGATGGTCGATTCAACACGCCACATGTCGGTCACCTCGTGGGCCAGGTCCAAATATTTTCTCTTTTTATATATCTCTATATCTCTTTTTAGATAGTGCAAATAGGTAGCAATAGTCCTGTCAGTTTGTTTTATTCAATTAAATAATTTTTAAAATTTAAGTTTTGTAAATAATTTTACTCTTGTGAGTCTAAAAATACAAAAATGTTTATTTTTTTACACTAAAGAGCAACTGAAATGTCAATGTCTGTGGCGACCAATAATAGCACGCGAGATCCTGAATCGCGGTTACAACATTTGCAAAAATTTTCGCATATATACGAATCATCTAATCTGAAATCTACTACATCTAAAATTTACTACAGTGGGCTTCGGCCTGACCGGGCATACACTACCTCGCCCGGTCGGAGATCTCCCTTTGGCCATAAGTGCAACTTCCATAAGTCCACTGTAGATACTCACAACATCACGTCGGGGTCACCAGTTGTGGGTCGCCACAGTATCTTTAATTTATTAGCAAAATAGTTATAAGTTACTCAAAGTTGCACGAGGATAGAAAGAAGAAAATAACCTTATTCAAAACTACAACAATAATTAATAACATAATTAGGCTAAAATTAAACTAAAAATAAAAGATGAATGCATAAAAATGAAAGGAATTGCTGTAGTGGTGAAAAAGTCACGACTCAGCCTGAATACCCCAAGTGCGGTACTGACACTTGAGGCACTGATTTTCTGTCGCGTCTATTGATCCTTTTTCCATCCTTCCATCCATAAGGATGAAGTCAGACGTGAGCGTGGGTACAAGTAGTTTTCAATTATTTTATTTTATGGTCTGGGTTCGTAACCCTAACGCCCTATGGCCAAACAAAGCTAAACACGTTCTCGAAACCGAGCGGCTAATTCGCGTGCGATGTCGGATAACGTCAGCTGACGTTACTACCGGCCACTTTTTATATTTTAAGGTTTTATATATTCTTAAGATCCATTCCCACGTATAGTTTTATCCATAGTTTTATTCACAATTAACACTGTTCATTTTTATGACATTTATCAGACAGCAGACTGACGCAGAGTGAGGTCCCGTGGAAAAATAATAAAATTGTGAAGTTAATCAGTGAAAAACCAGCGGATTAAACTTTTACTAATTAATCGTGTAAATAGGCCTTTCGCATGCATAAAACCTTGTTAAACACAATTAAAATTAAAAGTGGCCAGTTCCTGTTCGCGACAACGTCAGAGGATTTGGAACATATACAACAGGAGATAATAATTTAAGAACGATAAAACCGAGTTTGCACAAATTTTAAGAAAAAAAAAACAAAATCCAAAATCCTGTTGTCTCAAAAGCAATGCGTTCGACCGGGTTGTCGTCACACTCGCTTTTGTTTGAAGAAAGGCTCCATTTGATTGCATTACAACTTGTCGACCTGCGATTCACATTATTTAATTAAGCTGCACAATATTGAGTTGTGCATCCCTATCCCCAAATGTCAATACGTGTGCTATTGTCGTCTGTGAATACTGTCAAAAGTTCAATGAACTTTGTTATTTATCAATGGATTTGCCTCAATGTGTTTATCATTTCAATTTAAATAAAGTTTTATTAAACAGTGATAGTTTTTAAATTAGTAAAGAGTAATTCATTCTATTATTGTGTACTGACAGCACGTGAAGCTGTTACGGACTACGTCATAAGTTCAGAGAAGAACCATTGAAATTTTCATTTTATTTACTTTTCTAAAAAATGAAGCAGAGATCCGGTTTAACTCGTTTCCATAACTGTTATATTCTCCGTGAGGGTAAAATTGTGAAAGAAGATCTGTGGATTCGCGATGGAAAAGTTGAAAATCCTGAACAAGTTTTTTATGTGGAACAACTTGAAGCAGACATAACTGTAGATTGTGAGGACCTACTTTTAGCACCAGGGTTCATTGACATACAGATAAATGGTAAAAAATAAGACACAAATACACTTAGTTAAGTTAATCATTTAACTTTTAGTTTTCTGTTTGTATTTTATGCTTTTTGTCTCCATTTTTGTTGATATCATTCAAAATACCTTTGATTTTTTGCCCTAATATCAATACACACTGCAGAGGTCCATGAGCGACAGTCAACTTTCTTACAAATAGGTCTTACACAGACTTCTATCACACTTACAGCTTTCTATTTTTTTAACAAATATAGATCAAATTCTGTTTACTTTTAGGAGGATGGGGTGTTGACTTTTCAAGAGACTGTGATAATATTGAGCAAGGTGTAGCTAAAGTGGCAAAGAACTTGTTGGCTCATGGAGTGACTGCATTTTGTCCGACAATGATTACTTCAGGTCAAGAAATCTACAAAGAAATATTGCCAAGAATCAAGAAAACTCAAGGAAGTAAGGATGGTGCTACAGTTCTCGGAGTGCATTTAGAAGGTCCTTTCATAAGCCCTACCAAAAAGGGAGCTCATGTTGAGTCCTTCATAAAAGTTCCTGAGAAGGTAAATTAAATTACTTCTTAACTATTTTTACTTAAACTGTACTACAAAAGAATATTTTAGGTATGTTATAACAACTACAATATCTGTATCAAAATATATAAAATAACTAGCTGCCCCACGCAACTTCGTCTGCGTCGAAAAAATAAAAAAAAAATTAGGGGTGGACTACCCCTAACATTTAGGGGGATGAAAAATAGATGTTGGCCGATTCTCATAGATACCGGATAAGCACAAAAAATTTCAACAAAATCGGTCAAGCCGTTTCGGAGGAGTTCAGTTCGAACACCGTGACACGAGAATTTTATATATTAGATTTTTAGTGATCAGTTTTTATAGAAACTTTTCACTATCTTGTTGTCTCAGAACATTTTACTTTCTCAAATGAAGTTTGAAAATTGTATAAAGGTGTATAGACATAATAAGTACATAATAGTTATGAATGTTATACTGTGTTTGTTGGAAAATTAGTCTGATGTAATTTGAAGTATGTTATAGTATCTAATCACACAATTTTGTAAAAACAAATATACAATCATAATAAAAGTGTAATCTCACACCAATAACATATTGCAAAAATGAAATTTACCATTCATATCATAAGTGTATGTTACACAAACCTGTGGACTATTAGTTTATCAGAAACCTACTTTATATGTTATTGAACTTTTGCTAAAGATATTGAACTGTTGTGTGTTGTTTTCAAATTAGTATCTTTTTCCTCCACTGTTCTTATCACACTTTATTTTTACACTAGCTGACCCGCGCAACTTCGTCTGCGTTACAAAGGGGTTCAAACAGTACTCGCTATGTCGTCGCGATATTATTTTCGCCGCCCGCTGTGGGTGTATTAATAAAATTGCGTTTTATACTTGTGATAACTTCTAAACGAAAAGTCCGATTGGAATAAAACAAAAAGTAATTTACTTCTACATTAATACTCTTGATAATATAATACTTAATTTGGATAAGAGTTAATATAACAATACTCATTTAACGTTAAATTAATTTTTAGGACATTTTTTTTATTTTTATATACATAAAAGCGGTTATTGTGACTAAACTATGATAGTTAGATATATGCTCTCTCTAACTTTTTTGTTTGTCTTCAAAAGACCTAAAAACCCGTAGTACATCATTTTGTTCTATTGTCAATAGTTTTTGCAGCGTACGCATAAATAGGTTTTAGATATTTCACTTGGTCTTACAAATTCGATATTTTCATACGGATCCCTAATTTTTTTCAAAATAAAATATAGCCTATAACCTTCCTCGATAAATGGGCATTCCAACAGTGAAAGCATTTTTGAAATCGGACCGGTAGTTTCTGAGATTAGCGCGTTCAAACAAACAAACAAACTCTTCAGCTTTATAATATTAATTAGTATATAGATTTATAAAACTGCGGATAAGGGACAGAGTTGGAAGTATTAGAAATGACATTAAAGTTCTCAGAATAAATTGCAAACTACTGCAGACTATAGACGTCGATTTGCGGATCCCCGCTCAACACTATCACTATCAGTAACTGCGAACTGTATTCTGAGATAACAGTATTCGCCATGTCTACAGCTACGCATAATCATACAAATATTATACTTTTAAATTTTGTAAATATTTCTAGGGTATAGAAACAATCACAGAAGTATATGGATCTTTAGATAATGTAGTAATAATCACGTTGGCGCCTGAACTGCCAGGATGTTTTGACGCTATTAAGGATCTCACTAAAAACGGTATAAAAGTCGCTCTTGGACATTCCATTGCTAATCTGGCAGATGGGGAGAGGGCTGTTGAATGTGGTGCCAATTTAATTACGCATCTGTTTAATGCAATGCTGCCGGTTTGTATTATTATTTTATTTTGAATTTTTTGCAATTAATCTCTCATTTGCAATAGCATGAATATAAATTTATTTCAGTTCCATCATCGTGATCCAGGGTTAGTAGGCCTACTAGCTTCTAATACGAAAAAACAAGTGTATTACGGCATAATAGCTGATGGCATCCATACTCATCCAGCAGCACTTAGAATAGCAAATAGAACCAATCCTGAAGGTAAATCATTTTTTTTAAGACGGAGTTTTTTATCGCTTTGCAAAAGAGCACACAGTAGCAGATTTTAGGTAAAGGAGCTCATCCTAAATCGTTAATATAATTTGAACGTAACTGACACTGAGGAATCGCAAAGTGCCACGAAGTTAACAATTCATATTATAATATATTATTTCTTTAGAAATGTCTTGACTAATCAAACAACATAACGCATTGTGAATAATATACTATTTACTACTTAAAATATTTTTTTAAACTTTATACTTTTCCCTGCCATAATAACGTAATTAACACCTATTTACCTTTTTTTTTAAATCAGGATTAGTGCTGGTAAGCGATGCGGTACCAGCTCAAGGATTACCTGATGGTAATCATCGTATTGGTCCTCAAATAGTAACAGTTGAAGATGGCTGTGCCTATGTCACTGGAACGAAAACACTGTGTGGAAGCACCACTGCATTAGATTCTTGTATCGCGAAATTCAAGGATGCTATTGGTAATTTTAGCATTATTTTGAGCTAAAACACAATATTAATGACCATTTAAATTGCTGATCATTATTAATTATATTTACTAGGTTGCTTTTTAAATGACTATTTTCATCATCTTATATCACAAAACGTCCACTGCAAAATGTCTCCCCGTAATTTAAATTTATTTCAAATCAAAAACTGTTTAATATTTTCAGAATGCACTCTCGAATATGCATTAGAAGCAGCCTCATTGCATCCAGCCAGAGCTCTGGGAATAGAAAATAAAGGAAATTTAAACTTTAACAGTGATGCAGATTTCGTGATCCTCCATCCTAAAACATTGAAAGTGCAATCTACCTGGATAGCTGGTGAATGTGTTTACAAATGTCTCAACTAAGATTAAAATTTATTCATTTTATTTTTTCAATATTATGACATGACACAATATTATAATTTTATATTATGTATAATTTTATATGATTATTATGCTTCAAGCATTAATATCGCTGTGTAAGTAAATAATGAACTTTTAAAATATTTTTAAGTCTGACTACAATAAGAAGAGTTACCGGTTTGGAAGTATGCTACTTATTTTTCGGCTCAAGCCTTTTGTATGTTATGTATCTAGATTATTGTGAACAAACCGCTTTTTAATATGAAATACTATTTCATTCATATTATTATAATACCTTGTGATGAATTTATTAGAGTTTGCAATGATCTAGTAATATTTTAACTACATTATAAATTTTATTGTGATAGCTAGTGATATTAAATTATGGAATGCAAAGCAAGACAGTGAACTATTATTATAATATAATTTGTATACGAAAATATTTGTTTTTTTATTTTTATCGAATCGGAACATTGTATTAAGTGACCACTCAATACAAACTTACAAATCTTCGATATTCAAGTGTTAAAAAATCATAGTAACATAGTAGGTTCAACTATACGTTTTTGTTATAGTTCAAGCAAAGATCTAAATATTATTGTCAGAATCATTCTAATTTTTAATTTAGGTCATGTACTTTGATACTATACAATTCTGTTTTTTTTTTAATTCAGTCTCATAAATGATTTAACGGAGCCAGCTTAGTCGATCGACACGACATTAGGAATGAACTCTAAAGGTAGAGAATATAAAATTAAACGTAATTAAATAAAAAACATTATTAGTGGCATGGAAAATCTTTATTGAAGTAAATATATTTATAAAGTCAGTACAATTTAAGTTCAATAGTTTCCAAAAATATTAAAGTGCAGGTTGCTGATCACCTGGCAATGTTAAATATGATTATTTCTTAATTAAAATACAAGCTAATATTGAGAAAACTGTAATATGTGAATAATAACATGTATATACCTAAATAAAATCATGACAAAAATATATTTTAGGCAGGCTCTGTATTACACTGCTCTGTGCTGTTGTTCTCCTGGCCACAGTTCGCGTTTTAAAACTTATAAGTACTTATACATCGCCAAAGTTACGTGCAAATTGCGCCCAAATAGAGTGCGCTCAGATCAATATCTTTTTACAAGTAACTTCAGCGATCGTTTAATTTGGTCAAGTAAGATGTTCAACCAGTTCTCAAACAAATTCTACTGCTGTCCACAATTAAAATGACGTAAATATTTTATAATCATTAATAGTCAGTGTAGTAGATATTCAATGGACTCATGTACCCTTCGAATTGGATCATGTGTGGACAGACTAACTGGGCATCTTAACTTTACAATAAAATTAAACACGAAATTACAAACCACGCAATGTATAATATGTATACAATATTACTAAGTGTATGTATATAATGTAAATACATTTTTATGAACAACAAAAATAATATCGTGGAATATTCAAAGAGCCAAAACATTTGAGATTAACTCTACCTTGATACCATTAACTTCTAAGATCTAGGCACAATGCAGCAGAGACTCCTGTATGGATTACATAACAATTTTCGTTGACTGTGGGGCAACATATCAGAATGGTGCAGTCAACATCATCACATAAGGAATACTGAACACATTATCTAAACTGCCATTTAATTTGAGTAAAAAATACATAAAATCTATTTCTATCAGTTAAACTGGATCAGTGTGCAAAGCTTTAAGTTATAGTGATTTTGACAACTCTTAATATAAAACCGCAGTATAGTATAATGATGTCAGAACCGATAAATAACCTTTGTGCTGATGTTGCTGGAGCCCCGTGCAGCTTGCATAATTTAGCAAACCGCCATATAGGCAAACAACTACATCTAATAAAACTTTTAACTTTTAAATTTATATATTCAAATATTTACGGAGGGTATTGTCTGTTAGATATAATTTCGTGTTCGCAGTCCACATTTACACTAAACATGTGGACTAATCCTAAGTTTTTAAAATACTTCAACAGATTTAAATTATTGAGCAATATATTCTTAAGAGAATATAGTAGAGATTTGCTCGGCTGCACCAACTCTACAGAATAAATTCTTTTAATTCTAGTTTCGATTATCGAATACCGATGCACACACTCCACAAAATGTCATTTTCGAGTACTGAGATATAATTAAACAATAAAGGAATTATTGAAATCTTTGGATCAAAAATTAAAATACGTTTTTGGAACTTGCACCTTTCACACTAAATATAACAAATTTCAAATTTTTAACATAAATGAAAAAATAAACAAAAAACATTGGAACTTAAAAATATACTTAAAATCTAATTTGAAACATAAAATAGCCATCTTACCACATACTTAAAAAGAGAAGAAAATACAGGTGTTGCAAATTCTAAGTGAAATAAATTGATTCGTATGATATGTTTTGTTATCTATACTGAATAATTTGTGGGTAAGGAAACATCGAAATGGCCGCTTAAAATGAAACAAAAATTATGCTTACAGTTATAGAAATTAATTAAAAATAAGATCACTACAATACGTACCCAAGAATTGTATATTAAAATATTTGTACTTTTACTGACTAAAGGAAAAAACATTGGCAACTGCTAATAATCTTATAATTGTAAAAAAATAACTTGTATAATGTAGACTGAAAATGGTTATCTCAAATTCGTTCACTCTAAGACGTGGAATGCAATTAGAATTCTTTAACAATATTAAAAGGTATAATAATATATTAAATTTTTAATCAGCTCAACAATGTATATAATCTATAATAATTTAAAAGCCTAGATCCAAACTGTGATATTTATTGCACAAGCACACATGTGGCTTTAAATTCCAATGGGAATAGAGCTCACAACCTTTTTATACTCATTTTGTTGTTTCGGAACAGTGGAGACTAAAAACAAGTGTGGATAAAAAACAATTTAAAATATTTGAGCATGTCGCAAGGACACTTATAATTTAATGGAATATTCGTTAAAATAAATTCTTCAAATTTTCCCACAGTCAATAAGTAAAATGTTATTGATTGTGTTTAGTGAAAGGAACAATCAGAGATAAGTACTCCACGTGAACCCAACATACTGTGCTTGGTGCCACTAATAGGCAATACGCCCACCTCCAATAGGGAGAGTTAACATTAGAGCTCACCTTGTGCGCTGCGAACCCTACAACTATCACAATACTTGGCATCAACATCGTGAACTGCCTGAATGCAATGGAACTCCGACTCGAACCTCCAAACAATTCACAAAACGAGCTCTAACATACAGGGAATTCACAAACGCGTACACCACGTAATGTGACACTACACAACTACAGAAATTTATTGCTGGATACATAGGAAATATAGATTCAAGAGAAATATATTTACCAAAATTGCTTTTAAAGTGTATATAGGTAACTTTTACGAACCCCGAAAAAGGCTACAGTAATGTACTCTAATGATACAATTATTATCGAATAATGTCAATGGACAAAATACCTTTCGATTTGCTGTTAATCCACACCACACCACGACAAGGGCTACGGCAAATTATACAGCCAAGCAGACGTGACGAATACGCGCCACGACCCGCACCAACCGCTAATAAACATCTCTAAATAACATCACCGTACAGCCAACTTGTGATACTGTTATTTGTGTATACATATAGAATATATCAATTGAAAAATTCTAATTACTACAAAACTTTCTATGTTGATCTCTACATAAGATATATGGCAAGAACAGAAGAAATTTTTCGATGAAATATCACCAAAACAAATACAAGGGAGATATAATATTAGTATAAAAGATAATACTTTCAATTATAATATAGAATTATGAATGTCATTGAAATTTTAATAAATAATAATAATAATACGAGTAGATAATATTATTGACATTTTCAAATTTAATATTGGAAATCACACAAAATAGTATAATTTGTAAAATTATCCAAAACTTATCACACCACTTTTTTATTTTATGCAATTCTAAAGCATCAATATTAATAGCGTTAGACGCTCCCTTTGGGGCAATAATAAGTTCTATTTCGGTTAATTTCACTTCACTAACACGCAATAATTTTGATCAATGACAACGAATAAAATTGAACATCATAATATTAAAACCCTGAATATTAAAAACAAAAATTGGCAACAATTATCAACTAATTTTATACATATCAAATAGTAAAATAATAATTACTATGTGCATGCACAAATATCGTAAGAAAATAATTTGGCAGTAAAATTCGTAAATCTAAAGGCCTTAAACACACTGGCCAAAATACTATTCATACAATAGGCCCGGAAATATAATAAAACAAAACAATAAAACGATGAGAGTATTAATCACACGTGCTCTGCTCCGAACAGCGTGTTAAACTCATTTATACCTAGCTAAAATAAACAAAATAAAATTCCCTAATACTATTGGGACAAAAATCCTGAAACAAATAACTTAAAAACAATATGAAAAATAAACCCAAAAGTTACTCACTAATCAATAAAGGATTCAGACTCAAAAGTCAAATTGAACTTATCACTGGCATCCCTCAGGCCATTATAGCAACAAATATACTCGTGTCTTTCAAAATATCAAGTCACGCAAGTCTTAAATTGTTGGATAATATAATGTCTCTCTATTATTGCTCATATCACATTAAATTTCGCATATCGAATAATGTAAAACTGTTCCAATACACAACAAATACATAAAGTAAACACCTATTGCTAATTAAGTACAAACATTAGTGTATATAATAATGTTTTAATATAGATAATTTTTATATTTAATAAGTAAATGACTCAGCAAATATACGAGGTGAAATTGCTTTAATTTATATAATATATTTATTTAAGTGTAATATTTTAAATTTATATTGCTTTACATGCACCACACAACTTACATCAATTTTTTTAAATTAGAAATGAAATTGAGTCCCAAAAATAGAGAGCAAAACAATTTAAACAAAATTTTAATAAAAATATCACACTAAAAGGTGGCTGTTATTAAGTACCGTTAACTTTTAAAATGGTATTATTGTTAAAGCAAAAATGTAATGTTCATACTACTAAGATATCGTAATAATATAATAAACGCAATGGTTGACTGTACCAATCCCCAGGCGTGCAAATGCGGTCACCATTTATTATCGAAGTGCACAATTATAATTATATAATATGATCATTACATTTATTATTACTTCAAACGACTTCGCTAAAAGGGCTTACTTAGTCCCTCCAATTTAGAACAATTATTGTATTGGACAAAAATCTAAATTGCTAACATCTAACAAGTTTATAAACTGCAAAATTGGTTATAATTAAGAACACTACCATATTATTATTTAAGAAGGTAGATTCTAATTTTAAAATGTTGCATAATACCAATATCATATTAAAAATATGCAACATCGTACTTGTAGATGATGAAGGGCAAATGTTGATTAATTGAGACTGACATTATGGTTTTCTTTGTATATAACATGTTAACGTATTAAGCGTACATGTTTTAATAGTGTATATTAGAAAGTTTGTAAGCGCATACTAAAATAATTAACACTATTAGCTATAATATCTATGGCGGTCAAAAAAGCTAAAATGGTCAATTAAATATAAAAATTAAAATTCACTGTATAATAATATAATGATGTATATATATTTTTATTTTTTATTTATTGAGATTGTTTTTATACCTAGTCTTTTTGTCTTGAATCAATTCACATCAGTTTCATAAAATTTTAAGTTATTCCAACAATTTTTAAGTAACCAATACAATCTAAACGTGAATTTCTAAAAATTTACTCATTTTTTTCGTAATAATATTGCTCTCAAAACAAGAGTACACGAAGACACTTTGTATAGACACAAGAATTCTGTAAATGGTAAATATATTATTTTCAACGGACAATATATAATATTGTATACGAGATTAACCTAAACTAGATGGCACGTTAATTTAGTGTCGTCCCATAAATCATAATAAAATTGTTTATTTAAAAAATCAATTGTGCGTTAATATTTGTTCATATTTAATCAAATATTAGTTTCTCTAATAATTTCGTATCCTTTAAATGTACGTATATTGTTTTAATAAAATATCGTAATATCGTAATTTATTAGATTCGGGACGACACTCACGCAGTCCCCTAATTGACAATTTTTTTATTCACTCGAACTAGGAACCATACCAGCTGCTAAATTTAGAAACGAAATATAGTCCTGCCGATTGATAAATTGTTCAGTTAAATTTGGTTATGGTTTCATTTTCATCGAGGTCCTTAATCTTTGTGAAGTCTTAGCTTTTGTGATGATTGCAATAGGACTAACAAATGAAGACTCCACTAATAGTTCAGATCCAAATGAAACTAAACAGACCTCCCATGACCAAATGTAACAAAACTCGAAAAATATCGACTAATTTAAAATTAATATTATACTAACCTTTGGATTTCCGTTACTATAACTAAATGCAATCATAAAATAAAAATTAGGAGGTGTATCAATTAAAACACACGAGAAAAATATTACTTTGGAAATATGACTTCTGTCCACACAGCAGTGAAAGAACAAAACTATTATAATCAATATGCAAACAAACCATCTTTGCGCCTAGTCGTTCACTGCATGTGGTCAGCGTTGATGAGACTATCATGAAATTCGACGTAAAAATAACGAAATAAGTAGTCAAATACTGGTTTAGCAAAAAAAATTGAAGCTTTGTAAAACAGCAATTATTATAAAATATAGGGAATAAATGTGAGATCTTGTAGTATGCAGACTTACAGCCATCGATTATTCTCCTCAGACAATGTAAAGGGTGTTGAGGACTAGAACGTGATGATTATTCTTAGCCAGAGTTACAATGTATCCTTCAGAAGTTATTTTCAGACCACAGCAACGAGAAACCTGGAGTAAAGAATACAAATATTTCATATATTTTATTTCTGATATGAATTCATTTTTACAAATAAATACAGTTACATATACCCATTTATTATTTAGGGATTATGATTATCATGCAATAACTTAGAAAATCATGAAATTAGAAAACGATATTTACCTTGACATAGGGACATTCAAATTCAGTGACGAGGACGCCTTCACGTGAGAATACGGCTACGTGGAACTTATTTCCGTGCGAGTCTCCAATGAGAACATCGCCCGCGTCCGACACGTCGATTCCGTTCGGGAAGTTGGTCACATTCTCGCATCCGATTCGACGCAGGAACCGGCCTTCTTCGTCGAACACGACAACGCAGTGACCTTTGAAATCGCAGACGTAGAATTCCTTTCCTAAAATGAATTACAAATTTATTTCACTAAATTTCAAAATGAATTGAATTAAACATGAGATCAGTAAGGTGGATGAGTACAAAATGTTTTCATTGTGTTGTGTAATGTGCAGCTTAATGTGAAGACTATTTATTGATGTCAATATAAGTTAAATGAATAAGAATGGGTGTGGTTTAAGATAATATTTAGAACCTAATTACAAAAAATCTTACTTATTCAATTTCAATATTCAAAAATGATATCACTTCTTCATCATCTCACACATTGTCTTAATTGTTAATAAATATATGAATGACACTTATTCAAAGAAAATTAAACAAAGTTATTTACAAACATACCGCTTATGGCGATATCGGATGGTTCTCGCATGCATTCGCTGCAATCGAACCAGCTCATGAGCTCGCCCTCTTCAGATAATATAAACACAGTTGGCGTAACGCTGTCGACGGCAACAATCAATCCTTCGGCCGTCACAGCCAAGCCAGCAACAATGTCTATAAATCTGACCTAAAAATAAATACAAAAAATTTACCACATGACACTCCATGCAATTAAATAACTGCGATTATGAATAAAACACTAAAACTTTATTTTTGTATTTATGTGTATTTCTGAACTAGCAGAAAGAATGTTACTTTTGTTGGTAGATCAAGGTAACGGAGTTGGTAGAAATGTTACGTACAGCAATTTTCTTCAGGAAATGTCCGTTTTTAGTGAAAATTTGCATGCGTGATCTTTCGTTGCCACGATCGCAGACTACGAATTTGCCGGTAGCGCGAACTACTGCTACCTTGCGGGGATACCACAGCTGTCCTTCTTCCTTACCCGCATTGCCGAAGTTGAATTTGTGGGTGCCCGATTTATCAAATACCTAGAAATACAGTAAAGTAGTAATAATTATGGGAAAAAGTAGTAAAAACTTTCGATAAACAGCAATGTCTGATGTATAAATGCGACGCGACCAACCCCATCCAGTAACGCTCTTATGAAGCTTGCTATAACAAATAATTACAACTCATACCGAGACACTGAAAATGTGCTTACTGTTATACGATGATTATTAGTATCGGCGACAATAATGTCTTCATCGTTTCCGAGGCAAAACCCATGGGGTGAGTTGAATTGTCCCTTGCCACCGCCAAGTTGTCCAAACTTAAATCTGATATGCATAGGTGTAGCTTTAGTGGCGCGCACTAAAGGGGCCGGAGGAGCAACTAATGCGGCTTCCTCAGCGGGAGTGAGCAGCGGTCTTCCAGGCGATACGCCTCTTGGGCCAACACCGCCAATACTACCAACACCGCCCACTCCGCCAACACCACCTACCCCTCCAACACCTCCGAACCCGTTCACTTCTAAAATAAAACACAAAATTTTTAACTATTGTTCACAACAAATAACAAAAAAATATTGTATTGAAAACATACCAGTATTCAAACCCAGTTTTGCCAGAGCTTGAAGATTATTGTATGCTTGAGAAGAATTCAGATCACCAGCCAACAACTCTGCCAATGTGAAAGAGGAAGCAGGAGAGGTGTGCTGAGGAGGTGGCACATCTTTTTCGGCTATGCTTGCCAGTTGTTGCAAATTGTATTCTACCATTGATGTTAATGGTGGAACACCACCAACACCAGTAACTGATCCAACGCCTCCGACATTACTGAGATTTACGCCTCCTGGTAATACACTCGTGTTCGAAACGCCAACTCCGGGCACTGGTCCTACGCCCATACCTCCCACACCACCTACTCCAGGGACACCGACCATGCCACCAACACCAGATACTCCAGTAACGCGACGCACACCAATAGGGGGGAAATCGTCGAATACGGGAGCATTAGTTACAGACACAGCTGGCGAGTGCGAATTCGACGGTAAAGACACAATAGCGGAAGATTCACTTGCTCGCTTTCGTTCTTCAGCGATAGTGGCTTCAGTGCGGAACTTGCCGAAAGTCTCGTTAATAGATACATCAAAGTTATCCATTTTGCTGACAAACTCCAATGAATAATCAATATCAAATTCTGGCGCGCCTTCCAACAATCGTGCGAACTGTGTAGATACGGTTTTCTTCAACATAACAATTTCGGTCCCATCTCCGCAATGTAAAAGTCTAGCAGTGAATTTGCATGCACAATCGATTCGTTGCATAGTTTTGTCGACGCGATCAAAGAGATCCATGACCTTTAACTCTCTTTCTTTGTGTAAGGTTTCCAATTCTTCTAAAGCCTTATCTCTTCTTCTTTCCAGAGCTGTTTGAAAAGCACGAAAAGCCTCATTTATAATATTCTCGGCATCATCACGCTGACGTTGTAAGTCACCCAGTGCATCATCAAGTTTGGCAGATGCACTGCCAGCCGTAGCAGCGCGAGTATTAGCTTCTATGATGAAATTTCTTAATTCTGCGCGAATATTCTGCTCCGCGTCGACAATGCGTTCACAATGATGTTCACCAACTTTGTGGTCCACCGTTAAGCATTCAGTGCAAGCACCTACTTCACACTCACAGCAATAAAATTTGAGACTTTCCCCAGCGTGTCGGGCGCAGAAAATCGGTTTATGAACGGCGGTTTTTTCCTTTGAAGATCTTAGGGCATCAAATGGCACAACGCGATGGTTCTCAAAGCATCTCATAAACTCATGTGCAGAATTACAATTGGAACACAAAAAATGTGAACAATCAGTACACCTAGCAACAGCCGGTTCCTTGCTTTTACAACAAGTGCACACAACAGATTGATCCATGGTAGAAACATCCAATATGTTGGTGAGGACATAATCTGAAGGTAGTGAAGCAGCTCCACCGCCTGGTATCTAGTTAGGAATCAAAAGCAATACTTGTAATAAAACATTTTGCATATTGGATAAATAGGTCACTATATCACTAAAAATACCTTAGTTTCCTGTTTGCATATTGGACATTCTACAGCCAAATCAAATTTAAGTGAATCACCAGCTTCATTAACCATCAACTTGTCAATGCAGGCTTCACAAAATACATGAAGGCAAGACAATACACGTGGGCTGCACAACTTATTGCTGAAAAATCATTTTAATCCTTAACAAAACTTCTGTTTTTTATCTTAACTTGTGTAATGATCAAGCCTCAACTTACTCGCAAATTTTACAATCCTGTTCATGTTTGCCATTTTCATTAGATTCTAGAGAGCCCTCATCACCAAGACTGACTAATCCATCACCATATATCTCCC
Source organism: Trilocha varians (assembly GCA_030269945.2). Taxonomy (NCBI): domain Eukaryota; kingdom Metazoa; phylum Arthropoda; class Insecta; order Lepidoptera; family Bombycidae; genus Trilocha; species Trilocha varians. Next base: position 6,994,230 of record AP028265.1, on the reverse strand, counting down.
CATTCAGTTCTTCCATTGCTTATGTTTCTTATATGGCTACACTTTTTTATTTTGGTAATAATAGTCTGTAAATAATTCATTAATTTAACTAAGTAGATGATTCAGGCCATTCCATCCAGTAGTTATTCCTTTTAAAACATAATATTGCAATTATTTTCAAATCTACCTGTTTTTAGAAAATCAATTTATCAATATATTAAAAATGAATGGATTATTTACTCATTTGCAAAACTGAATGAGGCAATAATATATTTGTGTCAGTACTATCCATAATGTGATATGTTGACTACCAATAAGATTTGAATGTCTAATAAGTTAATTTTTCATTGGATTAATTCCAAAGTGGTTTAAAATTGGTGTTATTGAGTGGTAGCTCAACATTTCAACAAAAAGACAGGAAATTACAAAGTTAACCAATGTGATAACTTGAGTAAAATCTTAGTTTTATGTGATGTTTAGAATTTATTCATTTGAGAATTTCCCTATTAATTCAAAAGTCATTTCTGTAAATCCCAACTATATACCGTAAGGATTGCATTGGTGAAAATAATGATATAAATATATTGAATTCCAAAAAAGGCTTAACAATAAAATTAAACTGATAATAATTCTGTTTTAACTTTTAGAGCTTACTTATAAGACAATGTAAAAAGAAATACTACAAAACATAATAAGTCAACCAAAAAATGGAGGTGGTAATCATAGGAATGTAATTGGTAAAGAAACCATTTTCAGAATCTATAAAAATACTAAATCATGCTTTGAATTTAAGAATAATATTCTATACAATTTTCCTGTTTCAATTATTAACTACACCAATTATTGTAGATTAAAGCCTTTTTATCAACTAAACTCTAATGTTTATTTTAATTGGCTAGTTGACCTCAAGCATTGTTATGTAACATCATACCCTTTTGCTACAGACACACATACTACTTTACTGTACTGTTTTTGAGTGTATTGTGTATTATATTTTATCTTCTGCTATTTTTTGTAGCACATTTTTCCTATTGATTTTTTACACATGACATATCATATTATTAAATTTTATTAATATTATAAAATTATATAAATATGGGGATATTAAAGTACAAAATTTAAAAAAGCAAAAGGAAACCATACATTGTATTCTACATGAACAAAATTTCATTTATGAATATTCTTAAACAAAATGTTATGATGCAATTTTTATTATTAATTACCATCAAACTTTGAATTTTTTTTTTGCCTTTGAAGCAATGCATAGCTGGTAGACAAAATTTAGGTGATTGAAAGACTATCTAGACATAAAAACTTAAAAATATTTTAAATAGAAATTCAGGTACCTACCTACATTAGAAATAAAAGAAGAAATAAAAGAGAAAGAGTAGAACATCTAGTGTAAAGATTTTAAATAATACCATTCTAAATTAATTTTCCAACTAGGTAGGTACAACTAAAGTCTCGAAATAATTTTACTGCATTGCAGTTTGCAGGCGTTTGTAAAATTTAACCAACGAATGTAAAATATTCCTCAAGTCGAACTGTAATTTAACGCGAACGAACGATACTAATCCAAACTACTGAAAATATCGAATATCTTTCTCAAATTTTCTTACATAGCTACATACCTACTTTAAATTTTTAACAAACGCAATGCACCATGCAGACAATGGCGAAGGTCGATAGTTCATTTACACATGATTTTTGTAACATAGACCTAGGTCTTCATTAAAATTAGTGAAAAATAATAAATCTTAAATAAATGAGTAAAGTAACTAACCTTCAAGAGCTTCTAATTTGCAGTTAATATGATAAATACACGCGCAAGTCGTTTTACCACGCCGTTACTACGAGAATACTCATCACTTTGTAAATAAATAAAAAATGAGCATCAAATCTAAACAGATATTTTTTTCAAACAAAAATGGTTTCTCCAGTGAATTAAATAATGTTTTGTCACGTTCTCATTTTAAAAAGAGGAATACATCTCGGTGTATTGATTTTCTGCGTAGCGGTTGCGCTGTTTGATCAATGTTGCCATAAGGAAAAATGGCTGTTTTACAAGCAGGAATGCACAAATATCCCGGACTTTAAAATGAGGCAACTTCATTGTAGACATTTTAGCGCTGTGTAGTACGAGTGAATTTGGAACTAATTTAGTGATGGCATGAGGATTCAAAATTTTTGAACAGTTAGCGTGCCTGCACACCTAAAACAGTATTGTCAATACTTGTAACAGAAGCAGAGATGGGATTTAAAAGTCATAACAATTTAATTGTAATGTTATAAAAAATTGCAATAATAGCGTTGGAGTAGCATGCTCTTTTAGATACAGTACATTGTCAACATCGGAGCTAAATTCCTATAAAAGTATTGTCAATAGTATTGTACGTAAGCGGGGTATTGTATTGACGAAAAGTCTTGTCAATACTTGTGACACAAGTATTGACAATACTCGCTTAGGTGTGCGGGCACGCTAAGAAACCTAAAAAAAGACAGAAGATTTTAAAATCTAGTTATTCGGTGTTAAACAAAGTTTCGACTATGCCACAGACCATACATATATATATGCGTGCCCGCACACTTATCAGTAGTATTGTCAATACTTTCGACCGAGGGATGGGAAAAGATACTAAAAAATAGCATGTTAAAGAAAGTGTTAATTAAAAGCACATTTTCAAAAATAGCACGTGCATGTTTTGTGATAAATAATACTTGAAAAACTTAATTATATTTTAGGTTCAAGTTCCAAAATCGTATAATGCTAAAAATATTAATTTTAACATCGTAAGTCTACTATTCAGGTGGTCTTATAATTTATAATACATATATCTATTTAATTAATTCAAATTTCTTTCATACTTTTACAGGCTTGACGCTGCCTGAAATTACTTTTTTTCATATCTTTTAGTGCAATACATGGAACTAAACTCACTTGACGTAAGCACCAGGAGGTATATACAAATAACACAATTTCAATATCTAAAAGATTTTTAGTGCATGCTACTCAAACATTATTATTGCTATTTTTTTCTAACATTCTAATTAAATTGTTATGACTTTTTAAATCCCATCTCTGCTTCTGACACAAGTATTGACAATACTTTTTTAGGTGTGCGGGCACGCTATGAGAGACAATGCAAAGGTTACATCTCTAAAATTGGCAGCCATTTTGAGTTCTAGATGTTCTTTAAAGTACACGGCCCTGTACAATACTTTAAGTCATGGATTGATCATTGAAACTGACACGTGAAGTTTTTGTTTTGTTTACGTCAAAATCAGTCAAATCTCAAATGGCAATACAGATATAAGTTTTCAGGTTATTTATCACGTAAAATAAATACGAGACTGTGTTTTTAAAGGGATTGTCGTTTTTCTATTAAGTTTGTATTTTTTTATGAACAGACTTAAACTTTAAAGTTAAAACCTACAATTCGTAACCTTTCATTCATCTTATACGTAATCCACCAAATAGTAAGTCCTACCAGTCGACATGACTTTCATTCCGGATTGGGAAGAATTTGAAAAAGCTGCGGAAATGTTATACTTACAGGATCCACTAAATACACGTTACAGTGTTAAATACTCACACTCAAAAGGAGCATTTAATGTTAAAATTACTGATAACAAAAAGGTCAGTTTTTTCTGTATTAGTACATACCATAAGTTACCACATATTTCTTTTATTACGTTACTTCATTGTGTAGTCAATTTTATCCTAGGTGGTTATTATTATTTTTTTTTTTTCGCTCTTTGGTAACACATTCAATAAAATAGTATCCTAGATTACTACTTTGTATGTTGGTTTTCTATAGTGATTGTCTTGTAGCAATCAGTCCAGCTAGTCGAGACTTAACCCAAAAGAAACAAAAAAAAATCATAAATAGTTCTTTAGGTATTGGTTGCATGTACATACATCCTAACAATATGTATTTAATAAAATGCAGCATTTATCATGCATGTTCTCAAATATTATTATGATATTAATCTGACTAGCACTTTACTAGATTTTTTTTTTTAAATGTATATGAGTAATTTTCATTTTGTGAAAAAAAATATCTTTCAATGGCATATATTGAATTATTGAGAATCAGTATTGTTCCAATGATGAAATTTATTATTGTCTTGAAGACAAATATATTTTTTTTAAATCTATGATTGAATAAGTGGTTACTCTTTGTAGAAATTTTACTACATATTGTTTAAAGTAATATTTTTTTCTTTCAGTGTCTTCAATACAAAACGGAAGTGCAGCAAGATGTAAGGAAAATTGATAAATTTATTTCTAATTTACTGAGACATATGGCATCAAATGATAACTAAATAAATATTTTAAAAGGAAACAATTTGGTGTTTTATTTACTTACTAATTAAAAACAATACCATGTTTTATTTTTATCATATTATTATGTACAAAATATATCTATTGCCTATTTCTTTTGGATCTATTAACTACTTCTGAAAAATACCAGCGCCTTGATCTTTAAATGCATTCATTTTATTTTTGACTAACTTCTCAAAAAGAGGTGTTTGTCGTATTTTCATTGTCTTTGCATGATTGTAATATGGGTGGACCAATTCGGACACATTATGCTCTAAATCAAAGATAATTTTAAAGTTATTTCTAAAAGATGAATGTTTTTTGTGATTATCAATTATTGTTTAATGCAATTAAGTGTCTTATATATGAATTTCGTTATCTTTTCATTTAATCTATTGTGTTCAGTCAGTGTTTCCAAGAGAGACCCTTATTATTATAAGGATACTGTTTTAAAGGGTGTCATTTTTTTTATTTTAGAAATTCGATTCCCAGAGGAGACTAGATAATTTCAAATTATGAATGCAGCTATGATTAGTAAGAATGGCTTCTTGTTAAATTTACCACTTCAAGGACTTTCCCTGGGCGATTTCAAAATTACACCCTGTATAGTATGGTCTGTGCTGTAGTGCATAAGACTGATGTCAAGAGTAACTACTAACTAGAGTAAGCGCCAAGTTTTGAAATTTGGCACTACTCATTTAGGGTGAACAACCCAGATGATCGATCTATTTTCTATCATCCATTTTCAAATTAGTTTTTCTATATCAATTACTATTTACTAGCAAAAAAAAAAAGAAAAAACCAAGATGTCTATTTCGATGGTTTCTACTTCTATTAGTACAGTTAAAATGCAGTTTTTGGGGAGAACCATTTCAAAACTTAGTGCATTACTTTGTTAGTACTTATTCCAAATTAATAGGTTCTTGCTCTGAAAATATTTTTAATTTAAAATAAAAAAATTTAGTTGTTAATATTTCAAATTTCGAATAATTTTAGATCAGAGAGAGAGAGAGAATCTTTTTTGAATTTTCATAATTATATATAAAGTAATAATTTTAGTAAGTAGTATCATTGTAAAGCTAAATAAATTACTATTTTATTTATTCCAATCAGTATTGACAAAATAGTCGCAATTATTTGAAGTAGTTGAAGTTGTTATTAATTGGGTCAGGCACCTTATTGATTTATTTAATTGTATATTTTTCCCACTTTGTTTCTAACACATTGTTCAGAACTATTCGTCTTGTTATATTTGATAGAATCTTCTCATATATTTCTAAATTACGTACTGATTGAAATTTATTTAATTTTGATTTTTGTGTTGTTTTAACTATAATGCCTTTGCTTAGAGGAAGCTTAAAAAAAATGTACAAGAACGAACTGTCAAAAATGTTGATGGACATTGGACATGTTATTTTACTGTCATGCAGTGTGAAACATAAATAAAGCATATTAGTTTTTCCAAAAATCATGACTTAATACTCAGGCCTAATATACTATTATGAAATAATATAATTAATAACATTACTGCCACTTCTATATTTGTTTTAATTAATGACATTATGGATGGTTTAATTCACGCGGCATTGGAAGCTGAGGTATTTCGTTGCTTTCTTTTATTTACCATGCATGCTTTACTTAATAAAAATATCTGCTAATCGTCTTAACTATTTGCTCCCGCAGGTAATTCTTAACCGGGCAAAACATGTGAATTCAAATTTAACACAAATAGGCAGTGGTGTCACAGAGCATAAAATGACTTGGACCCATGATAAGATGCATCTTGCAGAATCTGTGGATGAGACCAGAATGAAATTTCAGAGAAATTCTGTTGGTTCCGCATCTAAATCAACTGAAAAATTTGATTTGTTTAAAAAGCTTCATGAACTCTACAATGAGTTGAGTAGAGATGAATCTTTGCAGGCCAACTATGTAAGTGTCCAAATTTATTCATATTTTCTTCTTGTAGCTGTGAGAATTCACAACTAAAAATAGTATGTAATATTTATTTACTTCCATTTGTATTATGTAAGATATACTTACTATGGAACACTGGTGTTGCAAAATGTAAAAAAAACTTGCCGCTTAGTATTGTAATTTCTTTCCCAAACCAAGTACAAAGTGCTTACTTATAAAAAAATATTTGTTTATCTACAGTGCACATACATTACTGATTTTCACTATATTATATTGTCATATTTGTGTTCGCCAATAATACTGTACTTTTAAAATTAAATCCACAAAATAAATTAAAACTTCAAACACCTACATATTACATACAATAATTTTGATTTTACAGCAAGGTCTCAAAACCACATCTTATCTTTTGGAGAAATTATTAGCTAATTACAACTTAAACACTTTAATAATCAATTTGTACCCTGGCAATAAGGGATACTCACTATCTCTGAAAGTTAATGGTAATATGCAATGTTTGAACCCACCGGACGGCCATGTAAGTAGTAAAATAAATTTCACTATTAGAGTTTAAAAAAAAAGTGGTGTAAGCATGTGTAGGTTTGAGTTTCAAATTCAATAAATTGTGATTTTAAAAGGCAATGAGCCAAATGTCTGGAAAGATATGTAGTATAAGATTCATATTTAAATTTGGAAGTTAAAATTAACTTACTAGTAGTTCTAGCTCAGTGTTGATTTGTGTGCTCAAATATAAAAAGTGTACCTAAAGTCAGTATGCCTGTCTTTGCAGAATCTCAATTTAGCTTAAAAAACTCATATATTTGAAGCTAACTGTGTACATAAAATGTTTAATAATAATTGGAACAAAAAATTAAGATGTGAATTGAACATTTCGAACATTCATCTGATTAATAATGTTTTAATTAATTGAATAAAATAAAAACTTCATGTTGAGGCTGAATTTTAATTACATCATCTGTTATTTTTTCATAATTATCAAATCTGTTATTTAGTGATATTACTCCTATGTGTCATTTTAACATATTTTTGCAGTGAAACAAAATAATAATCTTCTTGTATTTCTTATAATATAGTCTTCAGGGACTCCTGATGAGACATTAATAGAGACCCCACGATGGCCGTATGAAGAGGAAGAACTACTTAGTTATATAGACAATGAAGAGTTACCTGTTATGTTATTGGATTTGCTGGAGTCTGAACATTCATGTTTGTTTTATTCGGGATGCATTATAGCACAGATCAGAGATTACAGACAAGCATATCCCAGTTTTCTGTGTGATACACATCATGTTCTCTTAAGACCCACTAACCAGGTAATTATAGCTTAGGTAATAAGTAATAATATAATAAAATTTTCTGAACTAAAGTAAAATGCCTGTTTCACAAAATTTTCTAATTAGATCCAATAAAATAGTTTCATTTTATTTTCAACACTAAATTATTTATTGTAAGGTGCTTCTAACAATTTGCCAAATTTTGTTAAGAAATTTTAGAAATTAGGTTTTACGAAACAACTAGATGGATGTGTACTTCAATCTTAAGAGTTTAAAATTTAAATTTATGTATTAAATATAGTATTTTTGTAATTTGCAATCAGAACTTCAATTTATCTATATGGTCACATTTTTAGAGCATAATAACTGATGCGATGTGCATTGGCGGCCGTTGTGGGTGGTCTGGAGAAGAGCGCAGTGCATTAGAAGCAGTGGAAGCTGCGCTAGTTCACGCGTCCGCGCCGCCCTTATGTCTCGACCCGCGACCCGCAGTTGGCCTGCTAGCTGCTCGATTGCATGCTGCACCTAGATTATTCAACACTCCTCGAATTAGGAGACAAGCAAAGAAGTTCTCACAGGTAATTCATTTTGAAAAGAAATTTATATAAATGTATGATTTGGTAAAACAAATAAATTGTAAAACTGCACTTTTATTAAGCTTAGAAGTTTTGATCAAAAATATTTTTTTTCAGGTGGCAGTAAATAGAAAAAGGAAATTAGATCAATTTACACATTATCACGGACTAGAATTATTAGATTTAATACATCGGCAGAGAGCGAAAAATAGTAGACAGTCTGTCCCACACACAAGACTTACATCCAAGTATCCCAAAAAACCACCAGAGGTACAAAATAATTTATAATTTTCTTCTGTTTATCATACATTATTTGATTATGTATTTCCAATAATTCATCCAATTTTCAGGTGTTCAAACCAATAGAGCCTCCAAAGATGGAGCCATTACCATTAGCTTTGCCATCGGAGCCTAGTAGTCCCCTACGTCTTGCCCGCGCCTACGAAAGGCCTCGGGCAATACCTGACTGTCAGCCACAATTAGTTGAAGAGTATATTCTGGAGACTGAGAAAACTTCGCCTCACGCAGGCGCCGGGTATTTCCACATAAAGCTCTCAATACTACAAAGGCCATCTGATCAAGAGTTCTTGGGAGAACTGTATGTGGACAGAGATCACGTGGAAGGAGAAAGAAATGGTGCAGCCTGTAGGTTTACATTAGGTAGGTTTACCTTCAAACATTAAGGTATGTGCATTTTTTATAGTAATAGCTATTTTAGGTGGATTGAATATCAATTTTTTTTCATAAATATTAATATCAGTTATTTATTTCAGTCTTAGTAAAGGTGAAAAGGAAAACATTCATATTACATTTAAAATATTGTTGTGAATAAAAACAAAACTTATGTTCCTATCCCTATTTATAGTCTAATGTAATTAACCAGTTTTTTTTCTTTTAATAAATAACATAGTTAATAGGGGTGTGCGAATAATTCGAACTCACGGATTATTCGAAATTCGCCGAATATTCGAAAAATTTCGAATAATTCGAAAAGTTTCGAATATTCGTCGAATTTCGAATAGTATCGAATTCGACTATGACGACTATGACTATTTCGTAGACATCTAGCCCATTCAAGATATTATGTACTAAATACAAATTCTTGCCCTATTTCCGATGCATCGTCGTAGTCAAATTCGATACTATTCGAAATTCAACGAATATTCGAAACTTTTCGAATTATTCGAAATTTTTCGAATATTCGTCGAACTTCGAATAATTCGAATCTTCGAATTTCGCACACCCCTAATAGTTAATTATGAGGAAAATTTATTTGTTTAATAATATCACTATTTTGTATTTCATAGTTATATTTATGGCTTTTTGTTTCTAGGTTCAAGAGTTCAAGCAAATAAGTATATACAACAGTTTACGGAGATATTCACCGAAGAAGGTCGAAAATCTGTTCGAATAAAACACATTGTTCCAGGACAGTTACCAAGGGTTTCTTTCACAGGCGGAATGAGAGAAATGGTAAAACAACTATTTTGAAAACTAAACAGTTTATTTTCATAAAATATACTTTTTCTTCCCAAGTGTAACAAATCCAAGATTTAGTTGAATATATTTCCAAGTGTAGATTGATTTGGGATGTAAATAAGGATTGATGATTTAACTCAATAGCTTCGAAACTTTTATTCCAATACAGAATTGGAATACCTTGGTGTCAGGTCAAGTAAGCTAGCATAATGTATCAATCCATTATTGCCCATCTCTGGACTTATGTTTCCTGTACAAAAGGAACCATTATAGTACACCAAACATGCCTAATAGGTTCATAGTTATTTTATTTATTTACTTTTTCCTTAAAATACTAATACTTATGACATAAATATATATGGCATTGTAAAATACATTATAATTACAGCAAAGAAACGCAGCAGCTGCCGCCGCCGCAGCCGCAGCGAATAACCCCACCGTACAAACACACGCTGCCATTGCTCCGACTGTGTAAGTTAAATGTCAAATTCTATGGCTAATTTAACAGAAGTACTTTTATTTCAATTATGTATTTATAATGGTTAAACATATTTTCTGCATTATGAACTTTAATATGCTTAAAATTAACTATATTACTTGAAAGTTTGAGTGAAAGGTTTTTATTGTTTTAAAACAGCACCACGGCTACAGCTTCGACTACTATTGCCCACAGCAACGTCCGCCAGCTTCCTATTCTGGTAATTTACGTACATTTTTTTAATAAAACATTGTACACTTATATTTTGTATATTTTTATTCATGTGTAGGCAATTAAAGATCCTATAACAGATTCTTTTTCTTTCTTGGTATTTCGTGTTGTTCATATTTATTATTCTTCCTCAGCAAGCACAGTTACAACAAGCAACCAACGTGAGCGCAGTAGCAAACGTTGTGGGAAGTGTGGGTTCTGTGGGCAACGTAGGCACCGTGGGCAATATCGGCAGTGTGGGCACTGTCAACGTTGGTGGAGTTGTGGGTAACGTGGGCAGTGTGGTGGGCAATGTTGGCACTGTCAGTGGTGTTGTGGGCAACGTCGGTACAGTCAGTGGCGTTGTGGGCAACGTTGGTCCAGTCGGTAACGTCGTGGGCAACGTCGTCAGTGGTGTTGTTGGATCAGTCAACGCGAATAATGACGTTGTTTTAAAACAGCAACCTTCGCCTTCAACGCCTCGGTTATCACCACAGGTATTATATTTACTCTGAGTAACTGAAGGTTTTACAAAGTGTGTTTTAATTTTTAAATATGAGTAAAGCTTTCGAGTTACCAGTATATAATATTTTAATGTTTCAGATCTCATATTTCAATTTGTTTATTTTCATGCTTATTAAATAATTTACCAAACCTCTAAAAGTCCAAGTATTAATAAGTTTTATATTTTAGCAGGCATCAACGAATCAACTTTTAGCACAACAGTTAACGAATCCACCTCAGCCACTCAATACGCCGAAAATGCAATCAGCTATAATTCACATACAACATCCTTTGATGTCAACAGCGAATGCTACACAGGTAATTATTATTCACCATAGTTTAAGAACCTTGAATATCTTTGCTGAAAAAAAGGCTAGCTAAAACGACTAGTGAGATTGTAAGATAGGAGAAGTGATTTATAGACTACCTTTATATATTTTTTTTTTATTGCACGGATGCTAAACGAGCATACGGCCCACCTGATGGTAAGCGGTCACCGTCGCTCATGAACCTCTGCAATGCCAGGGCAAAGAGGGGCCGTTATCTACCGCCTACCCATACAAGACTTTTCTTAAACCTCGTTTAACTCTTTAAACGAGGTTTAAGAAAAGTACATGTCATAGCGCTCCGGGAACACCGCGGACGGGAGTTCATTCAATATAAATAGTCCATCTGAAGAAGTAACAGATTACTTTTCTTTCTTCTTTTGGAAGTCAACCAAGAAAATCAATTGTGTTAATGTTCAATAAATAATGATATTATTATTTCTCTGGCTTACCAGGTTTCCTGTTTTAGAACAAAGGTGTTGGCTTTCTTATGAATATCTAAGAACAAATTAACTAACTAAATTTATTATGTTTTTGTTCAGGTACAAAATATACAATATACGAATACTTCGACGACACAACAGAAGACAACAGTCACTCAACCAAGAACAACGAATCCAGCTATAAAAGCACTTGTTACTAGTTTAATGAATTCCGCACAGCAGTATTGTAATCAACAAGGTAATAAGATAATTTTATTATTTTCCTGTGTTTTTTATATAATCTTAATTATGTGGCACTGAATACAAGTGCCTTCCTAGTATCTATTTATCGAGTTAATTCTAGATTATATACAAACATAATATTTGCTATTACAAAGTTATTTAATCTTAACTGTACTGTAACAACCTATTACTGCCCTCAGCTAATCTCAGGTCAGGATGTGGAATTAGGCATAGTCCACCACGCTTGCCCAATACGGATTGGGGACTTCACATACCTTTTTTTGGAATTGTTTTCCGATATGCAAGATTTCTTAAGTGTTGTGAAATATTGTACATTTATCTCATTAAAATTTAGATACAATTTAATCTTAACTAAAAAAGTCTTAATCGTATAAACAGCGGCAGCAGCAAACCAAAACGTGGCGAAGTCGGTGGTCAGCACAGCGAGCAGTAACCCGACGATACTCAACTTGCTGAACAGCGCCCCGGCCGCCATGACCCACGTGACCACCTCCACGGACACCTCCATAGACGCGCACAAGCTGCTCGGCCGCGTGTCCCTCGCCGGCGCCCGCCTCATCGCCGCCACCACCGCCTCGCACACCATGCCTACGTACACTCAACAGGTTAGTGCAACACTAATATCGACGGTGATGGGTTCTAAAATGTTATTTTTCCTGGATTACTGAAAAGATCAAGATAAAACTTATTCCTCAAAAGCAGAACAGTGTAAGCATGCACCAACTCGGGCTTTCCAACTACGAATTCTTAAGCAACAAATCTTCAAAGCATTCAATATGTTTAATAAATTCAATGAAACAATGATTTCTTAATTTAATATAGGGTGCCAACATTTTAGTACAATGCTTTATATTAGTGAAACAGACCATTAACCCAACTCAATTCTCATGTAATAGGCGGTCAACATTCGCCATCAGCGTGGAATTTATTTTGCGTTAACCATCCCATTCGCACTCGCCATAACATTTATACACTTATCTGCTGGACGTTCTTTGATCAGTGTAGCGCTTTGATCTTACTAGATCCAGCCATTAATTTCAAAGGTAAAATAATTGGTCACTCCAAAACATTACCAAGTAACATCCAGTGTGATACAAAAGTCTGGGAAAGCCGTTTGGTGACCCGTGGACATTTTTAAAGTCGTTCCCTTGATTCCATCCACGAAGAAACCCTTTAAAGTTGTAATTGAAAGGAAGGATATACAATTTACTTTAAAATTTGACATCTGTTTGCTATCAACCGAATACTCAATAGATAATGAATACCGAATGGTCCACGTATATCCAAAGGTAGCTTATGCGAGTCAACAGTGCTACCACATTGTCATAGGTTGCTCTTCGGAGTGCTTTTCATTTTATTCCTAATCCCCGGCTGAGCGATAAATGTGCGATAAAACCCGTGCCTATAAGATGGGAATATTTAATATTCTAGGGTGTCGGTGTACAAGTAATGAGTGGGTACCCTCGTGATAACGAAACGATGAACGTATCGAGTAGTGAGAGTGCGTTATTAGAACGATTGATAGGAACCGACACTCCTAACGCACAGGCATCTCAACCGCAACCACAACCTGTCTGTCATTTACAGGTTAGTGGGCAATCATACCCTGTACTTACCCAAAGATGCACAATCCGTAGATGTGTGACTGTATTGCATGTTGTTGCTAATCAAACTCGCATAGTTTAGCCTCCTTAGGAATTTATGTTGCAATGATAAGCAATAATCGATGTTCTATTGAAAAAACATTTTGCATTAACGCACTGTCAAGAATGAGAAACGCTTTAAAAACAAGCGAAATTCATTCATGCCATTACCATATACGCTTAAAAGAGTTCTGCAAAAAAATCTGTTTGTGAATGTGGCTTTAAATTTACATTTTTATTGTTAAACTTGATAGTTTATTTTCTGATTTCCAGGGTTTAAGTTTAGCATCCCTACAAGGCCTGCAAGGAATCCAAGGTTTGCAGAACGTGCAAGTTCAAATCCCGGGTCTATCGGCGCCGATATCGTTATCGTTGAATGTATCGGGCGCCCCGAGCGGACTACTAGTATCAGTGCCTCCTACTACATCAGTTGTGCTAACGAATCAACCCTCCGTACTATCATTGCCGATAGGTAAGCATTTAAATTAATGTAGCATTTTATAGAAAATAGAATTTACAGTGTAAATACATGATTTCAATTGAAAAGAGTAACAGGTTTTAGTAAATAGATACTTAAAATACTTAAAATTTTTGTTTATCATATAATAAAATGAAAGGAAAGTCAAAACTTTAAAAAATACTCGTCCAAGTCAATCAAACGCAACATATATCGATTCGCTCGCTGACGATTATCGTTGGCGATGCGACCTTCGCGCCCGGGGCGTGGTGCGTATCCTGCCGGAAGCGGTCCGGGACCGGAGGGTCCAATCTCGGCGGTCCGTAATGGAGTCGTGGGAACGGCGACTCGCTAACCCCACTTGGGGTCTGCGGACCGTCGAGGCGATCCGCCCCGTCCTCAAGGATTGGGTGGGTCGTGGCAAACGTGGACGCCTCACCTTCTGGATGGTGCAGATGCTGACCGGGCACGGGTGCTTCGGAAGGTATCTGCACCTGATACAGGCAGAGCCGACGACGAGGTGCCATCACTGTACGAGGTGCGACCGGGACACACCAGAGCATACGCTCGCGCTCTGCCCCGCATGGGAGCAGCAGCGGTGTGTCCTGGTCCGGCAAATAGGACCGGACTTGTCGCTCCCGGGCGTCGTGGCGTCGATGCTCGAGAGCGACGAGTCCTGGAAGGCGATGCTCGACTTCTGCGAGTCCACCATCTCGCAGAAGCAGGCGGCGTCGTGGGCGAGGGAGAGGGTATATTCCTCCCTCCGCCCAGCGATTGCGCGACGCCGCCGTCGAGCAAGGGGTCAGAACCGGGATCTCGCCCGGACTCTGGCCCCTTAAAGGTTCGGGTCCCCAACGCATGCGAGTGCGAGCGGGGACCCAAGAAGGTGTCGTGTCTCGCTCAGCACGCCCTTAGCGTTAGAGCATCCGGGGGATGGCGGACCGCGCTCCCCGACCCACGCTGGTTCTGACCCAGCGGGGTATTCCGTGGGAGGGTGACACGCGGTCCAGCCATCTTGGCGGGCTTCGGATAGCCCGCCGACCGAGAGAGCCGGTGGCCGTATCGCCGGCGGCTGCCGGTTCGGCGTCCGGAGGGGGCGGCGCGACGGGAAAGAGTGCCTTGGGCGTAACGCGTCGCGCCGTCCCTCATAACCCCGTGCTGAGTTCTGGCCTCAGCCGGGGTTCGGACGCTGAGTGTGAGCGGTTGGAGGTTTTAGTGCGGTTCAACTCCCACATACCCCGCCCGCGGGGCGGGCGGATCCGGTGATTTCCTCCAACTAAAAAAAAAAAAAAAAAAAAAAACATCGATTGCGCTATTGATAATCCATACAAAAATTAAACTCGAAACTTACAAAAGATTTAATAATAATTGTGTCTTCACTACAGTTTAACTAACAAATTTAACTGGGATGGGACTGGAGTGAAGAACAGTGATGGTAGTTACTTGACATTTCACGTCCACTAAATACTTAATTGTCTCTTATATTTTACAACAAACGTAAACCTACACACTACAGTCGTGTAACTAAGATAGTAATTTTCCGTAATTCTTGATGAGAGTATAAACTATAATGATGTTTATTACAGCTCAGCTGATGTCTGGCGGCGTGAAGGGAGCGGTCCGCGGCGGCACCGTGCAGGTCGTGCGCGCCGCCCGCCCCGCCCCGCGCGCCGCCACGCCCGTGCACACGCACGCACCCGCCGGTAACTATTGCATTACGTACTGTACGCACATATGTACTACACCTGCACAGAAAACAGATACCTACACACTCGAATCACGAATACATCCACGTATAAATAGTAGTAAATACACACGCACTTCAACACTGCCACGTACGCAAACGCGTACGCATTTTATATGTTTGCACACTATAAGGTGAAAATTAATTTCCGTGCAAGCATAAACAGCTTATGGGAATTTAGTCTTAATACGAGTTATTCTATAAAAAAAACAAAATCATAACTTTTATTACAGGAACAACACAGTTCATAACACAAGCGCAAGCGCAAACGTTGACAGCTCAGCAGGTCCGAAGAAAATCGAACGCAGACAGTTCATAGTAGTGGGTGAATTTAGTGAAATAAACTGTATACATAGTAGATAAATTATAGTGAAAACGAAGCGATTCGCTTTGTGACGTCACACTCGCGTACCTATCGACTGCGGACTTATCCACCAACTACTTAGGTAAATGATCCCGAGGATAAACTGATCGTGCGCTTGTCTATACGTACTACGTAGTATTCCTGGCTAATATTGATACGTGCATCGTGAATTTATACCACATCATATTGTATGCGTCGAACGCATTACGTTGTTTGTAGTTTGTAATGACTGACATTGTTTTAATTTAATTAATACTTTTTATTATTTACGATATTCTAGTGCGGTGACTTCGTAATGACGTAATCACAATTTATTAACCGAAAACTTGTCTAAGAAATCGTAAAATTTGGCTATTCGTTCTTTTTACTAATCCCTATGAAATATGACATAAATTATTAGCGAACTATGAATTTCTATCGCAATCACAAATTTTTTTTTCTTTACTATATTTACCGATCAATCATGTCTATTTATTGTTTTGAAAGTCACAAATAATAATAATGTAACGATTTTAAGTTAACATTGACACGGATGAAAAATTATATCATGACATGAAATGCGATTTAATGACGTACGTAGTTTTGGTGCGAGAGTTGATCTCGAGAATAATATTTTTATTGTTGGTATTGTTCGTGTTTTGTGTAAGTTTGTTGTGTTTGGTATTCGAAATTTGTTGGTTTTTATATGTAAAAATGTATTAAATTATATTTCTCTGTGCAGTGCGTGCCAAATTAAATATTCTTATCAAATAAATTTTAATATTTAGTGGAATGACTTGTATTAAATATTTTTTGTTGTCTATTGTTTACTTCTGTGTAAATTATCATAACATTTGATATTGATTACTAAATGATTTTGCTAAATCTGTTTTGATTAAACTAATAAAAAAAAACTCCATTTTCACGAAATTGTAAATAATAATCAATCTTGACAAAATTCAGTGTTTTCAAGTGATTAATTTACCCGATAATATTATCTTATTGCATGAACTATAAAGGATGTCAGTTTGTCACGCACTACACAGTACTTAAATTGGGGAACAGAAACTCTAACATTGTTTTGCGTTAACATACATTATTGATCAGTATTAAATCACTGACAAACTACAAAGTACCGCTACTAAACAAATAAGTACAATTATTAATTCAGTGATTAATGAATCTGTGTTAATTATATTTTGTAAATATTGTAACATATAGGCTCGTGTAAGCATCACATAAATGCGGAGATGTATGAATGAAAAATTGTCTATTGTTCTGTTCAAGGGTGATTCTGCACTCGCATCTTAAAAAAAATAGGGTCATTCTCAACAAAACTGATGTAAAATCGTGTGCTGAATAGTTTGACAACGAAGAAAAATAAGTTCCTGAATACAATACGTTATTGTTTTTAAATGAATATAACTGTTATCGACGATAGAGCCAAATAGTCGAATAGATTTAATGAGATAGGCAGCTCTATAGACAACATAGAACAAAAATTATTTATTTAATAAAGATTGAAGAAGAAGAGAAGATTTATTCAATATTTAAAAAAAATAAGTTTTAAATACAAGTTTTAAGATCCTGGATATTAGTAAATCATCAACAATCATATCATGCAGCAGTAAAGTACAAGTAAAACGAACCTAAACACGACGGTTCTATCTTGTTTAGCACAAGAGTTCCTATGGCCACCTTTGGAATACATCATTAGATCAGCGCCATTTTGTCATATTATTGTATTGTTACGCGATATACATCTGCGCGCAAAATATCAGTTCAATCGGAAACCGGGAAGTTCGTCAAATTTAGCTTGCAAGATTCCACCCGAATTACATAATCACATCCAGTGCAAGTTAATATAAAGTTATTCCGGAAATTTTCTCAGAATTAGAACAAAATGTATTTAAGAAGCACTTCGTGATTTTTAAATTTACATTTTAATCTGCACATTTAAGTAATATCTGCATGCTTATTTTTTATTTATTTATTTATCAATCATCTTAAGATCACAATACACAATATATAATTAAAACATTAAAATAAAGATAATGCTTATGAAATTCGATGTAACCGAAAAGTCTCATGCCGTCTTAAATTTTGTATCATATAAAATAGTATAGGAGAATATTCCAATATCCGAATGTTTGGCTCTCCCGTCGAGTATAATAATATATTTTCAAACTTTCGTTCTGTACTTTAAGAGTGATGTTTGAAAGGATTCTGTATTGCCATGTATGCGGTCCTAAAGGTGCCCACTCATACAATACTATTGACAATATTTCGAATGCTTGGTGGCAATGTTTAATCCTACAAAAATATTGGAATACACATCAAATATTACACAATTACTAAACGGGTTCTTACCACGATTTTTATTGAATGAGCGATCCCGATATTTCAGCACTGTTGCAAACGCCATGATCACGTCAAGTTCCAGTGGTACCGGCTAACGAACGAGAAAGAGGGTAGACAGATTTATTTTGTCTGCTCTTAAATAACCTACCCGCAGTACTCAGTTTTCCCGTGATCATGGCGCTTGTGAGATGACTGGGATCAATGAAGTGAGTTCAGAATTGTATGCTGATGGCAATTCAACGCAATTTAGTTTTAAGCTACGATGTTTTCCATGCTTGACTAATATACAGCTTGTTAACTTTGTTTCGATTCTACAGGGTGTATAGAAATTATTTTTTTAAACCGAAATTAATTACACTGTAATTATTCCGAATCCCTACTAGTATGGATTTACATCGAAGACTAGTAATACTGGATATTATTTTAGTAATAATGTTCTCGAAATTTTGAAATATTTTCGGTTTTGACTTGTTTCCTTACGCCATAAGTACATCGTTTCTACCCTGATAGTGCTTTGTCATCTATGTTCATTTATTTTATTTTCTTTCAAAATATTTGTATATAAGTTGAAAAGCACTTTCAGGTAAAAACAATTACTACTACCTACCTATTCTTCTAATAAGCGCCATTGACCAAAATCTTATGTATCCAAATCGTTTCTTTAATTTACTCTTAAATGAACAATTTTAATTTTAAAACCTGCATAATAACGTTATCTTATTATTAAAGAATATCGTCCATTATAATTTTTGTCCCTACGATACGCACACGCACAAAATTTTAGTTTAAATGTCTATTTATAATATAATTTAACTCATCGTTAAATGAAAAATGTTACCTGAAGTAATAGCAATATAAATACCAATTGATCAACTTGCATGTAGATATTTTAATACGAGTTAGAGCATCAATGTATTTATTTAATATATTTTTATTTAAGCGATGAGATGTGTTCATGGTGGCATGTGCCATGTGCCTACGTATATTGTAGATGAGGGACGTGTTCCCGCGTGTATGATGGACTGCGTGAACGATAAACCATTTTTAATCCACCGACACGATAACCATATATCGGATAACATTAACTCCACATACAGAATAGATACATAACTTTGGTAGCTCGCATGAAATACATACACTACAATATGATATTAAAAATAGTATAACCATTTCCAAAAATAAATAATTAGTAATCTTTATTTTGATGGGACATTCACCCTATTTTGGCTTGAAGAAAGTGTCATATCTACCCTGTATTATATTTACCATTCATAATTTTATTTCTCATCACCAAAAAATCTTGTGCGACATCAGAAGTATTACATTGCATAGGTTTGGCTATAATTTGTGGCAATAGTTGTTAGATTAACCAGAAAATCGTGAACAAGTAACTTCCTATTGATTACTATAATTTTGATTGCTTAATGGGTCTATAAATAAGCGAACTTACGTCAAAGCAATTTATGATTTCCATTCGGTTCAAATTTCGACAGTTTTTTAGAATGATGTCGGTTCCGATATATCGTGATCGTGACGGTAGTTAGAAATGTTAAACTTCGGTGTGCATTACACGTCGTTATTGTAGGTGAATTGTGCGAATTGTTGATCTCATTTGTTTATGGACGTTTAGCTCAATGTGTAGATGATTTTTTTTGTATAATAAAACTTTATTTGAAAATACGCGAATGTACCTATATTTTAAGAGATAATAAAATTATTATTGTATATATTTTGGAATGGAGATTTTTATACATAACCGATATTATTATTATTTTCAATGGTTGTAATGTTTCAGTGTCAACTTCTTGCGTGTAATATAGTTTTGTAAATATTAATTTAATTGAGATGTGATATGCATTCTGATGTTTATAAATAGGTGTACAATAAAATTTATATGATTGCGTTGACATGGAATTTGTGTATAAAATTGATATTGTAAAATAACATGAGTACGTTGTTCAGAGATTGACGTTTCGAACATAAATAAATAACTTTTACACGAATAAACTTTTTATTTTGTAAATCGGTGATGAACGGATATAATAGTAAGTCTAGATAATAGAGAACATGATTATCCTAATAGGTATATCATTCAATTGGGAGTCGATGGGATTTATTCCATCTATAATGTGTAATTTGTATAGATATTATTTTGCAGGTATTAATATCAGTAGATCATACGATGAGATAATGATGATACAACAAGTTACGAGGAAAGTAAAACTTCAGTTTGGTTAAAAAAGTATGCCTTTTTATTCTTTCGAATAGTTTCATCATCTAAATTTTATAAGAACATTGGACACAATCGAAGCTTTTTACGATAAATAAGTATAAATAATTTTTATATTCACATAAATCGTCTTATTTATACATACATTACATTTATTTTTATATCAGTCCTCTCAAAAGGTCCATTCTCTCCCTGCAAATTAAATATATTATTTACATAGCGATAGGGATTCGCGTCTACCGTACATACATCAACAAATAACAATTAATAGAGACTATTTACACAATACATTTACACAATTACCCGCGCGAACATTCGTCACCGTTCACTCACACGTTTTGTTCACAATCACTCTAACATCATTTGGCATATGGATGGCGGCACATCACTAGCAGAGATCGTCCCAAGCGAGCCACCACGGCGCTCGACAGTCCTCGCGCTTCCGTCGGCGGCGCTCGGCACGATCCGAACGTTTCTTTACGAATCTAATATTGTACGGGTCCTCGGCCAGTTCTGGATATCGGGCGACGTCGTGGACGTACTCTCCCTCGTAGCCCGATACTGAGCCAGATTTCTGAATTTCATCCAGTTCAGCAGCCGACCATTCAAAGGATCCGCCGAGACCGCTTCTCAGAGCTTCACGCTCACGATGCCACGCCTTACGAATTGCCGCAGCACGAGCATGATGCAGTAGCCGTTGTCGCTCTCTCTCAGCGCTGGTTCCATAACGGAGATTCACAATACTGGTTTGCCCATGAATCTTAACGTCTGCGTATGATCTTCCTCCTTCAGCCACCTCATGGAATGTAACATTTAGTTTTCCTTGCATACGTTTCAGTTGTTGTTTGTCGTCAGCTGCACGCCATGTATCTTCTTTTACAAAGTAGAAAACGTCCTGCTGGTCGCCATGCACGACAAAAGAGAACGGCAACAGGTGTGATCGATTGAAAACAGAAGTATAGACGTCGCGGTAGATGGCGTTAGCGGATGGAACGGCAGTAACAACAGCTCTTCCTCGTGAATTTCGGGATACGAGAATGCCTCTTCCGAAGGGCGGTTCAGAATCGGAGCCTATGCGTTTTGGTGCCAGATCAAGTGCATCTGTTTTCAAAGCTGACATGGCTGGAATCGATAAGCTTCTGAAGTCTGCTATCCTTTTGTTGGACATGTGAGATAGGAATCCTGATTCGATCGCCACGCTGGGAAGCAAGGACATGCCAGACGGTAGCCCCGGGCTGGTTTCAGTTGGCGCAGTGCCCCAGACAGGTCGTCCTTGAGGAATGCTCGGTAGTACAGAGCCACCAGGAAGCTCATCAGGATACAGTTGTGGAGCCAAACTCTTCGTTTCATATCCAAGCAGTTTTAACCACGAAAGATGATCTAAAATAGAAACAGTTACAATAAATGTAATGTGATTTTTAAGAGAATAGTGAAAAGATTGATATCATGTGATTTTAACAAAAGGATTTTTTATTAAGAAGTATAAATATTGATCTTATTACTTAACACTAAACCTTTTTAAAATCTATTGTAGTTGTAAAAATGTATATCAATTTTTACCTGTTGGCTTTTTAAATTGTGGCCTGACGTTTATCGGGTCGTTTCCATTGAATCTATATAAATGTAGTTCAGTTGGATTATGAATTCTTTCAATCAGATTTTCCCAGAGCGGAGACATCCATTGACCGATTAGCGGATCGTACACTTTCCCATTGGCCATGTGCACTAGTGAAGTGACTTGGTCTAACAATCCTCCACAAAAGTCCACTGGTAGATATAAATATGGGTTGGAGTCGTAAACTATATGACCGTAAGGTGATCTCATAATTTCTCTTATTCCTTCTCCATATTGGTTGAATACCATAACGGGTGTTCCGCATTGGTCAGTTGCAATGTAATATTTATGACGTGCAACCTGAAATTGGTTAATAAATACCGTTATAAAATGAACTGTAGGTTATAAATAATCCTGCAGCAAATTAAGGAATATTTAGAAATATACCTGCGTGTAGATCAAATGGCCTCTGTCGTCATAAACCAAAGTCATGAATCTATTTTCTCTTGGAGAGTAAATATGACTGACTTCGTGAGGTTTCTCCTTGTTGGTGTAGAAGAATTGCGTAACATTACCGAAATTATCTTTCCTTGTTGAAAGTCTGTAATGTAATTAAGTAATAAATATTAAAAAGAAAACACTACAACATAAAAAATATTACATTTAAATTTATTCATTACCTATCCAAATGGTCGTAATAATATCGCACATCAAATCTTCCTCGCTTCGATGCCCTAATCAACAAACCCTTTGAGTTATATTGGAAACGTTCCTCTCTGGCGTTTTGAGATACGAGACCGCGGCTATCATATCTGTATTGTCCCTCGCCGAATTTGATTATACGGTCCATGTCGTTGTATTCCATGGGGATGGTGTTTCCTCTGTACGTCAACGATAACATGTTTCCATTATCATCGTATCTGAATCCCCAAGGCTCCTGAGCTTCAACTCCAGTTAGTTGACCATCACAGTCCCATGTATAGTTCTTTACATTAGTATAGGTATTAACACCAACGTTACGAGTATGAGTTCTTGTTTGAGAAATTCTTCCATGCTTATCATATGAAAATTCCATTCGGAAAACTTCCATTCGATGTATGTTTACTGATACTTCTTGTTCTAAAAATTGTTCGTTTAGAACTCGGGAGAACATAGCGATTCCGTCAGCCACAGATGTTTCATTCCATTTTTGTTTAGAAACTGTAAATTGACCAAGGATTTCGGGTGCGCCCGTTTTAGTGTTGTATACTATGTGATAAGGTATCAACGTTTGTCCTCCAATGCGTCCTTGTACAGAAGTAATTCTATAGTTATTGTCATATTCGTAAATGATTTTAGCATTGCTTAGACCAGTTTTGGCTCCATAATCTAATCTTTCTTCAGTAAGCAGTCCGCCAACATACGTAAACTCCCAACGATAATCAACATCACGGTCGACATGTAAGATTTCAGAAGGAAGTCCACTGCTTTCTGAATAGTGTATTTGAGTTTGTCCGTCACCATGGATAACTTCAGAAACTTTGTTTGTAGTGAAATATCGGTAAACAACTCTGGCTCCATCACCAGGGAAAACAGTTTGTAGAAGCTCGCCTGTGTGGGAATAATGTTGCAAATACTTCTTTGATGAACCTGAAGGAGTGTATGTCACTCTTAAAAATCCTATAGATGGTTGTACACTAAAAGTGTGATTGCTTCCAGAAGGTAAAATCACGTGAGTCAGTCCTCCTTCTTTGTCGTATGCGTATTTAAAGCTTCTTTGACTAGCCAATGTTATTTTCGAGACAAGATTTCCTTCATTATAATAAATGAATTTAGTACCATCTTGCGGGCTTGATATTTCTGATAGCATTCCATGAGGATCATAGCTGTACGTTTCTTCACTTTCTCCCCATTTCCATCCGTTAATTCTATAGAAGCGGTCGTAAGAAATGTTGAGGGGAACACCGGCTCCGTGAGGATTAAATGACAACGGTAAACCAGCAACATCATACGAAATAGTAAATAGTGGGTTCCGATCAGCATTGAAAAATGTTTCTTTACTCTTAAATTGATCAAATTCGATTATCAAGACTCTAGAATCATTGACCCAAATCTCTCGATTCAATGTCTGTTGTGGATTACGTACATCGCCAACCAAGGTATACAGAGAATACATATTATTTGTTAGTCCATCGCCAAAAGTGGTAGATTGGTGAGACCACATATGGAGCATTTCTGCTTCAATCGGTAAAGCTGCTTCTAATAGGGGATGTTTGGCAGCTGCAATACTTTCGAGCTTGCCGGCCCATGGTGTGTCAAGAACCAAAGTATTATTTGTGAATATTCGTCCCTCGGTAATCTGTTTGCCATTGTTGATTGTAATTTGTTTGAAGGATTGACCATGTAGGACATATTCACATTTCTTCGCCACACCAACTGGTATTGCACTAGCAGGATTTGATACTGTAACAGCTAGTCCATAATTCTTTGCAAGACCCGAAGTAATGTGCACTTGTTCTCCGGAAGGCATAATTATTTTAGTCACTCTACCTAGCTCGTCGTAGTTATAGATAACAGTTTCTCCAGCCTAGAAATAGTTACAACGTTTAGTTTTACATTTACATTTAGTACAAATCAGACATTTAATTAAATTATATTAAGTGATTGCAAAACTTACCCCCGACCGGCTGTTGAGTAAACCCGTACTAGTGTCGTAATCAAATTCCATGTCTGAAATTCCTTTTTCGGCAATTTTGGTAAGATAACCGATTCCAGAGATCCTTAATTCCAGTTTATGATCCTGTGTATTTTCTATAGAACTCACAACATTGCTATAATCACGGAGTAATTGAATTTTATTTCCAGATGCATCTGTCACTGTGGATAGTTTACCAAAGCTCGTGTTTTTGGAATACAAGAAGGAGTATCTTGTCTTGCTTGATGTTAAATCTTTTGTAGTAATATGTTGACCATAACGATTGAATACATATATTTCCGAAGTCGGCGGATAAGGAATTCTAAATTCTCCATTTTCGTCATGAGAAGGTAGATAATGTCGAAGAGCGAGAATATGAAGTGAACCTGAAAATATTATGTGTTTGAAGTGGTGTTTGAACTTTGCGTTTTGTTCTATGTTAATTTTATTGATCAAAGTGATAAAGGATGGAGGAAACAAAAATAATAAAGTTTGTCAAAATAAATTGGTGTGTACTGTGTAGGGTAGGGTAATACATACCTTGGTCAACGACGTTAAGCACTCCGTCAGGTGTGACAGCTAAAGCTGATATAGTTTGGAATTTGGCATTAGAAGACAACAGTGTTTCAGTACTTGTTGGTGGTTCATCTCCAGCGGCAACACTCAAGCGACATGGACATCCTGCACCTTCATCTCTGTTTAGTGGAACGACTGTTGCTGACATTGACATATTGCATTCACAACTTAGCTCTTTCAAGTTTTCTGGTAATTTACCAGCAAAATGCATTATTTTGCCAGATGGATCAATCGTTTTGATGGTATTGGTTTTCTTGGAATCAGATTCCGCAACGTAAAGAATTCCACTTGGTGCAAAGGCAATAGCTAAAATTGTACCTAAGCTGGAATCTTCCTTGAATTCAGTGTTCGTTTTGTTCATTGCTTTAGTTACTGGTTTACCATCATTTGTTAAACGGCAATGAGATGGTTGACCAGCTATCACTTTAATTTTCATATCTACCGTTAACTTCAAAATTATTCTATCATCTATGAAGTACAGAGATCCATCAAGTGGGGATAACGCGACACCAGTAGGCCATTGTAATTGAGCTTCATATGGCGGTATAGCTCCACGACAGGGAACAGGAGACCAATGATTATGGTGGCCATGATGACCGACTAATGTATGGATGATGCCATTAGGATCTACAGCTCTTATGTTGGTTCCGTCAGCGATGTACATCGTTCTATCTGCTGCTATGGCCAGTCCTTAAAATATATTGGGTTGATAATATGATATTAAGTAAAAGATTTTCTTACAAATATAAAGTTTAAATTATGATTAAATTACCTTTAGGATGAGCTAGCTTAGCCTTGATAGCAGGTCCTTCATCACCACAATTAGAATCATCGCCCGGTACACATCTGTCTCCATTCCCAACCACTGGTTCAGAATTCACCGATGGATCACGGACTTTCTCTAAAGCAAGTACTCTGCGAACCTGGTGCCTTTCTGAGTCAGATATATACAAATAGCCATCAGCTGGCGATATGCAGATGTAATACTGATAAGCCATCTGTGTTGTTCTGTAATAAATCATGGTTTTAGTACACTCAGATCTAATTTAAAGTTCACTTAACCTAAACTCAAATATAATTTACTTACTCCAATTTAAGTACTGTTATAACAATGCCTTCAGGTGTGATTCGTCGTACAAGATTGAAATCACCAACGTATAAGGAACCATCGGGTCCAGAAGTAAGAGCCGTAGGAGTCAACAAACGAGCATCAGCTGCTTTACCATTACAATGATCCGGACAATCTAAAGCGCGTTGAAGACCAGTACCCATAACAACCTAGGAAAAAAGAGTAAGTAGGTATAATAAACAAAAACAATGTTGATGAGCATACTAATTATAATATACTCATTAATATAGTAATTTTATTTTATATTGTGTATATGATTTACCTGCACAGTCCTAGGATACTGTTTAAGATGAAGTAAAGCTCCATCACCTTTTTGCAGTATACCCTCATGGAAATTGTAATGGTGGTGGATATCTAGACCCCACCCTCCAATATCTGAGATATCCACACCAAAGCCAGCAAGAGTGGCAGTTTGTGTTTCCCAGACTATCGAAGAACATGAGGAATATTCATAACCGATAGAAATCTTTGCTTGGGCTTGACCATACACCTGATAAAAAAAACAAAGATACAGACACTGCAAGGTGTTGAATATTACAAAAAAAGTTTAAAATATGTCAAAGAGCATTTATACTAATGATGTATATATTACCTTTTGCTTATAAACGTTCCTCTTGCTCCAAGCAAAGACATGTGTTAAATCAGGATCGGCTTCATACGTATGCGTATGTAATGAACCCTCGATTTCGACTCTCACATGAACTCTCGAGAGAGCAGCAGGTACTATTCGTCGAGTAAGTTGTATATGAACACAAGACAGATAGCCTGCAGCTTGAGAAGATCTGTACGTCAGTTTAACCGAAGAGCCGGGAATTCCAATGGACTCGCTGACGATCTGTTAAAATTATTTTGGATTCAGTTCAAGCGGTTAATTTAATAGCTTTCAAGTGGAAAACAGTTGAAATTGGATTTTCAAATACTAAGAAGATTGACAGAGATATCGTGATAAATAAAAGATTTGTTTCATTAAAAGTTTGTCTTCTCGTGTCTCATAATCACCTGGGCTTCTGGATAAATAACAGTGGTGGTAGTAGCTGAAGATGCTGCTGGAGCTGCTAATGGTGGTACGGCCACCACTTCTGGCCTGAGTCGTTCGTGGTCATGTGCAGCACATGGAGGCGATTCAACTTCCCACCATTGAGGACTTGGAGACCAGTCGATGCGTGGAGGAGCCCTGTTAAGTTTGGTAAGTTAAAACAACAAAATTTTTCAGCAAAGTCCTAAAGATTTCCTACATTTCAATTTTTTTGCACTACCTTATACCGACTGTTTTAGAGAAAAAAAACAAACTTTTTCTGTTGATAATATATCCCTACGTCTTCAGTTTTAAAATAAATAAAAAAAATCTTAATAAAGTACTTATAATTATTTACCTGTTAGTATGCTCTGTATTAAAACGAATTTGATTAACAATCATTAGCTTTTAACAAAATACTATTTGAGAACAAACAGACCTTGGTGTAGGCACTTTCACACTGTCATCGCTAAGTTCCATCTGCACCGGAGGCAAGACGACAATTTGATTCCACGGGACGAACACTGTCTTCCGAAGAGGTTTGAACGGAGACCGCTGGAACTGCAGGGTCACTGCTCCACCGCCATTCACAAGTACGTCGAACCTGTTTAGTGGGGTCATATTAGATGTGCCGTTGTTACGAAGTGCATTTTTCGGTAAATCGCAGTGTTATGCTGTAGATAAGGATTAGTTAAAAATCACCGTCACCGTTCGGTCAATTTACCTATTTCAATTTGAATTGTGTTTTTCGTTTCGTTTCAAAAAATATTCGGTTTAAAATTGTCTTTCGTTATTTTTTTTTTTTTGTACTTCGAAACATTCATAACTTAATAAGAAAACGCCTATAATTTGCATTATAAAAATTTGGTTCTTTATAAGTTACGTTACCTCAATGTGGTTTATTAATTATGGCAATAAGTATTAAGAATTACACAAAGCTGCAGCTGCATGTTCAGCTAGCTTCTGATGAAATGGTATCTAGTTGAACAGATGTCAAATATTTGAGTCTGCCTAGAAGTAGTGAGTAGAACTTACGTAACTAAATATTTCGGCAAAGTACGTTTAAAAAAACTATTGTTAGGTATATTGCGTAGGGTCTAGGATATTTATAAATAAGAATAATATTAAAATTGACTGTCTAGAAGACCTCGTAATTTGCGTGTACAAGTTAAAACATAATATTGTAAGTAATTACTTCTTACTTGTACCTCATACTTCTCAGCTCTAATATTTTCAGGGTTGTCCCAAAACAAGTGTAGTATAATAAATACGTAAGGCACGTAATTTTGTGCAAAATTTAGATTCAAAATGTTTACAAAAGAAAAGTAAGATAAGTTCTGAGATATTTTTTAACAATTTAAAAATTCTAGGCTCTTATTTTCTACATGATATTACCCACGCAACTTTATAAAAAGGAAAACTTACACCTGCTTCAATAGAACCTTTGACAATTATCGAGTGTATTCGACTCGAGTTTAGAAATATCAAAGTACAAAAGCTTGAATACTACGTTATTGTATTTCAAAGGTTTCCAATTGTTATTGTGAACATCAGAAGCGATGTCACTTGCCATTCTAGCTGTTTAACCTAGACGTTTAGTTATATTTTATACGCAAGAAATCGAATATATTTCTAAGTGATATCTGCATAGTATGTTTACTTAAAATTTTACTCAATTGATACTTGTAATTTTAGTGTTTAAAGATTGATTTACATTGCTAATATCTATGTTAAATGCCTAATAAATAAGCGACTATTCTTGATTTCCAAACATACACGATACGTACTACCTATTTGTTTTTTACTTAAACAACAAGTTTTTAAATAGACAGCATTATTATTTTGAACTCAAGGGTGACACAAAATATTTAATTGCTTCTGAATGTTGTGCAGGCTGATAACTATTTCTAGCAGGTGCACAAACACGCGAATGCAACTTGAGGTCGAAGACCCTTATAACATTATTTTACTGGTTATTGCCATAGTATTTTGAAGGGTTTTTATTCAATAAAACCATATAAAGAGACTCTGTTGTAACCTTTACTTAATAATTAATGACAATTTCCTGCATAACAAGATGTGTGGGCTTCTAACAAACTTAGTTATCATTACCTACTGTATCGTACTTTTAAGTAGATCTTGTTTTCTCAAAGATTTATTGAATTACTTATCTTATTTATATATGAATACGCATTAAGATACGACATAGATCTGATTGAAGAATTCAATTTTCTAATTAAATTATTTATTCAAATTACTGGTATCTTTACAAAGATAAAAAGCTTCGTTTGTTTAATGAAGTCATGAAAGCGAGATTTTTGAGTAAAGCTTTAGGCCTGTAGTATCGTGGATTTATGGTAATCGATATTTAAATGCTTAAACGTGACATGTTATTTGATTACCTGTTCACATGATACTGGTTCCGTTCCGCTGTCGAGTAATTCGATTTCATACTTGATGCTTTTACGGTGTACGTGCGTTGAATCTACCAAGACCGTGGCCGAAGCTTAATGACGATTGTATGTTAAATCAAACAATTTTTTACGTATTGGTTGTTAAATTTTCGTTCAAATATTTTCCGTAGTCACGCGATTCCGATGTTTTTCTTTCGGTAAGCCTTTATGATACGCATCTCCGTAGTATCGTTTCATAGTAAACATACCGTGGAGAATCATTGTATGCCATATTTGTTCGGGCGATTTGTACATTCAATTTAATAGGCTATGGTTTGACCCGGTGATAGCTTTCGTGATATGTCGTGAAAACTTTTCTATCCGTACTTTTATTTATTTATTATTATTAACATTACACAGCCATAAATACATTCAGATATAATAAAATTATAATACAAATATATAAAATATTTAGATTAAAATACAAATTTGTGTCGTAATTGAATTTTTATTATAATAGATTGGTTTTGTCTTTATACAACTTTGATTTTACCAATTTACCACATTGTGTCCATCAAAACTTCACAGCTTCTAGAATCTGTATTGTTATAACTAGGTTAGCGGCAATAATCAAATATGAGTTTTTAACTATTTTAACTATTATTTTTTTCCACAAATGGCCAATTTAAAGACTATCGAAAATATAGATGAATCAATTGTTGTCGATTGTCGCACTCTAGATCAATTAGAAGCTTGTAAAGCGATACTAACGAATATGTATAAATTTAGAATATTAACGTTCAATGTGAGAAGCCTTCAGAAAAATTTTGATGAATTTGAAATAGCTTTAAAGCGGTTGAATGTTGTATTCGATATTATAGTTTTAACGGAGTGTCACCTTGGAAGTTGCCCGCTTATAAGAAGCATTCGGGAATATCGCTCTTTTTACACTGCAAAAATTGGAAACAGGGCGGGAGGGGTAGTTATTTATGTCAGAGAAAATCTAAATATAGATGTGAGTGAACCTGTGATTACTGATGCAGACAGTATTTATGTTAGTATTTCGGATTCCTTTTCGATTTTAGGTGTATACAGATCTCCAGCTGTTAATGATGTAAATCCTTTTCTTTCTTCATTGGAAACCTTTGTATGTGGTCTGGGTGTTAAGAAGAATAATATTATCATTGCAGGAGATCTAAACATCAACATACTAGCTGATTCAGTCCAAGCAAATGAATATGTTTGCCTTACAGCTCAACTCGGACTTAAAAATTGTATTAATCAGTCAACTAGACATAACTCGTGTTTGGATCATATACTGGCAAACACCAAATTAAATGGAATAGGAGTTGTTTGTAGGGCTGGTGTAACTGATCATGATATGGTCATGGCGGGTATAGATATAAAAATATGTGATATGAGCAAACAACTTTAAAACAATTCGTAAAACAAACTACGATAAGGTTTTAACTGAACTTGAAAATACTGATTGGCAAGAGATCCTACTTTGTCAGAACGCTAATACTGCCAATAACGTTTTCACTGACACATTAACTAAGATAGTAGCGAACCACACAGAGACGGTTGTATGCAGTAGAAGAACGGTAAACCTTAAAACTTGGGTAACCCCTGGACTCATGAAGTGCATGAGACACAGGGACTGGCTCCACATACAAGCTCGTAAAAATCCTAAAAATGCTGAAATCATGAAAACCTATAAACAATACAGGAATGTTTTTTATGATATAATGAAAAATCTTAAAACTGAATTTAACAATAACATGTTGATGAATAATCGGAACGATCCACAAGGGCTTTGGAAGAGTATTAGGGATATCTGTGAACTCAATAAAAATAAGGAGAGCAACTTGGATCTTTTAAGGATTAAAGATACTAAAGAACAATCTTTAAACGAAACCAATGAATATTTTGCAACTGTTGGCCAAAAGTTGGCAAATTTAATTTTGGAGAGACTATCTGTAACTGAAAGTGATTTGTGCAGTAGGGTATCTATCTTGCCAACAAGTTCTTCTTTCTTTTTTGCACCCACTGATATAGAAGAGATTAGGCAAATAATATTTAATCTTAAGAATAATAGTGCTCCAGGCTATGACAACATTGGGAATGCTCTCGTTAAAAAGATAAGTCCGTTCATTGTTGGACCGCTTACCCATATTATAAATCTAAGCCTCACTTCAGGAGCATTTCCTGACCGTTGGAAATCAGCTGCAATTACACCAATATACAAAGATGGCAATAAAAACTTTCCATGCAACTATCGCCCTATATCTCTTTTGCCAGTCTTTGCTAAGATATGTGAGAAAGTCGTAAACTCTCGACTTATAAAGTTTCTGGAAAGTAAAAATCTACTCTCTGATCGACAATTTGGCTTTCGTAGGGGAAAATCTACTGAGGATGCAGTGTCATTGATGGTTAACCAGGTTGTTTCGGCACTTGATAATGGTCGAAAAAGTATCGGTATATTTTTAGATCTTGCTAAGGCCTTTGATACTGTTTCCACTGGTATTCTCCTGCGAAAGCTTGAAATTCACGGTATACGAGGAGTGGCACTTTCTTGGTTTGAGAACTACCTCACAGGCAGGACTCAGCGCACGGTGGTTTCTGGACATGCTAGTGAGTTGACGAGGATTAACTTTGGAGTACCACAGGGTAGCATACTGGGTCCCACCTTATTCTCTTTATATATCAATGACATAATTGAACTTTTCTCGGGTTACCAAAATACGCAAATTTTTTGCTACGCTGATGATACAGCAATTATCTTTAGTGGGAACACATGGGAGGAGGTATATCGCGAGACCGAGGGTGGATTGTCTTCAGTAACTAGGTGGCTTGATGAAAATTTACTTACTCTGAATGTGCGGAAGACATCTTTCTTGTGCTTCCACAAAAACGCGTATGGGTCGCCTTCTAAAAATGAGTTACGGATTCATAGATGTCAAGTCTCGGAAAGTGATCACTGCTCCTGTCCTTCCATAGTGCGTGCGGAGTACATCAAATATTTAGGAGTAATGATCGACGAAAAGCTCTCATTTAGAGAGCACGTAAAATGCGTAGCAGGTAGAACTCGTAAGATGATTCATATTATGAAGTTGTTGCGAAACGGAGCCGACCGGAATGTGCTTCTGCAAGTATACTCAGCGTTGTGCCAATCAGTGCTAAGTTACTGCATAGGAGTTTGGGGAGGAACCATGAAGACGGTGTTAATATCCTTGGAAAGAGCACAAAGATCAGTTTTAAAAGTAATGTTCCGAAAATCGATGATGTTTTCCACTAAACAACTTTATAATGAAGCACAAGTACTTAGTGTCCGCCAGTTGTACATATTTAAGGCAGTTACAAATTATCACCGACTGTCTCTCAATAGTTTGTCAAAGAGTAAACAATCTTCGCGGTGTTACATTCCTGTCATTCCACAAACAAAAACAGCTTTTGCTCGACGTTTTAGTAATTTTGCCTATCCTGTTATATACCAGCGAGTTCTTTCCAAGTGCAGTCTTAACATTTTCACATCTCATTATAAGGTAAAGGAAACTGTTCGTAGATGGCTTCTTACATTAGACTATTACAATACAGAATGTGTGTTGGTTCAGGTACAGTAATACGTCCTTATTCTATTATGCTCCTGATTTTAATTTGTTATTTAATTTTTAGTTTATTTCTTAGTGTAGTTTTTAGTTTCTGTTTTTTTACTATGTCTCTGATAATGGTTCCATATTATTTCGTGTTAATCAAGTTTCGGTCTCCCGCGATACAGGCCTGTCCTAGTGCGGGGACCATTGTTAAACATATAAATTTTGTAAACCTTTTCTTTTTAATAAATAATTTTGTATTTTGTATTTTTTTTTTTGTAAGTTAAGTGATACATACCATCCACCCTGTCTTGTGAGGGTAAATCCGAAGCGCGCCTCGCGATCCACGGAGACCCTGATGCCTATGATGCCAAGTCCTTGAGGCGACACCACCTGCCCTCGCATCACCGACACTCGGCTGCGCAGATACCTCACGTCAGCACGACACTCAGTGCTCAGTGCCAAAGCACGACATCCGGCGATACAGTTCCGCACATTTCAAAATCATACTACTCTATATGCTGTTTTTTTAACTCCGACACAAAAGTAAACATGTAACATTTTTAAATCAATATTTATTTCTTAAATAATTAAAAAAATAAACAGAAAATGTGTGAACGTGTGAAACATATCGCCTGATGTGACACCGCGGTCTTAAATGAGCCATGGTGTGCTTCGTAAAAAGTAATAAAATGAAAGTGAAATTAAGTATGAACATAATAATTTTGAAAAATAAATATGAAGTTTTTAGCATTGCACATTCTCGAATTAGGATCAGCTAATAATTCAGGGTAAATTTCAGTTGTAAAACTACTTTACTAGGATACAATAAAATAAATAATGAAAGAACTATAAACTGATATTTACCCTCTAATGTATGTATATGTAGGTATGCATGTAACAGCTGCCACACAAATATTCAATTGACTCTTTTTACCATTTTTATTGTTTTGTATAATATTCTTGGAAAATGGTGCAAATAGGTATTATTACGCGTCAACATCTTCAAATATTGTTGTGACAAAAACCCTTGCATTAAACAACAATATGAATTACAATTTATTCAAGGGTGTTTAATTAACATTTAAAACAAATACGTAAAATGTATAATTATGATGTATGCACTTTAAAACGAGGATGGAGGCTATTCTTAAATTAAATAACTTTAAAATTATATTCAAAACTTATGAATCTTACAACTTCTAAAACTATTGTATTTTGTTGAGAACTATTTTTATAAAAAGTAAGACCTTCATAATAAACGCTACAAGGTATGAAATTGCATATTATACATTCAATATTCTATTGACAAAACACTGAAGGCATACAACTTTAACTAATCGTCTCTTCATTTTTGACCTATTCAGGTAAACCTAATAGCAAGTAGTTTCTGGTTGTCAACAGTAATAGTAGCAATTTTACTTGTAACAGTCGTAACAAACAATTTACCAATAATTTTATGAACGAAAATATTAGAACGAACGTTAAATGAATGAGTATTTGAATTTTTTACATGAACCTAACGAACCTAATGTTCATGGACATCTGCAGTGTCAGGGGACACTGTGGGTTTGTACCTATGACCTACTTTCAATATAAACATGTTAGAATTTTGTGAAAAAAGCAATAAACCAATATGTGTACCGAAAAAGCTTATCGAGTACATTTCCTGCTATAACAAAAAAGTAACGGAAAATATGCCGACAAACAGTTTTTCGCTCTAATGGGATTTGGAATGTAATGGCATGGCTTTATATAATTATACCGTCTAAGGCGTGTTTTATTCGACATTATTACTGTAAATTGCTTTCCAAACAAATAGCTTGATTATTGTTGTGTGATAATAAATAATAATAGTGAAGAAACTAAGATTTACAAATTGGCGTTTTCTGAGTGCCTATCATATTTTTAATTGAACTAAGTAACAGTGGCAAATTCTTTATTCAATCCCATTCCTATCGGCTTCTTCTTCGATATTTGAAAGGATAAGAACTAAAAGAGTCTCTCTATCATTCAGGCACCTTAAGATAATTCCATAAAAACTAAGTAGACCTGAGTGATCTGATTCCTTCGAGAAAGAACTCTCGATTTCTTATGTCAGCTTTTCCTAGAAATATTTTCTAGCTTCTCAAAAAATATATTATTAGGTAATTATTAAATAGTCTAAAACAACTAAACTTTGACGTGGCCTATATTTTATTACTGTTAGGAGATAAATAAGCTGTAAGGTCACCTGATGTTTAAAGGTTACCGTCGTCTATACCTATTTAAAGGACAGCCAGGAGTGTAAAAAGTTAGGAATCCAATTACTTTCTTTTTATTACAATACAATAAAAAAACTCTTTATTGAAACACCACATGTATGTACATAATTACAAAAATTTAAACAGAGCGAATTTTATTTTATTCTTATTTATCGGTCTACTAGTACTTAATCTTCGCTGTTTTATAAAAACTAAACTATTTTTTCTTTTCTGAGTAACCATGTTTGGTTGGATAACAGTTAACACTGAATAATAATGAATCAAAAAAGGAAGAGCATCTACTTATATCTTTTCTTAGACTTTTGAACGTAAGAGTTCCACAAAATTTTCCATACCGACATTGCATCTAGTGATTTCCTACATTACTACCTACATTACCCATCGGTCATCTGTTTTATTAACAATGTGCTCAACTAACTGCCAATTGCCACTTCAAACACAAAATTATTAGGACTATGTCGGTTACGTTAATCGTTGTGCATATCTCCATTTCTGATTAGGTCGTGCAGAGAAACATCAAACAGTCTCCCTCTATTGCTTTCGGAGTGACTTGAGTCCATCATAAGCGGTCAAGTGCATAGCTCATCACTTTCAAATTTAATTTTTCAATGCAATGTCTGATTATAAATTTTAGTAAAGAATCTTTTTCTTTCGTCTTCGATTGGAAATATAATATACAAACAGAGAACACTAAAATGAAACAAATCAAAAGGCGTAAAAGAAAAAAACTAAGAATTAGTTTAGAATTACTACATAAGACCTAAAAATGGTGCTTCTAAAAGTTAAAAAGAAAGCAGTTTCTAACAATAATTTATTTTTTCATCGAAATTTGGTTCCATTTTATGGAAAGGTTAAAATTTGATTGATAATAATAATAGTCCCTATTTATATCCATGGCGATAAAATCAAAAAATACATATGACCGCTATTAAGTTTGTCATGGCAGGAATGTTGAAATAAAGAATCTAGTTTTTAAATTAAGAGCAGGTGTTTTTTTCTATAAACTGTTTATATTCATGCAGTTTGATTTGAATCTTAAAAGTTTGTTCATTATCTAAGTACTTACTTGTTTTTTATTTGGTTAGATGCTCTAAGGTTAGATGTTAAATAAACTCTTTTTAAAGATAAAATATTTCTACGTGTATGTTTCATAGGACACGACTTTTGTTTGACATAAATCAAATTTTATTATACTTAACGCGACTAAGTTCGATTCAAAATGTTGTTTCATTTTCTCATTACATTTTCTTATTAAAAAAAAAACCCGTGACCTATAGAAACAACTTAATTAACAGCTGTTTCTACCTGTTGGTCGCCATATTGAAATATTAACTTTACCATACCAAGTTTAATGGCGTTTTCAATTGAAATAGTAACGTATTTTCTTTATCAGATTCTAAGAGCAACATAAAAATTAGCTAGCTAGCAAATATAACAAACGAATAAAAAATTTGTGCATTAATTATCAATTTTTCATTTCCATTAAACACTGGACTTGGATGCTTTTTAAAGATTCATAATATTATGGTACCTATACTGAATATTCTTTACCAACGCACGAAACTACGGAGGACATCTTTGTTGGTTGTTAGACGAACGTTATTTGAGTACAATAGCATTGATAGAGGATGTCCAATTGAACCAGCTATAAAGTCTTGACCCATTTCGCCATAAACTGAGAGTAGATATTTTTATCTTACGAAATATTTAATTCTCTCGTTTGTAACTGTTAATATCGCTCGTAGTTGTAAATATATTATGAAAAGTTTTGTTTTATTTTTGTAAATCATTCATAATTATAAATTCTTTACTTAAACTACAATGGCGGCGTGACGGTAAAGAGTGCCATAGTGCGTAACCCTATTTTAGGGTCTGACCACGGTTCCGAACTATGAGTGTGAGGTTGAAGTTACTAAAATTTAAATATCCTAATGATTTTCCTTTATCCTAATGATAAAGTTTTGTAATCTTAAGAAACAATCATCTGTGCATATGCTATAATCTTATTTTATTATTGCGTGTATTCACCGCTTGAAATCTATTGGTACTTGTTATATTGACGATAGCTATAAGACATGAACAATGAAGGTAAGCAATAATTATTTATTAATTCTAATTTCTAAAAATAATATTGATAGCGTATAATTTTGCTATTCTTGTATAATCCCCTTGAGTATTCTTACGTCATAACTAGGCTATTTTGGTATACGGCCGCAAATGGATCCCAATGGATGTTTTTGGATGGATTCATCGAATAAGTTGATTAAATCCTTAAAGTGATTTTCATTTAGCGAAAGTGTAACTACAAGAATATTGATAAAGGTCAAACTTTGATGCACAAACTCTTCACACATTACGAAGAATTTTCGATGAATTTATTACATTC
Organism: Trilocha varians; assembly: GCA_030269945.2. Classification (NCBI taxonomy): domain Eukaryota; kingdom Metazoa; phylum Arthropoda; class Insecta; order Lepidoptera; family Bombycidae; genus Trilocha; species Trilocha varians. The sequence continues at coordinate 6,956,094 of AP028265.1, read as the reverse complement.
AATATGAATTTTTAAATTTACTATTGTAGAGCGTGATAATCAATTGTAGTTCTAAAATATGTAGTCAATATAGTAGTGTTTTTGATTTTGAAAATTTTAAAATAATACCTAGATACTAGCTTTTAGTCTACCCTACAGTTAAGTAGGAGGTCACTGTCGCTCATGTTACCTATTGATGGCACATTTTTTTCTGTAGACTGTTAAATACAATTAAATAATAAGAAGTAATATTTGTAAGGATTGGCACTGTAATAAATACATTGACTTACCTGGTAGATTACAGACACTGCCTTAAAATAGTAGTTATTATCTACATTCCATATTTCCAACGATAATATTTAATACGTAATATTGAAACCTAGATGACATGAACATTTTAGAATGATATCGTATAATAATTATAAAAACATTTTTTTTATGTAGGTATTTCGTAAAAATTAGAATTTCCTCGTGCAAAGAAGTTTTGTAGTCCTGCGCCTAAAAGTAGGAAATTATACACAATTTATATTCTTACCTTGTATTTTTTAACATAAAAGATGTTTTTACACATACATAATATATTGCTGATGTTGACACGTTTTAAAGTTATAATTATTGTATACCTAACACTAAAATATTAATATGATTATTTAATTAATATCATAATGACAAAACATTTTATGAAAAGGTCATTGCACCAATTTCCGTGTGTAGTGTCATGTGTTGAATGAGTGATGAGTGGAAGCAATGATTGTAATGTACACTGTCGATCATATTGCTGTTGTATCGCTGTGAAGTAGGAGTACATTCAAATAAGTTGTGTTAGTCACAGGGGTGAGGATCTAAACACATAAAGAGCTGGGGCGAAGGGTAGGGGGTTGGTTAACAGATGAAAGACGCAGACAAAGGGTAAGGAACACATAAAAGGGTAAGTTTATTTGAAGCTTTATTTGCGTGTTCGCTGAAATTTGCTCAATTATTGATAGTATGCAACTCGCGTCTCGATTCGATATTTTACAAGCCCTAAACCTGTCGTTTGTGTTTTATACGTTTTGCGTGAAAGCGTAAATGATTTTCCTAAGTTTCAATTAATTTAACCAAAGTTTAAACACATACATGTGAACTAGAAAAGCACAATTATTGACGAGACAAATAAATATTACAAAAATGTGGTTGTGACTGCGTCAAATAATTCAGAATCAAGATGCATTACGGTCAGACGTTTTGTTTTTAGAAATTAATGTGAATTTTGTCGCAGTCACAGGATAACATTCAAGACAAACATACAGATGTTACATACACATAGAGAATGAAACGAATACAGACAGAGGAATTAACAAAAAATCAAATAAGCATTGGTGGCTAGCTCGCGTGCCGTCGAGAACACGCGAGTGTCGCCGGCATCACACACATAATGCAGGAGTGGCAACCAAAGAGAAGAAGGTGAACATATACTGAACACAGAGGGGCGAGGGCGGGCTGACTGACACTTACCATGGTGTAAAGGAATTCCAGAACTCGCTAGGAGTGGCGGACACACGGCGGCACAGGGACACAGAAAGACAGGACAGATTACTACACAGATACCTACAACCCTCAGTGCAACCCCACCCCGGCTTTTGCAACCGAACCGGCCGATTGCACTGGTCTATGATGGTTACCTTGCGTTTAACATTCAATAAAAAATTTCGAATTACTTTAATTTGCGCACTGATACATAAAGCCCGTTTGCATTAGAACAACACCACCACAATCAAATAATGATATAAGATTTAAACAAAATTTTGATAATTTGGATAGAAATGAAGGTTGCACCAAGATTTTGTACAAAATAACAAAACAAAAACAACATGCTGGATGGTGTTTACATGAAGGAATCCATCGTAACTTCATTTGAAAAGGATGAAATAAATGCCACAACGCAATATAACCACTCTAGACTTAAAATTAAATAAAATATTGAAGCGGCTTGTGTTTTAATGCAAACAAACTTTTAGAGGCGCCTTTGCATATTAAGCGAGGTGGGTTGACTACTTTTATATTCAGATTTGCCTTTTCTTATTTGTTTACGAGAACGATCAAAGGTTTGTCGACGCACACGATTTACTTAAAATGTTTGAACCGAAAACGAAACTCAGAACATGAGAGACTTCCCATTTATTACTCTGGAAATTAAGATTCAAAATTAGAAATGGTTAATATGTCTTTCATAATCTGAGTGTAAACTACGATTTTATTATGTTTAACGACTGAGTACTATTCGATGAGAGGACAAACCCGTGTTTTAATATAAGCCTGTGAGCATTTTCTTGTTTGTTTTTAGTCGTATAGCTATCTAAAGACGCATTTGGTTTTTTTTCAGACAAACAGGAAGGGTTAGACACACACAAAGGATAAACATTAGACAATACACAACACATCGGATCTGGTGTGAAAAACAAAACAAAACCAAAAATAATACAATAAAAAGGTTATGACAAAAACATAACCATGCTGGGAGAGCAAAACAAATAATTAATACATAAAACAAAATTACACACGATAAAACAGAGGAAAATCAAAACACTTCCACCAGATAGTGAAACAAATAATTGTAATTGTTAAAGATATGCTATTAAGATAAATTAATAAAATAACCACACCAAATCCTCGGAGAGGTTTAGGAAGATGAACGGGATAACAATGGTGAAGGTGCTAGTTCCTACTTTACTTGTCATTATGAATATTGTTTATTCTTCATTGAATTTTGTACATAATATAATATAATCTTACGACGATGATATAACAGATCTAAAATCACTTTAAAGTGCAATTTTTATTTATTTAATGAATTGTGCAAAACCTATTATTCAATCCTATGTTAATTAGTACGGCAAAAGATATCGTCAGTAAAACATCTTTATGATATGACGATCGACTTTTGTACTACACATACGATATCCTTTGCACTATGAAGTGATTTGATGTCAGTATATAATTTCGAGTTTTATGATGTTTAAGACTTACCTTTCGGAATATTCGTCCATATGGGCGTAGCTCTGAACCGAATTTTCTTCGATCAGAAACTTAACTCGTTGATAGAAGGAAGCAGTTACAGACGGCGGTTGTTTTCGAAGCAGAACTTCGACGGGATCGTTGGAAGCTAAGCACATAATATGCTCAGCGCACTCTGGTCGACTACAGCATTCGGAGTCCGAGCAGTCAGTCATGCCATCTTCAAAATTGGATTAGCCGTTGTCAATTGATGAAAAGATGGTAAATTATTTTTGTACACTTGTCAAAAGTTCCTGCAATTGTTACCTTCATCGTTGTCTTCATTGTCGTTACATGATAGTTCAAGAGCGATTGAACAATCTGTTCCGGCCCAGCCTTCAGCACAGGAGCAGCGGTAGACACCATCTTCCAGGAGACACTGACCGTGACGTGAGCAGCCATTTGGACAACCCGCTGCGCAATTGATATTTTTTGATAATTTTACGCAGTAAAACATAATTTATGACTATCTCGTACATACTTTAGTATAAAATAGATGGATGAAAATTTAACTTAAATTTTGTAAACACAAGGTGATGAAATTTGCCACGAAATTAATAAACTTACGTAGAGTACAATGACGACCATTCCAGCCTTGAGTGCAGACGCAAGTTCCGTTTTTGCATTGTCCATGTTCATGGCAGCGAGTGTCGCAGGGTCTTTGATCACACATTGATCCAGTCCAACCTTCGTCACATCTGCACACGCCTTCAGCACATACACCGTGAGGACCGCAGTCCAAAGAGCAGACAACTAAAAACAAATTGAAATGTAAATGGGTAAACGACAACTTTAAATATTCAGGTGATTAGCTTGTACAGATTTATATTAGACTATTACTTATTTTGTTATTTACCTTGGGAACAGTCATCGCCCGTATAAAGTGGATCACAGACACATCTTCCAGCATCAAGATCATATACTCCACGTTGTGAACACGCAGGCAGACACCGTTGGACTCTTGCATCTCGTTCAGTACAAGCGGCGCCGCGCCACCCGGCCCTACAGACACATCGACCCCGAACACAGGAACCGTGACCTCCACATTTAGGATCCAAACAATCCTCTGAAATATTCGGATGTCTTTAATATCTAGCATATTCAAAATTATTTTCAGTAGGGGAACGAGGGGCTTGTTGTAACAGGGGTAAGTAGTAACAGGCTTTTTTCTCTAAGATCTTAAACTTTATTAACGTATTTGTTTTACTTGATTTAACCTATAAACCACGTCGCGTCGTATTGCCATAGCCAGTGTCCTGCCGACCGACGCAGTGAGTGGAATTGTGCACGCGCTTCATCTTTGAGAGGTAATATAAAATTTACCTATAGTAAAATTTTGGTTAGCGCTATTAATGCGACTAATAATAAACTTTCCATAACTTATTTACATTCAAATTTATCTACCTCTGATAATGTATAACTGTTTTTGAGATTGCTTAATTGTTTAAATAGTTATCTTAATAAATATTAAAAATAATACCATGGGGTTAGTTGTAACAAAATGCCGGGGCATGTTGTAACATGCCCCATGTTATGATTTAGATACCTACTTAGTTTTTTTCTTACTTCTAGAATGAGGGTGTATAAAAGAAAGTCAGAGCGGGCAACACAAAGCCAAGAAGTGTCCGAGTTAGCAGCAGCTGATGTTTAGGAAAAAAATGCAGTATTGATTTTTGATAAGAATTATATAATATATACAGAATATAATATTTAAAAGATTACAAATTACAAATAATTTATTTTCAAACATAGAACATTACATAAGGGATGTCAATTTTGTTTAAAATAAACAAAGAAGAAATGATTAGAGATATTAGTGTTGTTTTTTTGTCGTTACTACTTGCCCCGGTAGATGTTACAACTTGCCCCAAGTACACGGCACTTTTTCTAGAAAATAATTGATTGTAAAGTAATGACTAACAGTTATGGTATTATTTTTACTTGGTTTGGTAGAGGAAGAGTTATAGCATCCATCCACCTTTATTTGGTAGGAATAAAATCAACAGATCTCAAAATATATTAATTTTCTTGAAAACTGTTACAACAAGCCCCTCGCTCCCCTACATGAATATAACTAAATAGCTGTAAATTACCTTCATCACATTTAGGTCCTTTCCATCCAGCTTTGCAATGACATACGCCGGCGGAACACTGACCCCTTCCAGAACAATCGGCAGGTTCACAATCATGAGCGGGTATGTCACATTCGGGACCTTTCCATCCTTCAGCGCAGTGACAAACTCCACCAGCATAAGTACCATGCCCTGAACACAGTACTGGACAGACGCCTAAAAGTATGCAATATTAATCATCAGTAATAAGTATAATTTAGTACATGAATTGTAAAAAATTAAATAATATTATATTGGGTATATTACTAAAACTAAAAAAATATACTAACTTTTAGAACAGTCGTGACCCTCATAACCATCTCTACATTCACATTTCCCAAGGTAACAAGATCCATGATTAGAACAATCGTCGGGGCACGAATTTGTGACTCCTTCTGCTTCAGATACTATCATTTCAACGTGATGTGGTTGTAACTCATCATTATACACGGATATGAACCATCGTCCCGTATCTAGATACTGTAGAATGCTGACATTTACTCTCATATCGGTTGATCTCTTACTTAAAGTGTGGTTCCATCTGTGATACGGATTAATGGTGCTTAGTAATGCTTCCCAATCATCCAGTTTTTGTTCTTCTGGTTCTGAAGCGTGCGGACTTCTCCTTCTTCTAAATCTATGGTCTACCCTGCCTCCGCGTATAAATTCGACAAAATCATATTGTGTAACACTAGGTGCTACGTTTCGTCTACCGTAAACTGCAAAATTAGCGCCCCAGGGTACCGTAAAATTTAGACTAACGTAAGCAGGTTGTTTGTTTCTGAATTCTGAACTCCAGAATTGATAAGCTGGTATTGTGGCACTATGCATTTCATCGAATTCTCTGACTTCTAGTGCAGGAGACCAAGGCGGAGGGGCAGCTTGCTGTGCTTGTTGTGGTATAATAGCTGATTCGAGTGCCGATTCTGCAGTAGTCGACCATCCACCCAATGAAGAAGTTGATAATGATTCTACAAATAACGGTTAAATTATTTTATTTTCAGAAAGATTTGTAGTAAGACTATCATTTGTACTCACAAAGAACTATATGCTTACCATCTGACGGTGAAGAAGTTGATAATGAATCTCTAATTCCTTGTGCATGTGTGACTGCTTTGACATCTTGTACCAGTATGCAATTTGAATTGTCTATATTACTTTTAATTGACGATAGAGCTGAAATAGAAAATAATATAAAATAAAATAACATCCGTATTTTATATTCAATTTAGTAGCCTATTAAATTCTCGTTAAGTTTAGAGTTATCGGTAACTGGAATCGATAATGCCCGGTAGCTTGACTGTAATTCTATTATATTTCTCACGAGCGACGCTTCACGTGGTCGACTTATGTTTAATTTACAATGGATGTCATTTGAAGGTTTGAAATGCGTTCGGGATAGGTGACATGAAATCCTGTTGAAGCTTAATTAAGTGGAGCTTGACCACGCAGCGTTTCGTAGCAGTATGACGAAACGATTCGTTTCGCTCCCGCGATCCAAGCATCTGGTGGCACGTAGGTGGTTCGCCGACACCCAACTATTTCTTACTCAAAAGTATGCTATTGTCTACCTATTATGTGACAGTTACGGGTGAGCGAACCGATCATAGAACGCCGAGCTACGCGGGATAATTGGATAATTCTCCTCGGTACAACTTAAGAAAATTACGGTATTCTGTGACACGAGTCTTATTTACGAAAAAAAATGTTAGGTATACCTAATGGAAAATTACTAAACGTCTCACAATATTTAAAATAACATTTTTATTTTACTTTTAGACATTTGTGTTCGATATTGGGGACGATCTTGTTTATTTATTTAGAAACGTGTGTGCAGGATATACGCTCAATATGTTAGATGCTTGCGTAAAATCTCGTAAATCACGAACTTTTAATTAGCTGTTGTAACGGTGATTTAACTTGTCTAATTAGTGTCTTACATGCAATATACGAAAAAAAACAAAATACTGCGAGTATTGTTTGTAAATTATTTATTTATGTACTTAAACCTTCATTGTTTCCTTTAATTCTATTTTAATATTGTGAGTTCATAAAATGCTGTCGGGATAAACAAAAGTAAGCTCCCCTTGCAACGTTTTTCGCAATTGCTGCGGATAACCCCCGGCGGTGTCAGAGCAATTAACTTATCTTTCGTGGGTCGGCCAGTCTCGGAGTTGTTCCAAAGATTCACTCAGCGATAAGATTTAGAATCGTTGATGCCATTTGGCCGCTCATTCTCAATTCCAGTCGTATAATTATCACTACACATGGTAGAAGCAATTTGCATTAAATTAATAATTATTGGAATTTTAACGTATCCAATATTTAAAATAATGTCTTCTTACTAAAAATAATGCTTAAATTCTTGTAACAATGCAACTAGGAAAAATGGAGAATACATTGTGGCTCATTATCTTAAATCTTACTGTAACATTCATAATTAGGAGATAACCTTGGCGATAACTTTATCTTAAACCTATTAACATGTTAAAAGGGACATGGACTGGTTTCAATCTCGATCCATTTTATCTCTCTAAGATCAAAACTTTAATTTCTATGAGATTGCTGCATTTCCGTTTATTTGTTTAAAAATGTCTAAAAGTCCCAACACCATCGCATTTCTTCTCAAATATTTCACTTGTATTCGTATCATTGATTCAAATAGTTTCTTTATAGTAGTCGTAAATTGTAATTTGTTACTATAATATCACGAGGGTACATATTTTTGTAGACACAAGCGAACTAAAGGGCACAATGAAGAGTATTCCGCCATAAACAATGTCAATCTCAGCAGATAAAAGTGCAAAGATGACGTAATTTCCGGTCGTGCAAATAAAATATGGCGATGGGTGGTAAGTCGCGACTTTTCTGATGATCCCTCGTAAAATCCATAAATTTTCGGCATAGAATGTGGAGTATAGGAAATGGAGGGTGCTCCAGTTGACATCGGTCGCTCTATGCACGTTGCGATTGTGTGCAGATGGACGATGTTTGCTATCTCGACTATTTTTCGAGTTAATACAATTTATTGTAATACGATTCAGCATAGATTGCATCGTATCTTGGGGGAGCGAAACTCGTTTGATGGAGTCCCGGGGGACAGAGACACGCCGTACGTACGGGCTCGGTATTAGTCACGTGATAAATCTTTGTATCCCAGACTGTTGCGCTATCTCCTTTCATTATATTATTTATTGGATATTTGATAACACGGTACTTATTTCCATAAGTGTAATTTGCAAGGCAAGCATGCTTTCGGTATTCTTTTTCTTAAAGATATGATTATTCTTTTGACCTTTTTGACATTACCTGTGCCCATGTAGATAAGTAGTATTTTGAATGAAATTTAGTCATGTTATAATTTTATGGCGTATTTCTAACACGGTAATTTTAAGTAGGATACTACCAGATTAAATGTTTATTTTTGAAATGATAACACAGTTAATAAAATATAGCTAATTATTATTCAATTCAGAGTGTTATCGTTCGTAGATCGGGGTCTGTTCGAGAGTGTTAGCGCTGAACACTGGGTGAACTTTAATAAAACATTTGGGGTCCTCACAACTTCAATTACATTAAAAATCGTCGCTCCCATATTTGTTCCATTCACTCGGCACCATGGATGTAATGAAGGGTGCAACAGATGGTACATATTTTTTTGATTACAATGCTAAAACTACCGGCACAAACCAAGAGATTTATGTCGGATTAAATTGTAGAACCGCTTTTGATTTGATACATATCCAAAACGCCAGGAGGTGTGTACCAAACTCTATTGTATAATGTTTTCGTAACCCTTGATTACGAACAATAAAAATAAATTTCCACCCTTTTTTGATGTTTATTTCGTTAATCTCGGAAAGACGTGGAATAAATCGCATTATTTAGATAGCTATCTTGAAATGCTGTAAATTTGAGCCGTGCGTTGTTTCAAAGAAATGAAAGTTTTACATTTTGAAGGCGACATTGCCGCTTTATCGATATGTACATGAGTCCCTTATCTCTCGTTCCTATAATTTAACGGGCGTCTAAATGAAGTGAGATCCGATACGATAAGCCTCATCGGGCCGAGACACCTAACATCGGTCGGTTCATTACATTACTTTCAAGAAGCATTCAATAGATTTATTTTACTACCTCTTTATTACATAGACTAAATTAGAGTTATCTTACTGATATTCATGAATATCTTTACAAAGAACGTATTATATTGTAATATATGGTATTAGAAGCGGAATCAGAACTGGTTTTAGCTTCTCATTTTAAGACAAGTTGCCGAAACTGGTGAAGTTGTTAAGTGTTCAAGTAGCGTGCTCGAAGCGTATTATTTAGTGTTTGCTGAAACAGTTTAATGAAGCGACCGGTTAACTTAAATTGAAACGGTAGTTTAGACAAGCTTAGACAGAGCGGTTATAATTACTATTGTCTTTAGATTTAGGATAACAATATAAGTCAAGTTAATCGCAAAGTTTGATCTTTTGTTAAGTTTGGTTCGTGCAATTTTGAAAGATTACTTTAATTTAAAAAAATATGTTGATGAAGCAAATACAGATTTTAGGTATATGTAATGTATAATAGCAATGCAAATGGCCAGGTTTACAAACTACAGGATGTTAACTTTGAACTCTTTCACAAATACTTTTTCTTGCACATTTTTTGATAAATTACTTCTATACGTAATAAAGAAACTTGAAATAAAATGAAGACAAAAGGCAAAGTCACTTACAGTAAGCGCGAGTGAACATTTCAAGTACAAATGACGTTCTGCAGTGTTATACATTGTTCCTACGAGTGCTTCACTGTAAACTGAGGTTCGCGTGACAGCTCACTGGCTGATACCAAAGTATTTTCCACAAATTTAACGTATGTTTGTATGACATAAAATCTTGATATGCAGTGTGTTATTCTTTTACTTTGCATAATAATATAAAACATGTCGGTGCTTTTTATAGTTTTCAAAAAGCGTTTTATAGCCCGTTAACTCTTTTAACCTCTTAAAGCCACTAAAATCTATAATTACTAATGGAAAATAAGCTTTCGAACCAAGAAAGTGTTTTTGGGGGCGAATTGTTAAAAATAGAGCATGAAAATTCTTACTTTTATGTTTAAGTTTGTCTAAATATACAAATTAAATTCTACTTCAAAAAAAATTGTTCTTTAATTTTAGCCAATCGTTTCAAAATTGACTATCGAGTTTCTATAGTAAACAAGCAAGGCAAGGGGCTTGGGTAAATGTTCTCTTCGAATGTAGGACAGAGGTATCACTCTTGGAGTGTTCCGTGTCTTTGATGCTATTTTTGTGATATCTTACGTGTCTGCGGTAGGGTTTTATAGGCAACAACTTGTCTGCGGTTGATGGTGCAGTAAAGAACCGAGAAGAAAACCATTTTATCTTTCCGTTCGGTTCATAAGCTTTGTCTGTGCTTCTTGGGAGATCTCGTGCTAGGTTGTAATATGTATTTTTTTAACTTTGTTAAAGCTTAACCTAAAGTAACTTAGATTGGACCAAGATTTTTTTTAACGCATGTAAATTAAATGATCTCGTGGTACTCGTATTGTGTTATGTATATCGACGGCAAAAAGCAAACCTGCTGTAGTAACCCACAAAATGAAAAATGTTCACCAGAGGCAAAAGAAAAATATTTATTAAAAAAAAAAATTTTTTTTCTGTAACTATAACACTTAGAAGTATCAATTTAAAAATCAAAATGTATTTTTTTGTTTTCTATCATACCAAATACTAAGATTTTATCAGAAGTAATTTCTATTATGTGTTTGTGTTGGTTACAGCAATAGGAATTTTTTTCTGTTACGTGAATTTGCTATAAATGTAGCATAATATAAACTTATGGGAGACTCTAAATCAAGGAAATTAGGAAAAGCGAAGTTGGTGTAAATAGCAAACGCTAGGAAAATGCTGTTTATCATGTTATTTACTTCAAATAATCAGTTGTATTTTTGAAAAAACAGTATTAATTCCATTGCTGTACAAAAAAATCTAATTGTCGTTGAGCCACGGGAATAGAACTATTCGATTGAGTTTTTTTTTCTGATTCTAAATATGAAATAAAAAAAAATCGTAACTGATGTGGGTTACAGCAGGTTTGCTTTTTGCCGTCGATATGTTGTTACTTTTGCAATGCCTGGACACTTAAAGATCCTCTATCATACATAACTATTCTTTAACCTTATTTAAGAGGAACAAGTAGGTAACAGCCGTATGGAAACACTGAGGATGGTTGTATATTCCAAATCGGGATAGTAAGCAAAAAAATCTGAATGAATGGTAGTTATTGTGAGTAATAATTATACGTCTACTAGTTAAAATACAATATTACGCAGATTTAGTCAACATTTTATGTGCAAAAATGAAATCGGTAGTTGTTCTGATAAAAAAAAAACTTCTGTTAAATCAAAGAAAACATCAGATGTTAATATCTTTTGTAGACATTTAACCAATGAACGTACATTATAATAGACCTTTTATTCAAGGTCAAAATCTTACTGTCTTTCTTTAAGAGTCAAAGTTTTCAACGTCATTCGATGTAGGACACGGCACAGCGATAGCACCGAAGAACGGAAATTATTCTGAAGAGGAATATTATAAAGTTTGACTTCACTTTAGGAACAATGAAAATATAACTCAAGTACTAAAACAATGTTAAATTGTTGATACACCCAGATGTTCGTTATTGTAATAAATAACATTAATATTCACACCTACAAAAGGATTCGTTACTTCGCTCTAAATCAAGCCGGGATTTGTTTTCGCCGTTTATACGCGTTCGGTATGCGTGTATAAATTATGATTGGTCGTTTGGCGGGTAGGCCGGGATTGCGAGTCTGATATATCCCTAGTAAAATAATATGGGACGTAGAGTATTATGCGGCAATACATGTTGGCCATAGTTCGCTATAAGATGACGAATCTACTTTACCACTCGAGCGCCGTTGTAGAGCTTGTTTTCTGTAATATCTGAATATTTGGCATAGCTCATCGCTTCATTTTTTATATATTATTTGTGGAGGCACGTCTTAGCCAAGGTTGGGCCAACGTATTGACCTTGTAAGATAATTTATAACGGGGCAGAAGCGAGCTCTCACGGGCCGCGGCACGCACCACGCGTTGCCTTAGGTTAGGCGCATCATTTATATTTTTCTGTTTGTTTAGTTTTTTTATAAACGTCTCAGTGAAAGCCGGTCGTGAGATCCAAACAAAGAATAGTAAAAGACTAATGGTGGATGTCTGATTTAGTAAGAAAGTCGATGTTTAATCAACACATTACGATGCGTGATGTAGATTTTACAATTTATCACCTCCCGTTATTGACTTTTGATGTGATGATATTTTTTTCCGTTATCTGAATGTTTGAGACTACGAATAAAATCTTAATGGCGGTTCGCAAGTCATTGTATACATTAAATATTACTTAAACGTGATTTATTACTTTAAAAGTGGTGGTTCGATGTGCAGATGGAATAAAATATTATACTTAATCGTGAACCGAAAAGATTTAGTAAGTTTAGTTAGGGTATGTAGGTATTATTAACTTACATATTTCTTTAGAACTGTTTATTAATCGTAAACTGATAACCACAAAAACATTACTATCGTGATATTTTATTCTATAGAATGTTCGTGAATAAAAGCCTGCCTTATTGATGCTAAAATTACTTTCAATAAAAGACAACATGAAATGCATTTCGATTATTTAAGAGTCATAAACTAGCTAGTAAAGTTATTGCTACTGTTGTCGATTGGAATCCCCGCAGGGTTCTATAATCCTACATAGCTAGAAGGCTAACCTTTTGGCTTCCAATCACAAAACTAGAGCTGCGCCTTAATTGGAGAGAATCCACTGCTTGGGGCACGACAAGGCTTAAACCAAGGATAAAAGGGATGCAGAGTAATGATTTTCAAGATTTCAAATAAATTATATCGAATGTACTCAGAATGTTTTCGCTTGTTCAACATTCTTATTTAACAAAATCGTATGAATGATACTTGATGTACTTAATCTTCTTAATTCGCGATGAATAATAATAAATTGGAATAGGCCACTTCACTATCTAGGTATTGTTTTTGTATTTTGACATTACTTTAAGTTCCAAGATTTTTTAAAAGTTATATTCGTATTTTTGATAATAATGTTATTCCCAATAGTTGCATCGTTGAATGCAAAATAATAAATCGTGGTTCATTGGTCATAAAGCATAATTTTATTCGACTTTCGTCTTAATAAATACATTTATAAGAAAGTATGATTTTAAGTGCAGCATGTTAAGAGAGTTATGTCGCCCATTACAACAATGAAATATATAATAAACCTTTGTCTCCAGCATGGCACAAACGAGCTCGACACACGAACGTTAATGGATTGAAAGAATAATGTTATGAAAATTTTAATCGGCATTCCGAGTGAGTTCATAAAAATACTATCCTAACGAGGGCTAAGAACGCCCGCTGTGATTTTATGAACAAAGATGTATCAGTTAAACAAAGAATTCAATATTTAATCGATGGCACTACGTATTAAGATTTTGTCATTATTATGACTTTCTCGATGATTTTGTGATGTTACGAAGAATACGAGGGACATAAAGTTTAACGTCGTAAGTTTCCAAAAATATTACCAACACGTCTTTAAGTTGTTGCGAACAAAAAAAAACGTCACCATTTGACACGTTCATTCACACTTTAGGTAAGATGGGACAGAAGATTAGAGAACCCAACTTGGGACTTCGGCATCACGTCTCAAGGTCAGTAGAATTTGATTCGGTAGGTATGTGATATCGATTCGGTATTTTTATATCTCAATTGATGTGAGATTAGCTACTTAGTCCTAAAAAATAAAAACACTCACCTATAAAGTAGGCAAGCATTGCCGCCAGTATCACGCACAAGCAGATCATGGCTATCGCAAGACACTTCCACGTGCACCGATGTTGGCATCTTTTGTCTATGTGGAAGCGAGATGGAGAATACACTGGGACAGGACTTGGCTGGCTTGCCCGCAGCGGAAACACTGGCATCACCAGCGGCTGGTTCGCTAACTGACAGTGCCCGCTACCTAAAGTCCCGCCGCCCATACCACTCGACATCGCAGCACCGCCCAACCTGCAACCAAAAAACCAAATTAATATTCCGACCATTGAATAATTCATACAAGTTTAGTACGTGCGCGTGAAAATATTTAGGTCGTTAATAATACCAAACTTTTTTGTTTTTGTCGAATGATTTGGGTTTGAGAAAAAACAAAACACAAAATAGAACTAGAACGTTGTTCATTATTCAAGTGACTCTTGTGGTGGTAGCTAATAAATTTAAACGTATTGACAGCGTATAGTAGGTTAAGAAACGAATTCTTAAAATAATATGGAAGGTAATTTTTCTAAAATTTCGTTATCGGGGACAGATTACAACTTCGGTTTCTCGTCATGTGGTTTTTATAATTAAATAAATCTGTTAGCGAAGCGAATCAATGCGAGGCACCATATGGCCAGCCTTTTATTATGAACCCATGAAGACAATCAGAACATATCATTAGCGGGGATTCCGACAAAAAACGATGATCGGGGCGTTTATATACGTCCGCCCCGAAGACCATTAATCAATTATACGAACTTCAGTGTCACGACGAAGTTCTAAAGGCCGGAGAACATATGTTGCATCGACATCGCTTCGCTAGCCAACTGACGCTATAAAATTATCTCTACGACAAAGGAACGTCCCGCAAAAACTGACTTTAAATAATTGGACCAAGTTCAGCGAGAAGCAAGCGTGACTCCTAAAGGGTTTGTTTCGAGGAGGCTTTCTACTGTAATTTTCTTTTGAATAGCGACCGAGCAACCCGAGAAACGCTCGGAGGAAGGACGAATTCATTAAAACGTGTACAGAAATCACAATGCCCGGGCACGCAGGCTTTGCCCTTAAGTGGCTTTTAAAATGTCCGGCTTCTTTGTATATTTCATTTCGCTTTGAACCTGGAGGAAAAAAAGTTAAATTCTTACTTATTTAAATTTTCATTCTGTTTCTTCAAATAGTAATTTTATTTCTGTATATTTTTGTACTTATTGCTTTTATAATACGTCTATAATATTTGATATTTTTCGAGCCGTACTACTTTACTGTCGGTTACTGGTTTGTGGGTGATCATAACGTGATAGCCAATACCGATTAGATCGACGTTTTGTAACTGTACACAAAATTGATTTTTTAAATCCATCATCATCACGATGATGGATTTTATTGTTTGTAATCTCATGTAAGTACCATTACCGACTCAAAATGTATTGAGCGCGTTACGAAAATGAGGGCTCACCTCTTATTTTTGTCGGAAGATATTGTGCGGTTGTAATAAAAATGTTGCGCAATAACCGCAGTGGTTTGTATGAGAACATCTTGTGTATTTTAGACTCTAATGTAAAAGCTGACACAATTAACGAGTTTGACGACAACGTTGTTGTTACTACAATAGCGATATTTCAAGCCGTCGACATCGTGGACGACCGACGTTTGGAAAGATTTTGACAGACGCTTTTCGTGAGTGAGCTCTTAATGAAGCGGTAAATAATGAGCAAAGGTGTTGCGTTGCGAGAGCCCGTGTCTAATTAACGCGAGGGAACTTCGACCGACCATACTTTAAATTATACTCATCCGGGACACGATACTTCACGATAGTAGTGTCGATGTGGAAATGTCGGATGGAATTGTAAATATAACGGTCATGTTTATGAAGTTCAGCGAATATAAAAGGGACGGAACGACAACAAAAAAGTTGGCAGGTAGCCGAGATCGTTAATCGCTCGTTCGCTGCTGTCGGATAGTTTTTATCGTAGTAATTGCGTGTGCAACGGTCACTAGCATAGTCCCAAAGAGCCTAGCGTCGACCTCTAACTCGGAACTCAGATAAAACAAAAAGACTGAGACGGTCGCGGGCCGTGAGAGCGCGTCTTCTTCGCCGCGCCTGCTACATACCATCCATTTATCTTGCACGGTCGTGCGGGAATGGACCGGACAGCGATTTACTTTTATTGCATTGCATCCTTGAAAATACTTTTCATTGAATATCATATCGCTTTATTTTTCACATAACTACATCCATATGTATATGTACTTACTATTGTAAACAAATATAGTATTGTGTAATTTCCAAAATAAATATAAATAATTCTTTTTTTAATTTACATAACTGTTGTTATTTTTGCCAATAACTTTGAACGCTATCTATTCCCCAAAAACATGTTCAAACAATAAAAATACTTTAAGTTGTTGTTAAGTTTCGTTGGGTTGCTTAAATACTTCAAAACTTGTAAAGTTGTTTTAATTTATTTTCGTTGTTGCTTTGTAAACTCCCTCATTCTATAGCGTGAGGGTCCGTAAAGCGTTTAAGAGATGCTATCGATTTTGGTTCGTATGAAAAACATTTTGTAATAAGGCTATTGATTCGATTTATTTAGTCGTATCTTTTAACTAATTGCTGTGTGGGTGAACGTTCCGGAGAACAAAGAAATGTGCATAATGTAAACGAATTAATGGTGGCGACCATTTCGTAAACGATCGTGTTGTAATAGTCACTTTATATTTGCATAATTGGTTGAAATGAACTGTTAAGAAAAGGTGTAAAGAAACTGTATAACTTCTAGTTTCTATTATTCTCAGATATTTTGTTATTTAAGAGCTTAAAACTAAGAAATCATATCTGTAGAAATTGCAAAAATAGATTGATTTAAAGCTAAAATTGTGAGTTAAATCATTCTATATCGTTGAGGCGATTTAATACATTTCAAAATGGTAGTTACTTATATCTTTCTTCTTCACTCTTAGGCCATGGACTTGTCGATTTGTCAAATTGAAGCAATTTATATCGTTTCAATTGAAAACATAAAAGAACACCATCGAAACAAAATATGGAAAACGATTTGAAGACAGGGAGTTCTCCGCCGGTCACCCTCTTATCGCAAGTCATGGGTGTAAATTCAGGAAAGTTCCCCAATTTAAAACGTTCTGTGTAACAATAGCGCTGCCTCGCAACGCCAATTTCCGCCCTCGGTAAACGATTTTACTAGAAAAAATCAATTAAATTATCACGTCGTCGTGGAAATTCAAGTGAAATATTGAAGTCAAATTTAGGTGCTGTATTTATAGAATTAAATGATTTTCAAATAAACAGAATGCTATAAATGTGATGGCCATACATCTCTTGGGTCGGCAGACCGCCACGCCCGGAATCTGTCCACTTAAATAGCTGCCTCATACGACACCGATCACACCCGACGGATTAATTAAAAACATTTGTCAAGATTGCTTTTTAAATGGGAATCGTCCTTAAAATTCTGTATTAACGATTATAATCGAAACGCTTCTTAGTTATGAATCGATTATAATAAATTACTTTTTTGGTCTAACAGCTATTTAAAGTTTATATTAATTATAGTGTTTAGAACGCCTACTTAAGTTCTGTTTTTGTACGTAGGTATTCTTAACCCAAGGTGACTTTTATGTTGTGCAGTGATTTTATTTATAAATAGTTTAAAAAATGCAAAGAAAATCTTAAATTGAACTAAGAATTAATTTTAGACCTAACTTGAATAATCTCTAAGTTATATATTTCCTAGCGAATTAATCCCAGAGCTAATGTATTTCAGCAATGAAATATTGATCTTAGTGATGAAACAGTAGCTTAAAGATGCTATTGAGATTTATATACGATACCGAGGGTTTCATTGAACTCGCAACTTTTATTAATAACTTTCATAGCTTCGCGTGCTGTTTGCTTTGGTCGTATCGTGTCGTACGGCGGTTAGGTAATGCTGAAGTTGATTCATGAATGAGAGTGAGACTCGACTGCTGACTATAAGTACGAACCCACTCGGTTATATTTAGAGAGCATAATTTTCCTGGAAATATATCAAACGGCGGAAGCAGCGACATTTGAATTCTAGATGAAAAACAAGTTTATGTGGAGAGCTTATTATTTATTTGAAAATAGATGCAGTACGATTTAACTTTCATTTTGTATTTATTTGTGAATTTTAATGAGGACGTATAAAACTAGTTAATTTTATTCCACACTCCGATTTCCACCTAACTCGAATGTATCTTTCGTTCTAATATCATGATGGGAATAAATCTCGCCGAATACCTTAAAATTTCCATACAAGAATTTGTTAATAAAGTTAAGTAGGTATAGCACACATATTAATAATATAAGTTATAAGCCATCCAAGTGCAAACTTTCGTCCTAAATTGTCCGGCCTTTTCCGCGTGATTGAATAACAAACATTTTAGTAAACTACAAACTTTGGCCTTTATAAAGTTAAAAGGATGGGATATAATGCTCACACGTAGAACTCTAACTCTATAACTCGGCAATTATCTAAAGTTTAAGATGACAAAATTGCATTCATTTAAAACGGTAGTAGAATTAAGCTTCGCACGATGTACTCTCTTATTAATATAGACTCTTTATTAATAGATAGGTACGTATTTATTGAAATAAAACAGGATGCAGATGTCATTTTTAGGTATGAATATAAAACAGTCACAATAAATTATGATTTTATATCGCTTAAATTGTTTATGAACTTTCGAAGGTGTTCTATAATAATATAGAATATTTATAAAAATAAAACAAGATAACGAGAATAGCGGTTCATATTTATGATTATTCTTTGTGCAATTATCGAATTCATAGTATTGTTTAACGGGGCGGAAAAACAGTTTCGCGAGAAGCATCCCTCCGCGAGTTCTCGTATTTCATCCAGAGTTCAATATTATTTCGACAGTGGGCCGCACAAAGAGGCGGAAGGCTCTCTCCGTAGCCGCGGGCTCCTGCCTATCGTTCCACAATATTGTCCTCCTGTGTGCTGCCTCGGGTTACACTGTAAATATTTTTCGGTGGAACCCTGATTGAAAATTTTTATCGCATTCCACCCCACCTTCTTCGATAATGGATTGTGTTCGATTTTAGGCTCGCTGATGTGGGTACTGTCTGTGAGATCCAAGCCTACGTCAGAATAAGTTGCTATATGATAGCATATGTGGGTGTAATAGCTGTTTGTTTATATACATGTAACTGCAAAAACTACCTCACGAGAATGAGTAGGTATTTGTCTGAATAATGAAAATTTGAATGATCGTGATAACCTAATTAATATTCAAATTACTCTTAGATAGGAATTGAAATCATTTAGTGGAAAAATACACAACACTTAGTACATGCATAATAAAATGTCTGTGATCAAATCCGAAAGGACCTTTGGATTGAGAACAGATAAAACACGGAAAGAATCAAAGGACACAGATTTCCAACAGGGCAGAAACGCAGGGACAGTATCTCACTAATTGTATTTGTTTTGGGCGACTGCGAAGCGTGAGGATCACTCTACACCATTATTTGAACAGAGGAAGATACAAATGAGGATCCATTACCAAATTTCCGATCTAAGTCTAATGAAAGACAAACAACTTCGAGCTCATAGTTATTGGTAAAGGGCATTCCCTTCAATTTGTCCAATTACGTAAAGCAAAGTTAAACTTCTCTACTTGATTTTAGTAATACCAAAATTTAAATCTTCATAATTCAAGACAACAAAGGACAGACCGCAGGTTGTTAAAGTAATAAATACAAAGTGGTCGAATAAATTGCTGCAATGAAATAGGGGAGAAAATAATTGGTGCCACTGTTACTGGCGGCGTTATTTTGTAATTGAAGTTCGAACGAACAGTAAAGAAATTGAGACACTGATCAATCAAAAGTTTAATTTCAGTGTAGTTCAAAATGAAAAAAACATAACTTCGAATTGTTAAAAATAAGCTTATGAACGACAGAAGGGGCTATTGTGGATCCAAACCCTTATATTATGCCTGAATTGACATTTTATCTCATCTACATTTTTTGGTCGTAAACCGCTATATGGGCCATGAAATTTATTAAAGGATATTTCCATGTATAATATTTTATCAATTAAGCACGGTCGGATTCAATTTAAGGACTATATTAACTGTTTAATACGCATTTCGTATTATGATAGAAAGAATCAGTACAATTGTTTTTTAATAAAATGAAGTTTGCTACAACTTTCGTAGTTACGAAAAGAATTTCAGTAGAATACCGAAAATAATTTGAAATTAAACTAGTCTTTGATGTGAACAACTTAGACTAATAAGCTCAGAATTTATATTTCAGTTATAAAAAACTTCTTGAAATACACATCATTAGACTCTTTGGCTTAATGTTTTCCAGCTGACTAGTTCTAGTCGATAAGTCTTTCATTTCCCTGCTAGCCACATTGAATTGCAAAGTAATTTACTGGCACATAGAGTATTTACTCGTCGCGACTGTTACGTTCGTTTATTATGAATGAATAAGCTTGGCATTTAGACTTTGTGAGAGTCCGAACCGGTTTATGTTCTGTTTTCGTTGTTTTGAAACGAAACAAACGGTTATTACCGAATACGTTTAGGGTTACATGTCTGGATTTAGCTTCGGGTTTACTAAATACAATTTAAACACTTCTTTAGTCGATTTCATTGATTTAAATTTTATGAGAGAAACAATATGGAAAATAATCGCTTTTTGAAATGGAATTCAATCCCATATTTGAAATTAGTAAAGCGTCTATCAAAAGATTCACAATATTTTGATTAGTTGCCATTATTTCACATGAATGTTTAAAATATCATTAAATGTTTTAACTCAGATTTCGTGAAATATCCAAACAAAATAAATACATAGTTGTAGTAAACATTACAGTAAATGTACGCTTATAAATTATTTAGACACGCTAGGAAATATGTTTCGTGTTCCGAGAATTAATATTGCAAAATAAATATATTAGTTGTAAATTCTATTTAATTGAAAAGGAGAACTGCCTTCCGTTTATAAATTTTCACTTTAATAGCAAAATCGAAATTTATATTCCAATTTAGTTGGTGTACCGTAGGTACATTATTGAAATGACAAGGTTTTATGACCAAGCGTATTCAATAAACTAAATCTATATAGGAACTTTATCGTTGACGCCGTTTTGAGTTAAAACCTTGATAGGTCTGGCACTGTTTAACTTTATAAATATTGTTAATTTCACGTTTTCTTTAATACTGTATGATTTTTTTAAAAAGACAATTATGTAGGATGTAGTGAACACTGGAAAAGTTCTAATTAAATAAGTTTTCTTCTTCATTCATTAAGTACCGACCGTATTTGGATACGTCTAAAGGGACCGGTTCTCGAAGATGGAGTAACATCATTATGAATATTTACTGCTAATTTGTAAGCTACCAGATACACCCGAGTTTATCCGATTGCTATTTAGGTAATTTATACGAATATTTCCCGTGAATCGTCATTCGGAATCGCCCACGCAGGAACATTGCATCGTGATTTGTCAGTCAAAGTTGTCTCAGAACATTTATTTTATAAGTAGTGCGCCGGTGATATCAGGATCAGCGTCCCACAGCTAGTAAGATGTACGATATACGACCGGTACATTAACCCTACCGAATCAAAAAGGATTAATGTGTTTCAAGTGGTCCGTGTTAGTGGTGTTTCTAATTACGGGAACGGTACGGCGAGAGTTATGGTAATGTTCGGCAGCCTCCGTAGACACTGGGCTCTGCTGTCGTGTCACTGATACTTACGACTCAGAATTTAGGGTCTGTAGGGCGAGCCATTCGTTAGTCACGCCCGGTGACGTGTACCTTGGACAAGACCAAAAACGTTATTAGAAAGATTCTGTTTCTGTTACTTTCTTTAGCTTGTCGTATCTTGTTTTACTTAATTTTATGTATGTTCCATCAATCTTAACTTTTTGTTGTTGTGTTAGTTATAATCTTTACTAACTTAACTGGAATATTAAAGTGTTATCATAAAATGAACGTGCAACTAAATGCATAAATTTCCGGACACACAAAGGCACTTGGCACGCAAAGCATGCAGTTCTGTGAAGCCTTTAGGGTAAAAAAGACGTTTCGTAGTAAAAAATGAGTGAGGGGCAGCTTTGTTTGTATATGGCTCGCGTTAAGTGTTTAGATAAGTGCAGCTGAGAGCCGCGGGTACGTTTGTTATCTCGCGAGGAGCATACGAACTCTGACAAATGGAGCCACCCCGTGTGTGGTCTGTTATTCACTACACTTTCACTAAATATTATCATTTCTACATTTTATACTTACTTTTCGTGAATGTTATTATTATTCTTCAGTTTATACTTTATATTATAAACGTTTCTAATTATTATAACTCAACGTGAAAATAATATTATTTAATTGAATTGCATTTCTGTTATAAATTACTCTGTTGTATTCAATGTTTACCTCATTCTTAAGCAATGAGACAGACCGTCCTCTTAAATTATAAAATATTCAAATAAGGATAGAAATAAATCCACCCGAGGAAACGTCGACATTACATATTGCTGCAGGAACGCGACTCGTCTATTCATTGCGTTTATTTATAGGAAACAGTGTCAAAGTGTGGCTTGTATTTATTCGAACAAGCACAACGGTTTATTTATTTTGAAACGGGTTAAGCAGAAATACCCTTATTCTGGATATGCGTCCGGTGTGTGCCGGGTTAGTGCGCCACGGAAATAGTCAAGCCCATCGATGTCGATCTGCCCGATACAGACCGTGTCACTGTCACTGATCCAACGTGCTATGTCTACAGAGATGACGAAATATATACTTCTATTATTAGGCTTTCATTATTCAATGCGTTCATTGAACTGTATTTTGATTTAGAGAAATATTTTGAGTCGTAATGTATTTATAAAAATCAACTATCATACAGAGCTGAATACTGAATTCCGAAGCTGACATTCGTCGCAATACAGAGATGGAGTTAATCAATATCTGCCGGAGACAATAGGCATGTCTTATTCAAAACGGAAACTATTACAGTGTTGCTATTGTATTCGGGCCTCACCTCAACCAGTGTATTATTCAAACGAAAAGTGGTTTGTTTACAAACGTAAGGATAGATTAGTTGTGGGGAAGCCAGACGGCGACAGAAGATTATGTGTGGGTACTATAAGAATGCTAGCTGTCGATCGATGTCACCATAAAAGATTTATATCCGACTGCGTGACTGAGTTGTCGTACGGACGACGCGATCCTGTGTAATCCTTTGTTCGAAATGGAACGTCATTCTATGATAAGATTTGGTGAGGTTTTTAAATAATAGATGACGAGTTCTAAGTAAAGCATTTCTATTTTTGGAGACGCTTTCTTTAAAAATATTCAAATAATAAAATAGGGGTTCGAATATGACTAAATGAATTTTATTTATTTTTGAACAATGATTTTCATGAACACAATATACCAAAATAACGGCACTCGCTCATTTGTGCATCGCAATTGATTATGATGTTAATGCATGTTATTAAGGACGAGCTAATTGGTTCGTTTGATTGAGCCAATTATGCATGATTGAATCTGCAAGATCACTCTAATGAAATGATTGTGTCGACATTATGTATTAAAGTTAAAGGAAGATAATTGAACTTCCTGCGTTGGGCAGCGATTGGTTTGAAGCAACCGCCGCGCCGTCGGTGGGTATTCAGTGCCCCTTTCATAGTTAGGAGTCACCGACATACGGTGCTGGTTTGATGGGGCGTTTCCTCTAATTATACAAACTATTAATAAAGCTCTGCTCGACTCTCTATAAACAATCGATCACTGTGCTTGGTAATGGATTCGTAAAAGGTTTGAAGAGCTGCCACGTTAAAATTTAAAGGATAATTTCAGTTAGATAAATATAGAAACGAACGTGATTGAGTGAAATGTATACACAAACTTGACATTTAAGTTTTAAATTTCTTACAATATAATTATCTTCTATTTCAATATTTCGTAGTATTATTTCAGTTTAAAATTATTCATATGTCCGTAAGACAAGTTTCGTCTAGTATTAAAATGTGTTAAGTGTAGTATTAAGGTTAAACTATAGTATATGAACTACATGCCGGCCTGTCTCAGTCAATTGAAGCCAAACACATAAGTAATACAATCAAAGAACGCCGAGTTCAAACATATCCTTTATACAGAATCGTATCTGTTTCTTGTATGGTGAGTTATAAATTAATTAACGTTTGTAGACGGTGTGAGTTCGGCAATGATGTTGAAAATTCGAATCAACCGAATCAGTGTATTGAATCGGTAACGTTTGCATTATCAAAACGCTATTAACTAAGTTGTGAGTTTGTGTAGGAGTTTGATGAGTGAATTGTGTTTGCGTTGTCCGGGACGGTATGGAAATCATTTCTTGCTTGAACGAACTTCTCGGTACTATGTATGCTCAAATATTTGCCGCCAGTTAGAAACTCCTGGAGCAGTTCGGCGATCGTGCCTTTGCAGACATATTACGCATTTAGTCCTGTTTACGCGAGACTGTTAATTATGGAAACTCTCCGAAGTCACGTTTGGCGACAAACAGATTTTGTTGGAAATTATAAATTGGTTTTGATTACGCTCTCAACTTTTAAGATTGATTATAATAAGATCAATATGTCTATTATGCATTGATCGTAGAAGAAGGTTTCCAACAATAAATTATTGTGATGGATTGGTGAAGTTCCTTGAATCAAATTTGGAGAAATATGGTGATTAAACTGTGCAAACAATCTCTATAATGTATGAAAATACTAAAAATATTTAGGTATAGTCAAGTAAGCAATAATTCAATTCATTATAATTGAATCTGAACATGTATTTTTCTTTCGCAGTTAATAATTGGTGCTTATTCGTAATTTTAGAATAAATCTGTAGTTTATTTTCGTAATGAGGAGTTGAAGTGAAGTACATTCGCAATGAACTTTCAGAGGTCGAATTCGTTTACTCAATGTTACGGTCAACTACATCTTGCTTTGTTTTATGTAATGAATATCTGTTTTTATATAGTCTATTGTGGTTAATTTCCTTCTCGAAGCGTAGCGGTGAGTCGCGACAGAGCACGATCTACTGACTTACCAAGGGGCGACCAGCGATGCTATCTGTCCACCATTGTTGCGTGCACTTAACCGTCATATAGTTTGCCTTGTTGAGTTTGGCCCTTGTTAACACATTGTAAAGGAAATTACATTCTATGCTTATAGTTATCACACGATAAATAGGTCTTTTACTTTTATCTACACGCAGACACGCCATTTTCTAATCGACATTAACTTAAACCTAAAAAAGACTAAAATAAATATAATTTATATTACTATTTCAACCGTCTTAAATTTAGGTCTCAAAGATCACATACACACACCATTCAAAACTACGTATAATAAGTAGAAGATGATATATATCTTATGATTTACAACTTTCAAAATGTTGTTGAGAAAATAAGTTGAGAAAATAATAGACAGCTCTTCGTACCTCGCAGTTAAAAATCTAGCACCTGAGTCTAAAATATGTAGATTAACTATACATATCTTAATAATAATATACGAGAGTATGTTTAATAAATTATTTACTAACGTATTCTAGAATTGTCATACCTACATTGCGGTAACAATTCTGTTATTCAATTTTCCTATTACATTTTCATTCAAATTGCATATTGCACAAAATACTTTGTTATTCAGACTTTTGCATAGGAATCTGTCGAAATTAAATTGAATGTGAATTGGGGTGTCGCAGATGGCACTAACTGCTCATCTTTACAGCTTCCCTAGAACGTGCTGCATGTTTAAAAATGTGTTTTATTACATAGTACGAGAGTCTTCCATCGCGGGTCAATGTAGTAGGCCATTAGCACACATATCGTTTGCATGCTATTCCGTGTCCCTTACTCAACGAAACGTTTTGAAATGGGAAATTTCTTATCAGAATTCCGATACTGAACCCCAGAGGAGAACCCGTATAAGAGCAGCAGAATTAGTTTTGTGTAGTACCATACTTTAATAATGTTCTGTGGTCTTTAGAGGCCTGCTCGGGTTCATTTCGAACCTTGTTTATATAGTGCGGTGTATGAATTCGATGTTTTCTGGCTTCAGGCTCTTTATTATTACTTTGAACTGCAAATACCAGGGGCGGGATGCAGGGACCGCGAGGGCGACCTTTCACCAACTTACTAAAATACTTGATCTTGTTCAAAACATGTTCAACTCACTACAATTTATATGATTTTGATTTAATACTACAAGTTTTATGTTCTCTACTAAATCAATCTAATATAAATTTATCATAGTGGTAATTGTTTCTTGTTCGATAAGGTGTTAATATAAATCTTAACTTGTCACGTTTTATAGTTATCTATGGAGCAGTGAGCTTTCTGTGTAGTCGGCTTTATCAAAGGAATATAATTTATGTGCGACCGTTATGGGATAGCCTAAAAGTGTTTTATTCTATTTTAAGTTTTACAGTTTAGTTTTCTTTTACATCATTTTATTTTGGATCATTTTTCATTCATGTGAAAATTACTGTGATTTTTTTAGGTTTTTATCTTATTAATTAATGAACATTAATTAATTGTCAATCAATAATTATATACTGCTTAGATAAATGATTAGTTTTAAACTTGTCAGTATAATTAATTTCATACATTTTTATCAACGTTTTTGATAAACTTAAACTAGGTATTAGTAAAACTTACCTGTGCTTGTTGTTAGTGAAGATAGAGCTGTTTTTGTTGAAGTTTCTTATTGTTACTTACCTAGGATCTACGAAGGGCTCTGCGTATATGTTCCGTACTGGTTGTCGACGAGGAAGAGGAGGTGGAACAGGGCTGAACCCGTCCATCATATCCTCGCGTTCGCTGTACTTCAGCGATTTCATTGTCATCTTGACTACGAAAGTCCACTACACGATATTAAATCAACACTAATAAAAGGTACATGATTTCACATTAGTTTTTTTCTCACTCACATTATTTTAAGCACTAAACGTTCGTTAACATATTGAAAAAGAAAAATCACTCAAACGTTTTCAAGTTTCATGGTTGACAGCACGTGTCTATGAAGTCCGGAGCTGTAATTTAGAAGGGCAATGTAAATATGTGAGCTTGCAACGCGACTGTTTACTTAGAGAACCGTCTGCGCGTGACCGTCTGTCCTCGGTGACGTCGTGTGACTGGCGGCCCTCGCCCCGACCCTCGTTCGAATCGAGCTTTAAACTTTTTTTGCGCTCGCGCCGTCAAAAGCTTGTCGAGTTATTAGATTCCACAAAAAATATGAGCCATACGTAAGACGAGGGAATGCAACGGACCTGACGCAAACTTATAAAATAAATCAGCTGTACGCCGCTGTGCTACATGCAGAGATGTGGTTAGATCCTTTGTATTATTGAGTTTCAACGACATCGGGAGTGTGAATAGAAACAGTTTTGTACCAAATTCTAAAGGCGCCTTTGTGCATTGCCGCCTTGTTTAGCATTCTTTTTTATTTGTTGCGATTGACGAATCATAGATAAAGCGATTAAATTTATCAGATTGATTTTTTGTTAACTGTGAACTTAATACTAATCTAAAATAAAAATCTATCGTAACTTGAGTCAGTACAAGAAAATATGTAATACGGTTTTTATAACTAAGAATTTATACATAATTCATCATTGCAGATACATACTTAAGTCCTTATAAATATAGCAAGTATAAAGTAATAGATAGTAAGGAAGTTAAGACCATTACGATGAAGCCAAGTTAAGAAACATCTAATCGATACATACAGGAAAGATGAGGGTTCGGGTCGGATAAAACTAGTAGTAGGGCTCGCTCAACAAAATTACTGTCAATGATAAGATATAGCCAGTTTTCAAGGAATAATATTATTGTAACATTCATTGTAAGCGATAAATATTATGTCTAACAATAGCTTCGGCTTGGTATGTATTTAAATATCTTAAACGGTTATGGTAATTTTTTCAAATTATTCAAGTAATTTGTGAAGATTATGACTCTAAGCTTAGTTATTATAGAACTGGCTGGGCACGCTGCAGAGCTGTCATAGAGATTGTTTGATCACAGTACTTTGCATATCCACGTCTGACGATTACCCTTGCAAAAATAGTTCAAAACAAACTGGACCGGGCGCGCGCCTGCTTCCCTTTATGCACAAACGATTTTAAAATTCTTCACCCTCCAAACAAATTTATATTTACGATCGCAAAAATTGTATTACACGTCCGTGATTTATTGAATGTTTCTTAATTTAGCGAGTTCGTTTCATGTGACTAATAAAATCGCAGAAAAAGATTCGCCAAAAACATGTCAATAGAAAGGGTTGCGGTAAAATTATGTAAAACCTGTCCTATGGGCCTGAATTATCCCGCAAGGATAAGGAATAAGAATATAAAAGAAGCTTACAGTTTTCCATACGGCTTTTTCAAGAAGTAACGTATGCAAGATTTACATACTTACACGCGGGTAAACATGTGCGATGTCGAAGTGTCTTTCAGTACCTGTATAATAAATTGATTTAAGCGCCTCCTGACGGGTTTAAGGATGTTTTGACAAACATTAGGGAATTTGAAGTCCCGGCGACTGAACTTTGTTTTGTATTTCTTAAGCAAGTGTCGATTGAGAGGGCTATGAAGTAAATTTTCGTAGAATCTCCGAGCGCTTAAAGTTTTTCTAAAGACAAACTTGTCGCGGTTGATTTGAATAAAGATAATAACGTCGCGAACTTCAAGTTATTTAATTTAGAACTCTATAAAACTAATTCGACCTAGATGTATTTAATGAATTTGATCATTGAAATTCTTGTCTAAGTGTTCTTTGAATGGCTTCAGTTAAATTGGTTAGAATATAAATTAATTCATAGATTTAGAGATAAAATATTTCAATTTCGTTTGGTCGATTGCCTGCTGAATTTTAGATAGATCTAATAGCGATTATAGTAGGTAACAAATTTTTTTATTTATCGTGTTCAGATTTCTAAAGATCGTGTCTTTCTTATAGCGGTTGATGCATATAAGGCAAGTAGGAAATGGCGCGCCTCTGCAAAGTGTTTTCCCATGGTGTATTATACGCTTGACTGATGTATTTCTGAGTACATTGATGTATGGTGCAGCTTGTTCTTGTGATATAACTAGTATTCCAACCACAAAACACTTTATTACAGAAGAGAATCGTGTTTTTATACTTGTTTAAAAACGGTTAATTATAAATACACAATGTTACAATTAAGTAGTCAAATGCTTGTTTTATTATTTGTTTTAAATTTGTTGGGCATTGTTAAAACATGGTTATGAAACATCAATGCTCCGAATTCGAGTATTGTTTGAGTTTTAAGAGCCTCTATGGCCCTCATGGACGGTACAGTTGTAGACTAATAAACACGTTTTACACAGTGTATTTACACTAACATTAACAAGGCGCCCATTCGTTTGAACCGTATTAATCTTCATTCCTGGCCCAAATAAAAGTCGTTCGTCAGACGGCTGCACTACAAAAAGTTACTAAACTATTTTAATTGGTGTAAAAATCAAATGGTTTCGGTGTGATAAAAACTTAAATGAATTTACTGCAGTAACATATGTCTTGGATTTTATTGTTAGATTAAGATGATTATTTTTGTTTGTGTTAAAAACATTTCATACTATTGTTCATTAATTATTAATTGCCTTATTTTACGTTGAATAGCTTCTAAACACTGTTCGCACGAAGTAATATTACGCAGATATGATCCACGAACTTGATAATTAAATACAGAAAACTAATATCACGAGTTAAGAGTAGGCTTTAATTAAATCTCCCGAATTTTAGAGACCGTGCGAACAAACACGTGCGAGAGCGAAGAAATTTGGATTAATTAACGCTATCTGCCCTCGTGTTTATTCATTTTATTCTCACGTGGTACCAGCCCTGTGCGGGCATCGATATGTGTTCTCCTCGGTGCAATCGTGTGCGTATGTCGAGCACGTTTATAAGATAAAAGACGATATTGATTCCGTGACGAGTCGAGTGCGGTGCTGTGGGAAACGATTCCTGTCCATTTAATAGATGCCCCGAGGAGTTTAACAATCATGAGTTCTCATTTAATCTTCCGAGAAGCTACTTTTAGTGCGACTGCGTTTTAACAAAAATCATTACTAATTTTACTTTCGTTTAAGAATTTTCATACTATACGATCAGTTGCCATGGTTCACAAGGAACATTATTCTTAAATTAAACCAGTTATATGAGATCTAGCGTTTTGTTCTTAGTAGGTAACTTAAAGACAAGCTTATGTATTTCGTTTCGAGTGCAATTAACGAGTTAAATATATTTAGAGCACTTTCTGCTTAATTCAGTGAGCTGGTTGAAGTCAGACTCAGCCGCAGGACTTACCACATTCTCGTCGGGTAATTACGCACGTCCGTCGCGTTCCCAAGCCTCAGTCCTTACGTTTCAAGCCTTATTTTGCTGAGTATGAATCGCTACCTGTCATTTGCTTTGATTAGTAGAAATTAGCGTGAGAGCACACCATGTTTATGTGCAAATCAAACACGGTCAATTAACATTAAATATACAAACGGTTTTTGTTGAATTATGTCATTTATAACGTTATCATGAGAGAAAAGATACTGCATTTGTTGTAACTGTAATAAACTATTGTGTGAAAACATCCAAGAAAGTCAATTATTATTGTACGTGACATAGAGTTGACTCCAAGTTGGCTGGGTTTTACAGAATATTGGTTGTCTTCTAAAATGTCCCGAGATAAAAAGCTGTCGTCACATTTTGTTTTTTTTATCAGTCGCCATTCCACGGGTTTTTCTAGTTAATTTGTCATTAGCCCAGAATCTGTCGACGCTGGGCTTTAACGCTCGACGTATTAAAAAAACGATCGCTTATAATGGATATTATACATTATGTACAAGCTTTAGTTAACGTTTTTACGATGGATAGAATTTTATAGAGAAAAGTAAAATAAACCATGTAAAGTTATTTTAAAGATTAGTTACCATTTTTCTTCA
Organism: Trilocha varians; assembly: GCA_030269945.2. Lineage (NCBI taxonomy): Eukaryota > Metazoa > Arthropoda > Insecta > Lepidoptera > Bombycidae > Trilocha > Trilocha varians. Next base: position 6,925,089 of record AP028265.1, on the reverse strand, counting down.
ATATTTTATTATATATAATTAGTTAAAGCCTCTGTTTTTTTTAACTTTAATAACAATACTTAGGCCATGTTAAATTTAAGTTTTATCAAGAGACTACAATGGAAAGTTACGATCCACCCGCATGTGCCGACGCGATGTGGCGACGTGTGGATTATCTGATTCTTCCGCCAATACTTCAGTCACTACACTTCATTGTTTGGTACGAAGCACGGTTTGTTGTAGGTACCTACTATAGTTTCATTGACAATATTTGGTCGAAATTCCATGATATCTGACAATTTCTTTTCCGCTATTTCATAGTTGAATAAAGTCTTCTTTCATTGTCTTAAGTTTTTTAAACTACCCGTTTTATGTCAAGTATTTAATGTACCTACTCATGGTATTACCACAATTCGCTTATCACTCTATTGAGGAGACCTGAGCCCATCAGGCTGTAATGTGCTGTTACAATACAGTTCTTCGAAAATCCAGATACGGCATTTCAACACTTTCTTAGTTGTGGGAATGCGTGTGATATTAATTTATGCAGCACTAAGTATTGCATCATTAACGTTTAGGGAATTGTTTCTGACGAGTAATGACGGGAAGGTGGGGTCGGACCGGAAATTGTCCTCTTGTCGGTCATGCTCGCATTAGGCCTTAGCCACCAACAATATGTGCGTGTCGTATCATTTGTGACATGTGACGTGTCACCGATCAAAGCCGAGACATCTGACGTGAAAAATGGACAGTGATTCAACAAAATTATGATAAATTCTGTGAGCTATTTCTACGGGCATGTTTGTTATGATTTCGGTAATGAAGTGAAAGCGACTTGTGTATATTTCTTTATGTGTTTTCGGCAGTATAGAATCTTTAGTTTCTTGACTGCATTGAAATATGAAGACGTACACTCTACTTTCAAAATACAAGCAGTAGGTATGTTCAAACCTACTTTTAAGGCTTTATAAACGTTCTATTGTTTTGGTTGTTTCGATATAGAATAGCAATACAGAAGTTCAATGATAATCTTGTTTCCTATCAGCAATACAATAATTATCCAAAATACTGTACGGCTACTAATAAACAGATGAAAGAACGTTAACTGGTGTAAATCAAAACCACGTCAATAATTTTATCCGTCGATCATTTTACGAAACATTTTCTATTTTTTTTAATTACAATATAATTGTATAACTGTTTGGCCCTTCAGATGTACCGTGTGAACATCGTGCGACCTCAGTCATGTGTCATGATCAAACTTAGTTGAACCATTAACGACCGACGAATCTTCAAGCAATTTAGTTTGAGCACATAATTGCGAGAACAAGTCGAACCTAATTGATGTCCGAGCCCGGTTCGAGTTTCCGTTAATATCTATACAACTACACTGGCTAAGCTAGTTCTCTATTTAAATTTAAATTAAGATGTCTGCTGCTAAACCGCGAAGTTTTCTGTTAACATTTAAGCGATACAAATTGAGCTTAATTGAAATTAGATTATTTAAATACCTGTTTTATTTTAAATACAAAATTGTAAACTTCTAGAATAAGTAATTCTAGAAGTAATGTAGTCTGTGAAGTAAACTCAAGTAACTGCGACAGTAAGATTAATTATTTCAATTAATAATACAATTCAATCATATAATTAGGTAGCTCAGATACCAGTGTAGTCTAGTTAGTTCTGTAATATTATTTTAAATAAAGATCTCTTAAGGTGCTAATCCCGCAAAGTTTATTAATTTTAGCTTAAGACATTTGAACTTTATGATTGTAATTACACAAATAGGTATTTTAAGACACTACTTTTTATTGATATAAACTCATTTGAAAGTTTTTTTGCGATAGTTACAGGAAACTGTTTTTAGTTGTTAAAACCACAATTTATATACCTAAACGTGTTGTTCTTATATTTTGGGTTAACAATACAAATCAATCAACGATGAAACACCTATTTTTCTGAAATTCAGATTAATCAACTATACCTACTTAAAATAAATTCGAGACTAATAATAAATTGGGCACTTTCGTTGTTATGAAGCACTTAATAGACGCCATATTCAATATTAAAGATTGTTCTAATCGATTATTGAAAGTAAATTACCACGAAGTGTAATAACGTTAAGACAGCGAGATAATTACGAAACAAACGGTTCGTACAAACTGGAGTTAACATCAAAAGGCGTAACGCGTGTCTATTTCGGTGAATTAATCCTTTGCTTAATACGGACTTATGAGTAGAGTATAAACTCATAACAACATCCATTTACTTCGAACGGTATTAGCTTTATGAGGATTTGTTCCCGGGAGCTGTTTGAATCAGTATATTCGCTGTGGTATTAGTTTATAGCTTTCCCAGCATTGTTCGCGTTTATAAAACAAACATAACCATATAAATGCTACTGTTCGTAATCTTTCATTCATTGAGAACTGTTTTGAATGTAAATGTCGTTTCGTTTTATTAATATTTAGCTTCGTGGTTGGTTCATTCACAATATTGAAAGCAGGCAAAATAAAAGCTTTTAAAATGCTTCATTTCTTACTCTGTTAAGCAGTGAAATGGTTAAGTAAGTATATGACTCATTCAAGACTGGCAAGTTCACAGTCCCACAAATATTAAAATAAAGCATCGTAAATTGTTTGTCCTCTAAAATTATTGCATATTAACTGGTAAAAATATTTATGGGTGACAGTATTAGATTTGGGGTTGAAACCAACCCTCCAAGGACAACATTTACTAAGCGTCATAAATAAAACGGTGGATAGAACTGAGGTTTCGAAATCTAATAAATACATACCATTCTCAAATCTTGTTTTAAAAGTCATTTCCTTCTAGGCTTTTTTACTTCTGATCAAAGTTGGTACAATAAATGTTCAATAATGAATTACGACTTAAAAACAAAACTGTTTACTTGTTAACTGTAGTATTGCTTTTGACGCGAAGTCGACGAGCTATTTAAAAAATCACACATCACTGTGTAGTGTCGCATTTACAACACATTTTTTAAAACAATAAACACCATAACAATAAAAAACAAATTAAAGTCGGACACCGAACGGTCGGTTATTGCTCCAGTTACATGAATATTGTTTGATATCACGCTACCGAGGGTTGAGGCTACCTGCAGATGCATGTGGAGTGTTAAGCAACGATCGTGAGGCTCGGGCCGTCAGGTCTCGGGACAGAGGTCAATCACGCTTCATAATTTAAGAGAGTATCAGTCAGTCACCGCACATATGATCGCGTACCGAGCAACCAGCGCACCTCTATCCTTTCGCCGTAGTCGGAGGTGTTGTGACAAGTGACCGCGCGAGATACAACGAAAACGCGCGCAGTCCGAGCGCCCTCCGCAGGCGATTTGATGCCCTCCGCGCGACGCTTCTGCGCGCGCATTCTATTCCTCTGGATAATGCCGCCCTATCTTCTGTCGAGCTATCGAGTTATCCGCTACTGAATACCGTGCTTAACCCTGTCAGTTGTTCCAACATACGTGTAAGACCCGCTTCACTCTCTCTACTTCAATATACTTTCACTCCAAACTATATTTGCAGTACCCCTACATCCCGATTGATTTCTTACATGCCAATGAAAATTTAAGATGTTTTAACATGATTTGATCAATAAGATGCTTTTTAAATTCGAAATAAAAAGACATATTAATCGACAATAGACATCCCTAAACAGATTATAATTGGAGCATGCGTGGTAGGAGGGTTGAGGGTAAGAGGAGGACGACGGCGGGGGTGAGGTGTGGTGCGCGGGGCGGTGCGGAGGGGTGCGCGTGTCACCCGCGGCGCCGCGACGTTACGACGACCGACGTGATCTTGACATCGCGTATGCACCTTCTGATGCTACATACTGCAAACATTACATCCACAAACTATCGACAAACTTAATAGTTTCGATCTAACACAATTCATGCAAGTCAATGGTATCCGAGATTCAACTTCAATGATTTGGAATGTTTACGTGTTTAAATTTGAATGGCTTTTGTACGATCAATTGAAACTATTTTTTTTAATATTAATTAAAATGTAGTAGGTATTTTGTTACCTAGCTGTTTTGAATTCTTTAATATCAATAAGTTATTAATATTTATATTATAATAAGTAATTACATTTTATGCAATTGTCATTTTTTCCTTTTAGGTAAAAAAAAATATTGTAGTAATTTTTATTATAATATTGTTATAAATAAAATCTATATTCTTTTCCCCACAGTTACACGCTCCTATGAGGCAATTATGCTTATCAAATATCTAAAGCATTGAATAAATAAATCCTGATTATATTTACATTTAAATTATTGACACATGGGCTTAAAGTTTGAGCTTGAACGACCGAACGCTACGACAGAAGCGACATGTGGGTACCATAGTCCTTGGCGCGTGACTTTAATTCACGCTTCATCGGGCTTAAGGTATCTCGTATCTACCAGACAATCTATGTACAACGTAAAAAACCTATAAACACGAATACTTTGTGCGCATTCGGTGTAAGCGCTGCGTGAAATTAAACATTTCAATACCTTTTATTCAATTTTGTGTTTCAGAAATTAAATTTTTCCACAAATTCGTGTGTCTTTGTTCCATACAAAGTGAGCTTCGTTGTTTTATTGAAAGTGAACATTACTATACACAATATTATTGTAAAATAATGAAGCTCTGGTGTTATTATTGCTCACAGTAATGTTTCATTACTCTGTTTAATTTAATCTGAGTTTCTCAACTACATATTCATTATTATTACAGTTCAAGAAAATGAAAGTTTAGGTTAGAGGGTTTCTCGGTTCGCCGCAGAACGCGACTCGCGGCGAGTAAAGGGGTTTTGTTTTCTTTATAAACAAGCGCGAAGGTGCTGCTAACGACCCTACGAACAAATACGAAATTTGATCTTCCATTACGCATACAAACGACTCCCCTTCGAGTCGGGGCCACTAGTAAAACAACCGAGGAGTATTGTCTTCGTTCCAATCTGTGATAACTGTTTACTCGTTCTGCTTTATATTCAAAGTATTATTTACGATTTAAATCTATTCACGTTACCTGCGTCTGTAGATGACAAGGAAATAAACACGTTCAATAAATTGAAGATTGATTTTTGTGAAAGTCTTCCGATGTTCTTATCGCAATATTGAATCCGTATTAAAAAGGAAATGAAGAGTAGGTATCGGTGCCACAAAAAAGTTGAAGTGGCGCTATCTCTTTGATCTCGGACTGGCATTGAGTTCAATTTTTGCCGAAGACATTTAAATTCGACGTTTTTTCAGGTATCTAACGACACTTCAGTTTCAGAAATTGGTCGGTCTTAATCAAGGTTCTCAAATGATAGTCGTCTTTGGAATACATTTACTGTGTTTTTGATGTATTATTTCTAAAACGGTAATGGTTTACTACAGTTTATTTCAAATCGCAAGTTGATTTCATAGGTAATTCTAAAATGATGCTGTGACTGGTTCAATAACTTCTTTGAAAGAGTAAAACTTCATGAGGGTATTTGAAGCTACTCCTAAAAACAAGTCAGAAAAAATTGATAGAGGAACGTAAATCGGAGCATTTCTATTGAAAAGCATGACGCTGCATAGCTGTCGCTCGTGATTGTTGTTTGTCACCGTGAGCCCGTGGCTCAGGCGCGCCTTCTCAGATCTACAGATAATGACAAAAACGGTGGAACAACCAAAATCTAATGTCTAATACTGAAAAATTATGTTTTGATTCAAATTCAAAAAATCTTTATTAAAAAAAAATACAGTAGGTACACCTAAAGATAATTCAGCTTACATCCATTTTTGGCACCATATTATAGATTAAAAGTAATACTGCGTTTGTACCATAATTATTATTGTCAGGACTATAACTTCTAATAAATATAATACTATAGACTCAATTCGTTGTAACTACATAAAATATTGTTTTCCAAAATTGTTTTTTTTTGCTTCGGACAAAGTCATCGTTCTTGTACCCTTGCGCAAATGTGATGATTGATTAAAACCAAATAAGCACCCAACATAAAAGAAATCTTTAGTGATTGATCATGCGTATTACCTACTTATTTGTAAGTTTTATCAATTGCTTTTTTACTGTAAAATTAATTTAATACGTTTTCGGAGCTGTAGACGAATATCAGAAGAAACCAATCATAACTTTCCTGAAAAAGCTGATAGATTCAAATAAAGTCCTCGCATAAATAATGACGTGTACAAACAACATTTTCTTTTTACTTACAATTTATGTTGCATCGTATCGCATCTATATTGCCAGTGGAAGTAGGTCAATTGATGCGACGACGCAGTACATGGCTTTCATGTTAAATTACGTGAACATGTATGAATGTGTAGTCATCGTAATCATATTTGCAATCAGGCCCGAGCTTTCAGTGTCGTGGGTTTACTGCCTAACATAAAATGAGATTCCTTTATTTTGTAACGATGGAAGTACGGATTAAAATCTATCATTAATTTGCAATATATTTTATTAGTGTCATAATTTGAAATTGGAATATTACGATGATGAAGTCAAAATAACTTCACAACCTTTGTAGGTAATTTTGGTATTTACTTAGTTGAGAATTAACATTAATTATGATTTAGATTTTTTTTAATTTATCTCTAAACTATAGGTGTATTTTATATTCACTTATTTCCCTAATACATATGTAAAGAAATAATATTTCTTTAATTTTGAATTTGGCCGCGCTTACTACATTATCTTTGCCATTGACAACTGACAAGCGCTAGAGTCTGTGGCATCCTTGGTCTATGGTCAGTTGAGAGGTTATGAAAAAAATACTTAAAAATAGCATTGTAAAAGAGATTTATTATGATAGATTTGTTAATTAAAATAGATAAATAAGAATACTTGGTGTAAGAATAGACTTTAATTGTCGTTTCTTCGTTTTCAGGTAAAGTTGTAATAATAGTGTAGTTCAATAAGTTATCGTATTTGTAAGAAACTAACGAAATAAATCTTCGTTTTCAGAAGCAACACATGAGTTTATTTTTAACCTAAAATTGAAAGATAGATATTATTATAAAACGACAATTTTATTTATTGAAATACCAAGAAAGCAGAAACGATGGAACAACTACGCTTCGAATTTGCTTTTTTTTTTTTTTTTTTAATAAGATTTAATGGCCTGGTAACAAGACCTTTAAGCCAAGTCCTATTTAATATTTCTGAACATTGAAAGTTTTGTCTTTAATTTTATATGCACTTTATCTTGTATTTCTCACTTTTCACTCACTGATTTAATTTGAACGTTTAAACTTTATATAGATCCCACAGTATTTTTCACAAATTTATACAGGGCAGGATAACACTTATAATCCTTGAGTAAATCACACAGCTGGCGGCGGGAAAGGTCACTGACTTCCGTTAGTTCAGTAGCCAAGACTAGTCGATGAAATATGAACATTTGGTTTTGACATTTATAGAAAATGTGCTCCATGTCACCAATCTCAGCATTACAAAAAGTACAAATGTTGCTGTTTATTATGTTAAGTCTTGCAAGGTGTACAGGCAATTTATTGTGTCCAAATCGTAATCTATTTATTGTTGTAATAAATTCTCGGTTTGCTATTTCCAGCTCATCATACCAGGGTTTTTTCGGTATATTTTCTTGTATTTCTCCATACCACTTCCCTTTATGCTTTTGATCCTCCTTCCAAAAGTCTAGCCACATACTTTTAAGGGAGACATTCACATCACAATTATAGTCCGTCATAGGAACATCACAGCACCACATTTCTCATGTCACGTCCATTGACCCCCGTACGAGCAACATTATCAACAATTTCATTACCAGTAATACCTTTGTGTGAGGGAACCCACATAAAAGCAAGTGTTATCCCTTTGCTATGTAACCTATACACGAAATCTCTAATTAAATAAATAATATAATTAGTTTTGAAATGAAAACTTACATGCTCTAAACTATTTACAAGACTCAAAGAGTCTGTTATAATAAGAAAGTATTTACAGTTATTTACAGTAGAAATCAATTTTAAAGCTTCAAACACTGCATAACCCTCTGCAGTAAAAATGCTACACTGTTTATCTAAAACAAAGCTTTGTATCACATTTTTATGAGGATCATAAATTGCACTTCTAACATAATTGTCACCTTTGCTACCATCAGTGTAAATAGTGTAATATTTATTGTTTTCTTCTAGAAATTCCAAAAAATCTGAGTTGTTCCCAACTGACTTTGACACAATCGTAATAGGATGTACAATACTACTGTATGAATGAATATAACATGGCCAATGGTAATGTGTCTTAATATTTAAAAAAAGTGATTTTATTTCTAAGAAGATGCGACACAAATTTGGAGATTTACCTGTCAGAAGGACATTTGACGAAGTCAGTGGCCCATCTACAGTGTGGAACTGAGGTATGATTCTATTTATAACATGGAAATTATTTGATGATAGTAGCTTCAGGCAATATCTCTCTGCTAACAAGAGTCTCCTCAATATCAGAGGCATAATATTTGTTTCAACTTCCATGGCCCTAATGGGAGTCGAACACATTGCCCCCGAAATGATTCTCAAAGCTCTGTTTTGTAATGTGTCTAATTTACGTGTCTGATTACTATTTAAATAAGCCAGACAGCTGTAGTCAAAATGACTTCTGACTATAGATTTATACAGCACTGAGAGGATTTTGGGGTCCGCACCCCATGTAACACCTGCTAGACATCTTAAAATGTTAACACCTTTTAAAGCATTACTTGAAATATATTTTATATGCTCTTCAAATGACAACTTCTGATCAATGACAATACCTAAAAATTTATGTGAGGCTGCTCTAAGTATAACATCACCATTATAAGTTATATCTGTTATTGGTGTGTCTTTACCAAATATCATGACACTACTTTTAGAAGCATTTATTTTCAAACTTAATCTGTGCTGATAATAATCTCTCAACTGTCTCAAACCGGTGTTAACATTTTCAATGGCTACCATTAAATTTACGTCTGAACTGTACAATACTAAATCATCTGCAAACTGAAGAATATTTACATTTGTGGTATTTACATATCTCACAAGTATACAAATTGTATAATAAGGGTGACAAAGTAGCACCCTGCATAGTGCCTTTGGATACCATTCTAGGTCCATGCAAAATATTGTTATGTCTGACATATAAGATTCTATTATTAAGAAAGTCATAAATCCATTTACAAAGTAGCCCAGGTACCCCACTGGTACTAAGTATCCTTGCCAATATACCAGGATCCACACTATCAAACGCTCCTTGTACATCCAGAAATACACAGACTGTGTGTAATCTGTTACCTTTTGCATTTTTCAGATCACTTATAAGGGAAACAAAGCTGTCAGCACAACTTCGTCCCCTGCGGAATCCATATTGTACATGAGGAATGACATTGTTAGATTCGGCATACCAGTCAAGTCGCGACTTTACCATGTTTTCGAAAATTTTCCCCAGACATGATGACAGTGAGATTGGTCGATAAGAACTAGCATGTTCAGGAGGCTTTCCTGGCTTAAGTATAGGTACTACACATTGAGTTTTCCATGAAGTTGGTATTATTTTTTTGTGCCAGAGGTTATTAAGAACATTCAAAAATAACTTTTGTATGGATTCAGGTAAATTTTTAATCAATAAATATGGAAAATCATCTAAACCAGGACTAGTATTCCTTCTAGATTTTAAACTTATTAAAAATTCTGACCATGAAAAAGGATCCAGTAAAAATCTAGTTTGAGGGTTTTCATTGTTAGAATTAAAATATTTCTCTAAAGTATTTGGATTTACTAAATTAGTACTATCTGATAGCTTGTCTAAGAGTGGTAATAGAAATTCATCATTATATGATTTATTAGCAGTTCTGTGACCCTTAAATCTTTTAATAAGATTCCAAATTTTGCTAATGGGAGTGGTCCTATTAAAACTGTTACAAAAACTATTCCAACTGATTCTTTTCTGCTCTTTGATAGTGCGTTTTTTTAAAGCATCTAATTTTTTATAGTTAATATAATTGGCTACCGTTGAATCGGTTTTATAAAGTCTTAAAGCTTCATAAGACTTAATGACAGCTTGTTCACATATATTGTTCCACCATGGCGCTGGTGGTCTACTCCTAAAGTTGGTCTTAGTGAATCTAGGAACTGCCATTTGTTTAAGCTTATCAAGTCGATTACAGAAATCCTCATAAGAATTTAATGGATCCTCCTCACTAATCATCATGTTGTGGAAGATAGAGTCTGACAATTCTTTATATTTAGTCCAATCGGTTTTTTCGTACAAAAATCTGTCAACGTGTTTATTGATTATGTATCTTTCAGTGCACATCGCAATGCTGGTGATGGTTGGATAATGATAACTACCCATAGCATCGTCATGAACGGACCATTCACAAAGTGGAGCCAATTGAGGACTAATAAAACTTACATCTATTGCTGAGGGGTTACAAGAAGGATTATTAACAGTTGTGAAACTACCATCGTTCAAAATGCATAAATCGTTTTCATCAATTATATCATATAAGTTCTGGCCACGACTTTTGGTTGACAAACATCCAAAAGCAATGTGATGTGCATTGAAATCACCGCTTACGAATAGAGGCTTTGGTAAATCTCTTATAATATTGCGCAACTTATTCATTCTTATGTGTCCACTGGATGGAGGACAGTACACACACAGTATAGATAAAGTAGCATTTTCCGTATATACACATACAGCTACTGTCTGTCTTCATAAAAAGTAGTATTTAAAACTTTATGTTTCAAATTTGGTTTAACTAATATTCCAACACCATTTCGTGAATTTTTTGAATTTTTATTATAAAATGTATAACCAGAGATATAAAAATTTTGTTGCTCTTTTAGCCATGTCTCATTAATGAGACAAATATCAATATTATTTTCATATAAGAATTTCGTTAAAAGAGGCTTTTTATGATTGACACCTTGAATATTAAATTGCGCAATACGTAAAGAGGAGGATTCGCAAGGTTGTATATTATCCATTATGTTGACATATTTTCAATAAGTTTATCTTTAATAAATGATGTAGTAATTGGTTCACTATCACCCTTGTTACCAATTTGAATTAAAGTTTGTACTAGGGCCATGAGTACATCGGTGTTTTGTAAAATTTGTGACTTTAAGTTACTTATATTTACAGACTGTGAGATAGCTTTAGTATTTACATTTTTATTTACAGGTTTATTTACAATATTTTTGGATAATTTATTTACATTATTTACAGATTTATTTACAGAGACAGGAGGTGTTGGCAAAGCGGGAAAATCCGCCTTTTCTTTTGCAATGGAAGCATACGTTATTCTATTTTTCTTTTCTGTGATTTTCTTTATTTTAACAGGACATTGTTTTGAAATGGCCAGATGAGGTCCACTACAATTAATACAGCATATTTCATTTTGTTTATCACATTCTTTATATGAGTGTTCACCAGAACAAATAGAGCAACGTTGTTTTCCATTGCAGATATTTGCTGAATGGTTAAATTTAAAACATTTGTAACATTGTTGCACTGGAGGGATATACTCAAAAACTCTATAAGAGAATAAATCGTATTGTACGCTATCTGGTAATATGTTGCTTAAGAAAGTAATGCTTATTGTTTGTGTGGCTAATAACTCATTCCCTATTTTTTTCATAAATCTTCGTACTGTTATAATTTCGTATGATGATGTTAATTTTGTAAATAATTCTTTGTTAGAAATATTCGCTGGAACAAATCTTATTATTCCAGTTCTTTCAATCTGTGTCGCTGGTATATATGCCTTCATTCCATGTTTTTCCAGAAAACTAACATTATTAATAAGATTATTTGCAGTATTATGTTGTTTAAAGAGGACAACAATTTTGTTGGCATTTATTCGCCTTATAGCTGTAACACCTTTTACTGTTGAAAATATATGGTTTAAATAAATTGGACTTTTATTGCCAATTTTTTCCGTTCTATTTATACTTTCTATGAATACCTTGAAGTCTGTGTTGTTTTCAGAATACAGTCTCTTGTAATTTGGCTTCCTGTACGGAGTGTAACAAGTATTCTCGCTACTACTACCACCGCCAGCACCACAGTTGTCCTCGGCTCGAGGTCTTTTTTTCGAATTGGGCGGGTTGTCACCGCCCCCCTCGTTCCCTTCCATTTTTATCACTCGTCCAAACTATTAATAATATTTTTAAGTTGTATTTTAAACAAAACTTCTATAATATTAATATTAAAAATAAATTTGAAAAAATATTTAAACCGCTCTTTTTCAAGTTCCCGCCAAGAATCCTTCGAATTTGCATTATTACCGACGAGTGATGGGAAATCAAACATATATTGTGTAACGTCAATAACAACAAAGGAACAAAAAGTGTTTGCTATACCAGAAGAACTACAGTCGGCTGGCCTTCACAAGGAATTGATAAAGACCTCTGCATATAATAAAGTAAAAAATAGTTTAAAGAAAAGATACCAGACACGAAAAGTTTGGATTACAATGTCAGATGAACTGAGTAAAATCTATGTGGACGAAGATGGTAATTTACAATTCGGAGAGCAATATCTTGAAGAAATTGAACAAAAAGTAACATCTGGAGGACAAGTAGCTGATACACAGTCATTGGAAAAAATATTTTCGAAACTAATTGAAAGCACACAAGAAATAAAAAAACAAAATTTAAAATATATTGCAGAGAAGTTTGTGATTGACAAATTTACAAGTAAAAACCCGAACGCAAGTCAATGGATTGAAATGTTTGAAAAGGAGTGTGCTCGTTTTGACATTACGGAAGATGGGAAAAAAATTGAGATCCTCCGACTATTTATGGACAAAAGCTGTGTTGATTGGTACAGTTCAATGATGATCAAATTGACCCTAGATTCAGACTGGACAGAATGGAAGGGAAAGTTTTGTGACACATTTGTCAACCAAGGCTGGAATCAAGTGAGTTATGCACTGTCATTTAAACATCGGGAAGGTTCATTAGTGGACTATGCCATAAAAAAGGAGAAACTTATATTGGATATGAGGAGAACCATAGACACCGGTACACTAGTGGATCTTATTGCGGCAGGATTACCAGCGTCTGTACTAGAGAAGATAAATAGAGAAGAGATGAAAGATACAGTTGACTTATTCAATGAGGTGAGAAAGTATGAACAATTGGTAAAAAAATATAAAAATGGACCCTATAGAAAATATGACAATCAGAAGATAAATACCAGAATTGAAGAACGGACTCCATGCAAAACGTGTGAAAAATTGAATAAAGGCGCCCGCTATCATCCGGAATCTGCATGCTGGTTCAAGCTTAAGGAGGATGACGGGTTGAATAGAAAATTTATCAGACATGTAAATAATTCAGTGATTGAGGCAGAGTTAAATGAAACGGAACAAAAAAACTAATAGTGACACCATTAATTAAGATCAAACTACTATTAAATAAGGAAATGGAAATTGATGGAGTATATGACTCAGGTTCCAATGTTTCTCTCATCAATTCAAAATTACTAAAAATAAGATCAAAAAGAAATGGTCAAAACGAAGAGAATTTAGTAACAATTAATGGTGTTAAAAAGACAAGTGGTTCGACAAACCTAAAGATAAAGATTTTTGATATAGAAGAAAATGTAGATGTATATATCATGGATGAGCCAAATTTTAGATATGATTTCCTAATAGGACTGGATATAATAAAGAAATACAAGCTTGTACAAGATGAGGACTTAAAAATAAGTCAAAAACAATACTTACTACAAAATAATATAAGGTCAACTGGGGAAAAAAAGGAAGAGATAAATGAAGACAAAAACGAGGATACCAGATTAGGAAAAGTATATGAAATTAATTTCAATGAACATATTAAGGAAGAAGACTTTAAAATAAAAGTTGACCACTTAGATGAAAATAAAAGGAACGAAATAAATAAACTTATACAACAATATAAATCAGTATTTGCCAAAGACAAGTATGATGTTGGAACAGTTAAGGGATATGAAGCAAGAATAGATTTATTGATGGATAAATACTGTTGCAAAAGGCCATACAGATGCACAATGGAAGACAAAAAAGAGATTGCGGAACAGATAGCAAAATTATTGGATAATGAGCTTATAGAAGAGTCTTACAGTCCATTTGCAGCACCAGTAACTCTAGCATTTAAAAAGGAAGAAAATAAAAGATCAAGACTATGTATAGATTTCAGAGATTTAAATAAGATAGTAGTACCACAGGCACAACCCTTTCCATTAATTGAAGACCTCATGATAAAAACAAGAAATTGTAATTATTTCACAAGCCTAGACATAAATTCCGCATTTTGGTCAATACCACTACGAATAGAAGATAGGAAAAAGACAGGCTTCGTCACACAAGAAGGACACTTTCAGTGGACTTGTCTACCATTTGGTTTGAAGACATCTCCGGCGATATTCCAAAGAATATTGAGTAATATACTTAGAAATTATAAACTTACAGATTTTAGCGTAAACTATATAGATGACATTTTAATATTCTCCAAATCTTTTGATGAACACATATGTCACTTAAAACAGTTACTAGAAGCAATCCTAACAGAAGGATTTCGATTAAAATTTACAAAATGTACGTTTGCATCAGCATCTGTCAAATATCTAGGACATATTATAGAAAACAATTCCGTCAAACCAGTGAAGGACAACCTAGTTTCGATAAGGAATTTCCCAGTACCAAAGACTCAGAAGAATGTTCGACAGTTTTTGGGTAAAATAAATTTTTACCATGAATACATTCCAAGAAGTGCAATAATACTAGACCCACTTCATAATTTATTAAGAAAAGACCAGAAATTTTATTGGTCAGAAGAATGTCAAATAGCATTTGACAAAATTAAAAGCCTGCTATGTTCACAACCAATACTAGAGATTTTTGACCAAGATTTACCTATACATATTTACACTGATGGATCGTTAGAAGGCGTTGGAGCAATTTTGAAACAAGTACAACCAGATGGTAAAGAAAAACCAGTTGCATACTTTTCAAAGAAACTAAATGCAGCGCAAAAGAAAAGGAAGGCTATTTATATTGAATGTTTGGCTATCAAAGAAGCTCTGAGATATTGGCAGTACTGGTTGATTGGCAAGTCATTTACAGTTTACTCAGACCACAAACCATTAGAGAATATGAACCTAAAAGCAAGGACAGATGAAGAGTTAGGTGATTTGACTTATTACCTTTCACAATATGATTTTAAAATCAAATATTCTCCAGGAAAGGAAAATGTGGAAGCAGATAGTTTGAGTAGAAACCCTGTATTAGAACCAGAGGAAAATAAAGAAGAACAACTGAAAATAGTGAACTTAATTACATTGGAAGATATTATAATGGATCAGAATAAAAATAAAGATATACAGACCAACAAAGATAAAATAATACAAAAACACAATGTATATTATAAAAAAGTAAGGAACAAAGAAAAAATAATTATAACAGAGAGATTCAGTATTAAACTTATACAACAAGTACATAAAGACCTGTGTCATATTGGAGTTGGACAAATGCTAAAGAGTATTAGTTCTCTGTATGTGACAAACAATTTAACGAAGAATATAAAATATGTTTGTAAAAACTGTGAAGTTTGCATAAAGAATAAAACAAGAGGACAGCACAAATATGGATTAATGTCACACTTAGGACCGGCGAGAAAACCTTTTGAAATAGTATCAATAGACACAATTGGTGGTTTTGGTGGATCAAGATCAACGAAGAAATATCTACATCTTTTAGTCGATCACTTCACTAGATATGCATTTATTATTACATCTAAAACCCAGAGTGCACATGATTTTATAAAGCTGATAAGGTTACCGAACCAGATGAAATTGGGATACTCCTCACTGACCAGTACCCGGGTATAAACTCCACAGAATTTAAGAAATTTCTTAATGACAAACAAATAACAATAATATTTACAGCAGTTAATGCACCTTTTTCTAACGGTCTAAATGAAAGACTAAATCAAACACTCGTAAACAAGATAAGATGCAAAATTTATGAAGATGAACAAAAAAGAGCATGGACAACAATTGCTCATGAATGTGTAGAGATATACAATCAGACCAATCATTCGGTAACTGGCTTCTCACCAGCCTACTTGTTATATGGAACAGATGTTACAATCTTACCAAAGGAACTACGTCAAGAACGCGGAAAAAGTGTCTGGATGAGAGATAAAGAAACAGCGTTTAATAATACTTTGAAATCACATGACTATAACAAAATGCGTTATGATAAAAATAGAAAAGATAGAGAATTTAATGAAGGAGATATGGTTTATGTTGAAAACGGGAATAAGCTAAATAGAAAGAAACTAGATCAACTAAGAATAGGACCATATAAAATAATAAATAAAAGAACAAATACTATTTACGAGATTGATACAGGACATAGAAAAACAGAGTCAAATCTATTTCATGTTTCAAAATTTATTCCAGTACAGATAAAAGAAGAGGAAGAAACGGGTAATGAAGACATAAGAGAAGACATGGAAGATACCTAGAAAAAAATCCACGGGTGAATTTTCTTCCCCACGGGAGGAGATGTAAAGAAATAATATTTCTTTAATTTTGAATTTGGCCGCGCTTACTACATTATCTTTGCCATTGACAACTGACAAGCGCTAGAGTCTGTGGCATCCTTGGTCTATGGTCAGTTGAGAGGTTATGAAAAAAATACTTAAAAATAGCATTGTAAAAGAGATTTATTATGATAGATTTGTTAATTAAAATAGATAAATAAGAATACTTGGTGTAAGAATAGACTTTAATTGTCGTTTCTTCGTTTTCAGGTAAAGTTGTAATAATAGTGTAGTTCAATAAGTTATCGTATTTGTAAGAAACTAACGAAATAAATCTTCGTTTTCAGAAGCAACACATGAGTTTATTTTTAACCTAAAATTGAAAGATAGATATTATTATACATATACACGACATTACATGTTATGCTCGATAGAATTCTCGTATTCTTATTATCTTTCTTACTTTTTTATTCAAATGTGTCTTCTTCACATGTATAATTTCTTGTTAAAATGTACTGTATAGTTAATTTTAAATGTCGTTTCAATAGTGTTTGTCTGAAACAGAGGTGCAACCTCCATTAGGAGGTTCGGTGAGGCTTATTGAATTACGACACGTTCTTAGTGCTCCTCACGGCTTGTCACGCTTAACTAATAGAGATACAAGTTTGGTTGTACTTCAGTATATTAATAAACCAGCTAATCCCTGTGGAGATATTGACATTTGATGCTTGAGCGAGTTTTTACCAATAATTTGTGTAGGAGTGAGTACACAACTCTCATCCTGATGTAATCGTATTTCTTTTTGTATAATACAGTAGAGATATTGCTAACCTGGTTGAATGGGGTGCTTTTAAAGAAACTAAATAGAAAATGTTATGTATGTTAGATTAGACAAAACTGGAAACTGGTGTTAGATATCAAAATATCAGTTATCAACTTAGTTACACAGGTATACTAGTGATAAATCTAGTCAAAGTTGAGTAGATATAATTTATCCGAGAATTACGTATAGGAGCAAGATGGTAATCCGTATAACTCTCTACTGTTTGGAGTCAAATGGAAGTGGCAGTTTGCTACATTAGGTTGTGACTTTAGCTTCAGATTCACTAATACGAAAATAATTTATAATTCATGACCATTACATTAAATGTAAAAGGACTCTCACGGTAAATTTTAATCCTCTTTGGTCTACCTTAATCTGTCTCTGACGAAAATATTAAAAATACATTTATTAATGTTGTCTTCTGGGTCCATATGTACCGGTACCGATCTAGTTTAACAATTATTTGAACCAAGAGTGTTTCGTGTTTCTTATCTTTGCCAAGGAGGCGAAAAAGTCTGATATATGAAATAATAAAATGGAACTTACTTCGCTTAGTATCAATGACTTTAATTAATTTCAAATAAGAGTATAATTCACTGTTAATCCCAAACACAGTTAAAATAGTCTGTGTAAGATCTCTGATAGACTTCAGAGATCGTTCTTTATAAAAAAAAAACAGCTATGAAATTCATCATCTCAAAGTGCAAATGTAGTAATAAAGAATGTTAAATGAATATATTTGACGTCATGAACTTGATATTGCTATGCTATTGAAATGAAACAAAAAAATATTAATAATAAAACGTACGGGTCTTCACAGAATTGCGTTAGATACGCTTTTTATGTTAAAACTTCAACAATAAGCGCTATCATCGGCTCGAATGAATAAAAATGTAATACAGTCTAAAGCCGCTAATCTTTGTATATTCAGTTATTCAATTTCAAAGGTGGGCCGTCGTAAAAAGTTAAGCAGCACTCGTATTTCAATAGATGAATAACCCAACAGACTATACAAATTAAAAAATAACTTTTTTGCTATCCGCGACCCTTGAATCAGTGCAATGAAACAGAAGAAGCGATACTTTAATACTATTTGAAAACATATTTTGCAAATCAAATATTCAGAAATGATAATTTGTACTAATAGGTACTGACAAAAGTTCTGTAGAATAATTTATGATCGTGTAAATCACGATTAAGTCTTAAAATTTTGAAACTAAAGAAGCAAGGATTATTATATGCAAAACCAACATAGTCATGTCATGAATATCTCGATTCTCCGGCATTATGAGACTTATTAAAAATAAAATAAAATATTGTGCTGTGTGTGTTATGATGATCTTCATTCACTACTTAACACTTGTTAAAAGTTTTCATGATAAACTTTTCCTTGATTTGAAGTATTTTCTAAAACTCTTCAAAAGTCTACATTAAATATTTGAGAATGTTATAAGAGATGGTGAAGGTTGAAACAACAATAAACATTTCACTTCAATACATCGTATTGAGTTATAGATTGTACTCAGACTGATTGATAGATAAAATGCTGTATTATAGTGATTTGTGGGGGCAAGTATTATTGTGCCGACACTGATTATTCTTTATGGAGATTTGGTGTACTAACGCCGCGCCCTACATGCCCCGTTTACGAACACCAACGGGTTGTATGGACGTAAAACTTTTATGCTTCCACCGCGTTTTACAGCGGCCTTTTATTATTTAGTGAAAGGAACGACGGTGATGTCATAAATCTCTGCTCCTGCGTGAACTTTCGCCTCTTATCTCGGCAAAGAAATTATGGAACTTTCTGGCTTCTACTAGACAAAGTGTTTGGCTTTTGGGATCTCGGGTCACTAAAAGCTTTCATAAATTAATGATGAATTTCAACATTACACTTTAAAAATGAAAGTGTCATTTTTAATCCCTGTAACTGAAGAATAGATTATTTTATACAGAATCATCCTCAGTTACATCTGTCTACGCCTTCACGAGTGAGAATTTGGTATATTGTATCAATAAAGGTGTGATCGGAGATAACCCTACGAGACTTCATTTTTCTATCGAAACTTTCAGATAAATAATGTAAATAAAGATTCTCAATTTACACGGAAGTAAACAAACAAATATTTGTAATAAACAAATACTTTTACTCGACAAGACACTAACTGTTTACTACTCTCATTGACCAATGTTTTATACTTTTTTTTTTTTTTTTTTTTTTTTTTTTTTTCTTCTTTTTTTTTTTGGACGGGAGGAAATCGCCGGACTTCCACTCGCCCCGCGAGTGGGGTATGTGGGTGTCGAACCGCACCAAAACCTCCCGCCTCTCACGCTCGACATCCGATGTGGAAGGGGTGACAGGACGCGTTCGCGATTGTCGCTTACGTATCGCCCCGTCACCCCCGGACGTCGAACCGGCAGCCGTCGGTGAGAACGACCACCGGCTCACTCGGTGGACGGACCTTGCAGTCCGCCGAGATGGGGCCGTGTGTTGGAGGGTCTCCCTCGGCCCAGGCCGGCCCAGGGCCAGCCCGGGTCGGGGAGCACGGCTTGCCATCCCCCGTACAGATGGCACGGAGGGTGCGCGCTGAAGCCTAGCGCAGCACCCCTCGGGTCCGATGTTGGTGGACCCGGTAGTCTTAGGGGGCCAGATCCCGGGACAACTCCCGAGGTCGGCCCCCCGCTCGACGTCGGCGGCGACGGGGTTGGTCGGGGAGGGAAGAGCTCTCCCTCTCCCGCCCCGCCGCCTCCTTCTGCGAGATGGTGGACTCGCAGAAGTCGAGCATAGCTTTCCAGGACTCGTCGTCGTCGAGCATCGATGCCACGACGCCCGGCAACGACAAGTCCCGCCCTACTTGTGCGACCAGGACACGGCGCTGCTCCTCCCATGCGGGGCAGACAGCGAGCGTATGCTCTGCCGTGTCCAGGTCGCTTGTGCAATGATGGCACCTCGTCGTCGGCTCGACCTGTATCCGGTGCAGGTACTTCCCGAAGCAACCATGCCCGGTCAGCACCTGCACCAGACGAAAGGTGAGACGTCCCTCGCCACGACTCACCCAGTCCCTCAGGACAGGGCGAATCGCCTCGACGGTCCTCAGACCCCAGCTGGGGTTGGCCAAGCGCCTTGACCAAGCCTCCAGCACGGACCGCCGAGATTGGGCCTTCCGGTCCCGTACCGCGGCTCTGATGGGACGCACCACACCCAGGGCACGGAGGTCGCAGCGCCAACGATAGTCGTCGGCGAGCGCCTCCGCCTCCAGGTCCCAAGGTGGCGTCCCAGCCAGCACGCACGCCGCCTCAAAGGAGACGGTGCGGTATCCGCGGATGACCCTGATAGCTACGACGCGCTGCGGCCGGTACAGGCGCCGGACAACGGTTGTTGTCCGGTTTCCTGGTCCGGCCCAAACGGGCGCGCCGTACAGGGCCATCGAACGCACCACCCCCGCGTAGAGGCGGCGCACAGCACGGTTTGGTCCCCCGAGATTCGGAAGCAGCCGGCTCAGAGCGCCGGCCGTCCTCATCAGTCGGGGGACGAGCTCCATAAAGTGGGCCCGGAAGGTCCAACGGCTGTCCAGTATGAGGCCGAGGTACTTCAATCGCACCCCGACCTCTATTGGGACGCCTCCAACCACGATTTGGGCCCCTGCAGGTGGCGTCACCCCAGCCCTGTGGAACCACAGGGCCTGGGATTTATTGAGCGCCACCGCGAGGCCCAATCTCCTAATACGGCCGACGACGAGGGCCACCCCCGCTGTGGCGAGATGGGTAGCCTCTCTGAAGTCTTGACCCCGGGCCATGACGAGCGTGTCGTCAGCGTAACAAATCACGCTCAGGCCCGGGGTCAGGGCGCCTCTCAGCACCCAGTCGTACCCGACATTCCAAAGGAGAGGTCCGAGGACCGACCCCTGAGGAACCCCGCATACGACCGGAAACCGGTAAACGGTCCCATCGTGCCCGGTGCATACTACCGACCTGGCCTCCAAGTAGGAGCCGACCAGCCGGCGGAGGTAGGGGGGAACTCCATGTCTCTCGAGTGCCCCCCCTATCACGGACCAGGGCAGGGTGTTAAATGCGTTGGCGATGTCAAGCGACACCGCCAAGGCCACCCCGCCCTGTGATACGGCTTCATTTGAGAGGGCCCGCACGCGAAGAATCGCGTCCACGGTTGAGCGGCCCTCTCTGAAGCCGTACTCCTCCGCCGACAGATCGGGTCCCACCCCGACCAGGTGCTGGACGATGCGGGCAGCCAGAATGCGTTCCA
This sequence comes from Trilocha varians, assembly GCA_030269945.2. NCBI lineage: Eukaryota > Metazoa > Arthropoda > Insecta > Lepidoptera > Bombycidae > Trilocha > Trilocha varians. The sequence continues at coordinate 6,903,481 of AP028265.1, read as the reverse complement.
GCAGTTTGCCCACCTCGTCCAGTAGCACGATAGGACGGTAACCGGCGGCTGTATCCGCCGGGCGCCCCTCCTTCCGCAGAAGGACAAGTCTACCCTCTCGCCACAGCGAGGGAAACCGTCCCGACTCGAGGCAAGAATCGTAAAGCCTCAAGAGTCGGTCCCCTAGGGCATTGAGGGCCAAGGCCAGGACCCGGCCATGGATGCCATCCGGGCCGGGTGCCGTGTCTTTAGCACTCATCCTGACTACGGCCACACGAAGCTCCTCCCCGGTGATGTGGGGAACCTCAGCAGGGGCCTCGCCGCCGGTATCCTCCGGCGGCTCACCCATAGCAGGGGGTTAAATCCCTCCTGCTCCTGCGGGAACAATGTCGTGACAATGTCCCGCAGCTGCTGAGGCGGTAGACGCTCGGTTATGGGGGGCGCCCATGGGCGCACCTTGCCGCGCACCATCTTGTATGGGCGCCCCCAAGGGTCGTCATCGAGCGTCTCCAAAAGGCGCTCCGTGTGCTGCTCCTTGGCCATCTTGATGGCCAGCCGCATGGCTCCCCTCGCCTCCTTGTACAAGCCATGCAGCCGGGCCTCCTTCTCCGCGAATGCAACGGGGTCGTTGCTACGCGGAAGGCGGCGACGGTGGTGCCGAGCGCACTGGCGCCTCGCCCGGACGCATACAGTTCTCAACTGCGCTATCTCGGGCGACCACAGGTACGTCGACCTCGTGGGAGACCAAGGGCCGACCCGGGGCATCGAAGCGTCGCTAATGCGACGCATCGCGTCCCGGAGCCAGAGCGCCTCGGCCTCCACGTCTACTGGGTGTGGACGCATGGGCGTCCACGCCGCCACCGTAGAGGCTTCCATCAAGAGCTCCTTGTTCAGGAGCTTCAATGCCCACCTGGGGAATGACCGGGTCGTACTCCCGCGGGCGTCCGCAGCCGGCGTGGGGACGGAAAGATCAAACCGAATATAACGGTGATCTGATAACGATTCCGCCCCCACCAACACTCTCCAGCCGCGGATGCGATCCGCGATGGCAGAGCTCGCGAACGTAACGTCCACGATGGACTCGCCCTGCCATCGCACGCAAGTCGCGACCGAACCCCTGTTCAGTAAACAGAGGCCAGTCGCGACCGCCCACTCCTCCAGCAGCCTACCGCGAATTGTAGAGCGGGGGGAGCCCCAAGCGACGGATTTCGCATTGAGGTCCCCCGCGAGTATCACTGGACGGGGGGCGAGGCGGTGAGTAATCGCCTCGAGCCCGTCCAGGAACTGCTCAAACTCGACGGTAGGCCGGCTCGGAGAGAAGCACGCCCCGATCACGACGGTATCTAACACCGAAACCGCGACGAACCCAGAACCCTTGGCCACCATTACCAAGGGCGGGATCGCCGCGGCCCTCCTGATATGTATGGCCGCCAAGCCGCAATCGTCCCCGAACCAACAATCGTCGGCTGGGGGAACGAAGTACGGCTCGGCGACCACGGCAACGTCAATTGACCACTCCGCCATGCTCTGGAGCAACATGTCCTGAGCCCTGGCGGAGTGGTTCAAGTTACCTTGGAGGAGGCGAAGGGTGTGGTCCATTAAGATCGAACCACCTCCATCGCCTCCTCCCTTCCTCCATCGCCCCCGCTATCGGGCGTCTGTGACGCCACAGCGGGGGCCGAAACGCCGGCCGGTGCTCCTCCGGCCGACTTCTTCTTCAGGCGCCGCTTCTGCTTGCGGCGCCTGTTGCGCTCCGTGTTGGAGCCGGACGGGGAGCAAGCCTTGCCCCCCGCCCGGTGATCAGCCTTGCGCCCGGCCGCCGCGCACAAAGCGCAGTGCGGTGCGGCCGAGCACATGGCCGCCTTGTGTCCCGGTTGACCGCAGCGGAAGCAAAGTTCCCTGCGGTCAACCGTACTCGTGCACCTGGCGATGCTGTGTCCGGTGCCGAAGCACCGGAGGCACCGCCAGGCGCGCGACTCTAGCAGGCGCACGTGGGCCGCTATCCAGCCCACGCGCAACCTGCCAGGGTGTCCAGCCGGTCGTCCCGGCGGGGGAGTGGCCAAGGAGGTGGCCGTCTCCACGGGGCATCGCGCCCACGCAGATCTGGCCCCGGAGTAGCCGGGGCGAAGCTCGCCCACGATTACGTTCTCCGGGGCACATTTCCCCTGGGCAGCGATAGCCGCTGCCACCTCCTCTTTTGTGGCGCAATCGTCCAGGCCGGTAATTCTAATCTTCGCCATCTTTACCGGCCTGTGGACGCGCACCACCTCTTCCGGCCAGACCGCCCGGAGACCCGCCATCAGGAGGTCCGCGATGCCGGAACTATCGGCACCGGGACACTCCAGCAGACGAGCCCCGTTGGCGGTCGTCCGGAAGCGGAGGCCCTCCCCCGCTCCTATCTCGCCCAAGTCGATGGCCGCGCGCGCCTGGGCCATGACGTTAGGGTACGTCATGCCCTTTTCCTCGCCGGCTGGCAGCAGTGTTACCACCACTGCCGCCGACTTCGGCGCGCGCGGGCCCTTCTTCTTGGGCTTCTTCTTCTTTTTGGCGGCCGGTGCTCGACCCTCCCGGGGAGCGGCCACGGCCGCCGCAGTCGCAGTCCTGTTGGTGGGGGTGGCGGGCGCTCTACCCCTCTGGGGAGCTTCCGCCACCGCCCGCGTCGCAGTCCGGTTGGTGGGGGTGGCAGGCGCTCGACCCCTCTGGGGAGCCTCTGCCACCGCCCGCGTCTTCGTCTGTGGGGGGGCTGTAACCCCTCCAGGTGGTGAGGCCTCCGCCGCCACCGGAGGGGCCGACACCCTGGCCCTTTTATTGCCCCGCCGCACTACCTCAGTCCAGGCGTCGTCCATATTGGACGGCGCTGGCGGCAGCGGACGGGGCTTCGGTGCTGGGGCAACCGCCGCGCCAGCACCGCGTCCCTTCTTTGGGGCCGGAGTTGGCCCTGCGGGGGGCCGACGAGCCGACCGCCGAGTGGTGGGACCAGACGGGGTGGTGGAGGGTGGCGCCGCGTCTGCAACTGCAGGTGCAGCCGCAGCCGACGCAGCACCACGCAGGGCAGCGACTTCTGCCCTGAGTTCGGCAATCTCCTTGCCGAACTCCTCCATCAGTTCCCGCCTGATGCGCCCCTCCAGCTCGGTCGCCTCCCGGATCTCCGCCCTCGAGCGGGGCGAAGGGTGGCGCCTGGGCCCTGCCGCCTCCTCGGGAGAGGGCAAGGCTGGCTGCTTGTCACTCGTTGGAGCGGTTGGGGACCGATGCGCTGCCGCATCCCCCGGGCTAGGGCCTGGTGTGGGCGTGCGCCGCTCCCTACGGAACGAGCGCGATGGCCCCTTCCGCTCCAACGCCGCCAGCCTCACTTTGAGGGCGGCGATCTCCTCCGTTTGCCGAGCGTTCTCTTTACGAGACCGCTCGGCCTCCGCTTCCAGCGCCGATGCTCGGCTGATGGCTGCCGAGAACACCGGCACCAGTTTGCGGGCATCGGAGGCGATCGCTCGCAACCTCTGCCCTTCCTCCCTGGCCCCTTTCCCCGAGGCCCGGCTGGACGCATAAAGCGCCCTGCGCCCCAGGCTCTCGAGGACGGCCGTATGCTCGTCGAGCTCCTTCCGAGCCGGCCGAGGCGAGGAGCCTTGGCCGGGCCCGACGCCGCCACTCTTGGCGGCCAGCCTCCCTGAGCGTCTCGTCCTCTGCGGCCCCTCACCGCGAGAGGACGAGTCGCCCCCCGAGGTCCTCCGCGCAGCGGACTTCCGCTTGCGGAGGACCTTCCCCGCCTGTTGCTGTTGCTCTCCAGAGTCGCTGGGAGTGGTACTCCACATCGGCTCTGGTCCCGCATCCATCTCTTCTTCCTCCGAGCCCATCGCGTCCGCCCAATTGAACGGAACGGTCTGGGCCCGGGCATCGGTATCCTTGTCACTCCCAGGCCCGGCTACCTGGGAGCGCCTTCCAGTTTCTACATCCATCGTAGGGGCCTGGTTGCCTACCCCTACGTGGGCATCGGTGGGCGTCTTCACACCCGCGGGCCCGGATACCCGCGGGCGCCGGGTGCCTGGGGCCGGATCGTCCGGCAAGGCATTCTCTTTTTGGGACTTTTCCATGTTTACGATGTTGTTTTTTGGGTGATTACTCACACCACTTACCCAAGGTGGTGCGGTCGCTCTTTCTGGGGGGGATTTAGTCCCCCAAGGCTCGCGATCGCCTGGGTGCAGGTTACCCGCCGCCTGCGGTTCGGCGTCCTCCTCCGGTGGCCCACTAGCCACCCTCCCCGTCCCCGAGGGCACCGCTTGCTTAACAAGCGGTGTGGGGAGAGGAGCTCCGTGTGGTCCTCTTAGTCGCGGCACCCCCTTGCCAGTTAAACACCTTGCGGTGTGCGAGGGTGCACGCTCCAGCCCACCGCCACGACAAGGCGGGACCACCGGGTGGGAATGTTTTATACTTAGCAAAAAAATAATTTATCACTTTTCTCGAATCGTTCAATAGATCAGTTTCTGGCTTGACTGAGAGACTGAGTTTCTTACATTTTATTTTTAAAGACCACTCTCTTCACGTAGACTACGGTTTATTGGACTAACAGTTCTGCCTGTCTTTTGTTATTCAGTCATCCGTAACGAGTCCGGTAACTTTAATTTTTATTATAGGTAACGTTCTTATAAAAAGTAGTTATCTTTCAGAAAGGTAATTCAGACAGAGTTTGAATTTTTATAAAAATAACTATACTGACAGTGCAATCATTCTGCTAAATTATTATACAAATAATTTCTTGAAGATTTAGAAGATCAAGTTTAAACCAAAATAAAAGGTACAGTGGATTTTATTGGGACACATACTTTCTCTTATGCGTTCCGTTCAAAATGTTTATGCTGAACTTTGGCACATAGGCAAAGCGTTAGATAGTCCAAATTCCATTTGAATCCGTGCAAGGCTTTAGCTGATCAGATTTTGTAACAAAATTTAAAGGATACTAAAGTGAAATTAGTGCATTCGTTTTAGTATCGGCTTTCGAAGAAATTAAAGTAAAACTTTCGCAAATATTAGTAGGAATTAATAATTATAAATTTTCACATAAAATATTACTAGATGTAATACAATATATCCAGATATTTAATGGCAGGTATAAAATATGATTAAGGCAGTAACTGAACATAATCTTGTATCGGTATCGGTACGATTCATTAATCTTGTATTAACTAGATTTTGTGTGGGCTCAGTGACAAGGCTTACGTGTAATTAAATTAAGTTTAACGCTGGTCGCCAACAGACCTATCTTTAAATCATATTGTTATTACCTACTACTTATTACTGACTTCCAGATGAAACTCCGGAATGTTATTGGGAATGTAAGCAGCTTGTTTTGTTAGTATTCTGGAGTTCTTTTTTTTATTTTTTATTTAGAAAACACATTTATGTCTCCAACACACAAGTAAGTCGGAGGTTTTATGTACTACTGACTACACTGGACTTATTTTCTTATATTAACCTTTTTTTTATTTTATCTTTGACAAAATACTAAAAAGTGAAGTTGGCATTTATTTTGTATCTTACGGATACAAAAAATATGTCTAACATAATTGTTAGTACCTACCAGAGTAACAGAGAACCTCCTTTAAAATTAATATAATTTAATATCTAATCTTTAATCTCGTGGTTATAGTAAAATTTAATATGAAGTTGTTAACGAACATTATTACGACCAAATAAAAGTAACCGACGTTACGTAGTAGCGATACTGTATTATAAATGTCACGAATGATACGGTAATAATGTGCACCAGACTCATACAATTAAACAGATAACATAAAAATTAACGAAGCCGACTCGTAAATATACTAACTTTATTATCTATAAAAGTCACTAATTAATTAATTGAATAATGATAAAGTGTTTTCTTTAGTGATGTCGACCGCTCGGGTCGCTATCGGGAAGTAAAGTTGCGGGCGTAACTCGGTTGTTGTCACTTTTACCTTATTAATTCTGTTATCTGTGATGTGGGTCATAATTAAATGATCATTAAAATGCTTAAATAAATTGATACGAGATTATTATAGCAGTTGAGTAAAGCTTAGTATGAGAAATTATCTTCCACAAAACACCTTTAGGAGCTAGGTTCCTAAATTGTTGAAGAGAAGCGTTTATTATTAAGCGGTGTTAGAAGCTCTGTAGCGGAGTAAATCTTTAGCGCTTGACGGCAGTTAATGCAGTCTACCTAGACTTGGGAGATAAGCTAACAAGCCTCTTTAGCTAAACAAGAGGCGGCCAAACAATAAAGGCGAGTTAAGCGTCGTGAAATATGGCAGAGACGAGACGCGATAACTCAGCTTGTTCGGTGAGGCTTCTTTTTCCCTAATTAGCCATTCAATTCCCGTAATCTTGTTTACTCGTCGGGGCGGCTCGCGCTGCCCAGGTGCGATAATGGCCGAGCTATTTGCATGCCGCCATATTGTTTCCCCGTGTTCGGCTCGCAGCCTCCGATCCTGTCCGATGGTGATGCGACCCCCCGTTGTTTTGGCCGGGCTTATTGGATCCGCTGGCGATTACTTTGTATTGATCCCGCCGTCCATTATCTACATTCGTTTATTTTGGTATCCGAGTAATGATATCGGCTCATGTCACCAAATCAAATAATGACCGTATGTCGTTTCCTGTATCGCTATTATGTTATCAGTTGGTGTTAAGCAAGACAATAATTATCAAAATCAAAATATGCAAATTAAGAGTCATTCGCTTTACGATGTTCTTGATTTACTCATCAATATTAAGAAATACTTTTAGAATTTCAGTTTTGTGAAATCTTGTCTGTTTACAATTTTAAGTATAGAACCAAAAGTAGTTACTTGTTCAACCTTTAAAAAATGGAACCCCACGACAACAATCACCTTTCACTTGACAAGAATTATCCCAATTGGTCCAGTCAAACCAAAGTTATGCGGTAATAAACATTTTTTTAAATACAGACGATTTGAGTAGGTACCTCCTCCCTTTTGGAAGTCAGTCAAAAATTCTTATTATTATAATATTCAAGTGAAATTCTGAAGTTAATATTCCATAAATACGATTAGTATCGAGAGCAATCCTGTACAGAACTATCCAGCAAAATTCTTCAACAAGCACATTATCGAACACGGTTTATTACTTTCCTATCTTCATCCAATCCCATTAAGTGCGTCGGAGAACTTTCCTCTCTCGTACGAGCGCTCTGTTTTAGAAGGCCATTTTAAAATATAGTACTAGGGACGATAGATAATGGGTTTAGCACGGGCGCCCCTTCAGTATCTATGTGAGGTCGTGGCGAGAATCCGGCGAGCTCAGTAGATATGCTAAACCGGTGGAGGAGTCCGCTGACGCCGCGTCTGGCCCGCCGATGAAATGCGATAATTTAACGACAGCGCTTCGAAGGAGGTTTCCTTACAAGCGACGATATTGCCGATATTACGTCCTCTTTCCGTGGACCGCGTTTCATAATTTAGACAGCCATCAACTCGAGCGGAATAACATTATATAAATTTCATGCAAATTTTATTTTGCATGTTATGAGATTGAAAGGGTGTGTCGTTATACATTGATTAGATTGGGGTGGTCGTGCCATACTTTTTACATTCCCACGAAACGCAAACAAGTACGGTCTACTTGATATAGGTAGGTAGTAAAGTAAAAACTTCTATGAACACTATTCCACAAACCCTAACGAAAAAAGAAAAAGTTGGAGAAAAGGTTTTGCAGTTGGTTTTTAATTGACTGCAAAGTAAAGGCAAGAGACAATAATGGAGAAAACGTAGGGTATTTTAACTGTGTCCAGCTGCAACGAAAAGTACAATGTTAAAGAAATAGCTAACACTAACGCTAAATTTTAATAGTAATCTATGTTCGACTCATGTGTTATAGTTGTATAAGTCTGTGGCTCTATCGGTGACTCCAACAAAGCTCTGATAAGTATCATCCCACGAGGTACCGACAATATGACAGTCCATTGACTCTTTTATTGTCTGAGTAAGAGTACGAGTTAAAGTTACATATTCTTAGCTTAGGTTTCATTTGAAGCTAAACGTTCCTTAAAATTATACAGATTTTCGGATGCTGTTAACACAATTTTAAGAGTTATTACTCAAAAATAAGAATATTTATTATTATTGTTATTAAATAATTGCAGCGGTGATACTAATTAATAAACATGTTGTTTGGCAATTATCGTTAGAGGGGGTGCGATTCAGACGATTGCAGTGTTAGAGAATTGGAGTCGTATTACGTTAATTACCCCGCTGTATGCTGTAATACTGCGTGGACTTGTATAATTAGGGGTGTCAACACAATGCTCCGAGGTGTGCACAATATGGCTGCACAAACCACACGTCAATTTAATTTGACCCCGTACCAAGATGGCGTCGTACCCTCGTCTCGCTGCTCAAATCTCTCGAATGCCAGTGGTTTTCGGTTGCTTACTAATTGACGTGTTTTACGGAAACACTGCATGGTTTGTGTCAGTATGTGATTGGGTTTATTTGGATTCCGTTTCTATTTAAAGTTTAGATGCAGTTGTTGTAAGATGTGCTGGAATGTGAAACATTAGAGTAAATGTATTTACGTGATTTGGTTTAAAATAAAATATGGCATCACAACCATATTATAACAATAGGCTTCACTTAATAGAAATTAAATTAACATTTTAATTATGTGTGTATCTTTTGATCTGTGTAAGTAGGTAGTAAATAACGAAATACCATTCCAGATACCTTAACTTTGCGACTTAAAAGTATAATTTGACTTTGACTTAGTTTAATTTTACTTACTTCGACTTTAACTTGATTTTGAATAGATATTTCATTATTATTATTTTAAATTGTTCATTTTTTTGTATTATTCGTTTACCTGCAATATGTTTGGAGAACTCAGAAGTTAATACTAGATTGATGAGATAAATAGATTGGTAATAACTGAGAAATCACTTGCATTCTAAAGAAGGTATGTAAATGAGTTGGCTATCGAGTATGTTTATTATTAGAAAGTTTAAGTGGCAGTTATTTTCATACTATAACTTTGAGTTCAGACTTGGGTCAAGCATTCATCAGTTCACAGATACGAAACAGGAAAATCAAATCTTGAACAATATTATTATGACGAAAATAGCTTTATTTCAAACTGTACGCGGTTTATAGCGCAATAGCATTATAAGAATGTCATCGTTCGTAAAGTTATGACTATTTAAGTGCTATTTAAATCATTTCAGTGGAATCACATATTCGGAGCGATGAAAACCCACGCAACAGATTATAAAGGATGTCTCGGAAAATGTACGACAAGTTGATGGAAATTTATATTTCGTCTAGGTATTAATTTCGTTTTATACTCAGAATATGAATTTCAGATAAATACATATTTAACACGTTGTTTACCTAAGACAATTTTTATCTGTGTATAAGAAGTTAAGTTATTTTTTTTTCAAGTGCTAGATATAATAATATGAGCTAATTTATGTTTGTTATTAAAAACGGATAAATTCATCACCGAAGGTTACCTGGCACGACCTGGCACTACCTGGGGAGGCTTAGGAAGGATGATCAGCAGTGGACGTCTACAGGCTGATGATGATGATGATGACAGAAAAGACAGACTGCTTGAGACTTTATGTTTAAGTTTAAAAAGCAGGATTCCTTTCTTTTAGTGTATTTATGGGTTTGAGTGCTACCTGTTGAACTATATCCAAAACCCGAGCAGACAAGCATTGTGTATACTGAAGTCCTTCTAAATTCCTTTTTGATACAAAAGTTATGCAATTTCTAAATTAATTCTGTGATACATGCCGTATAAAATATTATATTATTGTAGCATCAATATGGTTTCTATTTCCAAATCAAGACTGGTAAGGCCCTCAATGGATCAGAATGACATTAAATTGGTGAAATTGCTTTACCGAGCCTGGTCGAGCTATCCCTTTGGGAGGTGTCGGTTTGTCCTGACACGATCGGTTTGTTTTACCACCTGATCGATATGCATTTGTATCTAAGTATATTCAAATGAATTAGATGTACTAGCTGATTTTAAAGCTATTATAATTCTTCTTTAAATGTTGATATTGTGATGGTCAAAGGTTAAGCCGTGCTTGCGTGTTGATGCGTGTGCTTAAGTTGGTGCAAATCTTGGGATTGGTCACAACCTTTAATGTCGTTGGGGTATTATCTAACATTAAGCTGAGTTTCGACTGGTTTATGGTAATAACTTATTGTTTCTGTATATTTATTATTTTTTGTAAATTTTGTTTTTGTCTTAAAAGTTGTTTTGTTATTTAAATAAGATAACGTGTTTGCTTATTGTCTTTTATTGGTTTGGGAAACAACAGTACAAGCTTTGAACAGGTACATTATAGGACTTTACGTCTAGGTAGTAAACCGAATCTGCGGTGTTTCACTAATTCACTTTAGAATATAGAGAGCGAATGCGTCCGGCTCTAAACCGATAGAAACTCGGTCCAAACCAATCAATCAGTCCATCGAAGCGTCGCCCGATAATTGAACTCTTCCCTCTAAGCGTGCGATTCAATAGATAATTACAATCGCAAACCAAAAATTACACACGGCATTTAACTGTTGGACCCTATTACGTTTCACAAATCCGGGTCGGTCGCATTCGATCGGCGATCTTTGCCGGACGGAGGATTAACTCGCAACGGCGCACAATGAGGGCCTCAAGAGGAGACGACTAGGGAGGGGATGTATTAATAATGGTCTCCGCAGTGAATGGAGCACTTACACGGTCCGTCGGGAGCTGAATGTGTGACTATCGCGTTAGCGCAAATCGAATCGGTTCGGTCAACCGGCCGAGTCGCCGAATACGCCGTTTGACCGGAAACCCGACGAAGGAACATCCAGCGGAACTGGTCGACATGACAACTTGTTAGGACAATGTCAAACAACGTGAACTGTAATTCTCACTTGTTAATGGATGTCGGTTTATTAATTTCTCTACAACACACATAAACTTTTGCTTTCAAGCTAAAAATAACTTTGCTTGATTTTTATTTTATTATTTTCCATTTAATAGTACTTAGCTTTACTGGTTATAAAATTCCTACAAAACCTTTAAAACGGTATTTTGTAATAAGGGCCTAAATTTAGAGAACAAATCATGTAGTATCAATAGATACCGGTAGACTGAAACAAGTTTTTAAAAAAATCTCATCGATCAAGTAAGTACCATGAAACTGTACCTACCTACCTACAATAAAAAATAAAAATCTTTCGTTCGTTGAAAATATTTGAGGATTAGTGTACCGAGCTGTGTCATTGATATTGCTTGCACAGGTATCGAAAACACGTCGAATATCAAACTTGTCGCCGTTCGAGTTTGTTAGTGTAAATGGAAAATAGACGAAAAGGACGAATTTCATTGGAAGTCGATTTTCGAAGTTGTACGACGAAATATGTGGACGCGCACTGCATCAGGAGTAGTCGAAGAAGCGTGCACTTCATGCATACTACAGTACCATAATTCATATAGTAGATATCTAATATATATTATAAAGGCGAAAGTTTGTAAGTATGGATGTATGGATGTTTGTTACTCTTTCACGTAAAAACTACTGAATGGATTTGAATGAAACTTTACAATATAGCTTATACATCAGAATAACACATAGGCTACAATTTTTGATAATAATCTAGACGGGACGAACCTGAAGTCCACGCGAACGAAGTCGCGGGCAAAAGCTAGTACATAAATAAAGATAATACAATATTAAGCTTTCGTTTTTACTTGAAAATTCTCCTAATGATATTCTGATAAAAACATAAAGAATAAAGTACACGAATATTTAAATAACTGTGTAACATGTAACAAGATAAAAGCTTTGTTTAAAACTCGAAAAGAATAAAATATTTCTATGTATTTTTAATATAAAATTAGCTCGAAGCATATTTCACCAAAAGTTTTATGAAAGTTCACTTTGAAAGTTCAGAATTGACAATCAAAATTATAGATTATTATATTCTTTGTAGAATTAAAAAGTAAGTATTAAATGTTTTTTTTGTATTATTGAAAACCATTGGAATTAACGAGCGGAAAGCTCAGTTTTTTGTAAGCATTAGTAATCCGGTCAGACATGTCCGAAGTCTCATCCAGATCCATCGTAATATTTAAGAGCCAATTTTTTTTAGTTTATCATGAATAATTTTGGAGCCCTAAATTATACTTTACCCTAGATTTTTAGACGTCTTGAGGTTAGAACTTAGAATAAATTAAACGTAACAGTGTCTTGATGTATGTATCTTAGAACTAAATGCCGTGCTGGTGCTTACGGGCACATTTCTGAAAATAAATTCGCAACGTTCGTTCCTTAATAGAATTTCCTCCCGCGCGAACAAAATTCAAAGCACGAGCCACACTGCTCAGAGTTTCTGTATTTAAAATACAAAAGAACAAAACTATGAACTGAAACAAAAGTCATTATTCTCGTAAAGAAAAAAAACAACTGATCCCTCGTAAGCTACGTGTTTCATTATAAGGGTTCATGCAAAAAATAAGTGGAATGAAAACCGAAATAATTGAATTTCTTGCTTGTTCACATCTAGACGACACAATTTTCGTGGTTAATAACATTTTATTTTTGTCTAGTTTTGTTATTGAAACGTTGGCTTATTTTTGTACAGGAATAATAACTTTGTTACGTAAGAATTAGGCATGATTTATAGTTAAACAATATTTATCAATATTCTCTTCCAAGAAATAAATTACTTACTAAGTCAATTTAACTTAAACTTGTTATGTTGCTACTGAACGCAAGGCAACTGAAGACTTCAATTTTTGTCGTTGAAAAAGAGTTTGAAGCAATAAATAGTGTAAGAGAAAATATTCCTTAATTGGTTAGGTTAGGTTGGTTACTTAGTAGTAACTAGTTAATGTTCACATTCGACAAAACTTTCTAGTTTCACTAAAACACTGTTCTGCTTAAGAAGATCGCTAAACAGTCCACCGTTAAAGGCATCAGTACGTTTCAGTTCAATTTTCTCCTAGGATAAATGGATAACCAAAATAAAAAAAAAAAAAAACTAATTTTGTAATATAATTTACAACATCAAAGCACAGGCAGGGTGATTGACCACTGGAACAAAACAAAACGACCCAAAAACAAACGAACTCCAATTGTTTCTTACACAGAAGCCTTCAAATTTCAAATTAAAAGAACACTTTTAAGGTTTAGACAGGATATCCAGGTTATAAAGGCCAGGTGCGATGGACGCGTGCACTTCCGTTTCCTCGCCCTGGTCGATACAGCAGGTGGTCATCGTCAATCGATCAGTACAACGGTCACTGTCCATTACTTATACAATTTATTACGCATACAAAGTGTAAGGTAATTTTATGTATCGATTGTTATTATAATCAAGGCAATAACTGTACTTGCTATTATGTTTATGACGTACACGTGTTTCTATTGTTTTAGTTAAGTGGATAGAGTTTTATTACCTTTGCAGGAAGAATAAGCTGGTGACATGAGAGTGAGTAGTAACTGGTTAAGTTCATTGAAAATTATGGCGATCTTTTGACTTCTTCAAAGTTTATGGACCCATCCTTTACTACCCATCCGTTACTACTACTTTTATAACCATAGTAGTTATTTTATTAGCCTATATGTATCTATTACTTTTTATGTTCTAGGCTAGCTCTGGGGTTTTCATTGTTTCTTTAATCTAATTGCTATCGTTTCTAACAGACAATTTTTCAAAGGCTGGAGAAAAATTACCGCCATTATTGCACCGTCCGTATGAGTGTTGCTGCAATTTCAGAAATTCCTATTATTGAGATGGATATTGTTCGCACGGGACTAGATGGAGCTTTAATACTTTAGACACCACAATAATGAGTCTACACATGAAATATATTGTTTTATTTTTAGACACTAGCTGACCGCTGCAACGTTCGCGTCGTCTGCGTCACGTAAGGATTCAAAGTTCCAGGGTTGGTTATGATACGTTTTCGATTTTAATTTTACAATTGTATAGTCTACGACAACTAACCTAGCCTCTTATTAGTTTTTGAAATTTGTTCAGTAAATCCAAAGATTACCCCTACAATGTCACTAACATTGAACAAACTCGACGACTCTATACAATATTAGTTAGTGTAGATATCCAGGAACCACCATCGTTCATAATTATTTCCGAATATTCAGTTTTAAAAATTAAACAAACAGGTGAAAATTTCGTCATATGAAATAATTTTTCCATCGTATTTAATATATTAATCGGAACGAAAACATTGTTACGAATTGAAGCGATTATACCTTACTCGAAGGAACGTTTTTGCTCTGTGCGTACTGAAAGCACGAGGGGAGAAATAAGAAGTGACGGACAATGAAGTGGGGAGATAGCGGGCGAGTGGCGTATCCTGGCAACACTGCAGACTATTCTACAAAACGTAGAGCATATTTCCAACTAACTTTAGTTACTTTTGAGCCTATAACACAAAAGCATTGTTAAAGTTTCCAAGTATTAATTTCATTCTCCTTTTTGTTTGACAATCGGCTTTTTAGTTGAAAGCGATGAAATTCGTTTGACCTGAGTATTAAATTTACTTTTTTTGTTTTTTGTCTTTGTTTCTATACATTTTTATTCAACTGCTTACTGTGGTTGTTAACTTTGGATTGCAACTTTGATTCATAGTTTTGGGGATCATAAAAAAGATGAGAATGTATCTTTTTGTGTATTACTCGTATTATGTAATATTGTCATTACTGTCAAACAGTATTAAAAATTTAGTATTTTAAGTTCGGCCAGTATTGTCACTATAAAGGTCCAATTCATTTGCCTTTTAAGAAATAAAAAATAGATGAGCTTCTAAAATATTACTGTGTCGCAACTGCCACAAACTGCTTAATTAAGTCACACATTATTTAATATTGAATAAGTCGAACAATTGCTCAAACTCTAATTAAATTATCGATAAAAGCATTAATTTTCACAGGGAGCGGTTTTTAATATCTATTTTGATAGGCACTTATTTTAAATGGTTTCTATTTATAGCGTCACTCGACGATGTGATTCGTTTATCAATAATGAATTCTGGGTTGAGTGTGCAACGCGTTCAATTAAAATTTCCCTTTAATTTCGTTGTTTTAACTAAATCGATAGAACTCCGGCGTTCGGCGTTGTTATAAAGATCAAAAGGCATTCAACATTCACAAATCTGATGTTTAATTTTATGAAAGTAATACATTTGAAGCCATTTTATGTTATTTTAATTTTCCTTTTAAGCTTTGAGTCTTCTATACGTAATTGAAAAAAAACGGTTTTATGAAAACGATTAAATAAAATATGAATACGTTTTATACAATCATAACGTATTCTGAGTATTATATAAAATATATTACTATACAATATTACCATGTCATATATTTTAACCAGTGAATATTGTCGGAAATACATTTGAAAACGAAATGAGAGGAATACGGAAAAGTGAAGGATCTTGAAGCAAAAGTTGAGATGAGAATACAACACACGTTTCACGGAACATAGTCACGTGGTAAGGCTTCTTTCCTGTTTGAATCGATCGCACCCTTTTAATAACATTCCACAGGCTATACGAATGTTGATGTATTTCGTACAAGGTTATTTATCTACAAAATTTTGTTATAGGTATTCAAAAATATTTGCGAATGTATCTGGAAAAGCAAGTGTTAAATACTAAATATTTGAGAGCGCTATTAGTTAAAATATAAGACTTTTATTTCCAATTGATTAGACTACAACTTGAAAAGCTCTTGTCTCAAATTTCCTTACAGTTTTATAAAAATCTTTTACAACAACAGAATTTGCTTTACAAGTTTAGCATAAGTTTTCTCTTCATTACTTTCTGAACTTGTCTTTTTTGAAACGCGATTTGTAGCAATTACATCGTATTGTTCAGTAAGTATTTAGAAAATCAATTGATATTTACTTTGCATTAGATCGATACACGAGATATCTTAAGAAAGTGCTACTCAATGTGTTACTTTATCAAAAAAACTCGTTCAATCTTCTATTTATATATTGATATTAAACCAGATTCTATGTACATCACTTAACCTTACACAATGCTACACGAGGGATTTATAGTGTACATCGAACGAGATAAAGCATAGACAATAGCGTATCTGATAGAGAGGCGATCGGCGTCTACACGTGTATGCTTTTAGCCCTGGTCTTGGCCACCCAATTACGTGGACTAAGGTTCGGGCGTCATTCATCACGATAAACGGAACAGACGATTTTTATTCCGTGAAAATGTTTGAGGAAATGATATTGTTGATGTTTATGAATGGCATATCTTATTTGATAACTGTTTCAAAGGTTCTGCGCGAAATCTGAAACATTTTTTTGAAAGGCGTTTCCGGGTCCTTTTAATTATGAGGTAGCAACTGTCTTGTTTTCCTTTTAAATAAAAATAAATTAATAAAATTGGATTTAGAAAACTTTCCTTAACACCAAGTGGGACATTATATGCATACACTATGAAAAAATCTAAACATGGCACAAACCATATCTAGATTACGTTTCTATTTTTTATGTTATATAGAATCTTAGTATGTTTATATTGTAATAAACCGAGTTATTATTAACAAAAGTACCTTATTTACTATCTTTTATTACGGCATCGGGGAAGTGTCTAGGAGTAGGTAGGCCTATAAAGTTTTTATATTATTACGCCATCAAAGTTTATGATTAGTCCCGTCCAGACGCAGCCACCGAAACGAGGCCAGACCAAATTGTACGGCTTATTAAAATACTCTCGCTCGGCACTTTAGTTTAGTATTAATATAACTAAAAACCGAAATTAATTTGTGTGTGCAATCGTCTCAATACGAAAAAAATATATATTAATAACAATAAATACGTTCACTAAAAACATATTTTACGTTTTTGTAGTTGTCTGTAGTTTTTGTAGTATTTTAAAAATTGTGATCAAAATCAGTCAATTTCTCATAAAAGTTTATCTATCCAAACTACTATACCGTCACTCAGCCTATTTACACCTCTAGGTATTTTATTTTGTGTTTCCTTAAAAACATGTAAAAATAAAGTAATAAACAAAACTGTTTCGAATATCATTTTTTACTGTCACGTCGTCAAATTTCGACGAACGAATCACCGTCATATAATTAATTAACGACAAAATATAACACATTAAACTACCCCAGGTGCGATGCGATACGGCAATTCAGGGCTACTCATGTTTCAGAAACATATCTGTCCAATTAATGCAATGCGTGTCACTAATTACGTCATTCGTAAAACAAAAAGTTAACTGCCGAAGCTCATATTCATCAGGAGGGTACAAGTTAATTGTGTAAAGAATTTCATAAAAGCTATAAAATTCACGTTCTGCTGTAAAAAGGTGAAGTTGAAATCGTAAAAAATTGGGGTGTGAATCCACCCCCGAGTGTGTATCGGTGTTATTACCGAGACGCGTGCGATCTCGTCGCCGCAAATGTGTTCGACCAAACGACGAACCGCGTGCACTTCATTCACTTCACACATCACTTACTTCGGAGATACTTTCGAACGATCGAGTTATTTTCAGCCTCGTCTTTCTTAATACAAATAATTGTGTAGGTTTTTTTGAACTTGTAAAAGCGTTTTACGTACGTAATGGAACGGGATAATATAATTTCTTACGCATCCTTGATCAGGTAAGTCTTGTACTTTGGAAATGTTGATTTACATTTTAACATTAAATCTGTTTGTTTCAACAGTAGTAAATATTTCAGTTGAGCGTGGATGTGTATCATACGTTCCATACCTATGCTACAATGCGCATAATATGCAGAAACGTATTCTTAACTTAGTAGAGTGTAATTATTTATAATATTAATACGTATAATATCTATTTCAAATGTTATATATTAGGTTCAAATAAAGCTTTTGTTTGTTAATTAAATTTAAAATAAACAAAAAATAATTACAATCGAGCACGAGTATGTTTCTCCAATTAGTGTTCGTTGGGATTTAAAATATAAAAGTAACGAAAAATGAATCAGTGAAAACAAAAAAGTTACGTAACCTAATACAAAGTTTGAAACAAAAACAAAATTTATCGTCGATGAAGGTTCGATAGCTTGTTATCTAGGGATCAGAAATTATTTTAACTTCTAAAAGTTGCGAAATCAAGTTTGTTAGTTTTGTTTTTAAAAGTTTTATCTCGTGTATTGGATAAAGTAATAGCTGTTTTTTGTTTTAAGGCTTTTAAAATTTGAAATATTAGACTTGTAAAGAGATTTTAATGGTGGGTGGTAAGTTTGCTTTGAGTATGTAGCGGTTTGTTGAAAAGTTGAAAGTTACTTCGTTTGATAGTCATGTGTGGTGAATTTTTAACAATACTTATACGTCATAGGTACCTACTAGAAACTACAAGCGGCAAGGTATTAACTATGGGACCGCAACAAGTGTTAGAATATTGAATGTCTTAGAATACTGTCGTTCCAGTTAGGTAGGTACTAGAAAGAAATTCAGGAATATATTTATTACATTTAAGCGCGCAGATATATTATTCTGGATTTCGCTATTAAAAGGTACGTAGAACACTGTTTAAATTAACTCGCCCGCATATAATGTAGATACGGCAGAGGACAATCAATTTTGTTTGTCGTACAAAAATAATAGTGAGTTCGACGCAGGCTTTTCCCCTGTGACATCTATCGAAGCCGCATCGTGTGTCACAATGCCGATAGACATCAGTTCTCGTCGTTTCGTAATGCTGAAGTGATTTTTATTACATTCGATTCGGTTGCTTTGTTCATATTCTGAGCCCTTCGGTGGCAATAACTCTTGTGCGGTATTGTACTGGAAAATTGTATCATATTGAGATATTAAATTTTCCTTAATACCTTCTGAAATCCGATTGTCAATACAAACGGTTGAAAATAAAATGTTATTAGTTTTGTTTTCCCAGTGGAATATCAATGGGAATCTGGGAATTAATTAGTATTCAGATTGTAAAGACTCGTGTAAGTCTTTTTATTCGCTGAGTGTTGTATTCATATTACGAAATTCTACTATTGCTAGATTCTCTTAACACTTAACTACCAAGTTTTCGCATAGGATGAAAAAAGAAATTTACAAATCATGTGTCTTAAATGTATTTTTTTATTATAAGTATTTAAACAAGTACGACACACAAATTATAGCCAGTATTTAACTTAAAGTAAAGAACGCAACTAAGTTATAAATATAGCAGTTGAAGATCACAATTCTCGATAAAACAATAATGAGGTCAAAAAGGTCATTGGTGTACTTTGTATGCGAATCTCTTGTATCATGCTGTTTGTGCACGTACGCGATGGAACAGCGGTGGAGTCGCGTGTCGATGCACCATAAGGTTCCTTGATTATTTGCTCGTGCCAGCTTGTAGTTAGGTCAGAAACCTTAAGATAACCGCAAGCTGTCCACTGTCACACGTGCACCGTATTCGCACATGTTCACTTTAACGATGCACTTTTAAGTGGTGTTCCTGTCGTTTCGAGTTGGATTTTTTATTGAAGCTGCTACCGCCGTTTGTTTTCGTTTTTGTGTTATGGGTGTCGATTACATATGATGTAAGATATTCCTTTTTACTTTGAAATATACCTACTTAAAAAAATAGGTATAGGTAATTAACTATCACTAATTTACGACTTGAAACACAAATCAAAAAGATACCTAATACTATAATCGAATTAAAAACAAATTTAACCATGTTGTCAAAAGCATACGGTCCTTTAAGGATAACAGTCAAGGTTGAAATAGTAGATTTGCAACACAACAATACTCCTTTCACCAAAATATCAAACAAACGTTTAATAATGAGCAACACGCTAAAATAATTAAGAAAGATAATAACAACTAGATTAGATGCACGAATTTTATGGTTGAGTTAACATTATATTTGAGGTGTAGTTTGAATAGAAACGTCTGAAAGTGGCAGTTGAACATAAAGGAATGGAGCACGGTGTGCCTCGAGATAGGCACTCTGAACAGGCTTGTAATTTTAGATATCGAGCCTCCCCGTCACCCGCCGAATCCCCCGGCTCATCCCGACTCCACTACGGATTAGAATGAAAATACAACGCTTTATTATCTTTTCTTTGACCGTATATCTTACCTTCGCTGATCCACTGTTTTCCTCCTCCGCTTGCCGAGCAAGGTGAATGAATTGTTGATTTCTTTTTGTAATCTGCTTTTCTGTATTTAATTATCCTCACATTACTCCGTGAATAAAGAAATAACTCGTGATGAAGACACGAATAAACGTGGCTTAACGTTATTGCGTCCCGGTTTAAGATGAAGATTTACCTTGATTTTATATGTCGAAATGCAACTGAGAAACGGGATGTGACACCGAGCTGGATTTTTATTAGAGGCACGTTCCTACCGACAGTACATCCTGGTACAAGCGACATTTATCTTCCGACCGGTGCCGGAGCGCGGGGGTGTCTTTTAAAACGTTTGCGGATGAAAGATTTTTCTTCCTTTTATTATTTCACATGTAATTTATGACACTCTTTAGATTCACGAATTCTTGGAATAAAAAAGTCTTTTGACTCATAAGTACGCATTTTTATTACCGACGTAGCTTTTGCCGGCTTTAACATTTAAATTGTATTTTGAATTGTACTAACTTCGCTTTCGTTGTTTTGTACAAGTTTCAAAGGTGTTTTTGTTTTCTATTTTATATTTCCGCGATTTAATGCAAGCGAAGTGCCGAGATCAAAGGGCCTTATGCATTATTATTAAAGTTTTATTCGACGCCGCTGCGCAGACTGGCAACCCGGCAATTTCCTTTTCAATTTCGCCTACTTGAAAATAAAAATACAATTTTTATTTGGCCGGTGGTAATTAAAAAGGGATTCTGTAATGAAAAGGTATACCCGCGCCAGTTCCGGGCGCTCCTCTCAATTTCAGTTCCGTTTGTTTGTTTCACAGGACCACGCCTTAGGGTTTGTTAAAGCAAAGGGTTGGTGACGTGCATGCTGTTTGTTACGTGCCGGGTGTGCCCACTAATATTCTCTGAATTACTTATACATTAACGAATCGTTTCGACACTAACAACCTACAATGGTAGTAAGAAGAGGTAAAAAAACCTCGCACATTATGTCAATTTTATACGTGCCAAATTTTCTTTTTGAAAAACAATATCCTTATTGAAATATTTTTTTTTACTGTCCTTACTCAATGTCGTACCTGATGAATGCTTATGACCCAATGCAAAGAAAGAAGTAAGCGAATAAAAATTAAAACAAAACATTTACTGATGCGAGTTTAACAATAAAACTCATAGGAAATAGGTTTTTGAATGAAATCGTACCGACGGATGTACTATCGATTGGAGGTAGGAAACAGGATCTGACTTCCGCTGACTGTGGAAATAGAAGTATATCGAAACTCATTCCGCTGTCGCTTTATCGCAAATAATAACTGTGCGAACATAGTATTGTATATTGATTGATTAGCATATGTGAAAATACATTAAACATTCAATAATTATTGGTTCTAATTTCGCACTTTATAATCTTAGCAATATCAGGGCAGATCAAGTACGATACCTACTTAGTAATTGTAGATGTCAATTAAATCTGGAGGGCAATAAAGAGTTTTGGTGATCAGGAAACTTTATGAACCCTAACATTATGGTCGTAGCTTTATAGCTTAGCAAACATACATTAATATTATGGGTTATACGGCAAATATGAGGTAAATTATATGCGACCGTGGCAAAGAGTACGACTAACGGTGTCCGCGTTTAATATTAATACGACAGTGCAGACGATATAACGTTTAATGTTATTTATTACGTCTCACAAACAGGCAATGCATATTTCTTTTGAAAATACGAGATTTAGATAATATTTTGTAAAAAAGTTTGTGAAAAATTAGGAGCATAATATTTGTGTAATGATAATAGGTAATAACAAATTAGAGAAATAAAAAGAGTTAACAATGTAGAATGTAGATTGATAAACAATATTTTTGAAACAATGTTTAGTAATGAAATCGATAATCGAAAATGTGCATCGAAGTAGCATGATAACCAAAACAATGATTTTAATTTCAGTATTATTGTCATTGTATTGAAGTAAGCCAATAAAACCCGTAGAATAAGAATCCATAATTCTAGTTCTATCAATACTTAGATCTTTTTATGTAAATATATTAGATAGCTTTCATATTATTGAATAATTTTACTTGGCGATACTAGGGGTTAGACGTCTAAGGTCGCTGACTTTCAGATAACTATAGTATTTACGGTTGGTACTCTTGTTTGAATGTGTTATCGCTAGAGATGTGAACACGTTACGATAAACTGCAGTTTAAATCATAACTTAAAGAAAGTTCGTGTGCAATAAAGATAATATGTGTGTTTAAACCCAAGATATATGTGTTTTGGAGTTACGACGCTCAGAAATGAGAACAGTTTATAGTTTTTCTTACATTTACGAAATAAAAGTTAGGTACATATTTCATTTAAAGTATCTAGAAACGGTGAAAGAATTTAACATTACTTTTGGATGGTATAAAAGTCATTTTTACTATCTTAAACAGAACTACCAACTTTTTTAATCATGTTGATTATTTTTGTTGTTTAGTTGAATATCACAGTTAAAGAAATAATATGTTTCATCAGCAAGCTAAATGTGTGAAATTTAGTTATCATTAAAATTTCACCATCGTCATGAAGTAAAACATTTTAATAAATTAATGTGATAAGGTTTTTAATTAAACAGAATTAACATGAGGGTCGGACATCACAGTACATGAAAGTCGACTTAAGTAGATCCATATTAAACTTTAATTTGGAAATACAATGAAATACTCAACGGAATCTTGAATTTTATGAAGAGATAATGTCCTCGAAACGGCAGCGACCCTCTGGAAATATTCTAAGAAATTTGCGATTCAAATACGTAAAGCCGTTTAAAACGCCTAACAAATTAAAGGCGGACTCGTTAACGCAATTATTACTGATTACATTATGAAATAATACCGCACTGTAGATATGAGAAATGATCCAAATCTACCAAGTTTCTGTACTGTCTTGGAACTTTTATAAAATAATATTAAAAAAAAATAATCGGCTGATTTGATGTTGCAGAATAGGTAGATTTACACGTCGTGATTTAAATTAGATAATAATAATACTTTGTTTGTCGAAAAACGATAATATTATTTAGTTTATTGTTTTCATTTATTGGAATCATATTAGAAAAAAAAATAAAAGAAATACAAATACCTACATAATAAATAAAATAGTAAACCTAAACTATTTTTCTTTTGAGCAGAGCTACCTAATGTCGATAATAGAAATACCAAACATCAACTCGTTGTTACCACCCACAAGGATATAAATCTGAATGAAAATATACTGAAAATAAAATAAACAGGTGAAAGATTTAATCAGTGAGCATTTCTCCGTCGGTTTAAATAGAAGTCACAGGAGACGGCGTCTTATCGGCGCGGCCGGTACCTATTTGCCGAGCCGCAGTTCCCGCCCGCACCACCGTAACTTCCCTTGTTTGCAAACTCGGATTGGATTCGCGTTCTACTTTCCTCAGGACATCCACAATCTAGTTTTATGACTTTAAAATGTTAGCGCTATCGACCTAAACGAGTACATGACTTTTAATATTTATTCATCCTCTCTTCAACATAAATTACTTTGTTTTGCATTAGTATAACTTTGTTATTGCGCTTACTCTAATGACTGTTGAGTATATATGTTACGAAATACATAATACCTTTCTAAGAGGTAATTGATGTCTAGGATTGGCGGGCGGAACGAAGTCGGCGACATCACAGTGGGAGTTCAAACTCAACAATGATATTCAATAGCTGTTTCCTCGAGCGCAAGGCGACTCTTTGAATGCATAAATGACTTTGACCAATTGATTTTAACACCGCTTTGTGCTCCGACAGAGACTGATTCGTTGCTATGGTTTTGTTGTGTTTACTATAACATTCAAGATGATACGACATACATCAACTTAGGAGTTCTGTTCGATGAGAATTCAGGACGTAAACGATCGAAGTTTTAATTGACACTAAACCGTGTGTTTTAAATCTCTTTATACGATATATTTACGTGGGAGAGGAGTAAATGTAAACAGTGATAGTGTAAACAAACGCATTCGAAGATATATGTTAGTGCACAAGTGCACGCGCAGCGTTTACGGAGGGTCGACTCAGAGGAGGCGCGGGCCACGGGAGATGAAGTGAGGAGCCTTTGTTTGGAACATAAAATTATACGACAATAATAAATCCTTTGTTTATCAATTAAATGCATGGGTTGTCTGCTTAATACCAACCTTCACGTCATAAAAAATCATTAAGCAAACAACGAAATTACCTACTTTAAATCGTTATCTAAATTAATCTTTGGTCCAAATAGTCGAAAACACTCGAAACGACAAAAGTTTAAAAGCGAAATGTCAACTCTTTTTCCGATAATTCCTATTGTCTGGCTTACCTGGAGACGGCTTTGCTCAACAATGGTTACGTTGGCAGATGTCTCCGCAAAACAAACTTTACGAACCTAAATCATGGCAGGAGATAAAAAATCCTGGATTAATTATACTTCATAGAGTTCTATGTCGCGGGTAACAATAAATCGTCATCATTGACGTGAATCGCGGTACAAAATGTTAATGCCGCGTATTATGTCGTGACAACAATGAAGCATTGTGTGAAGAATTCGGGAACCGCATGTCGACGACAAAAATTACAAATGTCATGATGTTTGTGTTTTTTTTGTGTGAAGATGCACCTTCGTAACTCTTACTGATGATTAAACGATGCGTGACAATTGTATGCTATGGAACCAAAGAACCTAATTTAGTGAAGTACAAATTTAATTCACTATTAGTATTTTATGTATATTTTATTGTCTAGCTGGGTGCCATTTAATGAAGTTTTTCACACAGTTCTCTCGTCAAACCTTTATCAATCTGCGCAATTTAAAAAATCATACATTTACTAAATTGAAGTACTATTTGTAAATTAAAGTAGGTAAGTAGTTCTTTATAAACGTGGTAGGTGTTTGTATACCAATACACCAATACGATGCAATTCATTCCGCCTACCTGGCGACAGATAAGTTGGTACCGGCACTTCGGAGGGGATTACGAATCGTCCTTCAGTCGTCTTTATCCTTTAAAGGAACCGATATTGTTGCTTATGCACGGTCGCTCGCCAAGACCCAGCTTCTTTCTTAAGATGGATTCCGGAATATTTGATTAGGCAACATCCTTATTCGGCTTTCACGAACTATTAACATTTTCTGCGCTTCGACGAAAGGGCTTGTTGGGAATGCATTGTGAATGACCATTCAGATCGACTATTCTCGATTAGTTTGTATGATGTATTCTACATATTATTTTATTGTACAAGTTAAGAAGGAAGGACCAGTTCGTTTGTAAATTACGTAAATATTTTTTTTTATTTGTGAACATTATATTATTGAACACAAAAAGATTGCGAGTAGTACTTCATTGAGCAACCGTGTTATTGGTCAATTGATTTCTTTAAGTAAAATAGTCTACCACCTTCCTATTTATTTACTTAAGGCCTGCTGATGAGAGATTAAAGCATCGTAAACCAAAAGAATTTTAGGAACGTGATGATATGTTATATTGTTGAAGGTTTAACTCGATTCAACTAATTTAAAAAATAAATAAAACTACATTAGGATTAGGTACTTAATTCTAAGAACAACGTACTGTAACGTTTAATTTGATGTAAATAATTCGTCTCTATGTAAACAAGAATATTACTTGAGGTAAATACGAACCATTTCGTGTACGGTCGAGGCATGTTTCATTACAGGTTGCTAGTCTCAAAGTTACGACCATGTTATTAGTTGAATTCGAGCTCGTTCCCAGATGTCACCGCGCTTCCTTTGGATAACTATTACACTCTGCCCTCCGGGTTACGCACGAAAACATTCCAATAACATACCATAATAATACATCTGTTCTCAACATAATCCTATGTTCCCATAGATACTCGTACACTGCATGAAACACAAAAGGATTTACCTCGTTAATACACGTATATTATTTACGATTCGTTTCACCTCTTTAGCGGGACCTATGATAAGATCGATTTACGATACGGCCAATACTGTCTCATATTACTATTGTCGAGAGGATAATCGTAAAATTACTTCGGTGGTGGGCGTCGACAGTCGATTCGAGAATCAGCTCAGCAGATGTGAAATTCTATCAAGCTATGTACATAATAAAATAATAGAGTCAAATATTCGAACAATTTTAGATTAAAACTCAAATAATAGAAATTGTCTACGACTAAGTGTTATTTGAAAGGTCGCTTAATCACTCAAGGGCACGGAGACAGTTCAAACACAAATATTAATTAATGCGGCGATTCCGGCTTACCTAATTCGAGAAGTTTGCCGTATCTGAATAAACAATTAAACTAGAGAAGTGTAGACAGGGTGCGGGCGCCACCAAATGTTCCGAAGGACGATCGAGTGATGCTTCATCACCATTAGATTTACTATGATCCATGGATTACAACAACAAAAACATAGATGATTAGGGAAAGATAGTTCGTTTACTTTAGTGTAATAGTTTTAAAGTGACTATTAATATAATAAATAAAATGACGACCCATTTATCCAGATCAAATCAAATCCGCAGACAAATAAATAATTTATCAACTTAATAACGAATTAATTATAATTGATGAAATGCTTGCTCACGTATCTTCATATTTCGATATTATGAATTGTCATGACAATATTTTACCATACAATCATAATAATATCGGATTAAAAATGTACGTATTGGAGCAACATGATGCGACCATGGGACCCATACAGGACGAAACGTGTGTCTGACGAACCGTGCAAAATGATAATTAAGAGAAACCGCTCAGTCATCGTTAATGCGATAGCCGGCCATGTAAATTACATCGGCAGGCGGACCCATGTTCATAACAATGCCCGCGTCGATGGATTTCATTAAATTTAATAGAATGAAAATGCAAACCGTATTTAGAAATTAATACTTGATTGAATTTGGTAATAGTATCGATCGGTTGTGGTAGATCAATCACAACAGGTTCGTTCTTAAGATCTCTAATTATTTATATACTTAGAGTTTATTAAAAATATGAATTCAGGTTAAACCGGCAGATAAATGTAAACGTGTTAATGCACCAATTATTAAATGGCAATAATATACCGATTTAAATTTTATGTATTTTAATTCTGTGATAGTGAAATTAAAGAATTAAATAAAAAATATTAATTGAATAGTTTTTCGCCATGAAATAATGTATCCGATTTCTCGTCTTGGAAATATATCATCGTCATCATCATAATCAGACTATAGACGTCCACTGCTGGACATAGGCTGGAAAATATATATTTTAGTATTTCAAAATTAGAATTATGCACGAAAAAAATATTCTACTTATTCCAGTGTAAGTTTACCTGTACGAGTGGTATAGATAGATAGTACCTATAGGTAAGTAAATTTTTTTCGACAAACTTTTAAATTTTCAAGTAAATTATATCATAAAGATGTCACACCATTACACCCACACAACACACTGTAAAAGGGACGCTGACTCCTTAACGGTAGGGTCCCTGAATAAAGAGTAATTGCTGCAAAATAACTTTTACAGCGAAGGTTCGCATTCAGACAAGCTCTTATATTATGCTTTCGATAGCTCAGAAGTTTAAAATTAAAAGTTTTTCTAGTGACACAATCCACAAATATATTACTTTTATTCATGGACTCCTGCAACTTCGTACTTATTGTTGAGATCCCATCCCTATCCTTTCCTACAACCAACGCCATCTGTGGAGACGCTAGTGACAACTGCGCTACTAAAGCGCCAAAATCGATGCATTTTTTCAATATGGCGCGAACTAACGTACGAACGAAAACCGGTGCCGGTAAAAAATCTAATTAGAAACAAACTTTGGTGAAAAACTAAGTGCAGTGTTGTGCAAACGAACTACAAACCAGCTGGGCAGATAATCCCAAGTAAGTTCCCATCCACTTCTTGGCATTAACCCACAAACTCACAACATTTAAGTGGTCCATTTCGAGCGCGAATACCTATGGTAACTAGGGTCATATTCATAAGAAAACTCTAGTTATACATTCTATTCTATCATAATACTATCGAAGAATAACATACTTAATAACATAAACGTGTTCAAGTCATATTCAAACTTATATTTTAACAAACTTGTAGGTACCTACTGTAACTACCTTGAATTTTGTAAAATACATTTTGTTCAACATAACTTTTCAAGATGTCTGAATCTAAACTTAAAATATTAATTAGTGAGCGGGAATACGTTTACAACGAACTGCAGAATCTTTACGATTTATCACAAAATTTAATAACTGATTCTTCAAATGTCACAAGTTTCAAGGTTCGTTTTAGACGTATAAACGATATTCGTAGTGAATTTTTGGAATTGTGTAGTAAAATTAATGCATTAAAATTGGAAATAAATCCGAAAGACAAAATAGACATGTAAATTGTAAAATCATTTGATGATCTGTTTTACGTGGTTTTGGAAACGGCCGAGAATTGTTTAGCCGATAATGGCGCGAAAAGTGTGCAGCTCGCGGGCCACGCCAAGCCATTCGGTCAGCAAGTGCGTTTACCAAAAATTAATTTGCCTAATTTTGATGGTAATATTGAACAATGGCGGACGTTTTGTGATACTTTCAAGTCGCTTGTACACGACAACGAAAACATAACTTCGATAGAAAAAATTCATTATTTGCTATCATGTTTGTCGGGTGCTGCTTTATCGATTGCCAAAGGTGTACCTGTTACATCTGATAATTACAATATAGTTTTTGACACATTAGTAAATCGTTTTGAAAATAAAAGGATTTTAGCTACCTCATACTTAGACAAAATTGTTCAATTCCCGCCATTGAAGACATCAAGTTTAAATAATTTATTGCAATTCACAAACTTATTATATGAAAGTGTCAATGCCCTTAAGGCGATCGATGTACCGAATTTAAGCGAATATATTTTATTTTACTTGGCATCTCGTTCTTTGGACACTGATACTCGTAAAAGATTTGAATCACAGTCTCAAAATGTATCGAACTATTTACCTACTATTAACGATTTGTTAACATTTTTGCAAAACTATGTTAAAGTTTTAGAGGTCAGTGAACCCTCTCCTTCAACGTCTATGCGTATACAAATAAGTAACAAACTTCCTTTGAACTATAACAATCGTAATGAAAGATTTTTAAAACAAACTTATTTAAATAAATCAACATCATTGCCTGTTAACACAAATTTACCTATAAATGTTAGCACCGGCGTTTATCCTCCGTGTTGCTTTTGTAAACAAAAACATAGCGTATATAAATGTCCTAGTTTTCAAGCTTCAAGCGTCCACGACCGGCTTAAGTTAGTGACAGCAAACTACTTATGCGTTAATTGTTTACGGAAAAATCACGATCACAACAAGTGCTATTCGAAATCAAATTGTACGATATGTGGGCAACGACACCATACTCTTCTTCACGATTCTGCCGCGAACGGCTCCGTTCAGTTTCCCGCGCAAAACGATACGCCAAGGGAACCCGTTGCTTCCGTCAGCTCTAATGCATGTGTTGGATACAGTCATTCGGTGGTACTTCTCGGTACTTGTGCGGTCCGTGTTCGACATCCTAGTACTACTGAAACACATCTTGTTCGTGCGTTGATTGATAGCGGTGCTCAAGATAGCTTTATAACTAAGTCGTGTGTTCAACGTTTGGGCCTACCATTGCGTGGATGTGCAATGTCCGTTGTTGGTCTAGGTCAAAATGCCGTGCATCACGTGACGGGTATAACATCTTGCACTGTACTTCCTCGCTCTTCAGATAACCCTTGTTTTAATATTTGTCCTATTGTAATTGATAACATAACTAGTAACATGCCTACAACAAACTTGCCAAACAATATTCGTGAATCTTTTAAACATTTAATTCTCGCAGATGATAACTTTGACAAATCATCTGAGATCGATCTTTTACTTGGCGCGGAACTGTTCCATAGCATTTATGATGGTCAGCGTATCCAACCCAGGGTTGACCTTCCGGTCGCGTTACATAGCGTTTTCGGTTGGGTTATTACTGGCAAACTTAATACAAACTATTTGCCGGTTCAAAAAATATCTTCTCTCCTAGCATCCACTAACGAACTAGACGCAAACCTCAAGCGATTCTGGGAGATCGAAGAACCTCCACGTCAGGCTATTGCTAATCCTGATGACATCAAATGTGAAGAAATGTACTCTAATCTGACATACCGCAACCAGGACGGTAGGTATGTTGTACCGATTCTCCTGAAAAAACCTGATGCTCAACTCGGTGATTCTTACAATCATTCTCTCTCTCGGCTCGCTAACTTAGAACGACGCCTCGATCGTAACCCTCAATTAAGGGAACAATATACTTATTTTATGCAAGAATACGAGTCATTAGACCACATGGAGCCAGTTAACTCAACTAGTAGTGGACAATATGTGATACCGCATCATTGTGTCATTCGTCCAGAGTCGACTACTACAAAACTAAGGGTAGTCTTTGATGCCAGCGCGAAAACCACTAATGGGAAATCACTCAACGACCTAGTCCACACTGGTCCAAACCTTCAAAATGATATAGGGGACATACTCACTAAATTTCGTCTCCACGCTATAGTTTTCACTGCCGACATCACCAAAATGTACCGGAACATCGAATTAAGACCAGAAGATCGAAAATGGCAGCATATACTGTGGCGTGATTCGACAGCCGATCCTGTCAAGGAGTATGAACTGAAGACAGTGACTTACGGTGTTACCAGCTCTCCTTACTTAGCGATACGTACTCTGCATCAAGTAGCTTCAGATTATGAACAGCAGTTTCCATTAGCTGCTCGTAGCCTCCGGGAGGATACTTTCATGGATGACATCACTGCAGGTGCTCCAACTGTGGAAGATGCTCTTAAGCACAAAGAAGAGCTAATACGAATTCTATCATGTGCCAAATTCGAACTTCGCAAATGGAGTAGTAATTCGGCCGAATTTCTTAATCAAATTCCGACAGAGTATTGTCAGGTTCCAAAAACATTTTTTGACGATAATAATCAACAAACTGTCAAGATCCTTGGTGTCCAGTGGGATCCCAACGAGGATGTGTTCACTTACACTCAATCGGCACTTACGCCAGGTGATACAAAACGTGCCATTCTCTCAAACATTTCCCGAATCTACGATCCACTGGGATGGTTAGCACCAATGATCTTATTAGCGAAGCTTAGTCTACAGGAATTGTGGCGTCTTCAACTTGGTTGGGATGAAATCGTGCCATCTGATTCCTTGACACAGTGGTATCGATTTACTTCTGAACTTCAACATCTTAAAGACATTAAATTATCACGTCGAATAGTTCCTACTAATTCTAAATCTTTTGAGCTAGTTGGATTTTGCGATGGATCCACAAAGGCTTATGGTTGCTGCATTTATCTTCGTGTCATTAGCGACAATAATATTACTTCTAATTTACTTTTAGCAAAATCAAAAGTAGCTCCGTTAAAGCTTCTTACTGTAAACCGCCTAGAGCTCTGCGGAGCAGTATTACTTGCGCGATTACTGAAACATACTTTTAACTTACTTAACAATGCCATTAATATTACTAAAATATTAGCACATACTGACAGCACGACTGTGTTAGCTTGGCTACACACGCCTCCACACAGTCTCAAAACGTTCGTAGCTCATCGCGTGGTAAAGATTCTAGATAGCGTCCCAATCGAAAATTGGTATCACGTACCCACGCATGACAACCCGGCTGACCATTGCAGTCGTGGTCTAACTTGTTCTCAACTGGCGTCCTGTTCTACATGGTGGACAGGGCCTAGTTGGCTGCTCGCTAACTATTCCGAATGGCCAACTTCACAACAATCATCCTTTGTCAAAGATTTACCAGAAACAAAAGCAAAAATAACATCTCACAATTTAATTGAATTTTTAGATTCCAACATACTTTCACATCTCATTGAAAAACATTCATCATTTTCAAAATTACAACGCGTATTTGCCTGGTGTCAACGTTTCATAACAAATGCAACTCGTTCTCCAGAAAAACGTATTAAATCTAGTTTAACTTTAGAAGAAATAGAAAATTCACTCATTACTTTAATAAAACACGTACAGTATAGTTTCTTTGCTGATGAAATTAAAACTATTCAAAAGGATAAACTTCTTCCACGCAATCTTCATAAACTTACACCTTTTATTTACCTCAGTCAGCTATTCATCCATTTTTACTGCCTAAAACATCACATTTATCAAAAATCATTATCGATTATTATCACCGTACTTATTTACATTGCGGACCGCGTGCATTACAATCGCTAATACAAAGAAAATTCTGGATTTTAGGTATCCGTAATCTAATTCGATCGCGACTTTCAAAATGTATTACGTGTTTTAAAGTTAACCCTACAACTCTTCAACCTATCATGGGTAATCTACCTTCTTTGCGAGTCCAACCGGCCCGTTGCTTTGATAACGTCGGAGTCGACTTCGCGGGACCTTTTATAATTAAAGAAAGCCGTAGGCGTAACGCAAGAACCTATAAGGCATATGTTTGCGTTTTCGTTTGTCTAGCAGTTAAAGCAATACATCTTGAACTCGTTACCGAGCTTTCGACTCCAGCCTTCATTGCTGCTCTTGATCGGTTTGTCTCTAGACGCGGTTTATGTAGCACGATCATTTCAGACTGTGGTTCAAATTTTATAGGCGCCAAGCGTTATCTTACCGAAATGCATCAAATGATTAGAAGCCAGTACCGTGAAATTGAGTCCAATCTAACAAATCGAGGAATACAATGGAAACTTAACCCTCCAACAGGACACAGTCACTTTGGAGGTATTTTCGAAAGCGGCGTTAAATCCATGAAGCATCACCTGAAACGTGTAGTCGGGTTACAAGTTCTAACCTTCGAAGAATTAAGTACGGTTCTTATAAAAATTGAAGCTATTTTAAATTCACGTCCTTTAGTAACAATATCCTCCGATCCTACAGAGGTGGAAATACTAACACCTGGTCATTTTTTAATCGGGACTCCTTTAGTAAGCCTTCCTGAACCTTCACTAGTTGACATTAACTTAACCGTTCAGGCCAGATGGCAACTACTACAAAAACTAACTCAATGTTTCTGGCGTACCTGGCATTTAGACTATCTTCACACACTACAGCAACGAACTAAATGGTTTAAAAATCAGCATAACGTAAAAGTGGGAGATATAGTCTTAATTGTCGATCAAAACCTTCCATCCCTAGAATGGCGTATTGGTAAGGTCAGCGAGCTGCATCCTGGTACCGACGGCGTGGTACGAGTGGTCACTGTTCGTACATCGCATGGTTTCTTACGAAGACCCACTGCGAAGCTGTGTCCACTGCTTCGTGATGCAGATCCAAATTAGCATTCTAAATTTATCTAACTTAAAGCATAGTTTATAACTTAATATACTTTTACATATTGTAACTTCCTAAACGTACTTTTAACATACTTTTACTTATTGTAACTTCCTAAACGTACTTTTAACATACTTTTACTTATTGTAACTTCCTAAACGTACTTTTAACATACTTTTCCTTATTGTAACTTACTAAACGTACTTTTAACATACTTTTACTTATTGTAACTTCCTAAACGTACTTTTAACATACTTTTACTTATTGTAACTTACTAAACGTACTTTTAACATACTAAACGTACTTTCAACATACTAAACGTACTTTTAACATACTAAACGTACTTTCAACATACTAAACGTACTTTTAACATACTAAACGTACTTTCAACATACTAAACGTACTTTCAACATACTTGTACTTTTGTAACTTCTTAAACATACTTACTTTAACTTACTAAATGTACTTTTAACATACTTATTTTAACTTTCTAAACTTACTTTTTAACTTAATTTAGGACCTACATTAGGTCATTTAGTTTTAAGTCACTCTTATCATTTAGTTATAGCGTACCTTAGTTACCATAGCTATTTTAAAGAATGCGTCTTCAAAATTTTTTGTGAGTTTTCTGAAATCCTATGATGATTTCAAGTGGGGGGAAATGTTGAGATCCCATCCCTATCCTTTCCTACAACCAACGCCATCTGTGGAGACGCTAGTGACAACTGCGCTACTAAAGCGCCAAAATCGATGCATTTTTTCAATATGGCGCGAACTAACGTACGAACGAAAACCGGTGCCGGTAAAAAATCTAATTAGAAACAAACTTTGGTGAAAAACTAAGTGCAGTGTTGTGCAAACGAATTACAAACCAGCTGGGCAGATAATCCCAAGTAAGTTCCCATCCACTTCTTGGCATTAACCCACAAACTCACAACACTTATCGCATTAGACAAAATAATAAATTTGTGTTTTAGTGTTGATTCACAGCTTCTGTCGCGTCTCCACATTGGCTCGCCAACTTCCAACTTTCATATTGGTCCATCGCCGTCATTTGTATTATACTTGTATTGAATACACCTACATAATACAAATTATACTGTCATTATCGCTGAACTGTCACTTGTTTTGACAAAATATCTCGCGCTCTATCCGTTCAGGTGTATTGAATGCATTAGTATGAATAAAAAAGTTAATGTTTTAGCTTTAAAAACATAACAACTTATAGATTAAATAAATTTGCATTTCCATAAAAACGTGCTTTTGATCACAATGAGCAAAATAAAAAATAGTTATCCGAATCGGCCTAGCCTTAGGGAGGGATTCTTTTTAGAAAGAGAGTACTGTTTTCATTGCACTTCAGCAATGTCAAATCTCGTTTGAAGAAAGAAAAGCTGGTGTTGAAATTAATTGAGCAACATAATACAAGACCTCTTGAAAATGGCCGTTTTATTTTCTTTAATATTTTTGGTTTCATGAACGAAGTGCAGCTAGGTTGCGAGAGCACGCGTATTGCTTGGAGTGTCATTTCGCTAACACATTGTCTAGCGTCATTGTCTGTCGAGGCTCTCTCGTTACAGCGACGTTCAACTTTTTATTTACGCCCAAGTGCACTCCGCCTCTGTCGCGGCAAGAGCTGAATTAAGGTTCTCAGAGTTGATATGGGATCATTCAACCCGTGGATATCGAATTACGCGCGCACTGGGCGCTTTGTTGTTTACTTGCACGTGATACTCCTATTGTACTCGAATAAGAATATGACGTTCTTATTCTTATAGTAGTTCGACCGTAATTATATGTCCTAGTTGTGAAATGTCGTGGACTCACGAAAGCAAAGCGAAATGCTGAGCGGAACTTTGTTCAGCACTTAAAATTGTTTGTATCTTGATTTTACTGCAAACTTTTGCTATAAGTTTGCGAACAAGTGCAGAGTACGGCTGTGAATTAATCATTAAGTTTTGTTCTTGAAATTGGTGATATACAAGTACAGAACGTCATTCCAAGTTAGGATCATTTTATTCTACGTCATTTGTTTTGATTTGTTTAGTTTTACTGAAACGTACGTTTTGAAGGCCCTGAGAGAAATGTATTCCATGTTATTTTTTACATTAGATTAGGTTTTGCTTTCATTTGTTTTCAAACTAAGTTCGCGTTTCCACATTGGCTCACCAACGTCCAACACACGTATAAAACAAATGACGGTGACGGCCGACCAATGTGAAAGTTGGATGTTGGCGAGCCAATGTAAAACACGACATTATGTGAAAAACATAACACTATCACTGACGTTCGCATGTATTTGTCATGCATAAAAGTAGAACCATTAAAACGAATATAACCTCTTTCCTCCTTTGAATTATTCGAGAAGACAAATTTCTTACATGTAATATTTCGTGAAGATTTAAGAATTTACAATTTCAATTCGGATGTTGCCTGTGAATAGTGGACTTATTACGCGACCGGTAACGGAAATTGAATCTGGAGCAACGCACTTTCCGGTTGGCGCCGCGTTTCCGACTTGCTTGCTCCCCGGCCACCCCTCATGTTACCATTTACCTTTTATTGCGAATTCAAGTGTTTGTTTACGTTGATTGTCGAGTGCTTATTGCAATCTTTTACAATCGAATTGGTTTATTATACAATCAATATTTTGTAATTTATTGACAAACTTTGTAGCCTTGACTGATAATTTCAAGTTTTATGGATCGAATATTATTATTTTTTACAACACTACAGGTAGTAAACTATATAAGCTAAATGTATATTTATAGACTAAGTAAAATAATTAAATGAAGGTTTATTAAAATGAATTTTAAGTTTCCATGACATGAATAGGTATTATATTCGAAAATTATTTTCTCAATATTCATTTATTTACCAAATTGTAATTTTAATTAATTAATTTTATTAGCCGCAACGGATATTACATTACAATGATGTTATTGTTTTCAACTTTCATGTCACCGCATATTTTTAATTTGTTATTTTATGAAATATTCGTCATTTGTTTGTCATCTAGCGAACCGGAACGATTGCGTAGTGGAAGAGTCGCTGAAGAACGAACTTCACCTATCAAATAAATCGACTTAATTTTAAAAAAACATCCGATTAATGTAGTTGGGCACAATAAACAGTCTATTGAAAAGTATTCGTAGCACACTTTTTATCATTTACTATATCTTGAAAAAATGTATTTTTTTTTTAATCATTAATGTTAAATTCAGTTACTTTGTTTTTTGAGTTTAATTAAAGAATATGGTTATATATTACAGCTGTTGAAAGTTTTAAAAATGTTTTTTTTTATATAAATTTTTTAAACAGTCTAGATAATTTAAAAAAATTAAAATCGATGAGTTAAAAGCTTTAAATACGTTCGGGGTAGGGCAGTAATGCAATGCGATCTAAGTAGAAAAAAAAACATGTGTTTTACTACTTTTACATTTAAATTAATAAATCCTGTGTTTAAATTTTTTATTGATTATACTTTCAAGGTTAATTTATTGATAGCTGCTCCCAAATGTGATAATGGTAATTAATTACTAAACTATCATAAAGTAATCGATACCAGATAAAATAGAAATCCGTGTTCCATTTTCAAGGGATAGTGATATGAACGTTCGGAATTCGTATGTTCGTTCTATAACAGAGTAGTTGCGTATAAATGATTCAAAAGCAATTTATCACTGATAAAATGTTTCCGATGTCGGTTTCGGAACGTTGCTGGAAATCGTCAATTTCTCTGAAATAGACGCAATGTGCCTTCGTACAGCCAAATACTACGCTGCGACTAGCTCCTGACTATAAGGGAAAGTATTGCCGGACTTGGCACAGAGCCAGCACGTCAAAACGCTACTAAATATATTTATTCCGCCTGGTTTGTGAAATAAATTTCAAACGATAATTAACATTTTGGTCATCAACTCAATTTGAGACGGCTTTTTAATTTGTTACAGTGTTGATTGTAACTTATTGCTTGTCCGCATTCATACTTTTATCTTCTTCTGTCTAATCAAGGACAGCAATATGAGTTTGGGATATAAATAAGGGATGATATGTGTTTTTTTCCTTTCCTCATGTTTATTTTTCCTTTAATCTGAGGTTGTAATTCTTTACTAGTTCCCGTTCCTCATAAATATGATTAATTGTCAAGGATGCACAAGGTCGTTACTTATTGCTGAAACTGTATTCGACCTTGATAGAATGACGTGTCGTAACTTGTAATTGACCTTTGAAAACCATTTTCAGGCGACATTTTCGAATTAATTACCTATAAAAATTGGTGGACACGTATCTGAATTTCGATTTTCATCGGTGCTTTAATTTAAATTCAAAGCATACAACGATGTGTCGCTGAGTCAACAGAATATGTTTGTTTGTGTAGGCCGTGGCGCGGGACTGTCAACACTGCTCGACGCTCATCGCACGGTCGTGTTCAGTTGTCCGCTCGACCCTGGGAATATACTTTTAGGAGATAATACCTGGATTTCGTATACTCACAGAGTATGTTTAGAGAATAAATCCAGATAAGCTGGCGAGACAGCCATTCGTGCTTACTTCGAAATGCACCGTAACGACGCCGATCCATAAAGTATTCATGCACTGATGTCACACACTACGTCTCGAAAACATGAATGGCTGTTTTGATTTCATGTACCTGGCTCGTTGTACCTATAAAATATGGTCATATACAAATACAAAAATCTGAAATATGGAAAAGAAAAAGTTATATCAACGGGAATAAAAATACACAGCCCTGGCAGTTTTCTGTGTTTATGTGACAACGTAACAGATTTCCAATCAGAGTCGGCGGCGCGAAAGAGATTCTAATAACATTCAAAACTCGTCCCGCGGGAGTCGGTGTCAGTTTAATTACGAGCACGGCACAGGCTGGGACATCGCATCGTCTCGACTGCTATCACAACGGATTTATTTTTTTCACTGGGACAAAGGACGATTAAAAAAGTTCGTAATGAAAGCCGTCCACGAATGCAAAAGGGTGAACTCACGATAACAGAGGATACTCGGATTTTGATATATTGAACAGAAGTTAGCCAGGTTGAAATTGAAAAATTTCACAATATTGCAATTGAAAGAAATTTTCAATAACTTAAAATACTGATTTAATCCAAAATATATTTACTAGTACTGTTTATATGAAAGGAGCTTTAATGTAATTCCTTTATACAGATCCAATTTACTTACTTTTATATCGTTCAAGATCTGACACACGTAGGTGTAACACACTATTGTGCTTCGCTCTAAGAATTGCGAATGAAATAGCAAATAAATCGACGCATTTCGCACAAAGGTATCTTAACGAACTATCCAGGAGAGAGTTCAACTTTTGTGCTGTCCAATTCGACTGAATTATTTACTAACATGCAGCATTCTAATTAGCTCTTGAATTCCAACATACCTTTAATCTTGAGACCATAAATTACCACAACTTACTAATTTAACTTATATTTAATTAAAAACAAGTCTATGGTTATGGCTATGGTTTTTGTGGTCAATATTTGATAAAAATCGTTTACATACCTTTCATTCGTCAGACACAATTATCGCATCTTTAACATCCAATAATCATTAACTTGAATTAAATTGATAGTATTGGTAATTCATTAGCAACCAATTTATTGCAATTAGTTTTATTATTTATTTAGGATTAATTTCGTACATTCGTGTGAACGGATGTTTGTATCTTTGAAATCAGTTCAATATTTCCTGTTTTGTTTTAGCTACTCCCGTATATCGTGTAGTCAACTTTTTGCATATCCGGGCAAAGCTAATAGAAAACCACATCAAAGAGATGATTCATGTATCTATATTGGCTAAATTATTTAGATAAATTCCGTCTGAATTGCCATGTTGTGGTAATCTCATTTATGCGTTCTAAAAATAAATGGAGGCGGGAACATGATACCTTAAACAAAGCACAAACGGGCGAATTAAGGATTTTCAAGTTAATGACGGTTGTGCTAACAGTTTTTCGTTTCCCCACGCGTCGTCAACAGAATTTTAGTGGACTTTTTGTCCGGATCTTTTGTACAATACAGATTGTATAATGAATGACTGGATGTGTACCCAAACAGTAGAGTTTACAGGAAAGGATTACACTTACTTGAAAATGTCTTATTAAGTAAAAAAAATCTTTATTCATTTAGACTATGTAGTTAATATCTTTTAAATAGAGTTGGTAAAATTTGTTACACTACTTCTTATGATATTCAATTTATTTTCTTCTGTTGAAACATTTTGTCGATGAATCCATATCGTAATAGTATTTTTCTAAAAATCTTGGACTACATTTTTAGTATTTCATATTCCTTAGGTCTTAATAAAATTCGAATCCCTAGTTGCGTTCAAAGGATCCGAAAATTTTCACTTTCATTTAAAGTTACGTGAGCCTTGATTAGAATTCTCTTCATTCATTCAAATGCTCGTGTAATGTTTTATTTGAGGGAGATGGCGAAATTGCTTCTTGAAAGCTCTTTTCGACGATTCCTTAAGTTTGTTCAACGGAATACGGAGAAAAACGTTTTATTGCCTAAATTACGTGATTCTAACTGAAATTTCTTGAGTAGTAGCCATTCAAATATTCAGGAATCGTAACTTTTATTCGTTTATGATTGAAGTAACTGAAATGTAAATAGGTGTTGATTGAATATTCCTTTTTAAATTGTTTATTTGACTTCATTAGTATTGAGTGTAGTTTATTTGTAAGGTAATTTAAGGATATTTCAGGGCTCTAATTTGGTAAGTAGTAATATTAGGTGTTATGTACATATTCGAAGGTTATTTTGTGGCAACGAAACATGATACCATAGTGTTATAAAGATAAAAAGTTCCAATATCTTACATGCACTATACACCAAAATTGTTACTTCAGTCTTCAAATACCTGGAATATAAATAAACGGGTATTTACCCTCCTCTCATTCTCAATCTGTAATGACTCAGAGCAGTGAAGCATAAAACCCCGAAGAAAAGCCAACTTGACTTGGGTCAGCAATGAATTTAATCAGATGATTGTAGAAGAAGTAAATATAAACAGTTCGTGTTTAATAGAATATTTCGTTCAGTCGAAGGGAAAGATGTTAAGGACGATTTACTTCCAGGACTCGAGCATGTCGCATATCCAGAATGGTGGTCGTGAGTTCACATTTCACTAAATTGTTCCAAAATTATCAAACTACAAAAGTCCTAATAAATTACGACAAAAGTGTTTTAAATCGTGTCTTAACTTGAGAAAATTATATTAAATGTTGCTACTTACTTTGATAATGAAGTGAACTCATTAATTTAAGTAGATAATACGAAATTTATTAGTCTTTTTCGCAATAAATACGTGGATTAGTATTATGTCTACTGTGTTATCGTGCTCCATAAGAATTACAATTGATTTAGATTGTAGGCACTTTAACGATCACTGAGCTAAAAAAATAAAGAAACATAAGTTTTCAGGGGGTAATCTTAAATTTACAAGAAACATAAATAGGTAAACAAACTTGTAAATGTATGTTTTTAAAAATTTTAAACATCTTCTAAACGATTTAGACAAAAACAATCTACTTACTTAGAAATCAGTTTGAAAAAGATAGAAATAGTTTATCATAAAATTATACAACTCATCGCAAATTTTAATTCAACAAAGAGCGTTCAGTGTATGAAATGTATCTAGATATATTTCAGAAGAGAAATATTACAGCTACTTTCAAGCTTAACTATTTAATTTTAAAACAAAGCGAGAGAAACCATCTACCTTTTCAAGTGGTGCGATCATTGCACCCGCGCAATGATGTACTCGTGCACTTGTATATCTACTAATGCCGAAACTTATGAATAATACATCGTACCTCCTTCAGATCAGGAGGATTTGTACATGAATGCGTTGCAAGTGCGCCCACGCGAGAACGTCGACGCGACTTTACTTGAGCTGAGCAGACGACAAATGACATAGACGTTCTGGGAACAAACTACTGGGCTTATCTGATACAGCCACTTCGTGACACGGCTTCTAGGGCGATTCACTTTTAGTGAGGCCCCAGCCCGAGTGAAAGATATAAAGCGGCTTCATGCAGATGTTTTGTCGTTGAAAAAGCTTTGTTGAGTTTTTATAACAAACACGGATTGTTTATGGACCCCTTCAGATTTAGTTTAAAACGATTACGGCCAAAATTTTATCGATTTCATCCAGAGATTGTGATGTGTAATAACTCCAACTCGGACATGCATCATTGTACTTGAGTAATTTCTAATACATAATATTAAACTCTTCATCATTATTCGTTTTCAAGTAAATTTTCCATCATTAAGACTCTCCGAAAAATTTAATAAAACTCTACTAAGAATATGTTACTTAGTTACAATCGTGTGAGAGTATTAGTATATATTACCTACAATACTACGCTGGAAGGTGATCGAGCTGACTGGAGGCACACAAAAGCGCAGACCATGCGACATGTTTACGCTCTTATCAGTATTTAAGTCAACACATAAATTAATGCCAAAGCACGTTTTATTTATAGCACGAAAGCTGAGTATAGTATGGCACGGACCCCTTACAAGTCTACAGATAAGGTCTCGTGTAACCCTAAACTGGAAATATAAATTAAAACTTATTTTTAAATTACATTCAAGTAGTAAAATTTTAAACTTCATTGAAGTTGGTGTTTAAATAAAGTTAAAAGTGGAATGAAGGTGCCTCCAAAAATGTTGTATGACAATTTTGATAACTAAAATTAGTGCGCATGCAAACAACATTTTTACCAAATATCTGTGGGTATAATTAGCTTGCTAGGGCAAAGTAATATACTTTTGGAAAGTATGTTTTGTTATTCATTACTTGAACTAAAGAAATGCATTAAAATAATCCATCTAATTTACCATATTTAGGTATATAAATTAGAAAATTCCCGATTCAAAATCCACTAAGCCGTAGCTAAAATTTCATTGGTATTCAATCGTTTGCAGCAGCCGGCGCTAATCAACCGACCGGAATGTGAAGTGCACTCAGCAGCTACACCGATTCACCCGCGCCGGTCGATAGATGAGTACCTCAAATCACACAGAGCATTAAAACTTGTTGCAAATAGCCAATCACTATACTACACGGAAAATCTTTCGTTAGACTAATTTGAAGGAAGTTATTTTTGTAGTATTAGGAAAAAATAATAGTATGTATATATATTATAGTAAGCAGATCTCTTTATCAAATTAACGATACTCTTCTCATGTGCTGTACGTACCTTTACTGTCCAATGCTGGGCTCAGGTCTCCTCAGAAGAGGGACGCTCAGGTCAGGTTCAGTTTAATTCTTTACTTATTCAAAACATTTACCTTCACTTGACAGTGACTTGTCAGTTTCTATTGCGCTTTGATCTAGATAGCAGGTACTGGGTACGGATTCTATCGTAGATATTTTACATAACCTTTGATGAGCACAAGATTCATGATATCGAGTAATAGACCTCGAAATAGGCATTATTCAAAATTGAAACTTAAAGACCTATGAATAGTTTTATTAGATCGAGAACTCCGTTTGTCTGAAGACAAGTAATTAATTTGAAGAATTTCATTTACTTTAGTACGAGATTATTCAAACGTCTGAATATAAACTGTGAAATTTAAATGACCCAAAAGTAAGCATCATAACGCTAAATTAAGTTTTATTTTTA
Source organism: Trilocha varians (assembly GCA_030269945.2). Taxonomy (NCBI): domain Eukaryota; kingdom Metazoa; phylum Arthropoda; class Insecta; order Lepidoptera; family Bombycidae; genus Trilocha; species Trilocha varians. The sequence continues at coordinate 6,860,385 of AP028265.1, read as the reverse complement.
ATTTAATAAAACAAAAAGTTTCATGAAAATGGTGACCAAACGAAGCGTCGCAGTGCCATCGCAACATAAACAGGATTGGAAGGGCGCAATTTGGTCGGTATTCAGAGCCGCGCCACTGTAAAAGCGCGCCGTATCTAATTATCGTTGGGTTACACTGGCATTACTATGGGAATCTAGAATATTTCAACTCGAACAACAATAAAGGTTTATTAGCTTGTAAATTTTACGAAATCATTTCAATTTGTCAACTGGATTTACCAAGGATTCTTCTTCAAATCGATCTGCTAAACTTTAGCAAGAATTAGTAATATAAACGACTACATGCTTTTTGGTAGCTTACGTGTTGGGTGATTAAGATTTCTCAAAAACTAAGATTTGTCCACCTTTAGTGTTTATACTACAAGCCCAGACAACGTTAAATATCAGGTAGTTATTTATTTTTATGAGAAATCATATAAAATAATAAGCTCATAACTACAAAACTAACTAAAACATTACATAAAACCAAGTAAAAATTTATGATAGAATATAAAATTTATTTCATTAAAAAATGAGTATAAAACGTGGTTAGGGTTTCGAATGCAACACTAGCGCCACATTAACTGAATTACCAGCGGAGTTTTTAAGGCTTTTGCAGCCGTCTGTTCCAGAGTTAATCAGAGTAATAATGGATGTCAGTCTCAGTGGACCTGCTTTAATAATTCAGAAGCCATTGTAGGTACCTGTACTAATAAAGATAAAAATTATGATATTCTGAAAAGTAATTAGCGAACTTGTACTCTTTGATTACTGAGTGAAACATTTTAATTTACTGAGTAGTTCTATATTATATCATATTCTTATACTTATAATATATTATAAAATTTTCTCTTATATAAAACAAAGGGGCGGCGCGACGGGAAAGAGTGCCGTGGGCGTAACGCGTCGCGCCGTCTCTTACAACCCCGTGCTGGGTTCTGGCCTCAGCCGGGGTTCGGACGCTGAATGTGAGCGGTTGGAGGTTTTAGTGTGGTTCAACTCCCGGTGATTTCCTCCAACTAAAAAATAAAAAAAATAAAACAAAAAGTTTTTAAACAATAATAAAAATACTTGATAAATTTTTATACTACTAGTTTTAGTTTATTTGGAATTACGTCGCCTGTATCAGCATGAATTTATCAACATTTCCAAGGAATACGAAAAACATTGAATCCATAATATGGATCTATTTATTTTATATCGAGACTGTACCAAAATATATGTAGGTAGGTATTTCACAGACTTTTGTTCGTGTTCGCGTGGGTGTCACTGAATGGAATATTCTTAAGCGATGAAGATATTTTTACATTCTTTTGGTTTGATCCGCCTCTCAGCCTTTGGTCCTGTGTAGGAAGAATCTTTAGTGGAAATCTCCGTAAGGTCACAGAACAATAAAGTACGTTCATGAAGCGTAAAATATTAATGGCAGAGTATTTTTGTTATATGCCCATTAAAATAAACATGACATTATAATATTATTTCTGAGAAATATCTTGTGAAGTACACGTCGTGGACATTTTTAGACGACTTATTATCATGGGCAATGCCAGCATATATAGTTAACCTTTGCTACATTTAGTTCTTGTACCTAATTTCAGGCCATAGCTCATTCATAGCACTTATTTTTAGATACCTATTTCTCTTTTGTATTGCTTTGTAGCGTCTTATTTTTAGTATAATATAATAAAGGTTTTCAAAGCGTGCCCAAGGTTTTCTATCAGGATGAAACGGAATGAAACGGAAATGTGTAGGTGTTATTTCAATATACGTGCGCGCATCGATCACATTACGTCCATTTGACATACCCATACAATCTCATATATTTTAAACGATTTCTCTTGTAAAATAAAATGATTTAGTCGAGTCCAATCAATCACTTTTCATCAATTTAGTGTGAACGTCATTTGGCAAATTCGATTGCGTCTCCCATTGATGGCGAGCCGGTAGTGAGAGAATAAAACAGAGCGGCTGCCGCTGACGGTTGTGACAGAGCCGCCGCACACCCGCCCGTTCTGCGTTTAATTAATCTCTTAAACTAAATTTAAATAGGTAGCCGTGCTATTGCTGGCCCGATACGACGGCACTCGTCCGGCTAAATTAAATCGGGTATTATTCAACAACTCGGAGAGTGCTCGTTATGACATGCGTCATATATTTCCTTCGCACTTCCGTTCTCAATATGAATTTCTGAGGAGTTTTCTGATTTGAAGCGATTCGGAATAATGTGAACATCCATTGTTCACGAAGGATCATTAATATGAATAAGATATTATTATGATGTTAGAAATAACTTTTGGTTAGTATAATTATTTATTTTCTTTTTTTTAAATGTTACTTATTACTTTTCAAGGTCTGAATAAATACAGTAAATCCACTTATATTGAATGTAGGTAATATACATTTACCTACAGCTTTCGTTTTGCAAGGAAGAAGAGAGAGAAAAAAAAAGTTTAGATAGTTTTATGGCTATACATTACAATTGATAATATTAGTTATTACAATTTAGTTTAAATCCAAATTCTATTATTGTTATACACTATGAAAATAAAGGATACCTACAGCTACCCACACATGCAGGCAGATATATTGTAGTTGAAGTATTTTGACTAAACTTGGTGGTGCATTAATAAAAGCTTCCTGGAACATATTTTTCTACAATACGAATGCATATTTCCTGCACAAAATGTCGATATTAACGTAAAGCTGGAGAAATTCACACGGCTCAGTTGAAAGTACGCGCGAACGCCTCCACAGCCGATCTCATTACTGCGAACCCCTCGCCTCCGTACTACTGAACACCGTCAATATTTTACAAATAATTATAATCAACAATCCACTTCTAGCAATATATTATTATGTGGTACTTTACTTCTAACATATATGAATATAAATAAAATATGTTAAGATTACTAACTCACTGATAATTAATTAATCTTCTTCTTATAAATAAAAATGAATTGCTGTTCGTTAGTCTCGCTAAAACTCGAAAACGACTGAACCGATTTGGCTTATTTTAATCTTGAAATATTCGTAGAAGTCCAGGGAAGGAAACGTTAAACAGTGAGAAAATTTCCTTATGTGACGCAGTTGTGTGGGCCAGCTAGTTATGCTATAAATTTTGTGTAGGTAGGTACTATAGATACTGACTACTAACTGTAACACTAAAATTAAAGTGAAAAGAATTTGTTCTGTACTGACGCAATGGTTCTGGATGAATAATTCAAATTAGAATACCTGCGACAGTTCATTATTAAGAAATAATGAGAACGAAGTCAAAGTCAAACGAAGCATCAATATTCAGCACACTTAATTTAATGCTAATTTAAATTTAATAGTGAATCTATTTGATTAAACACTTAATGTTAAGAAAGTAAATAAAACTAATCTTAGATCTATTTCATTTAAGATGTCAGACTTTTCAGGTGAGCTCTGATAATTTAAATAGATACTAATATTAACAAAAGATATCAATTGGATCTCTGAATTATTTAGTGAGTGAACGTGACCCCGCGTCTGGCATCTGTCTGGGTTTACTTTACTGATTGGTGCTTCATAAACTAAAATACAGCATCAAATATGTTACCGCAAACTGTACCTATATTGAAAGCAATATATTTAAACTTCAATTCCACGACTTTATTCGAAGTGCTGTGAAAGCGCCATGTTTTCCATTTGAAAAAATTACAATTATTGGAAAATTCAAACATAGCACTCTCGAAAAACCTTCAGCAGATTTTTCATAACGTCGAAACTGTGATTTTTTATCGCAACAAAAGAAAATAGCAAAATTTAGTGAAAACGTTCAAAGTAAATTTATTACTTTTCGTGAAATTGCAATGTCTGCATCGGATACTGAAATACGAAAGTTGAAATTCGTCAAATAAAAAGCTCACAGAAGTGGGTAATTGCATTTGAAATGTTTGAATAAAGAATCCCTTGAACTTTACAGACAGTGCTTTCTTTGCCTTAAGGAGCTTATTACAAATAAATGATTCTATTTTGTTTGATGTTTCTTACTTAAATTATATTGTAGATAGTGAAGAAAATGAAATTGAAATAGTGAATGATATTAGATTAAATGTTTGAAAAATAAGCAATTTATATTCATCAATGATTTAAGATGCCAGGCGTAGAAATGAAATGGGACTCAAAGACGTAGCTATATATAGATGAAATATGTGTGATGTGTTTTTTTTTTATTTGATTTTGGTATAAAGATTTTATTCAGATTTAAATAGGTACCGATCACATTATATTTACATAATAAAAGATTATCGCAACGAAACTTTGCCGTAACACCATAACAGGCGTTTATAGCAAGACACGAAGCGATACCATAGGCGATACAAGAGTTCAACCTATAAAAGTGAAATTTTATGAATATTATACATGTAGAATATCTATAAAACATTTTATTTATCTTTATTCCTGATATAGGTAATATTATTAGGTACATAACATTACGACCATCAGCGCACTTTAAAGTAGGTAAACACGTCAGAATTAAAATATTATAAAAAAAACATACAAGTACTTCAATTATCAATTCATTTACAATCATATTCTCGATTTAAAAATAAATTTAACGTATAATCACAGACTAATTTGACGACGACCTAATTATATTTTCAACACATGTGACAGTGGGTTACTCATGTGTGTAGCACGTTAATGAGAAAGATTGAAATGAGACGCTCAATAAAATGCACGCTAATGATTCACACACCAATAAAATATGAGTGGAAGAGGAATAAAATAACTATAAAGCAAAGGCTTTAAAAATGATAGTCGAAATCAAAGATGATGAGGAATAATATTAATTAAGTTGAATTGAGCTAAAAGTTTAAAAGCCAATCGGAAGATTGGTTCACTGAAAGGTTACTATGTCATTATCAATTTAAACTTTGTACTTAATAAATATGCCAGGTTAAAATTTCAACTCTAGCTATTATACATTGTTGTTCGGAGTAAACTGGAACAGAGTGAGTTATTTTAAGAGATTAATTTAAGGAACAAATAAAGTTGGCTTGCATTCAAGTATCCGATGTGGAAACAAAAGTTAGTATTCTTTGTTGACAAAAATTAAGATCTAATCGTAAAAATGCATCTTTGTACTACTTTCTGAGTTTGTACCCAATTTAAAGATCATAACTAATCTACTATACCTGCTAACGATTTTGAGTCATTAACATTAACATTTTATTCTAATCCTCTATCCTAATCCTTTAATCTCCCGAAATTTTGTTTTTTTTTACATTCTCACTGTATATTTGTTGCATTCCTTATTCAAATAATATTTAAAACAAAACATCGTTACAATGACAAGCAGATTTAATCTGACTACAATGCAGAAGATTTCAAAACCCATTTTCTGTTATAAAATCTGAAAAGTTACTCCCAGCAACAACTTGTCTGATTTCCAGTTTTGTATTACATTTTAAAAGGCAATAAGTGAAAAGGAAGCCGCTGTTAAAATGTCCTTTGAAGTCTACGAATTTTCAACGGGCACCTAACAAAATTGTTCTTTTAGCCTTCAAAAATGTGCCCGTACTTTCCCCCCAAGTTTTTTGTAGTATGAAAGTGAGTCAAAGCGTGACAAAGAGACTGCTGTTGAGTTTTCACAATACATTGTGCTGTGAACTGAAAATGGTAAGTACGTTTTATTTTTAAGTTCGAATTTTGTTTTTGCGAAAACGCGAAGTTCTTTTGTTACTGGGCACGCGACTGGAATTGATAGTTACTTTTGTGGTTTGTTTCATTTATAGGAACCTAAATATATGAATGGATTATAAATGTTTTTCAATATTTTATAGTAAGGAAGTATTTCGTTTTAGTATATTTATTCACAGCATTCTCATGCAAAGCCTAAAATTGAACAAGTTAACGACAGATTTTTTTACTAATTTATTCGAACACAACTGCATAGCATCTATAATTTATTTGGATACTCTAAAATAGTCAATCTTTAATCAACTAAATTCTTAAATTGTATTAATTAAATGTAATATGCATACTTAAATAAATAAATAAATGGTCTATATAATTGTATCTGTTCAGACTTTCCAAATATCACACAAATAAACATTCATTGATATAATAAAATACTTACGCCTAAGCGTTTAATGTTCACTTTGCATTTTCAACCAATTTTCTCCAAGGCTTATTCCATAAACATAAACATTGTGTATAAACTTAATTACCCTATCTCATAATTGCCTTGTTTTGACGTCTACCCTTTGAGAGGCCCTCGCTTATTTCCAGAGTTGTCTAAAGATATTAATAACCATCTAAGTCGAGTGCTGTCTACTATCCCGCAGTTCGGTCGTGTACCGAGTCTCACCCGCTCTCGGCTCGTGTTTTTCGCTAATACTCTTTCGGAGACGATAAGATGATGGCTTTACAAGGAGTAATTACGCGGCCCAATTATCGGTATAGATATAGATTGGAGGAGTGGGATGATGTTGACGTAAATGTACCTAAATTAATTTTCCAGTTTTTGTACAATAGATAACCAGAGTAATGAATAGTAGCAAAACACAATTCTCCTAAATTTAATACAAAGATACTTAGTGCTCAAATTAGATACAAAATGGTAAAGCTCCAATCAAAGTGGCTTTGAAAGGAAACCGTTATTAGAGTCCGCAAGTTGTTGATGACAGCGGAGTGCGAGGGGTATAAGCGGAGCGGCGGCACAAGCAGAAGCGACAGCGGACCCGACCATCGAAGTTCTCTCCCCTGTAATTTCAGGGAAGCTGTGCACCGGGCGTTTGCCAACTAATTTGTCATACGAATATCAAATTACGAGCGAAATGGCGCGTAACAGTACACTTTACGCTCCGATACCGGAGTTTTAAAACAAAATTTAATTCGCCGTCTGGTTGCAGCGACGGTATAATTGCAACCTGTGTTCGTCGAACACTAATTGAAAAGTTAATTTGGCGAAAGCGCATACTGAATATATCCTATTCCAATTTGTATTGTTTCAGAAATAGAAATAGATCCACATGATAGTATAATATACATTATGATTACAAATATTGATATGAAATTTTAATTTCTATAAAATTGTCACGTAATGCAAAAACAAAACTCAGATTTTTTAAAACATACCCACATTAGGTATATGAAGCACACGAGAGTACACACTTTACTCCATCTACTCTTTCTTATAAACGTTATTTAAAGCATATCTGTAATGCATATAAGACAATACCAGAGACCCATAAACAAATTTTACTTTTAAAATTCCGCACGCACGCAAAATGCGTACGCGGTGCGTGCACACTTCGTGGGTAAAACCACAAACACAATATGATAAGTAAATTATGAGGTTTTCTTTATAAATTTTCTTGCATCCCTTGTATTATGTCTGCCTTCATAGACCCATTTCGGTACAATATGGGTGGCAAGGGACGTTATTGGCACAGATCTTACGATGCACTAAGTGAACGCCATCAATGCTATACACGTGCCTACGCCAACGCTAGGAGGGGAGCCGCGTCTACAAAATGAGCTCTTAAGTAAGGAGACGGTTTTCGACATATCGAATTATATTAAATATTTCTTCCAACAATATTGCTTTATAAGAAAAAAATCTCTATTTATGTCGATACTCAGAGCTTGAAATACAAATACATCTAGTGCCTACGTATATTATTTAAAGAGGATTAATTTAACTTTTAAAATAAGAAGCAATAGATAAAGTCATTAAAGAAGATAACAGAGAAGAGCTACTTTGATCGGTAGGTAACTACTAACTACGGCGATGGCAACTACTAAACATTGAGTGACGCGTTGGTTCATGTACCCCATAACTAATAAAAGACATTGAGTGGTTTTAATCAAGTTTTGTATAGCTATTTAATAAAGAAAAAACAGAATGATTTATCAACGATATCAACTGATCAACTACGTTAAAAATGTTCATCCTTATCACCCTTACTGTCCAAACTCGTTCACATTTAGGTAATATCGACAAAAATAACGAAATGTAATAACGTAGCATTATGGGGGTCGGGAAGCGCGTTGCCAGGGGAACATCGCTCCGGGCCATGGGTTCCGGATTCACACAATGAAACGGCATAAGAAGTAACGACATCTAATTAATAACGTCTATCATATCTCTATTGCTCGGCTTATGTGTTCTTTGTGAGGGTGCGGCTTAACGTAAGAGGATTGGAAGCGGACGCGCGATTTGTTCCGGATATCGTTAACGACCCACTTTTTTTGTTATCACTCAGCGTAATTGCAGTAAATGTCAATTTTAATGTTCGTTGCTAATTATTTCTTGGAAAATATTTAAATCTGCATATTTTAGATAAAAAAGAGAAAATATTTTAATTCTATTTTAACTAACTATTAAAAGGCAAAGTAAAAAAACAACATTTTATATACATATTATCTATATAGATTTGACTGAGCTATATAGACTTACATTAACTATTTTTGTTTGCGAAACACAAATACAATATTTAATCACTTCTGATAAATATTTTTTTTTTTGAGTGAAAATTCCACCATATTTTTTAATATTACTTCTTATATTTCATTATGGTACCTTGTAACCTAACCTAACCTAACCTAACCTAACCTAACCTTGTTCCTGGTAACCACAGGGAGTAATTATTAAATTAATATTTATCTCACAATACTCACCACCACAAGACAACTTTAAACAATTAATTCTATTTATTTTCCACATGAGCCTTCGTCTGTCATAGACAGGAAACAAAAGGCCATATTGTTTTTATGTGTCCATCATAAATAATTACACAAAAGGTCGATAATTAGTGACATGGCGTAACATCAGTCCGGTTCAATGCTTGACATGTTTCATGTTAATTGGATCGTCCAGGACAATGGCGGTGTACAGACGCACCGGGGGAAGGGGTGCAGTTATTATGACATATTGTTCTCGGTTCGAACAATCCTGTGATTTTAACTGACCGAACTATGGCGACGCAGCTTTTTCAATCTACTGTTATAGAATTCGGTTCGGTTATGCTGCGGTTTTCACATGACGAATTTCGTGTGTGGTTCTCTCTTAATTTACATAACAATGCTTCAGGCGTCGATGTTTTGAAGCTTTGGGTATTTATTCTACAAAATTGTTTATGAATTATTTTTTCCGTGATTGCGAATAATGAATGAATTTAAAATAGAAAGCTATAAAATGCGAGACCTATTTTTACTTTTTGAATTAATATCTATAAGTCACGAACATACGAAAGTACGTATTAGGACTTTATTTCAATAGTCCAGTTCATGCTAACACGCATTTTCCAGCTGTAAAAGTTAATGACCGTACTAAAAGCAATTAAAACTTTAACTGTATCAACGCCCGCTCGCTTCCGATATGGTCGCTCGTATGTACCAACCTTCACTTTTCCATTAAATTATCAACTTTGTTTAATAAAATCGAAAATCAAACTTTAATAAAAAATTGCGAGTTGCCGTTGAAGAAGTTTTCCATTTCGAAACAAATTTGTTTTTAGCTTTTATGACAGATAATTTGTCAAGGGTAGCTTTGCGCAAGTCAAAGATAATTTATCTGTCTCAACCGCTTTATTTATTACAACGCGTTGCGTCTTCGTCGAGCCCTTAAAGTTAGTGGTTAATGGAGCTCCATAAAGACTAAGATATCATAAGACATAGCTTATATGACCGACCCGAGACTTCGTTTGAAGACAGACGTTTGTCTGTAGTTTGATCCTAAGACGTTACAAAAACACGCCGTATTTTTCCTTTCCGTAGCTAAGTGACGAGTTGATGGGAAACAAATGGACTGTGGGACGATTTACAGATACTACGCGTGTTAGCATTTTCCTGTATCAGGAAAATCGAGTAAACATTAGTCTATGTCAGAATTTAAAGATGCAATTGAGACCGTAATAGTATACATATCAATAGACTTCTTACAAAAACATTGGAATAAAAACTGATGAATGAAAAGGTGGTTTTGGAATACCATTTTAAATGAGTTGTGCATCAATTTACTTCTATTTTTTATCTGTAATATAATTGGATGATTGAAAATGGATGCCGTAAGCACTAAGTTCGCCAATTCCCTTTTATTGTGAATGAAGAAATTTTGAATAAAAAACTGCTGCTGTTGCAAAAAAAAAAAATATTATCACAATATACTGTTTCATAGAAGTAACATAATAATCTAGAAAAATCCTTTATTATTAGCGTATAATATTAGATTTTGTTAGGAGTAATACTTACTGAAAGGCTTCACTAGATGTCTGGTTAATGTAATTACGTTGCGAGATTTTCCCAAAAAATCCGGAATCCTAGGATATTACTGACAAATATCTACGAACATTATTAAATAATCTTGTTATATCTATTTCTTGAGGTGTATTTTAACCTGCTTCGATATTTAGAGAAGGTAGAATATTTTATTCGACTTTGTTTTTTCAAATATGCAGGTATGTGCTTAAATATATTTTTCTTCTAATAAAATAATGTCTATTTTGGAAACTGGTGTTTATTATGTAGATAAATACCATCAAAATATCAAAATCTCAAACTATGATATGATAATTAAGTTCACATTGTATAATACAATTTAACATCATTCAATTATTCTAAACAACCTTATCAATTTAATGTTTTCACATTTAGTTATTGCACATATTTTATAAGTCACGTACTTAAAATTTAATTCGAACCCAACTTAAACAAAAGTGCTACCTTTTTCAAGTCAATTAATGAGTAAATTAAATTTGTTAATTGTTTGAATCCATTTAAAGGAGGTAACTGTTGAGGGAGGAATTATGATTGATGATGGAATATGATTCGTTTCCACTTAACACATCGCGAAGGGGTTATTTTATTACCCCCGACTCTTGTTCCTGTGAGGTCATTGACTAATGAACACAATGACTGGACAGTTTCAAACTAGTTGTTTTATTATGGGAGCCCTATTTAATTGATAAGAAAAGTAAATTTATTAACCATTGTTTATTATACCACCCTCTTTGTGTTAATTCTATTACACTTATAGTGAAGTCATGATTAGTTTTACTATCTATATGAATCGAAATTGAATTTTTAGGCGTTTTTATGAGGGATAAACGGATTGCCTTCAATGTGAGAGATAATGGGTTCGAACCAAAAGCCATTCGATACCTCTAAATCTTAAATCGTAAAGTTTCATGTTCGATTGGGACAACTAAAACGTATTGGAAAATCAATTCTATATTTTCGAAAAACATTAAATTTATATCGAATGAATGGGTATATGTATCTTATACATACCTATACTCTTTAAAATGGGTTTTCGTATCTATACCATTCGACGATAAGTCATTTAAGTTTGTATATTAAATAATATATACTTTATATTTCGTGTCTTTAAACGAATGAAACGATAAATAAACTAGCAGCCTACCTGAGTAAGATTTTACTATCCAAAACCAATACCAAAGAGAGCATGCACTCGGAATACACTGAGGAGAGAGATTAATTTCGATGTCAAATATTTAATTAATTTGAAAAGGTGGTGATGAAGTTGCAAAAATAAATAATTTATTTTAGCCTTCATTATTTAGCAGTGGTTTTTGTGAGAGAATTTTTCTTATTGTATTAAACGAAGTACTTTTTCTAATCAAATTTAATAAAAATAATAATTTAAACATCCAATGCTTATCTTCAGTAATGAGATCTAAAATGAATATAGCAAAAAAAATATTTTTAAATTATCAAGTACTAAAAATATCACTGAGAATAAATTGATTTTCAGTACATTTAAAAATGTTATAGAAATTTTCTTTATAATTTTGGAAATAGACTTTCGATGAAACCTAAGCAAGAATAAACTAATACGTCGCCTACGCTTCCTATTAACTTTGGGAACAGATTTGAAATGAAAAGGTAAATACGGTCAACAAATCGAGTCTTTAAGGACATGTAATATATTATTTAGGTTCCATTTAAAAGCTAACGTGTTCGGAAATAACGGGTTCGTATCGTGAATAAGCAAAATTGGGTACGGGGGCTGCCCTTGCCCCTGTAATGTATTAATGATCCGCGGCCGTCGTGTCCTGCGTTCGATACAACAACGTACAAATATGTAACAATGCTACAAATGTTTTTAAAAAGCGATGTATCGAAAAACATGTATAATCAAAATTCGAAGACCATCTGTGATGAAGGAGTGGAAAGAGAAGATACATTACGTAATAGTCTTCGTTCATCATGAGATTTTTTTTTTTTTTTTTTTTTATTTAGTATACGTAATTTTATAACGCACACTATTATAATTACAATCTAGTCTAAATCAGACTAATAAGCAATTTTGTTTTAACCTAAATTACTATATGATTTTATGCTAAGAATGTGTCCATTGGCACTTTTCTTATTGTCTCTATTATTAAGGTGTAGACACAATGTTCATGTGGTCTTTATTATCATGAGATATGACACAATAATTTTTGAGGTTATATAAGTGACAAACCAATTCATAAGTGAATAAAAACTGTAAGTTATAGAAACCGATACTTATTAACAAAAATAAAATAATAATTAAATATAATAAAATAACAATTAATAATAAATAAGTTAAATTCAGTTATCGCATAAGCGACATTGGGAAAGAATTGAGGATTATTAAAAAATAAATTTTACATTAATGTAGAATTTAATAATGACAATCATTGTTATAGCAAATTAACAAACAACACATTAATTTGGATATGATTTGACCGGAAAATCTAATTTCGTTTACCTACCGCATGGTAAATTTTCGTGAAAATACGAAAACCGCAATTTCGACCATTAGAATGCATTTCGTTGCTAATTTAAAGAGGTAAAATTTAGTTTCAGAATTTCGCAAAAAGTAGCGTGGTTACGGCAGTAAATAGATTCACTAAAGCATTTTCCGTGTTCCTGTGACGCGCACGGCAGGAGCCTCAAACACTCTGATCTAGTTTCACTCCAAACCATGACCGAAATGTGAACAGACTTATTAAAATCTTACAAAAAACCTCTGCGCTATTTTTTTAATCCCTGTACTTAAAACATTTTTTGGAATTTTGACTCGGTGTTTTTAGTTTATCAGAAATCTTATATCTATAATTAGTTAATTTATCATTAAAATATTTAATGATAAACTAACTAATTAACTTTAATTTCCATACCAGATTAATGAAGAAATGATTCGTATTGGAAGAATGGCAATAATTTTCGAGTAAAACTTAAAAAAATCAAACAATCGAAAGAAACATTTAATTTCACATCTAAATAAACTAGAATTACAATTTACAATAAATCACATGAAGCCAATAAATTTTAATGAACTTCTAAGACTTTTCAACGAAGACCAGAAGGTGTTCTGTAAAAGAATAGATTTTAAATAAGGGTTTAAATGTATTGAGTCGGCTCTATTGTAAATAAGATTATGTTATCGTGTAATATTGGACGCTAGTAGACTTAAACAAAGACCGATCAACGTATAATAAATTCGTTTGGAATAGTCATTACTTAAAGACAGTTTTTTTTTTTTCGTTTTTTTGTGTTTATTTTCAAATAACCTTTTTCTAAAAATATATACAATAACATGTAAAATAGAACGAAATCAGTAACAGTGGGTAGATAGGCTTTTTAGCACGATTCCAGTGAACATTTACTTTCGTTAATAGTATTATCTGTGATACATCCGACAAGCAATATCGAGGGATCTGGGGTAAAGGCATTAAGGAGCGTATTCGGCCAGTCAAAGCACGTAGGTCATGCCTAATGTATTCGGATAACATTGCGAGATGCGGTGTGTGGCGATGTGCACGTCCGGCTACGTACCTGCATATAACGTATTATCTAGAGAAGGCTCAGTTGTAATAATAATTTAAATTGTGAAAATCTTTCATATATTTTCTCTATGTCTTGAAGTTACGGAAAAAACGGTACCCGCTTCCTACTACGTAGCGTATTTTCGCTTTCTATCTTTTTTTTTTTGTGACGGGAGGAAATCGCCGCCCGCGACTGGGGTATGTGGGAGTTGAACCGCACCAAAACCTCCCGCCGCTCACGCTCGACGTCCGAACCCTCAATTGGAACGCCTCCTACTACATCAAGGAAGGAAAACAAGGAAAACACTCCTTTAAAGCGGAGTTTTTAAATACTAGTTTTTATCATCAGTCAGTCATTCAGTCAGTCAGTCAGTGTTTAGAAGTTTAATCGATATAAATATTTCAGATCTCAGCTATCCTTAGTTACAACACAAATCCATTCATTAAAGCGTAGCATGATAAATTATAATACATAAGACGAAATGAAACTTGTAAAACATAACACAATAATACCGACTTAAAAATATTTTAACTACCTATTTTGAAAACTAGTCAGCACTAAACTTCGTCATTAAAGCAAAGGTAATTAAAATTAATAATAATATTCGTTCTGAATCATCTGAATGCAACTTTGCTGAGATATGTTCATACCGCTCTGTACGTTAATTACATAAAATTGTGACGTCACATGGGAGGATCGCGCTCTCGCTTCGCACATGTGAAGTTATAACGTATGCAGTTTCACAATTTACCGCTGTTTAGCAACAATTTAATTTAAAATGGAAAACGAATAAAGATAAACGTATTTCTCACCGTTTAAATTAAGCAGGTTAGTTATATAAAGATTTCTTTGCTTAAAGAAGTATTGCAACGTGTACAAAAATAAACTAACACTCTTAATTAATAATAAAAAAAACATCAACGTGCATATTGCCAATTAGCTATATTACACTGGATGAATGAAGTACTTTTAGTCAATGAAATGAAACATAAAATTTTATGAACCGTGCATTCAATTCAAAGCTTTATAAAAAATATACAAGTGGAATGATGCGAAAATATCACTTTTGAGCTTTTAGTACGCGTAAAAAGCGAGGTTAACTAAGTTACAGTAAAGGAGAGTGGCTGCAAAAAATATTCGTTGAACTAAAACACTTTTGCATTCTTTGAACTGAGCGATGAGGGGTGCATTCTCGACTCGCCTGCTCATGACATTTTGTTAATTGAACTACTCTAGTACTAACTTTCGTTCAATTAAGCCTTACTTTAAAATATTGTCTAGTTTTGTGATTTTAGAGTGTTCTTGATTTAATATTCGTAAAGTAAAAGTTAAAAATGCTAGTGAAAAATAAATTTAATGTTTATGTTATTTGGTGGATATTATATACGATTTATTTTTGATTACCCATAGTTTGGTATTATTTATCACTCTATTCCCTAAGATTAATTTTACACATATTATTTTGTCACTTATTCTTCGAACTGATGTAGTATGTAATGATGGAAAGGTGTGGAGAGAAAAGACATATTGTGCCGATCCCATCTAAATAAATAGGATAAGGTGAAGCGAAAGAAAGAAGAATTTGGTATTATTTATGATTTTACTGCTTGAACCTATTTTTTATTTAAAACTTAGAACAGTGTGTAATGTGACAAACTTTTAAACTGTGAGCTCTTTAGGGCACATATCTAAAGAAAGTATGATGTAGCTTAAAATGCATATTTTGAAGTAAGGAAGACTCAAAACTAATTTGATTTAAGTAACATTATTGAATAGACTCATCGAAAATCACAAAATCTATGTTATTCTAAACGATGTGAGGCATAGTACATATAATTACGAATTCCGAAGAATTTAAATGAAATTTCCTCAGCAGCGACTAAACGAAAACTGCCAATTTCCGTCTAAAACAAATATAATTTAAACTTCCTTAGAAGTCCTGCAAAAAATAGCGCAATTAACTGAGCCACTAATTCTCCTTGCTTGAGGTTAAATAAACCGAAGTAAACAGAACTGCGATTAAAAATGTAAATTAGAGTACATTCTGAATTCTAAAGTTTAAAGTATTTTGTCGCGGATAAGTTTAAATTAATGTGGACCGTCACAGGCACTTTCCTGGCCTCGGCTCGAGTCTCCATCAATTTTTTATTAGCTTCGAGTCTCCGCCAAAGAATTTAAGGGCGAAAGCTATTATATTTAATTAGAGACCACACTACTGTCCTTTATTGAATCTGACACGTCAAAATTTGTCCCGGCGTGGCTTCATTCAATGCGAGCCCGGTATGCAGGGCATTTGTGAACCTTTTGATGAGCGCTAAGATTAATGTCGGAGGGCTTTTTATGTTCAAAGGAAAATTTAGAATATAAGTGCATTAATAAACGTTTTAGATAGGGCACTCGATATCGAAAAATGTCTTTATTGAATTTTGTCAGCGTTTACGGTGACGTTATTACTTCGAAGCTTTTAGGTTCAGGCCGACATTGTAATTCGATTGTTTTATACTTTTTAAATAAAGAGTTTTTGAAAATAAAACTTTTTCTTTTCATTTTTACTTAATAGCGCTCGCTACTCCAAATATGTGATTGAGTTTAAATCAATGCCTAATATATTTTTATTTAGATAAAGAGTAAAGCAGATATTTAACTCATTTGATTGAATTAAGTCGGTAATACTATACTATTATTTATTTAAGGTACCTGTGATGACTGGAGCTCGAATGACCCGTTGTGGAACTGGACATCGGTGATCTTGCTGGATAAGTCCCCGCACCTCCTTCAGCCATCACGAACTCTACAACAAAAAAAAAATCAAAATACTTGTCACCATTAGAACTTATGCAATTAACAAATGTGTAGTAACGAAAACGTCTGATGATGTATGTAATAAAAGAAAGGAATGGAGATAGAAGACATATTGCGCCGACCCCAAAATGAGATAAGGTGAAACGAAAGAAAGAGTAACGAAAACGTCTCAACTAATAATCTGCTCCATTATTTACAGAAGATACCTATTTCATAAAAATAAGTCAAATTACAATATTTTATCGATTCCATTTTTCACATATTTTTCATTACAATACGAAAAACATAGTAATTGAGGCTTTAATTTTGACATGAAAACAAAAACGCATACAGTATCTGTCGGTTGTTCAATAGATGACTGGGCTTTTTGTTCGAGGTGAAGCCGTGAGGCGTAGGACAGACAACGGCGCGGCGCTAAACTATCAATCCTTCTGTCAGGCTATCGACAGAGCATTTGTTTGCTCTCGCCATTTTTGTCTCAGTGTTTCCTCGGTCCCTGCTATATTTGTGCGGTGTGCGGTCGGCGCCGGCGATCAATCTACAGACTGGAGCCCTGAGCATGATGGATGTAACGCCGAAGATCGCGCGAATCTCGTAAGTCTCGGTGACAACAAACCATACATTCCACTGAAGGTTCTTTTTTGCTCGACTTCGTTAATGTGACCAATGTTGTCGCGAGGATCTAATGAATTATTTAAAGTCGGACACTTTCTTGGTGTCATTGGTATTTTATTCTTGGGAGATTTTTTATGGTGTCTGTTTTGTTTTGTTGCAGCGTTAGTTAGTGTTAAAGATTATAAGATTCCATGATCCTTAAAGGATACATAGTTCATATATCGCTATCATTTTTTTGTTTTATACTAAATCTTGAACTACCAAATTTTATCTACTTGACAGCAATATAACTGTCTTTATAACCTTGGTATCTTCTTTTATTGTTTTTTTATGCTTTTATTACTAAAATATATGAAGACATTCCAATCATTTACTTTGCGAATTAAAATTTCCGCATCGTGTATCATCTTGCAATTTATTAGGAAGGTCTTCCGTTTGCGTAATATGTAAATATGTGATCAGAGCGGAAGGAATGAAAACAAATCCAGGGGTTCTCCTTATTCATTACACGACTTGATTTGTTTTGTTTGTATAATAATGTGTTGTAGATGTTTGAAAATGATAGTCTTGAATAATTGTTTTCTTAATAAATAACTCTATATTATCGATCTACTATACGCATATTTAGATAACTTAGATTTAGTGACATCAATTGCAACAAAGATCTTAAGATTTCATTTCATGGTATTCCGTAAAATTCAATAAAAAGTATGAATATATACTAACAAGATCTAATACATTACTTAACATTTTAATTATATTTTCACGTAGTTAAAGTTTGCACTAACAAAATAAATCAGCAGTTAAAATTGGTTAAAGTTTGTTAAAGTGAACAAGCAGACGATATCGCAAAGTGTAACACCATAAGTTATAACTCAGTAATGTAATGGAAGCATCACAACAATTTACAGCTCCAGTATTCAGTGTCCCGAAGAAAATAATGTAATCGAGGGAGAATGAAAATTGATTGTCGCTAACTAAGATAAGTTTGGAAAGTTATGACGGGATGAAAGTGCTTCCCGGACTCGGCAACGTCCCCGGAAAACAAAAATTTTCCTTACTGATTTAGTTCCACAGTAACTAATTATTGTTCAAACAAGAAACCTAACGAGTGCGGCCATTAATCACGGACCATTAATGTCGTTGCTTCGCTACTAAATGGATACCATCAGTAAACACGAAAAAGGGCGTGTGAAATTTCATGTTTTTAATGAAAAGCTTTCTTTTGTACGAAAATCGTCATTTTTAACGATCTAAGAGATTTTGATTCATAATATGAGTCTTGGAGAATTGCCTAAACTAAAGCAATTAGTTTTAAGTGCTTAATAAATTATTAAGAGCAACGTTATTCAGATAGATCTCATGTATGAATGTATGTTTAAAAGAATATATTTTAATCAACTTCAATAGCTTTTAGCAATGATATAAGTAATTTCATAAATAAATGCAGAGATACGAACTAAGCTAAACATTTTTCATATCAAAAATACAGTCATAATATATCAAAAGGTCCTTTATAAAATTGTTTTATTTACGGTTGACTATCGTAATTTGTATGTGAATCTCGTATTGTTCCGGGATAAAGCTGATGTCCTTCTATCTTTGGTATTCAAGGGAGAACTGTTGAGGAAAATTAAGGTAGGGCAGCGTGGTCAGCTCGCTTGATTCTTTTCGGATTTCATATTATGCAAATAGGTTTGTATCCTCGTACAAAATTCAGGTTATAATTGTTTTAACTGCTTTTGTCTGAGCTTCTTTTATTTAATACATTCCAACTTTAAAATATAATAAATCTTAGCAATCTATCTGTCAAAGTTGGGTTTTATTTTTTTTGTTACCTGTACAATATGCAAAGTTGCTTATGATTCCTGTTTTCTACAAATTTAAAGTAGACACAGCAAGGCTGCCACTCACCAACTAAACTCATAGACTATTCTAACTTCAGTTGCTATAAAAACTATTTGTAAGAAAACTATTAAACACATACATTTTAAAGCAGAAACAATAAAGTAAGAAGTTATTAATTGAAAACAAACAACCCACTTTTTGAAATATTTCAATGAGTTATCTGACAATTTGAATTAATATGAGTTAATGATGTTAAAATATTAATTTTGTAAGTAAGGGAACGCTTGTGGAAACGCTTTTCCGTAACGTTGTTGAGAAGCCGACAATGCCAGAGTAATTTTGCTTATTTCGGCTTAAATTACTTGATCTCGTTTACGGCCTTTGAAGATTGTACAAAGTTTTCACAAAGTTTGTGTCTAATTTATTGTTTACCGTCACTTTCTTGTATTTATTTAGCGTTACTCAACCGTATAAAATATTTTAGAAATTTTAATTAGTATTTTAGATTTGGTTGCTTTCTATTGTGTATTTGTTTTAGCGTTAAGAGTACTTAATGTATTTTGCAACTTTTAGTGCATTTTTAGATTGTGAATGATAAATACGGTCATTAACTTCTCAAACATTCATTGGGATGTTAGTAATTGATTTCTGAATCAAAGCTTCAATCGTCTCATTAGTCACGTGTAATTCGAAATTCAAAATAAATAAACAACGTGTCATTTAACAACCCCACAACACGATTTTCCTTATGTTACGTTATCGGACACACACAAGGATAAATACATACGTCTCGTAAACCAATATCTTGAACAAGTTTGTTTTTCATTAAATACAAACAACCTATTTCGCGACTAATTAGACGTGGTTATTCAATCACAGTAAGAATTTAATCTTAACTTAAATGAAGGTGATTCCCTTGTAACTTTCGAACACAGTCGCTAATAACGAAACTTGCGGTTAATAGCTGGGGTGGAAAAGGAGGGTAGGGGGTGGCGGGAGGAAATTTCGAGACAATTCAATGGGAAAATCTGCCTTTGTGAAAGTTCTATTGTAGTTATTATATTCTAAGTTCGTATTATAATAATGTAAGTAGTTTGATAGAATAGTATTTACGCAACGTTATAGTTTCTCGATGAGGCTCGTGTTAGTTTGTAGTTTTAAATTTATTCTAGTAGTTTAGTAGAAATAAATTGTTTACGAAGTTAATGAATAAGTTTTTGCACATAATATCTACATTTTAGAGTAATTTGTATACTATGTGTAGTTAGGTAATTTAATAACCTAAAACTTTTTCCTTCACAGTGATCTCAAAATAATCTGAAAAGAAATGACTGGGCTTAGGTAATCATTTTTGCAGAATGTGTTTGGGAATGAACCATAAAGTTGGGAGTGTAATAATAAATATTACTTTTGATACATTCTAATAATGGAACACCCACTGATTTATATGATATACCCATACACGGTACGTATACTTTTAGTGTCGACTTTCAGAGAAGCATCGCGGCGCGCGAACATATCGAATCTTTATGACGTCATTAAACATATTTTTACGAGGACAGCACTGTGTTCCTTATTATTACTAGAAGGGAGAGTATCGTACTAGCTATTTCATTGGTCAGTATTTCACGGAAGAGAACCTTCACAGGAATTGACAACGTTCGAGCAATAAACCATTTATTATTAAAGCACCCGCAACAAAATGAAGTAAGATATACGTCGACATTAAAACGAATTTTATGTGCTATTATTTCTAATACTTTATAGAGTTACTACCAACGCTATTAAGAACAACGTATTTTTATAACACATAATAAATATCTATTCTCCTAAAATTCTCTTAATATGTAATTATCAACCTCTTAAGCAGATAATGGAAATGAATTAAAAAGTTTTAGTCTCGCTTAAAACACTAATTAACCGAACGACTTCAAAAAGTAAGAAAATTGCCGAAGTCTAAACAAAACACGCGAGGAAGCTGACAAAATGCCACGTCAATTCACCAAATTACGGAGTAATTGAACCGAATTTCTGAGTGAAGCTCATGTAATGAAAGCAGATAAAGGGAAGCGTGGAGAGAGTGAGGGGCTTATTCAATTCGTTTGCGAGCTCAACCTGACACTGACTTGAGTAGATAGTTAAGATATAGCCTGAAGCACCAAGTGGCGCCCGCTAATGTGTACTCAGAAAGTAAACTCGCCCTAAGAATCGGCCGCTTAAGTATCTACGAAAACTTGCTATCCATTAGTTACTTCTGAAAACACATTACAGTTTAACTTTTGTTCCTGCTTACTTACTGAAAACAAATATAAAAGCCGCAGTGAAGGTGAGAGCCGAAGCTTTTACAAATATACCGGCTTGTCGAAAATAATTGTATTTCAAATCTGTTAAATATATTTGACCACATGACTACGTTCAAGCGATGGGTTTCTTAAATGTATTACATGACATAGAAGTGAATGTCGACCCAAGTTTAGTGGGTCCCAATATTGCAATACCTGGAAGCTCACCTCTTGACAAGAAGTGAAACAATTCAACGAAAGAACCCCGTAGAGACGCGAGGACACCGAGCACTTTATTTGATTGGATTTGAGGTGGTCCCTCTTTGAGACTTCACTTACATTTGTAATTCAAAAATAGCCACTAATGATAGTTTTACTGAAACTATGATCCAGGACGATTTAGAAATGATAATCCATACTACTATGTAAAATTGCTACTAGGGTTTTGTTTTAGGTACCAGTCAATGCATTCTTAAATTGCTGTAAAAATATATTCCTTTTAAGCAGTTTATTTACATAGGAATAACTTTCCATATTTTCCCAAGGATAAGAAACTGATCCCATGCATATCTGATTCGATCTTCATTCAGTATGTTTGCGTAAAATCTCGTCTGTAAAGGAATCTACATAATCAGAATCAGCGAGACGCTGTCAAAATACGAATCCTTATGTGTTGTTGTACACTTTCTATCTTGTACATATTCTATTTCCGATATCCAAGGTCATAACATGATCATGTGGTAATATTGAATTTAAATTACATAATTTTACGCAACAGAGAATCTAAATCGATTTCTCTGAATGTGGGATTTTATTATTTTTATTGATGAGCCGTATCGCGAGAAATCCAGACTCCAACGCAATAAAATGTATGAAAAGGGTATTATTCGCATGATCACATTTCCTAATAAGTTGGATCCCACAACGTGTTCAATGTGGCGAAAACTAATACCCGTTCTCGATGCCGTCACTCCATGTCTTATCGACCGAGCATTTAGAGAATACACTCCATTATATATTATTTTATTGAGCTTCTACAATACATTTTAACGTAGGACGACTTTACACACATGAATGGGTAAGTAAGTCACATGTCCTGATTGTATTGTTCGTTCCAACAAGTCATATTTGTAGAATTCTACTTGTCGTGTTTGACTTTAATTAAAATAAGTTAATTAATGAACGAGGTTTAGATTTCAGTAATTATAATTAGGCTCATAGGCTGTTTCACTTTCGTAATGGTTTGTTTCTGTTACAATGCAAACTGAATTAGGTAGACTGTTGCTTTCTGAGAAATTAACTATAAATAACAATTACTTGTACGCTGTACCTACGACGCAATTACTTTTACTTCAAGGATTTATATGCTGGACGTAGTAATTTTATTGTTAACCTGTACTTTCTAAGACCGGTATCGTTGATAAAAAATAATGTGTGTAAGTAGAGTTCTTCTTTAGTAATTTATTTTCTGAAATGATAATAAATCATGATGCGATTCTTTTTGAAAAAAGAAGTATCTTACCGTTCGGATACAAAATAAACAAAACCTGTGTTACATTTCTGTAGTACATAAAAGATTACGAAGTATCCCTCATTCTAACGTAATTAACTACAAAAAATGTCACAGTCGGTCACATAAGCAATACAGAAAATTCCTAACCAACATGATTTAAGTTAACATTTTAGGTCAGCAATAAAAGTAGTAATTTACTAGTCAATAAGCTAAGTAATATAGACGGCACGTGTCATTCGTCACAGATTTCAGAGCATGAAATGACATAAGTTCGGTGGTTTGCGGTGAGGCGTGGTTGTGACAGGGCGCGGTCACTTACGATTACAGCTGTGGCTATAAAGCTTAAATTACTCTATTAGTTATTGCCTATTACATTAACGCTCTGTAATACGCGGTTTTATGTTTGCTTTAGCCCGTGTGTTTGTTTTACTAATGTTATCGTCCGAGCTCGTGTTTTCACAAAAGTCGGACAGTCTACGTCATAGTTTCACTGTTCTGTATTGGTACACTTTGCTCAGTTGCTTAATTAAGCTGAGCAAAACCGGTGGGTTCTATATTTATGTATGTGTTTCTAATAGAAACAATGATTATTGTTTTTTTGGTTTTAGTTTTTGTTGGACTTTGATCATTTTGCTAATATTCATTTCTTTGTTTTGTGCCGTGTTACTTAAATGAGAGAATTGCTTTTTTGATAGCGTAGAAGAATATAGACTGCATGTATGCCTACCAAGAGTTCGACAAAGTATTTTACCAAGTTTAACTCACTACGATCGGTAATGTAATGAACGATTAAGTTCCAAAATAAAGTTGTTTTTGAATTTTGTTTGAGAAATTTATACCTTATATTTCTTTCGATACAATTTGCATACTTACCTATACTGTTTTTGTTTTATCTCCATATTACCCTAGATTGACCGGTAGAGAAGTTTGGCTTCTCCAATGTACAAATGTGCGTGAAGTTTAATAAATACCTGTACTAAAATTTCTGTCATCATGTTTTTTTTTATTGCCTTGTAGGCAGACGAGCTAACGGGCCAGTTGACAGATACCTGCCATACCGATCTAAACATGGTGGGCAAAATACAAAATAGGCATAAAATAACATCACCAAACTCATTTAAAAATGACTCACATTTAACAATTATGATAATTGGTTTCAATGATTTACCATTATAAAAACAATGTCAAAAAAAAATCACAACTATTCCAAACTACATGACTAAAACATCGATTAAATCGAGCAAAGAAAATAGAACTTTGTAATCGTTATAACAAACTCGTTATTTTATTAATGTCGGTCGTCTGAATACTTAAAACGTCTTGCTTTTGTTCCCCAACGTGAATACAAATGTCCATTTCCGTCCACGCAAACCTCGCATTAAGGGAGGGATGTCAAGTGTCCCTGTCAATAAGCAATGGATAAAAGAAACAGTCACATGTTGATTACTGTTTTGAATATTCAAAATCACTCGCTTCGGACTGGACGTTGGTGAATGACGTTAAATTATTTAATGTGTTGTGTATTCAAAGAGAATATTGTTAAATCAATAGTAGTCTAAGTTGTTAACAAAGTTCTTAATAATTTATAGTTGGCACTTGGCAATAATACCATCAGCTTATTGAGTATAAGCTCATGTTAATTATAAGTATACCTCTACTTACCCATAAATTTGTGTTTCTTAACACATTAACAACTGAATTATTAATATTACTTGTTTTATTTAGAAATTTTATGTTTATTTTTTACAAACATACCTTGTCTTTATTTTTTTATGTCTTGTGACGCCCCAATCCCGGTGGTTTTAGCTGACACAATTCAGGCTAATAACAGTTTTTGTGACACTAAACACGAAAAAAGCTTTCCCCGTTTAACAGAGCGTAAATGTGTACTCCATGTTACCGCCGCCCTTAAGCAGACATTATTAGGAGGGTGTCGGAAGAACGTAAAATTTTGTCGCTATTTTTCCTCTAATATCTTTAGGCTATAAACTTTGGGTCACTTCGGAAGCGTACCATAAGCCAAATTATTATTTTGACGCACAAACATGTCAAAAATAACATTATTTTGTGAGGAAACTAAAGCTAAACATTTTTTAAGTTTAAAACTAAATAACAACACTTATTTAAGTATTTCTTTCTAATGATACAAGTTGCTATTCACAAGAGTTTTTAATCATTAAACAGTCCTCAAAGTTATAATTGGACTTGACTTTTCATTCAACATTCAAGTCTATTTAAACTAATTAAAATTTAAAAGTTTGCTTAAATTGTAATTACCAGTATTGTGTAGGACCCGCAAGGATTTTCGCAATGGGTCGGTGGAGGTACTGTGTCAAAGGTCCACCCGAACGATGCGTACCTACCTACTACAAAGGGCTTAAGGCTTAGATGTTGCCGCAGTAAAAACCTATTCATTAAACATATGACAGAACATATTTTTTTAAGTCAGTCCAGGTTTTGGACATAGACCTTTGTAAATAATGTATTGTGCTAAAACTGCCCTTTTTGCTGGCCTTTTTGTATGGCTAAAACATATTAAGTTTAGTAAAAACTCCTTAAGAAAATATGTATAACCTTAATGTATTTTAATAAACACTAGGTACTCAAGAGTGAAGGTGTTTTTTTACATACAAAACCTATTAGAATTTTATTATGTTTCATGTAATTATTTAATAAGTTTTATAGCAACTGTCTTTGTGTATATCCAATACATACATACATATAACTTAATGTATATATAAAAAGAACTAAGATTTTATTTTGATTTGTTTAGAACAGCATTCTTATTGGTCTATAAACTAGATCAGGAAGTTAAAAAAGAGTAATTAAAATTAGTTATGTTTATTAAACTAAGACAGGCCGATTGTTGGTGCTATTAACATACGAAAGTATCTACACTAATGATACCAAAATGTAATTCGTTTACCAAAGCAAGAATAAGCCACTAACGAACCTAAATCTTTTCATTAAAATGAAACAAATGAAACAGTTGTTAGTAATAAAAATGTTGATAGTGATAACAAAGGAACGTACAAGCATCGTAACAAAGAGAGTATTTGCGTAGGGATAAAAGGTTAGAGGATTACTGCCATCAAAAGCACACCAAGTGTTGTTCTTGATATAACAGCGTTAAATAAAAAGCTGTTCTCTACGAACAAAGCGGTACGTGAGGCAAATTATTTATGTATTGCCGAGGTCGGTCTAATTACGTGAGGCTTTTGTTCTTGTGGCCCTCCCGACTGCGCCAACCACACTTTACTTGCCATATCCTCGTATACCACAGCAGTTAAGGTAACGCCGAGATAACAATATTGTAATGAACCTCGCCGAGACTCAAACGACTTCGTTAAGTTTTAAATAGTTGTAAACATGTCTGCGCGTGGTGACTCGGACACTAATATTTTTTGAGACATATACGTGGGATATGTCTTAAGTTTTATTTGTTTCGATTTTGCGACCATCGGAAAACAATATTTGTTTTCACTTGTCTATGATTTGTATAGCTGATATCAAGCGAATATAATGTTAATTAAAAGTTGGATGCCAGTATATGTCATATTAAAAAACTTTCACCCTACATCTTGTTCAAAATGCAGCTATAATTAGATATATCATTTTATTTTACACCTATCTTAATATGATCGACATGTGTATAAAAATGTTGAAACAATTTGTTTTTCACTAATTATTTAGGTAGTAATTGAGTTCAGTTATATATTTAGTTTTTTTTTGTTTTTTTGTGATGTTATAACAACACTCTGATATTTTTCCAGCAACATAACAGTAAATGCGTAGAACGAAACATCACAAACCGGAAGAAAAGAACTGGCATATGATATTCACATGTAATAAATATTAAAGAAGGTGCAGCGATTGCGAGCGCAGGTGCGAAGACGAGCCGAGCTTCACGAAAGACGTAAACTGGGCCCTTCGAGTTTTATATGTGGGACTATTTTGAAAATTTGTCGAGTTTGCACGTTTTTTACTATATGCTTGAGGGTAACGTTTTATTGCCGGTTCTTTTTCATAACGGGAAGGGAGCCTTTTGTGCTTGTTAGTATTCGTACTATTGGACTGCCTTCAATTGTTTAGTTTTATTTTTTTTTGTATCTTTCTCTTAAAGTTTGTGATTTTTTAATCAATGGATGAAACATACAAATGATTTTATTATTAAATATTCCGATAGCTTCTTGCAATAAAAAGGATAAAACAAACTACATTAACAACAGTCAATGACCTACATTTTAAGAAATCAACAGCAAAATAAAATTTTGCTTCATTAACGGCATTTCATCGTTGGTTCAATAGAAAAAATGTAGCACTAGTTAGCACTTCGACGTCGAACAAGCCAATTACATAACAAAATGGCTGTTTCAAAAAAGTAAACACCCTCCATTTACTGAATAAATGAATTTTTATTGTTTTCTGTATTAAATTAGTAGTGAATAAAGCGAATGTACGTCACGCAAAGCCAAGCCCACGATACTCCTTAACCTAATTTTGGTATTCATTTCGCCAGTTCACTCGTAAAATTTTAATAGCCCAAGGAAATGTCGACGCTATAAGAAGGAAAACGAAGGGTTTAGGGATCACCTTCAAGAAAAACACTTGGCCTTATCAGTTTATACCGATGCCAGTTTTGGACATCGTGTTTTATTGTCCTTCCAAGACGAAATATAAAAGACAATTGTAATAGATATCTTTTGATGACCAATAATGCTCCAACACTTGTTAAACTTACAATTTATAAAAATAATAGAGTTCAGATTTTATTCATGTTATTTTGAAGATTAATTGATTTTGATGTTGTGATATACTTTTAAATTCATGTAGTATAGTTTTCTTTTGAAATATTTGCATTAAATAACAATCAAAATTAATAACAATAAAAACTATTTTTATTTTAACTATAATATTAATTCTCAGAAAATTTGCAACTTAATGAAATAAAGATTTACAAAGGCAAATATAAATTACTTATGCATCTATTTATTGTGTGAAAGCAGAACGAACTATAACAAATATAGTCGTCTTTATTCATGTTGCTTAACAACTACTCATTTCTTTATACTAATTAGTGTAAAATGAAAGACTTCTGAAACGTTAAAACTCATCAGTTTATCAAGTAGGTATGTTGATATACAAAACGCTTCATGTTTACTTTGATTATTTGTTCTACGTAAATTAAAATCACGAAGCCAGAAGACTGCCTCCGTTTTATTGTCATGTACGTAAATAAAATGAGTCTGAAATAAATCCGTTCTCCGCTCATTTCTTAATTGGATTCTCAAGTTTATTTTATAGACTGATCTGCTTTAAATGGTAGTCTTTGTTTTACGATGTTGAATCTGTTTGCACAGGACTGTTTTTGTTTACGGAATACGTATTTGATATTCGATTTCAAACTCGTTTGTTACTAGATTATACAATAAATACATAATTTGTTAATATGTATTATTCGCTTGATCTGCAGGTCATTACTGTTTCATTAACGGTCCGTAAGACAAGTTGATAAAGCATTTTTGACAAACGCATACGCACATGACTGTTTTTGCTTACTCGATGTAGGTACTATTTCCACATTAGTATAAATTTTATAAGTAAGGGAAAATTATGCTAAATGAGTAACGGACGTAACATAAAAATAGTCACATTAAAATAGCCTGTTAAGTAACAGCACAAAATCACGATTTAAATTTTTAGAATATTTTTTTTAAATTTTAATACAACCACAACATGTAACAAATTGTACACAGTAATCGGACCTTATCTGATTATAATCAACAAACTCATATTTCAAAGGTAAATGCATGTTTCACGCAAAAATAACATATTTTCCTTGCATCATTTTAAACTTTTATTTCAAGTGTTATTTGAACAACAGTTTGAAATATTTTGATCGGAAGAAAAGTTTTAAGAGTCCCCTTATATCTCAGCGAAACCTGAACCCTATACGGGCGTGCGGAAGTGCTCATAAAGTGGACGTTAAAGCGACGAGTCTTTTTACACTTTATTATTATTGCATGTGAATGCCGCTCAGATTCCCGCGCAATTTCCCGCACCATGAAGAAAACTCTGTAGTTGCTCGGTTTCCATATAAAAATCGATATAACTGATTATGACCGCGAGTCATATCTTAGCACTTTACGATGGACAGGATATTGCTCTTCCTTTAGTACATAACTACAATAGATACTTTGCACTAATGCTCTTATACAAGTTTATTTTAGAAAAGTATGGTTATTGCTTCTTCAAGTTTCGTGGATCACTTATATCAATTATATTATTATGCTAATAACGTATTGTGAGTTATCGCATTGACGCCTGATGCCGGATCTTGGAGATCGAGTTACCCAAGTTTGACCAAGTTTTAAGACCCTACCGAAGGCCTCTCTAACTATCTTCCTTAACGCCTTAGTTAAGAAGCGCCTTATGAGAACTTTGACGCTGAGATTGAGGAAGCTATTACGGGATCTGTTCAGATATAAGCAGGATGTCACTTCCACGCTCGACTTTGTGAACTTGTTTACTTTGATGATTCGAACTTCGTCTAATTTATTTGCAGAGGCCGATTCCCTTGGAACAATGTTCATTAGCGAACTTAGTTCAAATATTTTAAAAGATACCTAATAGACTTATAAATCGAAGGAAAATGTGGTAACTTATAAAAACTTTCTTGATAAGCTCACTATAATAGAATTATCGGAAGTGAAAGAAATGAAAGATTAAATATTATTTTGAACAAATATTTGTCTAGTGCACTATAGTTTGGGGGGTGAAGTTAGCCATCGGATCGGGCAGTGGTTGCATCCTACTCTATCATTACTTCCGCTCCGCTCTCAACTGGGGCAATCGATAACGGGAGGAGAGAGGGACGCGGCCCTCCGAACGCGGTCTCTCCCTCAGTATAGCATCGCTACGTTCGCATAGCACTGGTTCAGTGTGAACTCACCTTTAGCTAATTTTATAGCTTTGAGTATAACAGTGTCTTATACCCGTAGTAAATAAAGATTTATAGATAAACTGTTGGTTCATTTATGTTTTTTGAGACAATTCGATTTTAGAGTATTATATTAGTAGAAATTTAATTTTAAAATGGGAGATAGGTAAACATGAATCAACAGGTTCTCTTGAACTCAAGTAGGTTTCGATTTTTATAGCACAAGGTTTTAAGTGAGGAAAAAGTGTGTATTTTTTATACTTTGGTATTTATAAAACCTATATAAAATAACTTAACAAAAAAACAAACAAACTGTAATATTAGTATTCTTGCTTACAACCATAGTTTCAGTAAAGGAGTCGAATCAATAATTTTGAGAAATAGGATTATTGACGGGCCATTACATGTTTTACCTCAAAGGACCTGCGTATTTGTTTGCGACATTCTCCAGCAACTGAGGGTTAGCGAGTCCCCTACAAAGCATCAAATTATAGCGGGCTTTTAGTTGTTTACCAAAAACAAAAACGATATTAAAATTCTGTGTACCAACCCAAACGTACGTCACGAAAAATATTACTTTCTGTTTCTTTAACGAACACCTCAAAATGTAAACGGGGCACTAGAACGTCGATAACTCCATTATTATTCACGCAATACCCTATGTTATTGTTAATAAGAAAACGTGTATCTAATGTGGTGTTTGATATTCGCATCATCCTGTGTATGCGGTGTCGTAATAGCGGGGAATCACAATATCTCGTTATAAGCGGGCGAAACAAAGAAACGGGACGCGTGCCTCGCATACCAAGCTAAGCCCTCGGCGAACCTGACCCGAAACAGCTGAAGGCCTGTACAAAGTTACGTGTGCCTAACTTATTTATCGACTTCGGCTTTAACTACTATTATGTTCGATACCAATATTGGCAATTAATTTTCGTCAAGCTATTAAATTTCAATATCAGTTTGATGGTTTAACAATTTGTAAACAAAACTTTTTGAACTAGGTTTTGATAGGCCACAACTATTAGGCATTTACTTTGTATCATCAATTAAATTTGCTCAGTGCATCTGTCCCCTCTACTCTTGGTATTACTACTACAATAATTAATAACGTGTCTTATTGAGATGAGGTTTTAAATATTGATAGAAACAGGGTGATTATAAAACATAACTGTTAATTGCGTAGTCCTATAAATCGCAGAGGGTCGAGATTGTATTTAATCACTATCCAACAAATCAACTATAGATGTGTATCAATGCCAAATGAGGATCTCAAAAAAACAAAGAAAATTTGTATGAAATTTTCCCATTAAAATACGAGCTTAATCTGATTTGTTCAATCAAAAAGTGATTTTTAGAGGTTGAAAAATATCAAAATATACTGCAACATTTTATATTCACCAACAACCTACTACAAACAAACACCATAACAACACCGAATCTGTCAGCGAGTTCATATTTCAAACAGAAATAATAGTATTAACTACTGATAGGGTTTCCTTCGAACGCGGCTTTAAATCAAAGACAGTCCTTGAGCTTTTCAGAACATCTTGACATTTGATATTCTCAGTGTTATGTGATTCTCATCGATAATCCGCAGGATACACCCTTGACAGTAAGCGGATTTCAAGTTTCAGTTCGAACAACAGAAAATATTAATATGTACCTAATGCTCGGGATCTTGATGTGCGGACTAAGTCTAGGTTAACGTTTTATTACTGGAACAAATTTTCGGCCTTTTTCTTTCTGCATATAAATTGGTTTGGTTGTACCAATTTTTTTAAATGATAATATGTCCCTCTTCATTCTTATATTTTTGATTGAAAGTAGTTGCTACGGCTGATGGTTTCTGGTAGGTAAAAAAAGCAAAACACTTTTCTAAGTTTTCTTTATATTTTATGTTATAAGTTAAATGTTAAATTAGATTAAAAATATAATAAACCTGCTTATAATATTACCTTGATTAGAAATATAGGCAGTATACAGTTGATATTCATTGTGGTTAGTCTGAAGCACTTTATGTACCTACTTGTCCTATTTGTAGAGTCCAGTCTACCACAAGTACTTATGTTTCTTGTGCCCTTTGAGGTTTAACCTTGAAAGTTTTGGTGTAGACGCAAACATCTAGACGACCATGTTTGTTTTAATGAATGATTTACACAAATTATTTACTGGCGTCATGAAAGGAGTTGAATATTGAAAATATTAGAAACACGCTGAGATGGTCAGTGGATATTATCATGTATTGAGTTTTAATATCAACAATAATGCCTTACTTCTAGTTGAAGAATGTATGATGCATGTGTATTATAATACCACCTTTAAAAAGTCTATGAGTTGATAATGATAAGAAAGGCTTAAAAATATGTAACAGAAGCCATCAGATTCAGTAATAAAACCCAAATAACTTGATAAAATTGTTTGCAAGTATTGTAATCATTTACTTTAAGATTGAAGCATAACTTCCATCACTTCATCAAAATCTTCGATTCATCAAATGAAACTGATTCTTCAACTCAAGAAAACATTAACTTAATATTTTAGTAAAACAAAGAATGTAAATACTCCCTGACATGCTCCTATAATATGGTTTTCCTCGCCCACAAAACGAGTTATTAAGAGAGATGAAGTAATAAGCAACGACACATTCCGACTAAGAATACTAAAGTTCAAAATTAATTTCACATTACGAAATCCACAAAAGGAAGCGCCGAGCACTAATTATAAAAAGGACTTATATGAGGCTCGTTTTCCGGGCTCCGTTGTCTCGCGGTAACACCACAGTATACTCATTCTATACAGAAGCTAAACTCATTAATGTACCTCGGATTTAGTTAAGTACGTACTACTGAAATACTTTAAAAACTTTATTTTCTCTCGTGCCCACACTGTTGCTATTTATTTACTTCAATATGAAAGTGGTATCTTACTTATGTATGCGTTCATCAAGCAGACATAGATTATTTATTTACGATGCAGAAAGTACTCCGAAGAGTAAACAAGGCAAGATACATGGGAGGGTACACATGAAGTACGTTTTTTATGTATCTTTACGTCTCTAATGTATGTACTCTGTGGTAACACCGTCGTGTTACATAACGCTCGTTACGCAACGCAGATAAGCAAGGGTGAAATCCTATCTTATTTGCGCCCTCGGATTAATATTAAATTTTATAATACCTCAGCAAATCGCGTCGTCGTGCCGCGCTACACCGCTTATTGTGTGAGACCGTAATTTAATTTCGTTTAAAACCATAATTGTTAACATTCAGACATCGCGGTATTTTATTTAAGTCGTTTAAACCGTGTTTGTAGCTGAAATATTCCAATTAGTTTTCAGTAATATTTAATTTTCGGTATTTTGTACTTAACTTATATCCATAAGTGGACATTGGTCGGTTGATGATATATAATTACTTCACAAGACAAGGACTTGAAAAGCAATACTTAAATACACAACAATTTACATAAATCCTACGAATTAACAAAATCACTTTAAGGAAAACATGAAAAAAAGCAGAGAAAATACATGAAGTGTTATTTAAGTAGGTATTTCCTTTTAATAAAAATCAACAAATCCAGAGATCGTTGTTATTGACAGCAATTATAGGAAGAGACGAACTCGTATTTTTATTTCAAACCAATAAAGCAGATTTCTGGAAATCCTTCGTCGATCAAATTATCTCCAGGCTCATTTTAACATAAAATACGATGTAAGATAAATACGTAATTCGAGCGCGGAACAGAAGGTAAATAAGCTGTCTGATAAACATGTTGTTTATTAAAACACGCACATAGGTGGAAGTGAAATCACGAGCTATAAATACGAAGCCTCAGCGGGCCGGATATCGATACGATAATAACATGTAAAGACCGAAAAAGGAGGAAAATAAGGCAATCACATTGTATGTATCGCATCCGGGATACACGCCTGATAATTTTCCTTTTGCTGATATTTCATAAATCATACATCAATATCAGAAAATCTTGTGCTATCGGTAAAGTCGCATGTTGTAACTTAAGCAGCGTTTGTGCCTCATTGCTTCTTTTATAACGTTTACCGAGCGTATTTGAAGATCATACACATCTCATACACCTTCCTGAACGGATTTTAGTATTTTGCAGATCAATTTCGTAACAATTTTTGTATTTGTCGCGGATAGTTAACGTTGGTTTGAGAAAAATTCTATGCTGTAGGTCGTAGATGGCGGCACTGCAGTGTACCCTGACACTGCAGGAGTCCATGACTGACTTGCCTTTACTAAAATTGGGAATAGACTCCGGAAATACAGCTATGTTACTGTCAAAAATAAAGTACTTTTTAAACTTCACTTAAAGAGGGACCTGTCAAAGAATCATTGAGGAGGGGAACTTGTCACAGGCCGGTATATTAAACCCAATAGAGTAAAACTGATCTCTTGAGACAGTATAGAAAACAGTATATTATTATCAAACAATTTTAGATATTCGAAAGTTTATTTACGGAAACCCTGTATTCGCCAGTCATCAATAATCTACCTAATACTAATTTCTTATTTCACGTGGTTGTTTATGGGTAAATGTAATTTTGAAACAATAAGACAAAAAATATTTTTTACTATATTATCTTACTTAAATGAGTACTATATTTATAGGTGTACATGTAATCAGAGAATTGGTTATTCAAAACTGTCCAAAACCTGAACGAGGTAGGTATCCAAAGTACGTTAGTTCTCGTGCCTGAAGACATAATCAAAAGTGAATTTACAAAACGACAAGCTACGGTAAACTATCTCTGTATCTATCATTAGCCCTGTCTTTAACTGTGTTTATATTTATACAAATCCACAGACTTACAGGTGTGAATGAAACGATAAGCGTAAATTACGTTCAGTCGTCTCGCGTGACGGTAAACGGTTCCGAAACGCATTATTAAAGTTCCGTTACCGTTTTGTAACTAACTGTTTTAAATAATGTACAAAAATATTATAGGAAACTAGTCCTTTGTAGCTTAAGTGAGGAAACGTGAGTTTATGTTATCTACTGAGACCGTTTAGGACAATTATTTATCTACCTATATTATTCTATTTATTTGAAATAGAAATGTGAGTGAGGTCTAACCCTGTGAACATATTAAGTCATTTTAAAATTTGATTCAATTGTAACGTTTTCGTTGACTCAGAGTATTCTTACACCACGGCTAGTTACTTATCATCATGTTACTCAATACTTCGACTTAATCTACACTAAGATCCGAGCCTAAATGTTTCATTATACGAGTACAAACAATCTCTGATCTTCGTCGGTTATCTTAATGCCACTATACAAATTTCCGTGTAATAGAAAATCCATTACGTCGTTAAGTAATATCGTACCCTAATTATGTGATATTTTGTACAAAAGCCTTTCATTCTTACATTAAAGGGTGTCAAAACTCTGACACTCAAAGGATCGGTCTTATAAGTGTCCATTAGGGAACCGAGACTGATATCGGGTAATCCTATATGTTTGACATTCGCCGAGGGCCTACCAGAGAAAATGGACCTGATAACGACGCCTCTTTTATGGTGCTCATATAATAAATACAGGTTATGTGTTGAGTATTCGTCCTTTGCACTTTAATTTGAATTTACGTGAGATTATCTACACAAAATGCGAGAGAGAGATTACATTCTACGACGTAGTTTTCAAATCATTCTAACTTTGTTTTCGTTTACTTTTTAAATTTTCTTAATTTTCGCAATTATGAAAATCAAAGTCAAATTTATTTAAATACTTAACAATTATTGCAACACAATAATACCTTGATGTTTATAAATTCACAAGTTTGAATCTATTTAGATATCTATCACATAAATCTGAACGATGTTGTAGAACGACAGGACGTAGGATATTTAAGTCTAAAAAAGCATACAGAAAGAGTTTGGAGAAAGACCCATTCTGTAAGTAAAATAAGCATTGCTAAAGTACCTAAAGTTATATCAAATTTAAAAATAAAATTTAATGACTGTACATACCATAACACGTTGTCAAGAGAGGTGGGATTATGGCTCTGTTGGTGCGATTACTTGTATTTCGGGCTCCGTTATACCCTGAATGCTAGAGCTCAAAACATTTAAGGCGAACATTGTGGCCACGATAAGCCTCACTCGCAGACGTGACCTCACATCCGTCCTGTATGTTCTAACACAACATTCCACGGGTTAGATAAGTTTTTTTCTAAAAGAAGTAACTGGGTGCTTGTATTTCGTTTTAATTTTAGGATAACAAGGTTTCGATGAATATGAGGGCAAAAGATTCATAATGTCATAAGAAATTTCGATTATCACTGAGAACCTACTTGTAACTTTTGTGCACTTTAATCGCAGACAATTAAAAAAAAAGTGTAAATAAAAACAAATGAATGTAAGTAATAAGAAACGCATTCAAATTAAAGATTCTGAAAGACATCTAACACATGTGACGGTTTACAATGTTGGCATCAGTGATGTGTTTCAGACGCGTAATTTTGTTTATTAGTAATCCGAGTCTACTCGAAAAAATCAGAAGCCGTCTAGACAGCTTGTACGCCTCATTAATAAAACATTATTTATCTCTTCAAATTTCATGTTTAAAGCGAGCTTTGACTAGATTCAGTTTTCTACGAAAGAGTAAAAAGTAGACCTTTGATTATAAAGAGATCCTTGTTCATGGTGTTGTA
Source organism: Trilocha varians (assembly GCA_030269945.2). Lineage (NCBI taxonomy): Eukaryota > Metazoa > Arthropoda > Insecta > Lepidoptera > Bombycidae > Trilocha > Trilocha varians. The sequence goes on along the minus strand of AP028265.1, from coordinate 6,823,894 downwards.
TTTGAAATCGCAGAAACAACCATGAGCGTTCAATAAATAAGCTATACCTACAATGAGATACGCACTTAGCACGAGCTACTTACAACCTTTTTTCAATAACCTAGCTCTCACAACAATTGTAAAATATTTTCATTACTTCCACTTGTCGAAGGACGCCTTAATATCGTAGTTTCTTGTAAACAATTATAATACATCAAGAGGGGATCAGTTCTTTATCAATCAGCTGACAAGGACGTGACCGCAATTCTCACAGGAATAGTCTACAATTAGTCGATGTCATTAGTAGTTGTGTATTCCTGTGAGAATACTACTGATCGACAATTTGTCAAATACGACCTATTTTTCTTCCTCACTAAATACTAAATTTTATAACTTTTATTGTTCAATATATTTTAATTATTGTCATAATAATGTTGTGCATAAAGTTATTACTGTATTTCACGTTTATAATTTTTCTGTTATAAGATTGGAAACAAAGAACGTTTTCAATCAAAAGTTGCATTGTATAAAAAAAATAATATAAGTAATATTAATATACTTTTCTCAACTGAACCATCTTGGTTTTATTATACAGGGTGTTGTTGCTCGGTGAAACAATACTTTAAGGGCTTAATCTATATCACATTTCAAATCATATACACATACTTTTGAAACGGAGATAATGATTTTATTTTCCCATACAAAGTTGAAAAATTATTATTTTGTATTATTTTTGACAACCCTACCCTGACCTACATGTAGCGTGCTATATGTATATGCTATTTTCACGCACACAGGCGCATCCGATCGCAATTTCAGAGTTCCGTACTATAATAAACTCCTACTAATAGAAAATTAACACGTAGTTTTGATTAGTTATAACTTATGATATATTATGCCTAGAAAACCCAGACTTGGTGGATGGCTTCTACATCAAGTATACTATTTGCTGTGAAAGTATTGTTTCATCGGATTTTAACACCCTGTATACATCATTGGAGAAAAATCAGCTCAAAATAAGATCAAAAACATTTTACTGACACCTCACTGTTTTTCACTAACACTCGCTAGTCTCCGATGGATGTGATAAGCTTACGGGTTCAACCTGTTAGCAGCTTTAAGCTTGTTCCTGCAGCTTTGCATTTTTGGTTTTACCCTTATGCACACCGTTAGCCAATGACATAACCAAAACACTTCCTTCCAGTGGATTCCAATACACCAGAGGAGCCAAATCACTACTTTCACTCTTAAAATATTTAGGTACATTTTATGGTAAAAAATCCAAGATATTTTAGAATACCGTTCCAATTATTATACTAAAAATAGAAAGTGACAATGAAGAAAAAGATGAAACGTTGTTTCCACAGGTAACATGAACCGAACAGGATCATTAAATTTTCATGAAAGTCGTTGTAAATTCTTGCTACAAAGCTAGACTAATGAGTGACTAGTGAACAGGTAAGAAAATACTAAGAAAATTGATAAAAATTGCCTTGTTAGTCAGGCCTGATGTTTTATCACAAAATCTAGGATGTTTGAATATAAACATAAAAAATAGTGAGCTGATACTTTTTGTGTCGCCCGCGCCCCATACGACACTCACCATTAGTTTACATACAAATGGGCATCGTTTTACATAATCCATCGTATGCGATGCGATGCGATGTCGGTAATTTGTTGCAAACCGTCTGGATAAGCAAATTGATCGCGGCCTTCACAACGCGTATCCGATGGCGTGTCGGTCGGATAATAAAAATAAACTTTGATGTTATATGATGCTTTTATACCGCGCGAATATACATTGTCGGTTACAGAATTCGGGAACCTATTTCATGCGTCGTTTTACGTTATTTTATAGCATTAGTTAAAAGTAAAATAGCTTGTGATAACAGTAAAAAGTTTAGTCCGTGATCGATACGTCGAAAGTAAAATATATGCTTCGTACCTACATGGATTACGCAGTTTAATGCTGTTAAACAACTCATGTTATGACAATGGTATGTGATGCATTTTGTTCGTGAACTTACTTAGATAAAATTTAAAGTCATGAACGTTAAGTTTAAGGCATATTTACTTACTCCATTTTCTGTGAAGTCCACATGTGGCAAAATAAAACAACTATGAAATTTTTCTAATCTCACAAATCATTTTATGACTTTAAACTCTACTTGGTGTAGTTCTGTACTAATTATAGGCAATTTTTATTCAGAATTTAAGTTATACGACATTTTAATTTAATGAACTAACTTATTTAGGTGTCTACCAAAGAATAGAGGCCTAGAGGTCTACTAAAATGAATAATATGAAATAACACACGGAAATAACACACAGAGTTACAGGTAAATCAAAAAACCTCAAATTCAAATACATTTCACAGCATGAACAATATTGAAAACTTTTGAATAAAAAATACGCTGAAAGGACTAGTCATTTTTCACGTATCGAATTTCCATGAGCATACCAACGAAAGCGTTGAAATGTAAATATGAATAGGAAACTACGTAGTACGGAGTACTGGAACAACTGGCTAACGAACGTGAAGCAGCCGATGCGATTTGCCTGCTACAAACGACGGAAACTACTCGTACATGCTTCTTGCATTTTTATCATATATGCCAATTTGACTAAAAATTCTGAGGAAAATTCAGATAAATGAAAACTTTTGGAGTATAAGTATGATTACTATCGTTAATAAGTTAATAAGAGAAGACTGTAATTATGGTTATGTTCTGAACGCTAATTTTATCAACTCAAAATCGCCTCTCGTTGAGCTATATTTCTGTTATTTGCAATTTTTAAATCTTTAATCATAACTGGATTTCGTAATTAGAACATTTTATCAATATCCATAATAATAATACTCAAAAGCATAAAATCTATTATTCAACTATTTAAAATCAAATGTAAATTGTAAAGCTTATTATTCACGATCCTGGTCAACCGTTGACTTTTTCCATGCCTGCACGTGGAGATATTTCAGCACACCGAGTTCTAGTCTCTAAAAACTTTATAAAATCACATTCAACACAACTCTGTCTGTCAACTGGAGCATGAATTTAAAAACAATTTTCACGTATACAGTCACAGTGGGATTCCTTAACAAAAAGTACATAAATTTCAATGAGTTGTTTTTGAAATTTAGAATTTTAGATTCTTATGTGATTAAGTATAAAAACCTTAAAGATCTGTAAACAAGACATAGTAACATAAAATAAACATGTAGGTGAGCGCCTAATGTATTTTTTCTAAATAATTATTTTTTATTACCATAATCGCTTTTGTCTGTAATGTCGTTTACATTTATTACTGGGCTTGGAGTACTTAGTTACACTGTTAAATGTACGATAATGATGGTAATCACGTTTAATGGCTGCGGCGACTCTATAAAAGTAGCCTCTGATGCTTAAACGTAAAATGAACTATAATCAGATTGAAACTAGAGAAAACTTTGCTAAATTTTGTTTTCATGAAATAAGATCTGCTTGCGATTAAAGTATTTTATACTTTACTACTGTAACTACTGAGAACATTAAAAGGTAATAACTTATAAACTCGGTTTTTGGGACATATCTACAGAAATATCTAACGCGTTTTGTCGAATATTATCTCGTCCAGTTCGAAGTTTAAAGTAAAAATAAATTCACAATACTGATGTGTGTTTGTTATGAATAAATTTTATTTTTCTTCGTTCTAAATTCATAGGTTCTCAAAGTTATAAGTCAACGCAAGTTTCGCTTGCAAACGCGACGCGAGGCACCCACGTGCATGCCTCGCTGACTCCAATCGTACGCGTCACTATTTTACATATAAATGGACGTCGCTCCATAATCCGTCTAACACAATGGCTTTAATTTGTTCCCTGAATATGTGCGTAGGAAATCGTATACCGAATTCGAAATGAAAATTCACACCTCTGAAAATTTTAATGATTTATCAGGGTATTAATTTTAATTGTACCTGTTTTTGAAATATTATGTATTTAAAATTATGTGGAAATAGAAAATAGCATCGTTAAGATCAATTTATTGTGAAACCAGAATACCTTGACAACCATGTATCACAGAAAAATGAAGTTATCCAATACATTTCAATACTTATTTTTTTTTTATTGCCTTGTAGGCAGACGAGCTAACGGGTCACCTGATCGTAAGCGGTTACCGTTGCTCATGGACCTCTGCAATGTCAGCAGACACTGCGGGGCCGCTACCTACGGCCTACCTTTAAGGACTTTTAAATAGATTATTCTTTTAGCCATCACCACCTATTGTAGGTTTATTGCAGCTTTTGTAACTTTTCAAAATTGCTATATTCCAGTTAGGCAGTTAGGTCAACAATTAGCCGTATTGCCGGACTAAGTAAACAAAAAAATACAATCACATAAACAGCTAAATAAAAGTGATAGTTGCAAAAACACCTTTTCGAAATGTATAAAATATTTAATTCATCCATTCACTTCAGGTCCAACTTCATAAAAATGTAGTGGTTAGTTTGACTTCAGTAGGTACAGAGAAGTTAAATTGGTACGAGTATTTTCTAAATGCAAATCTAGTGCACGTTGAAGTGAAACACGGCACCTGCGCCGACAGTTTGTGTAATAGCATGGAACCGCCGAATTAATTTACAAAACTCTGACCTGTCTCCGACGGTCTAGTTTTTGATGCCGCTAGTTTGCTAACTCCTCGGCTGAGGGTTACCGGTGCAACTAGGTTAGTTTCTGAATAATTATTACGCTTAATTATAACAACAATAACGATGAAACTTTGTGGTGAGGATATGGGGTATGGTTTTGTTTTGAACTGGGAGGTAAGTATTACTTAGATTTACCTACATTAATCGAGGATATTTGAAATTATTGATTTAAGTAGTAATCGAATTTGTCTCCGATGAAGTAAAGTTGCAAATAAGCAATCGAAATCTACATTTAATCTTATGAAGTTATGACTGAAATCGTTTGAGTTCATGGTCACAAAAGGCGAGTTTAACTCAATACTGAGTTTTCTTACAGCAAACCCAAAATAAAACATACAGGAAGTAGAGTTTAATGTAAGTTTAATGTTTAATCTTCATAACTCAGACAAAACTCACCTATATTGTTTTGAAATGCAAAACTAATTTTCCTGCTAATATCCATTATATTGAAGATTTCTCGTTCAAAGACACATTCCTAGTTCCATTACCCGTGGCAGGTGAACGGGAATAATCAGCATGTTTATAATAAGCGATCTTCAGTGACGCCGCGAGCAACTTTGAAACTGGCCCAACCATCCAGATGGGAATGACATCTCTTTGAAGATAAAGACGAGAGATAATTTTGCAATTTTCGTGCCGTGAGGCTGGCGATATGTACCTGTCATGTTCCTCAAATTAACTTTTAATGGCAAACGGGCTGAACAACTTTTGCGGTGACAAAATTGTTTGAATTTGTCGAGGGGAATGCGATGAGACAGGTGAGGTACGATTTCCAATTTGAACTTTGATCGACGATGAATTATATAAATTTGTTTTCATTGGTTTTCACGATGGGAAGATCGCTTTGATTTTATCTCGATCTGTTTAAATGAAGTTCATAAAGATTGAATCGTAAAAGTTTGTAATTTAGATTATCGACCATTTTACTTCATGTGACAAAAACGCAAAGCTTTGAACATCATGAGGGTTGAGGGATGATATTCACCTCTAATCTCTCTCAACCCTGCTTATAAGTGACGCGGTCACACGCACCCACATCATTCGTCGAAAATTCTATGAACTAAGCCCACGGCTACATTTATCCTTCTCGATGTATTTTTTATATTACACAGAGATACAGTGTACTTACTGTATATTTAAAGCATCATTACACACAACATTAATTTTTGATCAGTTTAACTATTAAATTTTAATTTGTTTTAACTTCTTTTTGTTGTTCTACCTACCTACAAACAAGTAAATAACCAGGACTTAACTCTACGGTCATTACTTTTGTGTGACGTCAATTAGTCACGTGACTGTTGCCATAATACTTTCAGCGCGTTGTTTGTTACACAAACTTTAACATCGATTTTTACTACCAATAAAACTGATTACTTATCTTCTTCTTATTTTATCTAATTTATTTTCTTAATAACTGTTTAAGTAAACATCTGTTTCGATGAATCTGTCTATTGTTGAAAATGATTAAAATAATATTATTTTACCCTTTGAGATACAGATGAATCATGTCATTGTTCATCATGATGAATGCGACTGAGAACACATGATGCGAAAACACAAACAGACAAAATGAAGTTGTCAAAACTGACAACCCTAAAGAGCACATTTGTCACTACGATTATGTCAAACACAAAAATAATCCCGTCATATATTTGGCGTGTGGCGCGCCCCTACCATTCAGAACTTGCAAATTTGGGGAGTACGAAGCTCAAACGGCAGGAACAGAAGATTATAAATTGCACTCTATAGGTGATCAGATGTCGTTCATCTCGTGATGTTTTGAAAAGTTGTCGAGGGCGAGGGTCGGCGGTTGCCATGGTTAATAATACCGTACGTTGTACATAATAATATAATAGATGCCGCAAACATGTCGATTTCGTGGACATATTTCCTGAACCCACGAACCGTAGCGTGGCAACAGGTCTCATGTTTCTTGTCAAAGCTTTTATATGATTTCTTATGCCCGTAATATGTGCGTCTCTATAAGTATTCCTCTTATGAAAAATCGCTAGAGTGATTTCTGAAAATGGAAATCTTTTACTGCTAGTTTGTTAACTTGGTGACATATTTAATCAAAACACTATAAAATGGCTAAATGAATTTTCAAAAACTTTTATTTTATGTAACGAACATTATTCAAATCTAGTTTATGTAAATATTATAACTCCTTAACATTTTGATCAAAAACAAAAAAAAAATACTAAATACAAAAATATAATAGACTGTACTTTCGTGTATTTTATGTAATAAAATTCATTCTCATAAAATTTCCATGTTAATGAATGATTTCAATAAAAGCGATGTTCATGTAAGATAGAAATTCAGCAAAACATTTCCAGCATCAAATCCGGAATTTAACTGCTGAGCACGCGAAACACGTCTAGATTCTCAATAAAAAGAGAAACTTTTATGAGCAAACCTCGAAATGTTTAATGAAGCCACACATGCACAACCGAGGAAAAGTAATTAAAGCTACGTCAGCGTCACAGAGAGCAAACAATGTTAAAGCCATACTCTTTGGTTGAAGCTTTCTGCAAAAGTGGGCACGGCATCAGAAGTTACATTTTAATCAAACAGTGACCACGCCCGATACTGTCGTCTATTTATGAGTTGTAAAGGGGATCCTTCCGACGCAGTTCACTTTGTGAGGCGTATGTTAATGACGTGGATATGGTGTAACGTGCTCTGACATGTGTCGGATCTGAAAATGAAGCCTGACCGAGAGGGCGAATGTTTACACGCATTGAATGTAATAAAGTAGATATCTCTTACGTGCCACAGATTGCATTCTTTGATACAACTTTGGTCTTGGTTTACTCGCTAATGACCTAGTTATTATTGTTTTAATTGGCAACGAGGTAAAGTAATGTGTTAAAGGCTCACCTGATGGTAAATGTTAACCATTACACGTGGACCTGTCTGCAATGGTAGATTAGGTATATCCTTGTTACCTGTTTGTCAAATTCATAATGTTTTTTTATAGCCATGTAGGCTGACGAGACAATGGCCCACTTGATCGTAAGTGGTTACCGTCGCTCATGGATCTCTGCAATGTCAGGGGACACTGAAGGGTCGCTACCCAAACTTCATCCTAATTATCATCAAGGTCATCGTCATTAACAACCTTTGTTTGTCCAGTGTTAGACATGGTACAACATATTATTATTCATACCTAGTACAATACATTAATCACAAAAATCGGCAAACAATTTTGAAATCCAAAACATTCTTCAAATATCCAAATTAGTGGTGAGCTAAAAACTGTCTCAAGCTTTCACTTTTGTGTAAATTATTTAACAAATGATTATGTCAGGCGGGCTCTTACCTCGATTTTCGTGTTTATTGAATTACCGAAATTTCTCAATAAACGTGCGAACCTCGCGGTAAGTATCCGTCTGATATAATTATCCGAAGATGTTTTAAAGAGCACAGCTCGTAAATTTATTCAAGCATCATCATCCGCTTTAAAATATTGCAGCAATTCGCTTAACATTTTACAATATTGGTTTAGTTTCGTGGCGCAGAATCTGTTTTAAGATTCAACGCAAATAAGTGTAATAGGGCGTTTCATTGCTTTTTCACTTGGTTACTCAAATGTAGACAGATGAGGTCGTCCCGTCTTCGGCCGGGACAATTGTCAGGCATCGCTCAACGTCTCTGCTAATTGAAAATTTTCATCGACTCAATTTAAATCACTAGTTCGTAAATGGTAGACCACTTTGTTTGTTATGTTTAGTGTAATGCATTACAAATTACATTCTTGCAATTTGAAACTTAAGTTTCTTTTGAATTTCATTTATCATGTATTAGAAACCATCAGACTTTGTGACGACATCATTTCCACGTGCATATAATTATGTCCTTTTTTATATAACAAGTGTTCAAAACATAAGTTTGAAATATTTGTAAATGAATATACATAAATGTATGAAATATTTTTGTAGGTACCTATTACTTTGATGGAAAATCCACGAAGTACTCAACAATATTAGTGTACGATTTTCAAAGCTAGTCCTTCAAATGATTTATATTTACTCGTTAAAAAATTATAAAGCATTAAAGATTCCTCGTTATTTTAATAATGGAGTAGTAAAAGTCAATTCATATTTTATTTGAGGAAGTAACTGGGTTCACGCTACGCTTCAAACCGTAAACACGCAACATGTCTAAACATTTCCTCAATATTGCGGACCTCCGCAAAATTCTTAAAATATTATTTTATGTTCGCACAAAGGTAGGCAATTTAGGTAGAAAACTCGTAGTAAAATAAATTCGCTGTACCAATTAAGGATCCCTTATACCTAAATACCCTTTCAAGTGGATCGGCGGAAGGAAGAGGGCGCGAACGGAAGAAATTCTCGATAACTGGGAGTAAAGAGTGGAAAATTATAAAACGTTAGAGGCCAGACACCGACTTGAGTGTATAATATTGTGATTTTTATCGTTCTCTTTGTCTCGAAAATTAACAAAGTTATTACATTGGTGAAAAAGTATTTTTTAAATTTAATTCTTAAAATAACCACAATGAAAAAGGTTGTTTCAGCGAAAAGTATTTAAGATGATAAATTGGACTTACTTTTGTTTTAGGTTTTTGAATTAATTGATATTTGTGAACTGACAATAATGGAAATTATGTACTTAAGTTAAAGTTTACAAAGTGAATTAGTTTGAGACTATTTAACGTCTTGGAAACTATATTAGATCTTAGTTGATTAGTAGGTAGAAATAATTCAGAACGGCGTAATTTAGATAATATTACACAATTATTATTATATTCATTGAGTTTGTCTTGCTAGTTGGTTTAGCTATTTGTAATTTTAGTATCTACTGGTGGTTTGTTGGTCATTTTGTTAGCTGTCGGTAGTTTGAGTTTAAAAAAGATAGATAATGAAAGATAAAGCATACCACAATCTCCCATTCTTATATTTGTTTTTATTTACCTTAGTTATGAATGTGATTTATTTATTTTTTTTATTGTTACCAAATATTGATTTAAGTAAAACAACGCGAGCGAATTTTTATTCATTCCACGGGGAATTCAGCATTAGTGAAAACGTAGATATGGGCACAAGGACGACCCGTATTAAAATATTTTAAACAGGCTATGAATATGCAAAGACACGACGCTCAACGGCGCCGGTTAACGATTTGCACGTTTTTGGACCACTCGCTAATTGCAAGTGTGAACGAACACTTACAGGCAATATATGTAATTGCTTTTCACTGATACGAGATGTCCCGCTTACTTTATTGTATTTTCTGGGCTCGGATTTTTAAATGAGACATTCACATGCCTGAGTTTTCGTTGATAACTTCATTGTTATTCTTTCTCCGATTCAACGTTAGGTTCAAATACATTCATTACATTCAAAGCTCGCCACTTACTATCTTTACATATTAAAGTGGAATACGTTATTGTTTCGAAACTTATATAATCAATAATCGTTTACAATATTATACTGACATTGCTTTTACCTACTTGCAGGCCAACCCACTTTAATCTAAATTGAAATAACAGGTTCTTTGTTTATAAATCATCATGGCATTACTCGATGTTGTATATTTTCTAAAAACAAACTCAGCTCTATACAGAATCGAATGAGAATCAGCTACATCTTCAATAGAAATCTATTTTAGGGACAAAGCGATCAACCAAAAGATCTCGAGTAAAACAATACATTCCCTATTCATTAGAAGGTTCATTCTCTCAGTTACTATCTATAAAGATGGACACTCCCTATAATGTTTTGAGTTGGTTAACAAGATCGGGATCCGAAGTGCGATACGGTGTACAATATTAGTGGTTTATTGTACCAAGCTAGATTCTATCTGGGCCTTTTCAAGTGTGATTAAGGTCGGATTGAGGCGAGCAACGGACTTATCTATTCAATTAATGCTCAGTCTGGAGGCAGGTTGGCCAGTCCCTCAATTTATATTGCATCAAGTCTGTAGATTGCCTCTATTTGTACGTACGTAACTCAGCGCCTCCGTGGGTTGCGGACGGCCGCGACTCCGCGCCAACAAATTGAAATATTACCTCTTGAAACGTTTATATTAAGAAAGTTATTCACGGCAATTGACCTGCTATTCACTCAATGAATAAAATACTTCTGCTTAGAAAATTTGGTCAATATTCAACTCCTTACAGACAATTTTATTGCAAGACAATTTTATTTTATTATTCTGTAATTTGAATTAGAAAATCACAACAGGACACAACTCTATATAGACTCACTTAATGTAAGCGTATCTTTAAAATTTGAACAAGAACACGGTAGTAATTGCCGCAAATAGCTGACGTTTAGCGAGCCATTTCGCCATTTCAATGCATTCCCGAGTGGAAATCACTACCATTTGTTAAAAGGGGGACGGATACTGCGAAGCCATTCATAATGCTGCTCATTAATCAAACACATAGTTTTTACAAATGTAAGTTTGTTTAAATTATGTTACAATTTGTCGAAATACTGAAAAAAAACTTATTACGATTTAAGTATAGCAACAAAACACGGCAAACGTAATAATGTTTTTATATACGTCGTTTTAAACAAATGTCCCTCGGCTGTATAAAATTGTGTCGAGCAGCCAAATCTTGGTGAAACTGTCTATAAATCTGACCATAAAAGTAAATCCCTGCAATCAAATCGCGAACAGCAAAAAAAGTACGGCTGTTTGTTGCTATCTCAGGGAACATACATGAAAATAGCTGAGGAACTATTTCGTTGCCGGATAAAAAGGTCCTCAGACCATGAATATAAATATGTACGGGTGTGGCCCGATCTCGCTTAACTGTGTCCTAGGGTTGGAACCGCGACTAGCGTTCAAACGACTTTCTACAATACAATTATTTGGGGTAATGGTTCCTTTATCTATTAATCACTCTTAGAAACATAATGGATTGTGTTGTGAAGAAAAATCTTTATCTATAAAAGTAGTGTTAGGATACCAGATTTAAGTTCTGTTTTACAGTCTTCTCGTGATCATGACGTTTGCAACAACGTTGAAATATCGAGACAACTCAATTAATTAATTATCGTGGTAAGAATAAGTTTATAAGTTTTGTTTATTTATTATATGACTCCACGTTTCTTATTGTAACAAAAAGTAAATAGGTTTTATTATTCTGCGATATTTCACGAAAACAGACAGTTATTAATCGTTACTGACAGCCCTACGTGGGTGGGGGCAAACAGCAACAGTATTAAGGTTATAAAAATGCAAGGACCGGAAATGAATATACCCCTGCGCAATATACACACGTATTGTTGCTCTGTCCGTCCTCAGCAACGTTGCCTTTCAAGGGCTCGGAAATGCAGTCAGCGCCAACAAATTGAATTCTACACAGGAAATTTTCTTGAATAAATATAAGGTTTTCATGAAAGTTTTCAGTATCTTTTTGTAACCTGAAATGTAGGAAACTCGGTGTGTGTCGAAAGTAACTTCAAAAATAATTTAGACTTTTGAAGATGCACGGATTTTCGTAAAATGTAGTATTTATAAAGTAGTATTTGTATTTCATAGAAATCTTGGATTTAATTTCTCGATCTGATAAATGAAGAACTTTTACTGATATTATTATTTAATTAGTATTTAGTATCCTTTTAACAAATAAATGAATTTCTCCTCCGATTCCTTGAAAATCGACAAAGATTTCAAGTGGAACTATCACACCTAAGATTATTTCAGAATTGAATCAGACTTAAATCAGTAAAATGTTAGAATACCCTTTATATTGTTAACAAATTTACAGTAAAATTAGTTTAATTGGTTAAGAGCCTTATGAATAAGTTCGTGACTTGAAATATTGTTTGTGTATAAATTGTTAATTTTGATACGACGTTACGAAGCTGGACGATGCCAAAAGAGGTGTTTACTAGATTTATTACCTTCCATTTCGATTTGTTTACTCAGTTGTTCAGATCCAATTACTTGGCACTGTTTCTGTACTTAATTAAAGGGACGGTTGATTACTCGCCCGCTGTGGGGCTTTGTATAATTGCTATTGTTTAGCAAATGAAGACAAATGAAACTTTAATTTAATGACACTGTCTCATTCAGACGCACGGAAGAAGTCCTGTGTTCACGCCGAACGATCTCATTTTAACTTTTAATTAGGTAATGTTAAATCTAGCCGTTATAACAAAACTAATGTGCCACGGTTGCTTCACAGATGTAGTTTTAGCTAAGTTCAACAACTTTAATTACTTAAGTCCCCGTGAATAGCAGATTTGGAGACGAACTGCTAATCTACTCTAATTAATTTTGTTACAGAAATAAACTTATTTACGGTATTTAAATTCTAAAATAAATTGTACTTTCATAAAATTACCCTACATACCTAATATTGTGTTCAGATATAGCATCATAAAACCCTCGATTAGATTAATTTATTATCAACTAAACACAATAGTCACTAAGGGTTCATGCTCAGAGAGTCTTGTAGATACACTGAGTGTGGCGTGTCGTGATGTGAGTTCGAGTTCCAGTGGTACTACACAAAAGCGAACGAGAAAGAGGGTAGACATATTTGTTTGCTCTTAAATCGACCCGCAGTATCCAGTTTTCTCGTGATCATGACGTTTGCAACAACGTTGAAATATCGAGACAACTCAATTAATTAAATATCGTGGTAAGAACCCGTTGAAAATGCATGAAAATTTATTATCAGTTGCATTTTGGTGTAAGAAATTAGCTCGAGAAATAAAAAGGCAGTATGTGCGCATTTTTGTAACTAATACAACATTATAAATGAAAAGTGATTCAAAGAAATATACGAAACTGCAGATTCTTGAAATTTTCGAATTTTATTTCAAGTAAAACATAGCTTAACTTAGAAACGAAACCAATAATTCTTGTTTCTCGCAAAGCCCTTCGAATACTTGGTAAAACTTGTTTAATTATCTAACATTCTTAGATGCCTATTTGTTTGTCTACCTCAAGCTGTAGTCTCCGGGGAGGTAACTCGATTCGCCATCCGTACCGGTAGGAGACTGGCATACTTTTAATTGGCCCTAACTACGTTTGGCTGCAAGCGTTATTGAATTACTGCTGAAAAGCGCTCAGGGCTGTGAAGCTGCTAAATCTTGCATAGCCATGAATCTATTACGGTTTAACTACCGAGAAACATTAGTCAATTAAATTTCTCTCGAAGGAGCATTTAGCATACGTCTTTATGGATGTTTGGTCAATAATGTTCATTTAAACATAGTATTAACCTAGTTGTCCTGTAAGGTTGCTACTTCCTACTTCTACTACTACTACTATCTTATTGCATTTTTACATCACTTAGCATTGGATAACATGTGAACTGTTCATCTATGGTCTATAATTTTAATAACTTGAAAGACATTACACACATATTGAATCCAAAAAGTGGGTTTTCATAGTTTTTATCTATCGGCAATGATATATTTCTAGACATAAATAAACGAAATAGTACTGAAAAATAACTAAATACTAAGGTAGAGAATTGGCACGTGGTCGTTTAATCGTGAGCGACTACTACCACAAACTCTGAAATAGATCGTAAACTGAGAAATAAAAAACAACTCTGTTTATAACGTATGATCAATACCAACATGAAAATGAAATGTCGATCATATATAGGTACAATATTATATGACTCAACACGATGTCCTGAGATAAGGGTAAATTTTATGACCTATATGTACCGAGGTTTTATTCGTTTTGAAATAAGATTTGCAAGTGAAATAAGCGATATTAATAATCTTATGAAGCGCAACAATGAATTGTCTAGTATAATTTATGCTTTTTGCTTCTAATATCCACATCATAAATGCGGTCTCCTTAATGCACATTTGTACCTAAACAATATTGAAAAACAAATTTCCAAATCAATTGTTATATTCACTCGTTTACGGATCAATGTTAAACATCATTATCACCATGGAATTTTTTTAAAATTCTCCATTACAAATTGATGCCAAATCTGAACTAACTTAAACTGAAATGATAAAACTGGAACCAACGTTCATAGGTTTAGAAGCCGATATCACTTTTTTTTGGGATGCAAATCCGAGTATTTCCCAAAATTCATTCCTAGCCCGATAAATAGAAGCCACACGTTAAAGTGAGGAGCGATGAGCGATATTGCGTTTGTCGTGCAGCGGTCATTGTGTTAGTGGATGTGCTCAGACGAGCCAGCAGTAATTACATCAGGGAATACTGTTCCGGCTACGGGCACTCCCTGTTTTTACCCGTTCTAGGTATCTATACCCGGTTAGCTCACCTAGGAATATCTGCGTTAAATACGCTTGCAAAATGAAAAAAAAGCTACCTTTTAAAATCTATCATTTGTTGAGTTTTATTTTTTATTTTTCTACATAGTAAGGCACGTACGGCTCATCCGATAGTAAGTAAAAACCACACGAGTGGTGGTGGACCTTTGCAATTTCAAAGTGCACTATGACGACATCTCCAACTTATTATGCTAAATATAGTATTTATAATTTCTAATTTTACCGCAAGATCATTAAGCAATTTTCGGAAGTTCCGTAAAATAATCAGCACAATACCGGTATACAACAATAATTTGTAATTAACCATCAACATTAAATACTTAACCATTAAGGAATTCGTATTATGTTAATAAAATGTACTACTTTATTAAACTTGCCTGCAACCCCTTACTTACATTATACAACTTACATTATAATTTTGAATATCATTTAGAATACTCGGTGTATTTACAAAGAGATAGTTAAATCAAAATTATGAATTTAACTTTCATTATTTGAAAACAAAACGTAACATTGAGTGTAAAGTGAAATTAGTAGGGTGCAGACAAGGATTGCTTCCGGGACGGCGACGTCAACACATAATTCAGGGCAAGATTAAATACCACTTGGACTTCTCCGGAAGACCAGCACTCCATTAGACGATCATGAGAGAATAAAACATTTGTTTTCTACATTTAATACAGTGACAAATGATCTTTTCACTACTTTTGCTGTGTATAATATTTCCCCATGTAATGTTACGATTGTATTTTATAGTGATGTTTTTACATTCATGTGAAAGTATGAATTCTAGACGCAAAAAGATTGTCCTTTTGGCAATTATCCAAATCAGAAATAAATTACGTTATAATTTATGACTATGTTTAAGTATTATACAAAATCTTCTTTACAACCTCATTTTTCAAGATTTTTTATTGCATCGTAAACGCAATAGCAGTAGGTACTAGGTATAGGTAAAATAAAATATGCTGTAGAAAAAGATTTTTACATTACTCCTTAAATGAGTAACAATTCACCTTCAAATACATTTATTATTAAACGGCATAACGTGAAACAGTTCATCATAAAGTACCGAAATAGGCCCAGGTTATGCACGCAATATACTGCCATGGCGACCAACTGGGGTCGGATACCATTGTACTGTCCCCTGCAACGATGCCCACCCTTCAACCGTTGAAGAGGATTTTAGATAAATCCATCCATCTGTGAATACGTAATACCGTTTCATATTTTAACAAAACTTGCAAGTTGTGTCTGTCATTTCATTTTTTGCGACTATATTATACCTACTCAAATATTTTCTGCAGCTGTTGTTCTCGATTATTTTTATATAAATGTTTTTTTTATTCTACGCATATTATGAAAACTTAAAACCTTGGCTACTCTGTACGTATGAATTTCTAACACGTACTAAGAAGAAACAAATAAAACAAATTTAAATACTCATAATTACTCTTTACTAGATAGGCATTTTCACTACGTTTATACTCTGCTATTTCGTCCGCCCTGATTGCATCAAAATTCTTACTCCTTAAAGTCTGTAAACCTTAGACTAAAATCGTATGGAAATGTTTATTTAACTGACTTGTCATTATTTTCATCAACATCATCATCAGCGTATATCCACTGCTAGACATAAGTCTCCCCAAACCTCTGTTATTATTTTAAGCGAGTTTAATTGAATGTGCAATTTCGAAAAGGGCACATATCTGAATATTTTGTGAAACACTTTTTTCATGTCATGGCGTTCTAAATACTTGTATGCACCTATTATGTTCGAAAAAAGCATATCTCCACAAACCTGGTGAAGTTACCGCAAGAAATTATATGGACAACAACATCTCTCAGGAAATTTTCGTTCCTTGTAAAGTAAAAGGTACTTGCAGTAAGTTACCAAGCCAAGCTGATCGAGCTTACAATGGCAAAGTACCAATAAATCATTTGAAAATTGCAGATATTGCAAAGGTAAAAATATACTGCAATGGCCAACTACACACGAACGAGAGCTTCCAGAAGAGGATTTTTAAACAAAAGACAAAATTATTGCTTTTGTTTCATTATTATATTTAATTTAAATTACTAAAATACAAGTTTCGCCAAATTTATATAGTTTTTTTCTGTAACTTATGAGTACTCAACGTGGTAAATTTCGAAAAGGGCACATGTCATAAATTTTGTTTATCGAAATATACATATATAATAACGTCAACATCGAAATATTTCTGTAACTTTCGAGAGATAATATGCCCTAAAATGTAACCCAAAAACATTTGTGCTAAATATTTGATTTATTTAGAAAATAATTAGTTTTTTTCATTTCCTAGAAAGTTTAAAAATTCAGATATGTGCCCTTTTCGAAATTGCACATTCAATTACAAGTCGTTATACCCGACTAGAAAATACTTTACGATAAATTTACTGCAGTTTGAGCTGAAAAACACAGCTTGCAATATAAATGGTCGTACAATAATTTACGATATCGAAGCTACACGCCAGAAAGCATTCGCTCACATGGGAAAAGTCGCGGTAATGTGCTCATCAAAAACGTATTAAAACGTAGTGCCTGAATACCTTCCGTTCCGACAATGAAAACAGCAGTGGAATTTCCATAGAAACAAAAAACCAATTACGCTTTCCATCGCATGGTTATATTGGACTAATCCTCCAGGGGTATGTGGATTCGGTAATGCTCTCTCTTGTATTATAATATACGTTTGGATGTGTTTACACACACATATTGGTATGTTTGTTTGTTCCAGCAATCATAATTTGTACATATTGACTTTGGCTACGTAATTTTCGATCTGGTTTTGTGTTATAGAAATCATTGCTTATTGGTTTGCCCTTAACCCTCCACACCGACTCCGACTGCGATATGATTCCCAGTAGGGCTCTATAGATTGATTACAATGTACCTACAAAAAAAACGTAAAAAATAATAATGCGTATGACCATTATATGACACCTCAATAATACTACTTTAACCAAATTGTATTTAAGGCAAGTATAGCAAATAAACACTAATTATAAATGAATTGGATTTTTTTATGAAACTTACAAAATATACATTATATTATATGTATAGTATTGCCAGATACGATACAGAGTAGCGCGTTGTACATACATACATAAGTACAAGGCGGCAGGGAGATATTTGACAACCTTTATATCACATAACCACTAAAATAAGAGACGTATATCCATCTACGATAATGTCCTAAACTCATTATAAGCAACTCTCCATAATAATTTAAACAATAAAATTAAATTCCGATCAATCACTGCACGATATGAAGCCATAAGACACGTAATGGACACCGGCGAAGTTTCCTCATTCAAGTTTCCGACAACGTTGCTAATAGCACTTGAGGACGATCCAGACGTAGCCAACTTCCAACCCAGTTTCATAAAATCTTACGAAAATGGAAATTATCTATTCATGAGGACAGTCAAAGTAAACAAATACGAAATAGGTCGTATAAACTAGACACTAGGTTGTCCTTTAGTTTGTTGAAGAGATTTAGAAACTGAACTGATTTGCCATCCCTTTGATGTTACTCCCCTGATCTGCTAAGATGTAGAGTTTAGTCCATTGATAAGTCTGGAATAGTAGCTAACATAGTCAACTGTTTATAAAATACGCTACGATTTTTTTCAAATCTTAAATTCAAAAATTTTAACTACTATTTAACTATAGTTATACGTAGGTATATAAATATTTAGATTTATTGTATAATTCCTAAGATTAATCGTTTCAACAACTAGAAACACTTAAAAATGTTCTATTAGTAATAAGCTAAATTTTAATAGATCCATCAATCATAGTACGGTAATATCTCCAATACCTCCAATATCTGCAATTTGTATAACGAAACGCTAAAATCTTAGCTTAGAAAATTTCAAGTTTAAAAATTTGTTTGTAACATAACATTTACATAGGCCGTGATCGTGGAACGGGAAAAGTTCGCTTGCCGCTGCGGTTTCGAAGCGAAAACTTGTGAAAATGTCTGGGAATATAAAGTACCTAAATATTCAAACCTGAAAAGAGCGAGCTCGGACTGAGATCATTTTTTATTCAATTTACTTAATTAAGCTCAACAAAACAATTTATTTTTTGCGTGCCCATCTCATTAGATATGTACGTGTATTGATTTATTAAAGCAATTTATATTCGGAGCACATCGTTTAATATTTTAGGGTTGAGATATAATTGGATGCACAGAGTCTGCGTCTGAATGCAGCCTTACGCCTGGCACAGAGCCACGACTTTGCATAATTTACTCTACATCTAATAAATACAATGGATCCCATCATTGTGATAAGTTTTTGTGAACTACAGACATAAAAATAAGTGTCATTGTTTTGTAGCTCACATTGTAATAAATAAGAACTAGAAGCATTAGCATAAAAATAAATAATAATGAGAGATGTTTTTTTCATTCGGTATGAATAAAATTATGTCTCAAGTTCAGTTACTGAACTACGTTTAATTTCTGCCAAAAGTTATAAAGTGCTCTCACAGTTGAGCATTTGTCATGTAAATGTCACTATTACATTATGCGATAAAGCTTGATTTTATGTTACTTATTTACTAGTCACTCTGTTGTATAAGTGAAATTAGTGATGCACAGTAAGTATCCAGTAAGATTTTACTGTAAATGGTTTATTAGATACATGCAAACATAATATCAAAATCAAATATGGAACATCGTGGTGTTCATCCGAACGTGTTTCAAGAGATAAGCCAGGTAAGGAGTGTGAGTGAAAGCTACGATTTAATATATCAATCTAAATGTAATAACGATTCATCAATACATAGTATAAAACAAAGTCGCTTTCGCTGTATGTCTGTATGTATGCTTAGATCTTTAAAACTACGCAACGGATTTTGATGCGGTTTTTTTAATAGATAGAGTGATTCTTAAGGAAGGTTTGTATGTATAATAAATGCATAATATAGTAGAGAAACACTGATAAATTTAAAGGTTTCTAATGTGATGTCGTAAATAAGCACGTTTTTTTGCGCTTATATTGCAAACGCTGGCTGAACCCTACGAGATAGACCAAAATAATGTACTACAGTATTGTTCACCTTAAAAAGTTCAACAAAAAAGTCCGCGATGGTATATGTCTATCTCTTAGGGATAACCCAGCATAACCATTTTTATTCTTTAGTAAAAAATGGTTATTTACGAAGTGATTTTAAACAATACAGCATTAATCCTTATCCAATTAAGCACCTTAAATAAATTGTGCATTTATTATAGATCAATATGCTTTTTACAGCATGTAATTTAAGTGAATATTACCGAAGATATTACAAATTTAAAATGCAGGGTCGTAGTTGTTTGCGCCGGGCGGCGCGTGCCTATATAGGCTACAATATTTGAACCCCTTTGTAACGCAGACGAAGTTGCGCGGGTCATCTAGTATAAAATAAAATCATCTTCTTGCACAATTAAACATGAAAAAGGAAACTTTATAATCATTAATCATTATGAAATGAAATGCAATTGTTGAAAATTTAGTTTCTTAACTACATTTATAAAGTTTGTATGCATAGCCAAAGACCCCTTTACTCTACAACCCTGTAAATTCTGAATTAAATTGTAAAATATGGTATTGCAAATGGAATTAGATTTTGCAAAACATTTACAATCAAGCTATTTTCGAACAAATTTCACATGGTGCACATAAAATTAATGCTGCTAAATTATTCATTGTCATATTCGGTAACATTTCCCGGTCAGATATCAGCCTATTGTCAATTCGACTACTGAATTATTTGTAAGCGGAAATTATTCGGTTCTGTGGAAATAGCATGTTTAAAATAGCCTTGTGGTTTCAGAATTTCAAATATATTAAAAATCAATAATTATTTATTGTATTTTGTTCCATAGCTTTAACAAATGCAAGTGTACGATTTACCTGATGATCGGTCTGCAACTTTTATGAATATTGGCAATACCAGAAAAGTAAGTCTAAGGTCTGTTTTTAGGCCATTAAACTAGAACTTAAAAGTGACTTTTAAGTTATGTCGCTGACATGACAAACAGGATACTTTTATGAATATTTTAAAATAAACTCATAATAATATTAGGTACTCCTACGACATTTTTGTACGAGATCGGAATTTTATTTCTAAAAGTCACTTTATTTCACATTCCATAAAAATACTTCAGAAAGTTGAACATCAAACGCTAAAGCGATTTGATTCCAATATTCAATGTACACTTCTCCTTCAGCAGATATTTTTCGTTTCTGTTCTACATTTTACATAAACTAATTTCCTCGTCGATATTGGTCTTGCGACAGTTCTGTAGGCACGGTCGCCTCCCTCTAAAAGAAACTCGACAACTCAGGATAGCGACCAAATCAAATCACTCGACCTTATCGATCACCCCTACAAAACTTGTAAGTCAATTTATTTTGCATATATTTATTTATCAGGACATTGAAATAAAATTGCCGAAAATAGCTGATAAATTTAAAGTGATTTTAAACTAGACGCCGTATGTGGATATGATACGACATTAATCCAATAAAGTCGTTGATTTAACGCAATTGCTGAGGTTGCATCCCCAACGCAGGGCCAGTCACCCTTCGCTGAAGGGGAAATGTTAATATCAGGATATGAGAATTTACTGTTTAATCCAGCTGCAGGCCAATTTGTTAATATTTTCATTCAATCCACTTAAAAGCCTAGACGTACTTTATACAGGTTTCATACTTTCATGTGTGTACACGCCAACGAACATCGCTATGGACTTTGAACGTTGTTCATTCAAAGGTGAGTATAAAAAAGTCGAGAGCGATAAATTTGTAAATTTTATTGACTCCCGCGAGTAAAACATGAAAATGATACATTGTTCTAAAGCAAACAATATAAATCATGAAAGGGATTTAACCTGATACTTTTGGGTGTAGGTCGTTTGATGTGGCCAGTTGGAGTTGCCGCGCGCCCTTTATCAATTACGGCTAAACAAGAAAAATGACCGGCGGTAAGCTTACACGAGGCTAATTAAAGCAAGTAGGTAAATTTTAGCTAGAGCCGCCGTCACTGTCCCCTCTGTACCCCTCTCAACCCGCAAGCCTGCCCTCCTGGATCAGGTGGATAATTTTAAGTAAAATCACTATGAAAATCACTGTTAAGGATGGGTGAGAAATGGCTTTATGAATTAAATTAAGTGGTGCTTTTTCGTTATTGTCTAAATTAATGATATTTAAATTATACTTATTTACATCCATGACTAGTTTGGAAACAAATATATTGTAATTAACCTTAGGCATTAAGTCCGCCATTGTACCATTTATGTGCATAATGTTTAATAAATAAATAAATAAATAATCACATGACTTCAGCTGTCTCATGTAAATTTTGAACAAAATTATCGTGTTTCAAAAGGATACATCCACTTCTTTATTTAGGGAAAACTTAGGGTGATGAAACTCATTAATTTTATAGAATATCAGGAGACGAAAAATTTCTATTCATCCTTAACCCTTACTAAACTTTACCAGATAATATGTTTGTAAGCCAAAAGGTACGATGACAAATGTACTGAGGTTATTTCAAAACATCTATAAATCATTCACGCTAGATTAAATAGTAGTTGACCTCTCCCTCGAGAAGCAAACACCATTTACGACTAGCTAGGGGCGCTCAAATGAAAAATTCACACTTGCCTAAACTATGGTTGCACGGATTTGGTTTAGGAATGTCGACACATTATCTAATAAATCTGCATTTAAGAATAGCTAAGATTTCTAAAATGGCATATTTTATTTATGTTACAGAGGTAGAGACTTCAAGTCGATCTTAACAAAATTTCTTATTTAATTATTTTGTTGTAGATATATTTTTTTATATTTCAGCTTAGTTATACCTATATTTGTTGAAATAAAAACAAAATATATAACAGACAGTAATACCTACAATCAATGTTTCGACAAAAGGGTTAATGGGTTGTCTAGCACTTAACAGTAAAACACACTAATGGCTTGACATAGTAGATAGGTTGATTAATATTAATTAATAAGCAGTAATTCATTGCGGTAAGTCAGGTAATTAATTGAGTAAAATTTTAAGCGCTGCCCGCACCGTACTTATTGGCCTTCTTCTAAACTTTGTTATTATAAATGACACTAAATGATCCAAAAAAACACTTAAGGTACGTAAGGTACTTTTTGTGGTAAATAAAATAATCAAGTAAATATTTTAAAATGGGTTGTGCATGCCAGACAGACAGTACAGAGAGATAGGTATGTAAGATACTTTATCCATCTAAACTTTTGAGCTGAATCGAGAATGTTCGAGAAAGACCCTCACATGTCTCACAATAAAGTTGCCTGCTTTGCATAATAATCGAATTTTCACAAAGTAAAACAAAATCACATCGTCGCATTAATATTCAGCGATAGGGCTCGACGCATCGCCATCGAATTGACGTTTAACATGCAAATTGTGATCTGGAAATCTAGCGAAATTGTGTGCAGCTAAATATTTTCAACTTAATTTAAGCAGAACATAGTCGTTTCAACTAAAATATATTATAATTTAAATGTAAAGCGGATTTGTGGATTTGTGCCACTAACGCCAAATTAGATAGCGCTGTTTACCGAGAATTTAATCAGACAAGCGAAATTATGACACTTATGCTGTAGCAGTGGATAATGTCACAGTTTTTCACACGTGTTGATGTTTCTATAAAGTATTGGTCAATTTGAAAGTACGATTAACGTTTAAAGGGGGAGAGACAAGACGTCTCGGCTGGGAGAGGCCGAGTGATGGATTCGAAAAATAAATCAGGTCTCTGGCACTACACAGTGGCCAGATGCGCTCCCTATCTAATATATTGCCGAGGTCAATGGTCTTTTCTCTTCAAATATCTATAAAACTAATTTAAACCTAGCTTTCATATTAAAATTTGAATATACAATAATATTAACAAAAATCTACCTTAATGAAAAGTTGGATATCCCTTTAGGGTATAACAGGAAATTAATTTAATAAACTAAAACAGAAACGATCTCACTCAGTGAATAATAAGACATCTCCCTAGCGACGAAATATCCAAGCGGATAACTCCACCAACGATACTCAATCAATATTGGAAGTACAATGCGAATCGTCTAGTCTAGATCACGATAACGATGTGAAATATCAGAAGAAGGGATTACAATTTCGATCTACATCTTTTCTTTCCAAAGTGTAGGGTAGTTTTCGAAATATCCTTACAAAATAGGATAAGATGATTAATCGAAAACTTGATAGCTCATTGATGCACTTTGTCAATTAGTTTGTTGGTTTAGAGGTTTTTTTAAATATTCAGGTAAATGTTTGAATGAAATCTACCCGCAGTTTCAGTACAAAAGGGAAATGATTCATTCCGAATTTCGACATATGCTCGAATTGAAAGGTCGGCTGCGAGTGACGTATTTTTAATTACCTTCCACCGCGTTTTCGAGCCGGTCAGTATTGAATTTCTATACTGGACAATAAATAAGTGGAGAGCCTCAGCCTGGTTGTCTGATAACTATCCGACTCATGCGCGAAACGAGCTGGTAATTAAAAAGTCATCTCTCTGTGTAAGCGCCATTACGGCACAAGTGATTAAAATCGCTCGACAAGAACTCAACATCATTATTAATAGCAATATCATTCCAAGAACAAATACAGGGAATTTCGAACTGAAATTACTTCGGGGATTTGAACTCGAATTTCAGACTCATTCGTGGATACAGTGTATATTGAGGTCGGTCGACAGCGTGTTTAGAAAAAAGTTAGGCATTTTAATTACCCTAATCTTGATCGAATCTCCGTACGAGCTTGATTGAATTTCCGGACGAGGCTATCTCTCGTATTTGCGGAGCGCTATGGACGCCCATCGCGTTCGCTCCGGCTCAGTGGTCTGTGACGTCACACTGTCGATTACATTTTTTTATTATTTGCAACCACAAACAGCTACTCATAAAGTTTACTTCGTTTTTTGCACATTTTCGACGGCAACAGACATGGTTAACTATTTCAAGATTTTAATATGCGGTTGTTTTAATATAATATAAACCGTAATAAGATAACAAACTGAAAACTTCTTCTTTTTTCAGCAGTGCATTAATACAACATAGGGTATTGAAAACCAAATAAACGACTGAAATGCGAATCGCTGGAAAAGACATCGATGAAAATAAATCGAACAGTGGAAAAATGCAATAGCGTTAAGACTCCGATCGCCTGGTAATCTTACACTAAGGGGTACCATGATGGATGTGACGTGTAATAAGAGCTACAAGTATTGCAATTTGTTTACCCTTATCGCTCCAGTCTACCTAAGGTACGCTCGATGTTTTCGAACGTATTTTATACCGATCAACAATACAGACCCCGGCGGTCACCGATAATTGGAGAAAAAGTCCCCGAGGAACCAATTTTGCTGAGTCCGAAACAGGGGCTGCTATAACTAGAAATAAATTATAAGCAATCCATCACCTTCAGTCGTTGACAAATGTGATATACCTGCAAGATATTTTTAATACATGGTGCTTTTAAAAATAATCAGATAAATATAAGAGACAAGGTCAAATTTTCCATTAGCTGAATTGATACAATATTTGGTTTGGATGATACTATGTAAAGTTTGTAGGACTTAAATGGCGTAACTTGATAGGAAAACTCACATGTTGAGCTAAACTTTAGGGAAAGCATCCAGTGATGATTAATCCAACAAGTAATACTAAGTACTAATAATACTAATAAAATACTATTTTTTTTTTATATTGTATTTTTAAATTTATTTTCTTGTGATTGTTTTTTTAAAGATATAATGTAAAAAATGAGCAAATAAATGAATATGGAACTAATAAAATTATTTTTAATAGAATTCATTTCGTTGTGGATTTCATATCTAATTTCGTAAAAATATTTAACCCCTTAAATTTACGTTGAGATACATGTTTGAGTTATTATTTACTTAAAAACAGAACAAATATAGAAATCCTAGAAACACAGATGTTTAAGTTCTAAGAGCCTTCGGTAATATTCATACTAAATCAAGACCACAGACGAAACCAAAACCTCACGTGTAACTTTAGTCAGTAAGTTAATTTTATATGTTGCCATGTAATTACATGAGCTTAGCAAGGCTCTTAGAACTCAAATATATGTGTTTCTAGGATTTTTAAATTTAAACTTCCTTTACTAACATAAAAATATATTTTAAACAGTGTTTTTTATTTATCTATTTCATTAGCAGAGATGAAGAATTCAACTTATATACAGTATCATTCATTATAATAAATAGTAACACACATAAATATCAACAAAAACTCAACATAATGCAATATTAGGCACTTATGGTACGCACATAAAATGCCGAATCAATTTCTACCGAATACAAATAATACCGGATGATCACTTCAAAATAAAGAAGAAAATCTAGAAAAAACAATAAAACTTCGATGTTGCTGAGTAAAAGTGTATTCAAAAGTATATTCAGTGAGTTTTCAGATAGATCGATATCGTAGGCCGTCTGCCGGCTTCTCCGGGTCGGCACGTGTTCGTCATAAACCTGCTTTTACTCACCCCATCCCTATTTGGGTAAGGACATAGGGAACACTATCCTGCAGTAAAAAGTGGCTCGCTGTTAAGAACTTTTTACATTACCAGTTTCAGCGATTGTCGAGGACGAGAACCATAAAATAGATTGGAGTCGTATAATCCTGACTACTCGATAGAATTAACTTAAACTAAGAAAGTGCTTTCCCACTCATTATGAGTCTTCGGCTGAATAATAAACTTATTGACAAAAGTTTATTGACATTTCTTAACAGGATTCAGCACGTATATCGTAGATTTATTAGCATTGACATGATAACACAATATTAAACGCGAACCTGACTCACGAGATAACATTGAGGTACCAAGAATTTTCATCGGCGTCGTCTTGCAGCCGCCCCGGCAATATAAACGACATACGACAGAGACAGAAATGTTTTCTTCCACAAACCCGACCTTAGCTAGAGGGAAACAACAAAATTATCGCAGGTACGTCTTTAATTTCTAAAGGTTTTATTGCATTCTCCGCAAGCTCAGACGCTTAAACTTTATTGCTGTAGGATTAAAGTAATATTTGCTGCGACAAAATGATGTCGGGGCAATTTCGCTATATTAAAAGCTGTCTATGTTCAGGATGAGGTCAATAGTTTGTTGTTCCGGGGTAGTTTGCGTGGTAATATGTACGGGAAAGTTTCTGTCGTTCACATTCTCGTGCGTCGACGTGCGATAACAATAAGTACGTTCCTTTTCAACAATCTACCTCAACTACGTAGAATGCAGTAGTTAGCAACTAGTTGTTCTCAAAGTTAAATTTCGAACTAAGAACTAAATAAAAGCACAAGCATGCTTCGTCATTTCACATATTAAAGAGCAAGGCGGTTCAGAATTCTTTCGAATACGTTGATCTTATCTAGAAAGATTAAAGTTTGAACTATGTGTGAAAGTATTAGATGACATGATCATTAATTACGAATTGTTATATACAAGTTATAATTGGCTTAATGAATACCAAACTTTGCTAAGAAAAAGACAGATCAAGTACAAGAAAACTTTCGAAATGAGTATCATAAACATGAGTCCTTGTGTAACGTATGATTTCTTAGCAAGTTATCTACTGTGTTATTCATGGCTAGTTAACTGATAGATAGATGTGTTTCATAGTTTTCGTATTCACCTATCACTAACTCGAGCATTAACGAAAAAAACCATGAAACTTACATTTAAAAAAATCGCCACATGTTCGCAAATCTTGCACAAGAACAGGTCATACAATATTATATAACACACACATTGAAAGCTGCATAACATTGATGGAAGTATGCCGGCGTTCAATAAGAATTTTCGCTTGAATGATTCGGCAGAATTTTCCAGTGAAGTATCGACAGATAACACTGAAATCCGAGCTGGAGGCGCGACAGGGAAAGAAATCGTAGTTCGTGCCGAGTGCACTTTCCATTGGTGTCGTTTCCGAATGCGATCACTCAAAGAACATTCTTTTTTCATTACACTACCTCTTCAGCTTTCAATATTATATATGGAAGTGACAGCAGTGTGAGTGATGCATTGTAGAATTTTAAACTTAAGGTATTAAACTTTTCGAACAAAAAATTATTTGTCAATTTATTTTTTTATTCGAAATATCAATTACTATTACTGTCAAAATAATAACTTAATATCGAGAATTTTATGATCACCAGAAGTAGAACTGGCCATGGTGGTAGTAATAGCAGAGGCGCTAAAATATAAAATAGATACCAATAGTCGGACACTGCCTTCTTGTACAGTACTGTATCAATCTAATACTGTCCACTACTGGGCTCAAGCCTTCTAACTCAATTCCTCTAGTATAGTTTACCACTCTAGTATTCTGTTCTAAATATGAAAACAGCAATTCTGACGTCACTACGCTACACATGTGCCGTGAATTTCTTAACCACAACGTTACTACCGCAAATTGTTGACTACAACGAGATCTAGCAAGACATGTATTTTGAAACAGCTGTGGTATTATTGTGCAACGCAATTGCTTATATTATTCTACATAATATTTACATAGAAGGTATATCCTTACTTTTACATATTCAAAATCAGTACAACTGTGGTGGATAAATGTGTTTATTTTTAAATACAGCAATATTAATATTGATTATGATTTCCAGATGATCGATACCGTAGGAGCTTCAACTTTCTTGTGAAGCAAAGCACAATAAAAGAGGAAACTTTTTTTCTAGGCTTTAAATATGCTGGAACGCATTCTGGCTGCCCGCATCGTCCAGCACCTGGTCGGGGTGGGACCCGACCTGTCGGCGGAGCAGTACGGCTTCAGAGAGGGCCGCTCAACCGTGGACGCGATCCTTCGCGTGCGGACCCTCTCAAATGAAGCCGTATCACAGGGCGGGGTGGCTTTGGCGGTGTCGCTCGACATCGCCAATGCATTCAACACCTTGCCCTGGTCCGTGATAGGGGGGGCACTCGAGAGGCACGGAGTTCCCCCCTACCTCCGCCGGCTGGTCGGCTCCTACTTGGAGGCCAGGTCGGTAGTATACACCGGGCACGATGGGACCGTTTACCGGTTTCCGGTCGTATGCGGGGTTCCTCAGGGGTCGGTCCTCGGACCTCTCCTTTGGAATGTCGGGTACGACTGGGTGCTGAGAGGCGCCCTGCTCCCGGGCCTGAGCGTAATTTGTTACGCTGATGACACGTTGGTCATGGCCCGGGGGCAAGACTTCAGGGAGGCTACCCGTCTCGCCACAGCGGGGGTGGCCCTCGTCGTCGGCCGTATTAGAAGATTGGGCCTCGCGGTGGCGCTCAATAAATCCCAGGCCCTGTGGTTCCACAGGGCTGGGATGACGCCACCTGCAGGGGCCCAGATCGTAGTTGGAGGCGTCCCAATAGAGGTCGGGGTGCGACTGAAGTACCTCGGCCTCATACTGGACAGCCGTTGGACCTTCCGGACCCACTTTATGGAACTCGTCCCCCGATTGATGAGGACAGCCGGCGCATTGAGTCGGTTGCTCCCGAATAACGGGGGACCAAACCGTGTTGTGCGCCGCCTCTATGCGGGGGTGGTGCGTTCGATGGCCCTGTACGGCGCGCCCGTTTGGGCCGGACCAGGAAACCGGACAACAACCGCCACAGCGCGTCGTAGCTATCAGGGCCATCCGCGGATACCGCACCGTCTCCTTTGAGGCGGCGTGTGCACTGGCGGGGACGCCGCCCTGGGAGCTGGAGGCGGAGGCGCTCGCCGACGATTACCGTTGGCGTTGCGACCTCCGCGCTCGGGGCGTTGTGCGTCCCCTCAGAGCTGCGGTTCGGGACCGGAAGGCCCAATCTCGGCGGTCCGTGTTGGAGGCCTGGTCAAGGCGCTTGGCCAACCCCGACTGGGGCCTAAGGACCGTCGAGGCGATTCGCCCCGTCCTCAAGGACTGGGTGAGTCGCGGCGAGGGACGCCTCACCTTTCGTCTGGTGCAGGTGCTGACCGGGCATGGTTGCTTCGGGAAGTACCTGCATCGGATACAGGTTGAGCCGACGACGAGGTGTCATCATTGTACGAGCGACTTGGACACGGCAGAGCATACGCTCGCTGTCTGCCCCGCATGGGAGGAGCAGCGCCGTGTCCTGGTCGCTCAAGTAGGACGGGACTTGTCGCTGCCGGGCGTCGTGGCATCGATGCTCGACAGCGACGAGTCCTGGAAGGCGATGCTCGACTTCTGCGAGTCCACCATCTCGCAGAAGGAGGCGGCGGGGCGGGTGAGGGAGAGCTCTTCCCTCCCCGACCGACCCCGTCGCCGCCGAGGTCGAGCGGGGGGCCGGCCCCGGGATGTGTCCCGGGATCTGGCCCCCTAAGTGTACCGGGTCCATTAACACCGGACCCGAGGGGTGCCGCGCTAGGCTTCAGCGCGCACCCTCTGCAACATCCACCGGGGGATGGTCAGCCGCGCTCCCCGACTCGGGCTGGTTCTGAGCTGGCCTGAGTTGGGGAGATCCACCATCACGCGGCCCCATATCGGCGGGCGTTAATTGGCCCGCCTACCGAGTGAGCCGGTGGTCGCCGTTCGCGACGGCTGCCGGTTCGGCGTCCGGGGGTGACGGGGCGATACGTAAGCGTCGATCGCGAACGCGCCCTGTCACCCCTAGTCCATCGGATGCCGAGCGCGATTGGCGGGAGGTTTTGGTGCGGTTCAACCCCCACATACCCCACTCGCGGGGCGAGTGGAAGTCCGGCGATTTCCTCCCGTCAACAAAAAAAAAAAAAAGGCTTTAAATATTGAACAGTAGATATTGTGGAACTTGAATAAATAAAACATGATTTTTCCTAAAGTATTATCATGCTGGTACTCGTGCACGATATTATCAATCGATTTCAACGAGTCATTTTAAACTTTGCAACATGAAATGCTAGTGAATGTTACTCAGGAGTACTCGAGATAGACATTTTATTGTCAATAAGATAAAATAAACTTAACTTAAGTATAAAATAACGTCGAATAAATCCAAATAATATTATCTACTATTTACTAAACTATTTAGTTTTAGACCAAGATCTGAAAGATACCTTAAATCCATTTCAGATATATTTCTCTGAAATCAGCCTTATCTATCTTACATCCACGCAGTTAACTTCAAACACAGATTAGCGAGCAGAAAACATCACTCAAAACACAATGAGTAGTAAAATCTCATTTGGAAACACAATGGCTAACATCCGCTAAGTTAAGAAAGGGTTGGTACTCATCGATCTCACACCCTCCAGATATGATTAGCACCTAATTGAATCCCGGGGTGAGATCCACAGTTTAGTTTTCTAATTTACGAGACTCCTTTACCGGGCACTGCAAAGGGTTGAATTTAATTATACGTACGTTCGAACAACCCTTTCGAATAAAATATAGAAAAAGTAAATAATTAAATTACAAAAGTATATACTCCAATTAGAATAGGTAATGGTTCGTTGACCTTGTAATTTGGTATTGCATTACTCATTACTTAGTACTCAGCTATTCAAACTTTCATTGTGAAGCATCAAACGAAATTATTAATTTGTTAATTTAAAATTCTTTGCTTAGTTACGCATAATTTTAATTATCTGACTTTACAGAACCATATCGAATTGCAAACTTAATTATTTTCATGTGGTCATTATGGAAATTATGAACTTTACAGAACAAGTATACCGAAAAACTCAAACTATTATTGATGAAACGTTGTATATTTTAATTTTACAATTATAAGAGAACTTGCATAGAAGATAAACAAATACAATTAATAAGAGTAACTAGCAAGTTAACACCTGCTTACCATCAGGCGAAAACTGAAAATATAATAGGAAAACCTGTCTAGCATTAATTTTAATGAATGCATTCATGTCAAGCCGCCATCAATCTATGAACACTTTGGAGAAGTATATTATTATGAACAAGAATAAATAGACGAATAATATATTTCTTTTTACCAGGTAAATGAAACAGACACTAATTTAAATCTTGTTTTAAACAAATTCTTAAATTCAAAACGTTTGCACTATCTGAATAAGTTAAAAAGAAACAAAATGTAAACTCCCTAGAGAAAACGTTTTAATAAGAAAATTCAACAAATATTTTATGCAATTCAAAGTTCTTTTTAGCTAAAGCCCCTTTTTATTGCTTTGCTAATCGCGGGATTTTTGCATGCAATTTGGTGATAATCACTTTCGACTCCGACTTTGTATTCAGACGGTGTGCTGTGCCCCACCCCTGTATTACGAATTTGATAATAAAGGGCCCCACTTGTGTGCAACAGAGATAATGTAAATAAGTATGCAAATTACATGCCAAGTTCCATCCAAATGAACCTTTGCGGCTCTTTAAAGTTTCGCTCAAAGCTAACTCTAACAGTGCGATATATCTGACGGAGTTCCACCCTACATTTGAATATTTTGAAATAAGGAAATGATGTACAAACAGCCGCGGATTCATGTCGACCAACTTTTCCGTCGAATTCTATTTATGAGTTTGCAGAAAGTCTGCCATCGCAAACATTAAGAAGTACTATGTAAGTAAATATGTGCTTTGTGATACAAAGATTTTCCAACTTTGCGTAGGTAAATCTCGTCGAGTACGTTAAGATTTGTTTGCCATTTCGTTTTTCCAGTTTACTCACACCCCATTTTTATCGACTCAATTATTTCATTTATTTGACTCGATACGACTTTTGATCTATTATAATTGTGCATATTGCTAATAAACGTGATTTTATGTTCAAGTTCTACTTATAGATCTTTTTTTTTTTTCAGTTGGCGGAAATCACCGGGTCCCCGCCTAAAACCCCCAACCGCTCACACTCAGCATCCGAACCCCGCCTGAGGCCAGAACCCAGCACGGTGTTTGGAGGGACGGCGCTACGCGTTACGCGCTCGGCACTCTTTCCCGTCGCTCCGTCCCCGGACGCCGAACCGGTAGCCGCCGGCGAATACGGCCACCGGCGCTCTCAGTCGGGGGTCTCAAGATGGGACCGCGTGTCACCCTCCCGCGGATTACCCCGCTGGGTCAGAACCAGCGTGGGTCGGGGAGCGCGGTCTACCATCCCCCGGATGCTCCAACGCTAAGGGCGTGCTGAGCGAGACACGACACCTTCTTGGGTCCCCGCTCGCACTCACATGCGTTGGGGACCCGAAACTACTACTTATAGATCTAGGTAATATAGAGATCAGATACTTGTGTATATCATATTTTATCTCATACCTACTTTATACAGCTGATACTTAGTCTGCAGCTGAATCATCATTCACTATTTAGATAAAGTTTCATTGGTCTCTCTCAGTTTCAAATTCACTGAAACATTTTCTGTGTTCGCAGAGTGAATGTGATGCATGACAGCGCACTGTGACGTCACAGTACATCAATCATTTATCCGCAAGTCGCTTCCAACGATACCACAGAAAGCTCTAAACCAACGCCACTTTTATAACGTATTACGTTTAAAACCGACTTTTAAAGGCTCCCTCCCGTCTTTATTATGAGGTGAAAGGAGGCGAAGCAAACAAAAATAGATTGATACGATCTTGATAAAAAGACATTGAATTTATTTTTATTTTCGTCGCTGAACAGATGATATCTTATTTTGGAGAAAACTGTTTAAAGGTTTCGTGGTCTTCGTTTTACTTCGATTCCGTGAATGGGTGAATTCGTTTTTTGGGCTTCTCAATCAAACATCAAAGTAACAACATACCTAGCTATTATAGTTACGACCATCTTTTATTGATTACAACTATAAACCATACAGAAACCCCTTTCATTTTAATTTCTACATAATAACGACTAAACAGTAAAATCTATTTCAAATTGTATTATTAACTTATTCCTATAATAAGATTTGTAAGTACCGTACAATTTCCCGAGAAAGGGCCTAAAAGAAGAGCATATGATAAGCCGTAATTTGGAAGCGATATTCCGGGACGAGAGCGATCCTTTCAGTTCCGAAACACCGTGAATTGGGTTATCAATCAATATTACTTTCCTATCTTCAATTTATGTGGAAATTCTTTATGTCTCAGAAGCATAAACACGCAACGTTGTTTCCGATCATTGGCGCTCAAAATGGAAGTTGCTGTTTTGTTATGATCCGCACATTTATCTTTTATGTTCGATGTCATAAACCGCGAAATAGACTTAAGTCCGTGTATTTTCATGCGAGTACCACCATTTTGTACATAATAAAATACAGATTTTATTTACTAATTATGTAGCAAAAGTTTAGTTAATACCATTGGAATGGTGTATTCCGTGATCTTGGATCAAAGATGAGAATGAACAGATTTTCTCTCTATTTTAGAACTTATATCCTGTGTTTTTAAATTACCATATTTAAAGTTCAAAACGTGCAAAATGCATTTTCAAACTTGACTTATCAATTATTTGATTCAAACACACTAACATTTGCCACTTACCCGAAAACATAAAGATCAAGAAAGTACTCGCATACATCACTCGCCTCAAAGTTTAACTAAATTATACAATCTTGTTTTATTAACTTCCTTGCTATTTTCAGAAGAACGAACACTTCGCGGCAGAAACAGGTATGATGAAACTGGCTGTATCACTTCAAATAAGTTTAAAGTAAAGGAAACGTGACTATAAGATAAACAGTCTGCCTGTAAAGTAGTCTGACTAAATCGCGTTTGAGAGCTCTAGACGGTGGGGCTACGAGTGTGGAGTGTGGAGACGTAAGACGGTGAAATGTTCGAATTTTTTCCACCCGACTGGCGGTAAGCGCACATTCTATCGAAGCAAACGATTTGTACACACCCTTGTTCTACTTGTATGTTTGTACAAACAAAAAACCGGGTAAACAAATATTTGTTTAGCTACATCGTTTCCTTTTCTCTATAATGAAATTTTTCGTTGAAAGCTACTGACTAAACGGCTCTGATTTACACAAAACTTATTGAATACGAATACAGTTTGTGTATCCTCGTAGTGTTTTGCAGTCGTGTTAAATTCCCGCATAATACTGTACGGTACAGTACAGTTTCCACTGAATGCGTTACCAAAATTACTGTTTTACAAACACAGTTCCGAACAAAGAAAGAACCATTTTCAGAGCGAATTTTTACACAACATTTAACAGACAATTAAAGGACATTAACTAGATGAACGGCATTGGCGAAAACTCGGACATTCTCCAGATGGTCGTGAAAAGGAAGTGGGCCTTTTTAATAAATATAACTCAATAAATGGTAAAGTGAAAGTTATTACACTATACATTACATTCTTTTTCAGTTTTATTGAATGACTGGCGAATGTTAAATTCTTTTGATATTACAAAATCCTGATAGTCCTGTATCGGTAGGCGATAGATAACAGCCCCTCATTGCCCTGGCATTGCAGAGGTTCATGAACGACGGTGACCGCTTACCATCAGATGGGCCGTAGGCTCGTTTATCTATCACGCAATAAAAAAAAAGATAGTTAGTTACTCACACTACTCCTATTTCATAACAGTAGGTTCAAAGTATTTAAATACGACTATTTTTAGTGCCATAGCAATGTAGTTTGATTTTCATCAATGAACTCAGTATGCAATTAAAACTCTTCTTTCCATTGATATTCTGATCAAATACGAGTATGTCATGAGTCGATTTTTTCAAGGAGAGGAAAGTTTCGAATAATCCTGATCCATCGTTACATAAAAGTTGTAAGTTGTTCGCGTCTCATCGGATAATCGAGTTTATACTTGGAGGGCCGCCATCAATCATTTATCCGGCCCTGTTCACGGATCCGTGGCGCTCTACGCGGAAAAACTTTAAAGTGTTCCTTCCAACTTGCTGTGACGTATCGCACACACGTATGGAAGTTACTATAGTCTACTTCTACTGTGTTCTTAGTGTTATATTCTGTAGCTTTACGTTTTTAATTGTTTAGCAGTGTAGTGTAATTTATTAAAGTAGTAATCGATGTAGTTTAGCTACATAGTGTATTATTTAGTTTGTAAATTATGTTTTACTCAAGTGAATAAGCAATAAGCATTTAGCTGACTGGAAATAATAACTTTATTTTTTTGAATATTTGTTACTACTAATAAACAGTGTACAAATTTATACTCAATCAAAAAGATTAAGGATATACGTAGAAGGAAATAAGGTTAAGAAAACTCTACAACTTAAATGCATCCCAATTTAACTTATAATAATTGTATATTCAATAATTTGTTGCACCAAATCCTGAATGTCAAAATTTGGATATAAATACCATACGCAAATAAAACAGTAACGCAACTGAATTATATAACAATTTCGTATGCCAACAAAGGTGACAAAAACAGCGTAGAGGCAGTACGAATCCATATGGATACTTGTGTGAGTGTTTTATGAGCACTTGAGTGGTTTCCGGACGGAGGATGTTTAAAACTCTTCTCCCTCGAGTATCGCAGTGGATCGAGTAGATTCCACTCGAAACATGACATTGTCTGATTTGATCGAGAACGAGCACAAGAGAGAGTAAATTTATCAATGCGTTTGTTCTATTCAAAGCATTATAATACTGCTATTTGAAAGGGTTGATGTATTTTTTCAAATAGCTTCACTATGCTGTTTGTTTTTGTATGAAATTATCGTAGGTATTATGTTTCGAATAATATTTTTAAATCAGCATCAGGATCAAAAGTTATATCTCGAAAACGTATTTGTAACTTTAAAAATAAGGAGTGCAGAAAAATTCAGTAAGCTAAGCAATTTCCCATTATAATATTAATTTCAATTTCAGTACTTTTCCGTAAAAATATAAAAACGCAGCGGTCATAACCGTAAGAAAACATTCAATTTTATGCACACATTCCGCCGTTAGCCATAACTCAGTCATAAAAGTGTATTGTGAAATGAAAACATTCCCAGATTTTCTTCAAATGTCCGTCAAATAAAATAGAAGAGTGCCAACAAAGAATGCTCTGAGTTATATCAATTTCACCACGATGTTAAACGTAGTAATAACGTTTTTATTTGGTCATCAAGACGGAGCATGAACATGAAAACTTATACAATACGATATCCATTGAGATTGTTAAAATGTACAAGCTTTTTATTTTATGAACACAAATAACCTTTTTCCAGTTTGTTATTTTCTTTGAATGTCGCATGAGACCAAATTAAATTTACTTTCAAAAGGTTGATCAATCACTTAATAGTACCTAGTTGTCACAAAATATTGTGTATTGCAAAATACTATATTTAAAAACGTGTAACAACTTTAAATTAAACAAGTTTAACTCGCAGATCTTCAGGAAGGTTGTAAATTCCACTTTAATATTATAATAATAGCTAAAGACGACTGTGTTTTGAGTTTTAACTGCAAACAACGCTTCTCGGAAGCTCCAGCAATACGGCATCATAAAAATTAAATTACACTGAATCTCAGGGGGAGACTCAATTTTCAAGTAGGAGACCGGTGAGACGAAACAGCGAGGATGCAAAATAATATGGCATCCACGAATAAACTAAATGTTTATTGCTCGGTCACTAAATCTAAATGATTTTATCAAAGTTCATAAAACAGGATTAGCAAAGTTATTTTGTATTTACAGTTAAAACGACAAACATTTTAGAATAAATTCAAGAGCTTAGTACCACAAACGTGATTCGCTTAATTTACGAGTAAAAATGTCGTAGCCGTGTAGATGGAGGGCAAATTAGAGGGAGTGGAATATAGTTTACTTTAAGTTAAACTTATTACGGTCCTCGAGAAACAAGCGCGGGGAGGTTCGGTCGACGCGCGGGTCAAGTGCCCAATTTGTCACCCGCGCAAACTTCCGACTACTTCGGCCGGGCCCTGTTCGATTCCATTAAACTTTCAAGACCTTTTGAAGCTATTTTCTTGTTTGAATCAAGATTTGCTTAATTCATTTCCATGCTTACCTAACTTCAAACAACTTAGTAAAATTTGAAGTTAAGACGGTTTAACAGAATATACGAAAAATGTTATGTGTGGTTCTATACTTATAGTACGTAATCCGGTTTGCGTTATAGCTGAAATCAAAATGAAAGTCTCTCCGGGGCGCTTACAATGCGCTATCATAAAAATTAAATTACGGTAAGAGTTTCTGTGTAAGTGCGCGCCATTTGAACGGGCCGCGAGACCGAGCGGGGAGCGAGGGGCAGCCACATCAAAGCGACTCATCCTCTGCCAGGCCCTACTTCAAATCAAATTTAGCAGCTTTCTTCTTTCGTTACGACTCGGAGGCGCGACCGGCAATCTGACCTGTGCTCTACACACCTGACTTTGTGATTTTCATGAAACTCTTTCAAACTCTAGGCAAAGAAATGATACATTTTCCAAGAAAAAACTTTTGCTAAGTCATTAAGTACACAATCTCAGACGAGGTAAAACCGAGTGGCTAATTTGTCAACGTGAGGAAAGTTGGTGGCACGTAAAACTCTTAACATTTTCGATTAAACTTTACATGAAGTAAGTACACAATTAAGAGCTTACTTAACTAGAATTTTACGATCGCATGTATAATGTACTTAGTTACATTAAACGAGCTAGAACGTGATTTATTTAAATAAATCTAGAACAGTAACTGATTACTGAGTTATACAAAGTCATAAATCTAAAAAAGAGTTATTAAGCTCAATCTACTAGTTTTGAGTTTCTTATTCGTTTTTTTTTTGTCTTACTCTAATAATTTCCCACTTCACTTATAAATTGCCAATCAATAGCTATCAAATCAATCGACCATCCACTGACCTATTATTGTAAGCTAAACCAATAAAGATAAAAAATACTATAATGAATAATAATCTTGTAAACCTATTTTCTTAAATTTGTGAGAAGCTTAAAATTGATTTTTAAGACGAGGAACTTGAGCGTAACCAATAGTAGATGCAATAAATAATAGTAACACGTACAAATATGAAGCAAATAACCAAGTGATTTTCTTTTCAAGAATAAACACAAAAACACTCGCCATAAAATTTAACCGCATTTTACAGAACTCTTATCTGCAAACTTAGATTAAAAGAGAACTTAGTTCAGGAAGTTTGTTTTCTCGCCAACAAAGGTTAAAAAATCAAGCTGTTTGCATAACAAAATCCATTCACACAAACTAGTTTAAACGTCAAAGAATATGTAAAAAAAAACTTTTACTTATTTTGACTTTGTTTTGTACTCATGACGATGAGACTGAAAGAAGTTGCAAAAATGCGTAAAATATATTACTGAAATGTTAACAGTAATAGCCGTCTGCCCTTTGTCACCTTCTGATATACAAAGTAATAAAATACGAGTGACATTCGATGTAGACGAATATTAACTTAAAATTTATCACATTAAAATTACTTTTTTAAGACTTGTTCCAAGTTTAAAAACGATGTGAATTTAATAGTGTTTTTTTTTTCTAAAAATAAAAATTGAAGACAACTAGATGTAATATGAATCATCTATAACTAATGATAAGAATCATTATTAAGTTAACTCTCTACGTATGTTATAAAAACCAGTAAATAGAAATAAAAATTTCATATTCGTTAACTTGCCATTTTTATAGTACATACCTTCAGACAGGTACAGTCGATCGGGTTCTGCATTTTGTTCACAAGGTCGATGGCGTAAAGTGACGTGCAAAGATGGCCCTCTCGGAGGTACTTCAGGAGGAGCCGGCTCCGGAGGAGACTCACACTCACGCTCACTCGTCTGCCCTCCAGAATTTGTAGTACCTGTACAAAGTACTATGTCAGGTACGCGCAATTTATTTGATTTTAATGTAATGATGGTTTATGTAAAGCTTAATTTATTTTATGTTTTTACTAAAGCGTTGACAATCACAAGAGTCTTTTTTTTATAATAAAATGTTTACTCAAAAATATAATTGGATGACACAAATGTATTATTATTGTTCAATAAAACCAACAGAATAATTTTAAATATTTTAAGTGTTTCTTCATTTGAAAGGATCAGCATGTTTGCTAATATATATAATTTTTACTTTCAGAGTTTTCTTCAACACTAAAATGAGCTTGGAAAGCTCCTTCAAAACAAATTAGAAAATTACTTTCAAACTGATTTTAATTAAGAAAAAATAACTGTATAGTTAGTCTATATGCTGAAACAAAATACACACTCAAAACAGTTGAAAGTTCATCAAAATAATTTTCCAAATATTATACGCAAAGATCACAGACGGGGTTCATCACATTAAATACAATTCCTTCATTGTCTATAGCATTTAGGCATGTGGCAGACACGTGCGTCGGCGAAACAATGTGAAGCATCCTTATCAAAGGCATGCACCCACCTCCGTATTAAGCTTCTAACAGCTATACCTACCAAATACTGAGCTACAATAACTAACTAGGATCCTTGGAATATGTGTAATACCTTATTCATACCTTACATTACTGAACAGCTCAGAATTATTAATATCGGACATTCCAACGTGCCTTTGATATTACTAATTAATTAATTGATATTGTTCATTACGGTAAGTGAAACCAGTGCATTTGCAGATTAGCTTTACCTCAAACATCGTATTGATTTCTAGGGTTCCGGTTCGAGTCTCGTATTAAAAAAGAAATAAGTTTTTCGTTTTCGCATATCCGAATTTCGGTTTCAATTTCTAATCCAAAACCCAAAACATTCGTTTTTAGAGATGACTCTTAATGTGAAGAAACACTACTTTTATGTGATAAAATCGTTAATATTAGTTTGTTATAAGAGTAAAAACGATCGTTGTAACGTTCACAACATATTAACAATATCCCCAAAATAGAAACTTATAATTAACTATATTTTTTAAAACTAGTTTAAAATGTAAAAATAAAGTTTCATTGTACATACTTACCGTTGTTGAGGCACAGACGATTATTCCGAATGTTGTTTTCGTGGACGAAGTCATCACCCCGCCTCCGACGCGACAATGTGCCACCTGCAGTTTCTGCACTAAATATCTCTTCACCTATAAATTATTATGGCGCGTGAGGGTAGAATTAAAAGAAGCACAACAAATTTTTATATTGAATATGGTAGGTAATTATACTAGTTCTTATTTGTTCAGTTCCGAATACTGTGGGTAGTTTATTTCATTCACAAACATTATTAAAAAGCCAAATAGACCGTAGTAGGTATTCTTAAAATGTCACGAATGATATTAACTTGTTAGACAGGCTAGCCAACGGCACTCCTAATGGTTACTATAATAGTAACTGTCGCTCATTAACAATACTCTATTATAATTAATTCACAACTACATACCTTTAGAGTTCCTGTTTCTTCTATAGTAACGGCGATTAGTACTTTCTACTGGGAAGGGCGATGCTTGTCTTTGAGGGCTGCTGACGTAACGTGGGGGATGGTCTCCTGCTTCTGAGCCATATATCCGTCTTTGCTCATCTGTTAAAAATATCATTATTTAAATTAAAGTGAATATTTATATTTATGATTAACGAGAAGAGGTGAACGTTTTTGTTAACAGGTACGATCACTGAAAAACTCATCACAGTCATGTTTTGATTCACCTACATTTTTCTAGAAACGCATTTAAATTGACACTTTGTAAATCAATTACAAAATTACTATCTCCAATCAATCATCACATGTTCCATATTTGTTTTTAATCATAATACCTATAGTAGATAGGTATCATCGATTCAATGTTTTATGTTATCTAATAGTGGCGTAGCCCGATACACAAATACTACGGCAATAACAGTCAGTACGTTAATGCCTGCCTGAAGGTATTCCCAAAAGATATCCTTCGTAACATACGAATTCCACTTTAATATATCTTCGGTAAGCTTTTTAAGTAAAATTTACTAATCACGATAACAATTTGCAAAAGATTAAAATATATCTTTTTCAATTAAGTAATTTGTTTTCTAACCCGTAAATAGATATACGAGTTCAAGCATTAGGTACTACTCAGATCGACATTACTAAATAAATTAAAATTGCCCAAAATCACTTTAATTGACACCACAAAAAACCCTAAATCTTAACATCGTTGTAAAAACGTAAGATATAAAACCGCTACTCAGCCACTTTGTTTTAACTTTGTCGTACTCATGCAAATTTTACAAAGGCAGCTTACGTACTCCTCGGCGAACGAGGTAAAGAGTAATAATTTGCAAAGCTTAACACAAATAGGTCAATATAAAAGTTAAGGGCGGAAAGTTCTAAATTTATGAGGCGGTTTGTTTAGGTAGGTAATTCTAAACAATAACAAACAAAATGTTTACTGAGGCTGGAGGTCTGTGGATGCGAGGCAAGAAGCCGCGGGCGCCTTCCTTACAACGTGTGCAAACGAAACTGACTCGCATAAAAGGTATTTATATTGTACATTATAGACCTCATTAATGATGAAACCTTGTGTTGCTCTCACAATTGTAAGCACTTTAGAACTTCTTCAATCATGTAATCCATATATAATCTATATAAATGTGAAACATACAATGTGTAAACAAAAATAATCGCTTAAGATTATATTTGATACAACGCATTCTAAATATAGGTTAGTATTTTTGTAGTAAAAAAAATAATAATGTTAGAATTAAAATTTACTTTGAATTGTGTCAGTCAAGCTATTCAGACTAATTATTTAATGTTTATATATCTGCAATTAACATGATTAACTTTCATTGTCTCAGTGAAACTTAAGTCTCACAAATTGTAAGTTGAAGAAGCTTTGATCTCTGAAATTTAATTTGCTATTATAATAAAGTATTGAACAGAACTTTATCAATTATTAAAAGTAAGGAATATTTTCGTGAAACTAAACACCTTATTTTGGTCAAACAAATCCTTAAACTCAATTTACCTTTGAAAGTCAATTTGTATTGAATTTCACTCAACTCAATCTTAAAATTAACAGATTCGTTGTAGTATAAAATCGAGGTAATAAACTATTTGGTCATATTGATATTAGGCGTAATATATAAATTAACATTGATTTCTTCAATATTTGTAATATTACAGAACTTTTGATTTGCCATGTATCATTTTACTTAACTATAACTACTAATACTATACTAATATAAGATCGTTTGCAATTAAAACTTTGAAGGACTAACATATTATTTTCTTATCACCGCAAAACAACTATCGACGTCAATATGTTATCGTCACGAAATCAATTGATATTATTTAATATAGGTAATTAATTATTCCTCACTCTAATTCAAGAATAACAACAAAAAATAATCGTTAACTTTAAAATCTCCCGAAATCACTCCAAAGTATAAATAAATCACTTCAAACCTACTTCAAAGAAGGAGTAATAAATTCACAAATAGGATAATATTGCCTTGTTATTAACAATTCTGGTTCGGTTTATGAAATACAATTTGCAAATGGCTACTTATTTATCCAGGTACGGGGTGCGGTTGAAGTTGGCAGACAATAAAATATGGCCGAACGAATAGCAAGCTCAGTGCTTTATGAAATACGTTGTTTATACCACAATTAACTATGGTTTGAAATGAAGATTTTTCATTAAGAGAACTATTTTAATACAGGTTCTATATAAGACTCGTGTGGTTCGTGGACTGTTTTATTATCTCAAAAGTTTTCAAATAAGATAAAGTGATGAATTGTAAAATAAATGTGCTATAATTGTATGATTTATTTATTTTAACTCAAAAGTGTGTAGATAACACAAGACAAAAAGCAGGAAATTATGCAAATGTATACATAATGTCCTGTAGTTTTTTTACCTGTAACATAAAATCCGAAATCCGTAAAATCCTACGGTTAAAAAACAGTTGATGTAATTTGAAAATAAGAAAGTCATATAACCATATTTTTATTTTTAGACTTTATAGGTATTCATTATTATTATTAATTAACAACCAAAAAAGTACATCACAGGCCTGAACTCACTAGTTCCATAGTTATGAAAGTACCTACTAGAGCGATTTAGAAACTAAACTAATAATATTATTTGCTTCAGAACTGGGAATTCAGGTTTGGGAGCACCGAAAAAATTCTGTTAACTTAGATTACATACATTTTATAGTGGATGCTAAAAGTCGTGATAATCTACATTCAACCTTATGTTACAGTTGTAGAGTCGAAAATAATTTGTGCAATGATTCTCGTAGAACCGGCTCGACGCCTCCCCTAGTAAACAACTGAAGATTGAATATGAAAATTTAATCGACTAATTTAATCGAAGCGAGGTATCATACAGCTGTCTTCGCTAGAGATATGATAATGCCTTAATAACGTTGCCGAACTTATAAAATATTAAATTGTGTATCATATGATATTTAACCTAAATCTTCAAATGTTTATGTAGAGAAATACTTTCCGATCATTT
Organism: Trilocha varians; assembly: GCA_030269945.2. Classification (NCBI taxonomy): domain Eukaryota; kingdom Metazoa; phylum Arthropoda; class Insecta; order Lepidoptera; family Bombycidae; genus Trilocha; species Trilocha varians. Next base: position 6,779,632 of record AP028265.1, on the reverse strand, counting down.
TATATTGATTATTATAGTTTCGGTTTGTTTATGATTTCTTCCATATCTTAACTAGTAGCAGGATTAATAAAAAAAAGTAAACTGGAATTCCAAACAAACCATAATAAGGAGATCTATCTATTCAAGCTAAACAGTAAAATATAACCCTAATAAAGTGCAATACTCATTTGCGAGGTACTAAAGTTTGGCAAGTTGAGTTGCATTTAAATGCCAGGGATGTGGTTGTAGTCTGTCGACGCCCTCGTTGAAATTTGCATTCTGCAGTCTTTTGTAGTCAAACATCGCAAAAACTCCGCAGCATTCTAGTTTGGATAAAATAACAGATTACATAACATTGATTCCATAAAAACAAGAATAGGTTATGGTGAAATTGGTATTCTCTAAGAGCATATTTTGTACTAAAATATCTAAGATTTTTTTCGTTCATATTTTTTTTCATCTACTGCATAAATATAGTCGTAGTATACATTAAAAACTTTATTAAAAATGTTATAAAACTTTTGGGAAAGCTAACTGGACTAGAATAATAGAACTTCCACTTCTTGTACAACAACAATGAGATATTAACAACTACTAACGGTTGTTTACAGAGGCGGAAGTTCTGCTTTGCGTAAATTATACAACTTAAACATAAAGCTAAAACAACAAACGTGTTTCAAACACAACTCTATGTAATGTAAGCACCATGTGTTAAAATACATTTTCTGTAAGAATACCTTTAGAATTGAAAACAGAACGTTAAAAGAAGATAGGCCGGTGATAATTCAAGCAGAATCTCTCAATTCGATAATCTATTTACACATAAAACACATGCTTAAAATAAATTCTTAAGCTTTTCCTTTTCAGTCGGATTTCGTTTGTATTTGAACGAGTCCTTTTCTTTCATCCGGTTAAAATATTTGTTGAATAATAGCCTTCTTCAGGGAAAAATAATAGATTCCTTTACTGTTGCGATGAAAATGACCTGAATTAAATTTTCACATTCAATCGTCCGTTGTTTGCCCGAGAGAGCGATCGCAGTCAACTCCCCTCCCCACCCATATCCGATCTTCCTCCCGACTGTCTGCTGTTTCTCATCATACCTATATTTGTTTTCGGTTTAATATCTGTCTGCATTATTTATTAGTGACGGACGTGAATAGTTTTATTTTATAGGTTGGTTGGTGCACATTAAAAGATAGTGTTTTCAAGTAAGTTTATGCCATAACTACTAAGTCGATTTTCACCTATTCTTGTTAAATATAACACGAGATTATAATAACTGTTATTACTGAAAAACCTGCGAAATTTATTTTGAACAAAGGAAGCACCAATTTTGTAGTTTCTCGACTAAAAGGAAACATTAAATCTTAAAGCGTGAACAGTTATTTAAAGTACCTTAACATCGTCATCAAAGTCAGATAAAACTCTAGATCGTACAAAAACCGCTTAAAGCTATTTCCCTGGGATTGCGTGATAGCAACACTTAATTTACAAGCTCCATTTAATTTGAACTATTTGGAGGTTCAGGCTGGAATTTAAATATCTGCAGATAAGGAGCTCACGCGAATACAGCCTGCCGCAGCGTCGAGCCTCGGTTTACTTACTCCTTAGGAATACTTAACTAAGTTTCAGTCTGTAGAAAACAATTAATGTTAAATCACCTGCAGTTTAAACTTGCTTGCGGTCAGTTGCTCTGTAATACGATTGTTAGTTAGTTAGTAAAAGCGGACGTTTAAGTCGTTTTAACTAGATACTGATAAGGATTCTTTTATCTCTTGCAGTGACAAAGATTCAGCCAGATCTCCTAGGTCATAGTTATGAAAAAGCTATCGAATTTTTTGATATATTGAAAGCTTCGTTACCTAAACCTTCTGTTTAAATGTGAAGTTATGTTTGTTTCTACTTCTTTGAATGTAATGGAGTATATGGAAGACACAAAAGGAGACACAACAAGTCATTCTGCAACTTTATTAACTAAAGACCTCTTCACTTTAATGAACAATAAAACCCGAAGCATCAATCAAATTTTCCCGATAATTCTGTGTTTATATTTAGAAGTAGGTATCGCTTCTCACATTTTTATTGAAGCTCGCGTACAGAGCGAAGTGCTGAGATTAGACACCGGCCCCATCAATTACGCGTAATCCGAGGCACGTGTGTGTTCATCACAAACCTATGGGGATTATTTAAAATTTCTCCTGCACCTACATGTTATGTATTATGTACGTATTTTTGTTGTTTTGTTGAGAATGGCGTCAAAATTTTCAAATATCTTGATTTGAAAAACGTTTAAATTCAACATACAAGCACTAGATTTGACAGTCACCCGAATATATGATATTTTTTTTCATAAAAGCTCAATCCGTTAGTAGAATAGTCATTGTTAAATTTAGTTGGCGTATATACTTATTTGTATCTATACCTTTGCCTTGCCGAGACTTTGACTATTTTAAGTTGTGTACAGTAATTACCAATTATTGCGGTTAATTGCTGCCACCAAAAATCTATATTCTACGGTATAGCTCTACTACCGGGTGCAGATGCGACAAAAATCGGCACCGTCAAAATAAGTGTCGTCCTAATTTTTCATTTTATGAATAATAATGATAAGTCCCTAAATATTAAAAATTAATGATCGTGAAACATTAGCGATACAATCTAGCACGAGAATTACACAGAAACATCGCAAATTCAAATATGTCTACTAAATATTCATTTAGACATAAAAATAAATTATGAACCAAAAGTTCACAACGTAACGAAACTTAGCTACGTAACGAATTTTAGCTACTTGTCTACGATTATGTTATTATATTTCACAACATAACAGGATAAAGAAACTTTAAAACACATACCTACTTGTATATAGAAATCTCATTAATAAAATGAACATCGGGCCTCGCAAATAAAACATAATTGGAATGTTAATGACCCGTTAAAGTTACTTACCTGTTACTGCCACGGTTGCGGTTTCACGAAGTCAAATGCGAGCACTCTGGTAAAGAGGGTAAATGAGGTTGTCTATGGCGCCCTCTCGTGACCTCCCAACGAACAAAACGACAAAGAGAAGTACGGCAACATTTACAGAGAAAATGGCCGTAGGGCACCGGACCCTCCACCCTTTGTTTTCTTATAGAACGACGCCGCACCGCTCGAACTTACAGACCTTCCGCAAAATACGTTGCGGCTTTCGCTATATTATTAATGCGAATTTCAAAACATGTTTATGAACTTTCCGTGGCTAAACAGCAACTTCAAATTCATTATCCCGGAAACATACAAACGAACAATGTACAAATGAAACATTTATCAGAACTAGTATGTTAAGGTTTAGGTAAAGTATTTCCACAGTGAATAAGGTTTTATGAAATTATATTATGCAGTAAGTTTCTAACAATAAACAAATAATATCGGACGCGAGTTCGTGACGCTGTGTGCTCACCGCTGGAATTTCTAAATCTTCATAAGATAATGGATTGCTCTGCAAAAGAAAGAACCTCTCCGTCTTGGAACTTTGTTGAATTCTTGACTCGTAATTAATAAAATTACTTTTTGGAAGCTTTCCTCGACTTCAAAGAATTTTAGCATAAAAGAAAAAGTTAAGTAGATGAATTATTTTTGAATGATAAAGGGAATAATTCTGGATATTCATACACTTAGGAGCTTTGTTATGTTAGCGAATTTTTTGTTAAGTTATAGAGAATTTTTTAAAAAATCTTCAAATTTATTTTGGCATTATTTAAATACATTGTTTTAGTATTTGTTTCAATTACACAGGAGAAAATGAAGCAAAGTTTCATGTTTACATGGAACTTACGAATAAATTGCATTTTATGTTTACTGTTAGAATATTTATTTACCCAGCAATTCTACTGAAGGTTTACAGCACCTTCGCATTACACATTCTTGAAAATGTTTCCATATCAAACACAACATATTCCGTGAAAATGGGATATTTAAATTATAAAAGTTGCCTACTTCCGTTACTTTTTGTAAACATCATAAATTGTATTATCATGCAATATTTTTTTTCGAACATACACCATTCATAAATTATTATGCAATACCGAAAAAACGGGTATATTTAAATGGCTTTCACATTCATAATGATAAAGTACAAAGTTGGCTTATCTACATATTCGAACACGATAACCACCCGCATACTGGTTGGTGACAATAGTGTTGTATTAAGGAACATTTACATAAACTATTATATCGTCACTGCATAACTAATTTGTTTTAAAATGAATTTATGGTACATCAATAAAAAATTTAAAAACTCACCAAATCCAATTAGTACTTTCAATTTTAATGAATAATTAAAGAGTGTCGATCAACTATAAAATATAGTAGTAAAATTGTTTATCGCTACCTGCCTTAAGAACAATGTCGACATGTTTAACATTTACTTCCAGTTAAACGATTAGAAAAATATTGAATTCTGAGAGAACAGAATAATTAACGTAAAAACCACTTGTCACACTGTGTTGACAAGAATTTATGTTGTAAATTATTCCGCATAATGTTGTGAAAGTTTAATAATACGAAGCTATAGAGGGAAGGCTATTGTGAATCTAGCCTAAAGGTTGTCGCTCACGCCGAACCACAACTACTGGTGATTTAATTTGTGAAGCCACATGAATGACTGTTTGATGAGGGTTGGCGCTAATTATAATTAGATTTGAACGCTCCGCTCGTCGGTTACAGACTATTATGATGTATAAGAACATGTTTTAGTAAGTAAAAAGTTATATCGTTTCAACTTTAACATTGATTGAATTTAAAATACCCGGACTTTATGACAGCAAAAAAAAAAAAAAAATTAATGACGTTAAGTCCGAAATAACTGAATCTTTATTTTATGCAATAATTCTAACAATAATTTTATACCTGCTTGGTTGTACTCTAAAGTCTGAACTAGCTGTATTTCAGGCATAATTTTTATTTGAAAAGCACCCCTTAAACTTTATTGATACAAACTTCAACATTAAACACGGCAATTAAAACTAGAACATTGTTATGTTTGTATTGAGTATGTTTTCAAAATATCAATATTACCCGTCAGCTTGAACTCGCCGACCCAGCCCATATTTATGGTTAGCTTCCGTTGCTCAGACACGACTCAATAAAATGTCAATAATGTTTGCAAAGCGTGCGTCTCTCATATACACCAACCTTTACAAAACCACCTGTCATGCTGAATACATTTATCATAATTCTATCGAGTTTTCTCTCCACCAGAGGTTACGAAATATCAACGGCATTTCTCTATTCCATTTTCATGACACATCGTTTTCTAGATTTAACGCTTAGTTCTCACTAAAGTCTCACCGTCTCACACAAAAGGAGCGGAAATTAATTCAACTCTCGTTCCGTAACAACCAGACTCACTTGACAGGCTTTTTTCATACGCGCTTTCAGCACAAAGGTCGGCGTACTACGCTTAATTGAATAAACCTAACTGCTTATGATTCAGGGAAGGTAATATCAGATGCCTCCCTCCGCTTTTGAAAACAATAACCGGAAAACATGGCGCGGAACCTTTATACAAAAGAGTCACTCAATGAAGTTGCACGCCTAAGAATTTCCATGCAATAACGGGCCGTATCCGATGAAGATTCTTACGGAACGCGACCGGAGATATTGCTTACTTACTAGGCTTGCCTCTAATAATACCACCAATATCGTTTGTGTAAAGAAAAATACAAAATGAAATGGAAGCTCCGAGCTCCATCATGGATGCTTGTACTCGTTGGCTTCGTCAGTTCTTAATACATTTTTGTACTAGTTTAAAATAATGTTATAGTATATTTTATTATATTGTATGTTTACACTTTAGAGGGGTATATTAAGTATTTTATTGTAGTACTGAATAGTAAATCTTTTACTTAATATTTTTAAACTTTCACTCATTGGGAAATTTTAGTACTAATACAATTAAAGACTTAGGTTACTCTCTTACCAAATATAACGTTTAATACTGTTTCATTATCTAATTCTAACTTATATTGTAATATTAATATATCTTTATTCTTACTCATACTTGAAATAAATAATTTAAATTGATACTAAACTCCAGACTCAATCGGGCGTCATTATCAATTGGTATGTCGTATAAAGCTAACCAAATACCATTAGAGGGTAAACGAATGGATCATTTTAGTAGACTCCCCTGAACAGTTTCAATATTTCACTCTCGCGGCCTGTCTCTGAAAATAAAACCAAAGTTTCGAATATATATCATTTTTTTTGTTTTTGTAATGGAATTTGAATCGATTTGATATAAGATAAGATTACCGTCAACCAAGTTTGAAATCTCTCTCAAGCATTCTCAAATTACATATGAATATTTCTTGTTTGATCGTTGTGGTCTTGCAGTTGTAATATTATAAAAAATCATATCAACAATAAAAAATATTCACACTCGATAAAATAAGTGGCCACAGTGAATATTTTATAAATTGTGCGTACAGTTCCACTGTATTCACATAATCCAATTAAGTGAAAAGCTACAAATACTCAACAATAAATCTGATATCAATAATAATCATCGTAATGACGAGAGCGCTTAAACTGATATTACTGATAATATTTCAAACTAAATAATATCTCAATAGGCTTACTCTGTTGATATCGAAATATTCGCTATTCATTTAAAAAATTAAAATTACAGCAGATGCAGTTATGAAAACAAATAATCATTTTATCGTAATTTGGCTGAAACCGAAATGAAATAAGTGATGATGTGGTGACTACATACAGATTGACGTCGCGTAGAAAACCCAATATTATAATATATTTAAGATGGATAAATAATTTGAATATACAGGGTTGAAACCGGTGTCTCTATTTACGAATCTTGCTTTTATCCAGCATAGGACTTCTACAACCAACTGTATTATAAATTATCTTTTCAATTTCGTACTTTAATAATCTCGTGGCATGAAATAATATTTAGTTATAGTTCAGAGCATTTTGCCAGTAAAGTTTACCTTTTGAGGTAAAATCGGCTTTGTCGACCACTTCAAAAGACATTAGTATTAGAGCAAAAGATCGCGATATCCTTTTAGAAAAATTAATAAACTTTCGAAAGTGGATGAAAAAAGATCCCCAACAAAACAAACAATAGCTCGTAAGAGACAGAAATAAAAGGATGAACTGAACAAGGGGCCGTGGTCGGAGGATAAAACGGATGCGTCTAATAGAGCTACTTAGAAACGGTTCACAGGCCGAAAGATAACGCTATTGTTGTTATAATATGGAGTGAGGCAAAGAAAACTAAGCGAGCAATATCTGCGGCGCAATAACATGAACCTTTATGATAATATTGCCTCGTTGTGCTGGTACACTTGTGCATGCCGCACCGATATCAAACTCTACTACTCATCTTATATAAACCTTATAAGATACTTAGCTACAGCCATTTTAAATGTTATCAAGATTTTCTACTTATTTTGTTTGCATATTGCATTAGCTTTCTGCCACATATTCAAAAGATAAGCAAATCGTTCCCGATGAAAATCATCTATTTCACAAAAACTAGAACTAAAGCTTCAATTTTGAAAGGAAATAATTAGATTTTTTACTTTTGAAGTTTCACTTGATCAATGAATTGGCTTGATAAAGTCTCTTCTACTCGAACACACATTAAGGATTGCATTTTCTACTGAACAACTTGTATTATTAATAAATATGTATAAGGTTATGGCAGTCCTGCACCCCGTGAAATTATGCGTTTTCTATGAGTTCATCAAGGCACAGACGGCGGAGGCTGTGTAGGGTTTCCGAGTAAAGTTTGCCTCACCGCAGGGTGCTCCCCTATCAATTGGTATGTTCCCCCCCTCCTCATACCTCCCCCTTTCGTAGATCCCCACTAATGATGCCACTTGTTAGGACTCAGCGTGGACCTTCGACCATGTTACTCACTGAATTACAAATTTTAAGTCAATCCAGCTACGTTGTAGGCTACATCGTAGCTTTGACTACGAAATGTCTACAACTCGCAAATGCGAAAAACTTTTCATGTTGCATATAATATTATTATAATACGAGTTATTTCTGTAGAAATACCGTGAAAATGTACTAGATAGTAAAGTATATTATTATGGTACGGTATTGCATCGGTTCATGAATGACTTTAACAACTGACCAAGAGAAAGGACTGTTTCTCTTTTTTTTTATTGCCATGTAGGCAGACAAGCCAACGCATCTAGGTATCATCATCAACAAAGAGAAAAGTTCCATTATCCTGTTCGTTTTGTTTAATTTTTACTTATTTGGGAAACAACAGTACAAGTTTCATAAGTTATGAATATCCACTACACCATTAGTTTAAAAAACTACTTCAAAAATTATTAGTTACCGTCAAACTGTTGCGTGGCCTGCGCCAAGAGAGACGCGAACACCCTGTCAGCGAGCGGCGGCGGTTGCGGCGGTCTATCCTCATCGCTGCTGCTGTACCGGTCCCCGCCCCACTCGAGCGAGCGCTGTCGTCGGACGCCGCAGGAGCTTGGCACACCGCCCGACAGACCGCTCAGGGAACCGGTCTTAGTGCGTCGCCCTGGCCGCTCCATTCTTATGCTCATGCCATTATAGAGCCTCTGAAACAATGGTTGCTGTTAGGATTGTTCTAGATTCAAGTATATAACAAATTATAATACCTAAGACATACGAAACAATGTTGAAGTAGGTAAATTAGATACTTCGTACAATGATTGCATTATTATACATAGATAGGTAGGTACATTAATTAAGTACAAACAATACGTATAATAATAGTTGACATGTGTATCGAATAAACAAAACACACAAATTACTGCCTAAACCAAAACTAATAACTCCTTAACAATATTCTTTGTTTATATTTTCCTTTTCCTCATTATAAAGAACAAGTTTCATACCGCATCGATAACATAATGTAAACAAACATTATTTGTCGACGGCGTTTCCGATAACAAACAAGGAACCGATCGCCGGTAACAAGGTCGTGAGCTGAAAAGAACAACTGTAATAAAGAGCCTACAAGTCGTTTGTTAAGCGAACCGACATAAATAGGAAGTTGGCGGAGCAAGCGGCGTGCGTGTTACAATACTAATCCATAGGATTGTGCCGCGACGCCGCTCGCATTGCGCCCGACACAGTATTTATACTATTGACTTGGAGCTTAACAAGGTCTACTGCCTCGTACCACTATCTGAAACATTCACTATCGACTTGAATTTTATAATATGTATGATAAAAACATGGACACGGTAAACAGTTTGAAAGATCAAGCTTATTCAATATTGGATAATATTAGTAGATACCTACGTTGTTTATTGACAAGGTTAAAATTTTTATGTAAATCTTGATAATTTAAAATAACTTTTTATTTAAAAGTGCAATTTTATACTTTCGATTTTATGATACAAATTATAAAATGGGAATATATTTTCTTTAGATATATTATCTTGGTACGATTCATAGGTATTCGCTAATTATATCATCAGAAATTAATTAATAATTTTAATTACATACAAGAAACACGAGACGTCGAGTATGGTACGAGCAATTGTTAAGGTTTACTGCACTCATTTCTCATTTCGTATCGGCAGAATAAACAGAGGAGGTTTCATTAGAGATTCGCCGACATACCATAGACGTAGTAATGAGTTAGACAAAATGAAAAAAAATATAAAAAAAAAATAAGTTACGTCCATTGTGTTTATAACTTACATAATAATAGGATTAGAAGTCGTGATTTATTTAAATAACACTTTTTCTGGACAAAAATAAGTTTATTTTACTAGGTACTAAACTAACTATTAACTAGTTTAAATAGGTATAACGAGTACCTAAACATTCTCTGGATTCTGGATATTAGTATCACCTTGTAATATTTTACAATTTAAAATGAAAAATGCTATTATTTCTAATACACTTAGTAGAAAACGTCATTTAGTTAAAATTTACAATAAGTTTTAGATAAATATGTTTTATCGTTAATCGAAAATTATTATACTCAGCTGGTATCGAACAGAACATTCAATCAAAGGTTTGTTTTATTTATTCTAAATACTGCAGAATAATAATAATGAATGGCATGTCTAATACAGGAATACATTAATGAGTTCTGTGTCGACGCAGGCTAATAGCGCATCTGATGGACCGCTCGGTTTAATATAAAGTAGATTCCCTGTTTACCCGGCTGTGTCGCAGCGTTAATAAATACGCCGCTTCCTTTACAGAAGCCCGTCTGTTTCAGTTTTTACTCGTTATTTACCCTCATTATATGAAGCATTAACAACATTGTTTGTTTGAGATCTCTCTTTAAGGATACTTCGTTCGAAACTCAAAGATGACTAAGTATATAATTTTTAATGAGATATTTCTAGCAAGATTAGTTAAATTGTAGTTAAATGAGTAATCCGAAAGATAGGTGAGAGATGGATCTTTGGCTTGTCTTTCACAAATAAAACTATTGCACTTATTTGTCGACACCATTGGTAAATTATAAAATTATGATAGTCACGCATGTCGGTTAATCACTTAAGTTACTTTGATTATACTTAGTTAATCAAAGTAACATTCTATTGTTAATGGGTAATGTCAAGGTCACACATTATTTATCAATAGCCTATTGAGGCTATATTCTATTGTTAATAGCTTTTGTCGAGGTTATAGCTTTAATTACTCTAACAGCAGTATAAATGTCGCTAATTGTTTCAAAAACTATTAATAAAGTTTTCTTTTTAAAACCATAATTAACGTGCACACACAGTTAATAAAAATTAGATTGAACTAACTTCAAAGAAAATCGATTCCTTCACTTCTGTAACGAATATCGATTGCGAAGAGGAGTAAAAGTTATTGACTATTCAAGTATCGATATCAAAAGATTTCGAAACACAATTTATTCGCAACGTGATCGAATTTTCAACGCTTAAGCACGATTTGGTTCAGCATCAGACAATCTCGTCACGTGTGGGATGGGTTCGGTAGCCTGATGCCGCAACCCCGTGCGCTGAATTTGCTGCACTTCGGGTAATTTTATACAAATTCTCATCGACTCATGACTATCAATAGTGGTTTGTGTCTAGACGAACAGGAACCAATGATACCGCTTTTATCTTTTTTAAGAGATTTTTACTTCAAGAAGAAAACCATGAAACGTAGGTGCAAATTTTTTGACTTATAGTCAATCCTTCAGAAAGGCTAATATTTAATATTTTATTTATGCCATCTTCTTTCAATTCAAATTATAAATGGAATAACTTATGCCGATTAATCATAAAAGTTTTTTAAGTTAGTAGAAAACGATATTTGTGCTTTTAAATCCACAATACATAAAATTTAGCTATAGATTAATAATTGTGGTGGTATTTGTACAGTTGCAGACGTAACACGGAATTAATTTTGTAACATAAGTAGTTTACATATTTCTCCTGGTCTTTATTTTAATAGTAACGGCTAGTTTCCAATCAATAAGCACTTAGTTGAGTGGGAGAGAAATGGTGAACCTTTTCTTACTAGTTCTTTTCCTGAAGTCATCTAAATTGGAAATGAAAATTAACTACGTTTAAAACTAACTTACGTTAACCTTACTAAAAGCAAACAAAGCAATGCTCAATTATTTTCCACACAAAACAGATGCTTCAATATTATTATGAAATATTTTTACATAATATCAATTACAAAACGCGGACAATTTAATTGATTGAAGCTTTTATTTCGATTAGCTGCGTATAAACCCACGTGTTGTACAAAGTAGCGCCATCTACACGGAGAACTGTAAACTTTTCAACAATCGTAGCATTGTACTACGAGCTTCGTTGGTACATAGTCGGTTATTTAAATCATAAATATTAGAACCTTCATGCTTTAAACAGTATGATAGTTTCGATGACTTTTTATTACATATGTGATACGTCTTTTAACCGAGTTTTTAAATTGTTATAATGTAACAGCACAGCAGAAAAAAAAACATTTCAAATCATCATTTAAAAAAAAAAGTATTTCCTATATGCGATGTCTTATCCTGACATCTTCGAACCCAAATACATTTAAAAAATCTTAATTATTAAATTGCATATTGCTTACATACTAAATACGAATAATTAATAATACGATTTTCCGAGTATGTAAATCAAGGCGTGATGGCACTGTCGAGTGAATGCGCAAATTAACAGACAACAGGACGAACGTCACGGTTATTGTATCAACCGAGACAGATGGACACAACGCAGAATTAGGAATTAATTAATTTATGACAATTCTATAATATGATATCCAATATGATGAAGATTAATTCAGATTGATGATAGAGTACGTAGGTATATTATGTCAAACTATAAAGATAGTTTTAATACTAGTCGCGTACGCGTACGTTACTTTATGGAAAATCCAGTAAAAGAAAGCGAAACAACGCTTTCATGTGTTTATAGAGTACTATATAAAATATCAAGTTTACTTCTAATTTGTGGTGTTTAAACATAAATTATACGAATTGATATCACACATAGAATTTATCCCGTGGAACTTTCAACAAGAATAAAAAAAAATCCATTGTACAATGTACTACTTTCAACCGACAATGTACCGCCATGACATCTTAACTCCACTAAGCTCTGATTAGCTTAATATTGCTCATATCACCGCATTGTCATTATTGGTGTGTAGATTACTGTAGATGCTGCATATTGTTAATACGTTGACAGATCTAATCTGCTAGGCTATTGAATGTAGCGCCAATATAATTGGATGCATATTATGTAGTATATAACCATAGTATGACGTCCGCTAATGTAATCCAGTGGCGGAGAGTTAATCTGATATCGAGTCGAGGCAGGCACGGACTCCCGTGCTTCGTTTAATTGGGTTGCGTTTAATCCTCGCAATGCAACTTTAGACTCATTTTCCCTGTCCAATAAAGTTTCCCAACGTTGGCTTAGTGACTCTTTTAATTCCATTCCTCGTGTATACTGCTAATTAAATCTTTTTATGTAATTATTATTATAATGAATGAGGTTTTCTGCTGCACTTTGCTAACAAAATTCTTTGGTATAAAAGTTGCAGGTATTTTTACGATGTTTTGATAAGAGGAGTCATGCCCGTCAAGGTTAAAAAAGTGAATTTACGATTATCCCTCAGGGACTCGTAAAATCTAAAAAAAGTGGTAGTTAGTTTAGTTTTTACATTTTAATTCTCCTGCTTTGTGTGAACTACATTTATTTATCTTCATCTTATTCATATTCTGTTTAAAAGTTAATCACCAATTTTAAAGAGGAAAAATATTTGTCACGCTTCTTGGCGACTACATATTTGAGAGTAAGACCACAGGTACCTACTCCTACTCATATAACGCATCTAATTATCGTTAATGACTATTTGCGATATGATGGTAGATAAGATTTTTGTAAGAAATTGACGTTGTATAATATTTACAAATAAATATTGAAGCTACTTCCTATAAAACTTGCATTTCTGACGCTTTCCTCTCTCGCAATTCAAATATTCATAGCTCAAAATATTCGTGAATTTTAATATCTCGCAAAACGGTCGGTGCTCATGGGAGCGTAAGCAAGAACCCTTGGATATTTTTATAGATTTTAGTTTTTAACAATTTCACGCTCCATAAATGCAATAATCTACACCACAGATAATTCAATTCCATCGTAAATACATGGCCCGTTACCGAATTTCCTTTGAGAGATGGAGCGTTCGACGCGACGCGAGCCGGCACGTCTCTCAGAACTTTGGAATTCCAATTTTGAAAAGTTTCTCAACAAGGGCCCGATATTGACAGCCAGTGTCAGAGGACCACTCGGCAGGACGCCATACTTGTCCCCTAAAACAAGTTTCAGAGGATAACGCAAAATGTATCGCATATAAATTAGAAATTATGATAGGGAAGACCTTGTTTCGAAATAGTTTAGTGGTAGTTCAAAATTAGAATGCATAATGGTCATTCGAAAGTATCCATTTACATTATACACAAGAGTAGAAAAGTTATTAACCAAGCTTGGGTCCCTCCTTGCTGCCCAAGCTCACCGAATGGTGTGTCGGAAGAAATATTGAGGAGCTACTTTAAACAAGTTACATTAAAATTACGAAACTACTATCATGCTATCAAATTACAAGAAAAAATTCAAATACCTAGATATCTAACTATCCACCTTAAAGTAAACTTTAGTATGAAATAAAAATAATTATAAAATATAATTTTAATAGAATAAGGCAACACAAAATTCTTCAACTAAGCACATCTCGATATTTTTTATTTTGTCTCTGACAACGCCATCTGTCGGCGAATGCTAGAACTACGTTATGACCATACAACTAGCGCCATCTCGATATAACGCAGTGAACTGCTTTCGTACATTTCTCAACCGTGTTAAACTGTAATGAAATTCTAAGCACAAGATAGCGCACTCGGCTAAATTAACACTTCAAAATTGAATATTTTAAACGTTTTAGTATAACCTTATTTGTTCTTTTTTTACTGGTAACTTTGCAGTTTTTTGTGATATTATCTTTATAATACCTATTAATTGAAGGCTAAAAAGCCTAGTAATAGGAGAAATTCGGTCGTAAACTTTGAACTAAGTTATTCTTTATTAATTTGAATACATTTCGTCGCCTCAGTGCTTGTTTGGCCAATCTGCACTCGAGCAAATTTTACAGGAGACAGCAAACAAGCACGGAATTTTCGTTAAGTGCCGTGTTGAGAAAAAAAATTAAATGAGATTTTTATTGTTTTAGAATTGAATATTTTCAAAAAATATTTTACCAGTCGGATGGAAATTTTATTCTTTATTTTTATTTCTGCATTAAAAATTCATTTTCGTAAAAATGTCCGATTGGCCAAACAAGCACTGAGGCGACGATTTCTAAAAACTACTTCCTCCTACAAACAATTTCAGATAAGTTATGTTTGTTTTAATTAAATAAGTTAATACAGAAATCATCAACAACACATCACTTAAATACGATTATCTATTTTGAAAATGTAATTCATCGCAGCTACCCTTTTGGCCTAACCTAAACCTATCAAGGTAAACCTTAAGTCGTAGATATCCTAAAACTATAAAACAACAAAATTTACGAGAGGGTAAACGTTGGACTAAGGTAATCGTATTTTTTCTTTGAATTTTATTTACGAGGAAGCATAAAACAACATTCAACGTGATTCTGATTTAACATTTCTTGATATTAGAATATTTTCAGAACCCCCAAGTTTCTTATTATATTTACCTACGTATAGTTTTCTGGACGTTGCAGCTTTTGACACTAAGATCAGCGGTACAATAGTTTATATAAATTGTATTAGGATTTTCTTTATTGCCTAATAATAATTGCCTGAGCTACGGTCTACGGATATTGATTTATATTAAGTAGGCTTTAAAAGCCTTAATCTTTCGTACATTGACGGTAGGCACAAGTTTGTGGGGGCGGCACGGCGGGAAAGTGTGCCTTAGTTCGTAACGCGTCATGCCCTGTGCTTGGTTCTGGCCTCAGCCCGGGTTCGGACACTGAGCGGTTGGAGGTTTTGTGAGGTTCAACCTCCACATATCCCGTAGGTCGAGTGGGAATCCGGCGATTTCCTTCAACTTCAAAAAAAAGGTACGAGTCTGTGACTTATCAGTATATATAATTATGTTTATTATGTGACGTATTATCATTCCACACATCAATTTTGTAGGTTATTCTTAGATATTATTATTCACAACGTAACGTCATAAAATCATAGTTTTAAAAGTGTAGTGTCAGTTAGTTATAAATTACGACTTTTTCCAGATCATGGAATAAGGTAGAATAAGAAGAATAGTCATAGGTTTTACTAAGTTTTACTGATTACTATTTAGGAACATATGATTACTTAATAAGTCAATGAATTAGTTAGATATTAGATAAGAGATTATTTCGATCAAAGACAATGAAGGCAACTATTACCTATTATCTCAATCTAAAAACAATGTCATATTAGGATATTTACCTAGAACCAATTATCTATCTCTATTAGGTCTATTCCTCTTTCAATAATTAATTAATACGTACAAGCTATTCATCGGCTACAAAAATAAACGGTCACATAGAATCACTCGAGCAGATGTTTCGATTCGAGTGATTTCCAAAAGCTGCTAAACCAAGCGTGAAGGTTGTAATAAAGACTGTGGTCGAGGCTCAAGATTAATTAAGATAGAGGCCCGTTGAGCTTCAAGAACATTTCCACTGACCACGCCTTGTACTTAGTTTCCCAACATATTGCGGGATTCCGTGTCTAATTAAGTGAAAATGAATTGGTAAATGTATTTTCATGATTATGACTATTTAGTTTGAGTTTCAGATTGCGTATTTTATTTATATTCTTGTTTGAATGGGTTTAAATGTTTGTTACTATTGTATTTTGACTAAAACTAACACGTCTAAAGATGTACTTTAACCTTTAGTAGTTTTTAAATTAAATACTTTTTTTTTTCAGTTGGAGGAAATCACCGGATCCCGTATGTGGGAGTTGAACCGCACTAAAACCTCCAACCGCTCACACTCAGCGTCCGAACCCCGGCTGAGGCCAGAACCCAGCACGGGGTTTGGAGGGACGGCGCGACGCGTTACGCGCTGGGCACTCTTTCCCGTCGCTCCGTCCCCTAAATTACTTTAGGCATACTTTACATAGACATACTGAATGCACAGAAAAGTAAAAGATGATAGTATGGTAGGAAACAAGTCTTTTAAATTATGAAAGAGAATGATCATTGAGTTTATTTGTTTGATATATTTGAAAAACAAAGGAGGCTTAACTAACTTAACTGATTAGATAAACGTAAAAGGTACCTTGAAATAAAATAGACATACACTAATGCGGCATTTCTGTATCTATCTAGTTTCAAGCTTATACAGGGTGATTTCCTAGTGAGGGTACATATTGAAGGTCATGGTAGCTGATGGTTATATACGACCAGTAAAAATATTATTACCAAAGAATATGGCTTAATGCCTTAGTAATCGCAACTTAAAAATATCGAAAATTCTTGCAAAATGATGGTTTTTCGACAGATGATGGGTGTGGCGGAGGTGTGGGGTGCGCGAGATCATTAGAGGTCAACACTCTTTAAGCCGAAAATGTTTATGTTTGAGGTAGTTTTGTCGAATTTAGATTTAAAAAAAAAACAAAAAAATATTTTGTAATTTTACTTATTTTTTGTAATATTCCGTTTTAGAACAGAGTACTCATCATCCTCCTGCAATATGTACCTACCCTCTCTAAAAAATCACCCTGTATAATGATCCAAACTCACTGAAACGTACCAAATTCTGAATAAAGTATCTGTTTGATTTTTACTAGCCCGTATATTTCGAATTTGACTTTGACAAATGTAAATGTCTGGTAGCGAAGTGAATAATACATCATGTTAGCATGTAAGTCTAGGTCTACGACCTTCTAACCGACTCGGCTAGCAGTGCTCTCATTTTTGTTACAATATCTTAAGCTGAGTCATGGTCTAAGCCAATATTTTTTGTAAGTACGTTATACATACTATTTTCAAACAAATCACTTAGTAGTTGTTTCTGCAAAATGACTGACTAATACCAATGTTTTAATAATACCTCAAATTTTGCAAAGATGTAGATTGCTAATAGGTATATGTGACAGTATTTAAAAAAAATAATAAAGTAAAAGTGACGAAAATATTCGTCACACAGGTCGACGACTTAATAAAAAAAATAACCTAAAATGTACTTTGGTAAATATGTCAGACAACTCGAGTAGATCCTTTTTTTTCATCAGCCGCATATGTAACTCACTGAATTTTCGTATTGATTATTAAAACCGTTAAAACAGGAATATTTTGACCGACTTTGCAATAGGATGCGTTTAGTATTAATACTTAATAAAAATGAGTAGTATATTATTATCATCATAATATAATAATCACGACAGAAACTTTTATGAAAAATGTTGTACAGAATCCTGAGTAATAAAACTCATTGTTGGTTGAACAATATTAAAATTTTATTACTCACGTTCGTAGCTGGAATTTCTATCTAACCCGTTTATTAAATCAGTATGCGGTTGAATATAAAAGTATCCAGAAAAATAATATATAATTTAGTTTTCTTATATTATTTTATATATTCTATTTCTATTCGAAATTCTGCATTTATCTTACGAATACTTACCATACATAAAAACAGTCCAATAATATTTTGTGAAACTTACTTTATTCTAAAACTTTTGTCCAATTTTGGAGTTTTAGGATAATTGTAATGTTTAAGTGTAGATGTAGGTAATGCTTCACAATCATAAAAAAGCGAGCCATAAAACAGTTCATGTAAGACTATACAATGTAACTAAATAGTAATAAAGTCTTTTAAAAATACACAATCTTTTATATTACCTAGTGTTTTAGTGTAAATTAAGTACTTATTCAAAATTCTAAAAATATATTCTTCCTAAAAAGTTCAAGTTTTAAACATGGCATTCCTTTTAAACTAATTACTGTGATTCATAAACAACATCATCATCATCATCATCATCATCATCAGCCTATAGACGTCCACTGCTGGACATAGGCCTCCCCCAAACCTCGCCATAACGACCGGTCCTGCGCCGTGCGCCGTAAACAACATCATCGTGTCTGAAATATTTTTAGGCACCAAAGAGAAAACTTAGGAAATCTTCAAACTCAAGTCGTAAAAAATAAAGAAAAGAACCCAATTACAGGTCACTGCGATCCTGTATCCTTGCAAACATTAACCATCTCTTATGCATGCACACCACGTTAAAGAGCGCACTATATTCCCGTCAGATAATACTGGCTTAATCTTTGTTTAAAAGTGTCTTAAACGGTATATATTGTGCAACTTTGAGTGTAAAGGATTTTCCACTTTAACGACTTAGAAGAACTATACTAAAATGAACTTTTTAAAAATTACACAAAAAAAGTACTGTATGATATACTACTACTACTTTATAATTTCGTGAAAGCACGTATCCAAAGAAATACATTTTATTAGATATGTCGAAATTTAATTAAATACAATTTACCTCAATCTACTGAATTTTCCTCGTGTTTTCGACGACGTCTTAATCTTAAGGGAACAATTTTCCACGGCTAACAAATGTCACAAATTTATCGCTATAATTAATTATAGATAAATGGATTGAAATCGTAATACGCCCCAACAAAGTATAATTTATCCCGCCAATGACGAGTCAACAATTTTATCAATAACCTATTCATTTGAACTGGTATAAAAAAGATTGTTATGGCACTCTATCTTCATGTGTCCCACAAAAGATTTAGGCAAAAGAAGCTTATTTTTGGTAGGGCTGACAGTGCGATAGTATAAGGCCCATTAGGGGCAAATTATGGACGACATTATTGTCCGCGTGTCCCGCGCTCACCGTCGTGAGTTACACCCGCTCTGGGTCAATGGGTTTTATATAAGGAATCTTTCTGACACTATCCGATGTCCCGGCTTAGGCGAAACAAACGAATGTGTACTGGAAAAGTGCTAAGACTATAGTCGGTCTGTGATTTTCTTTTGTTCTCTGAAATTCCTAACATATGGTGCAGAATCGGTGTTAAAAGAAATAGTAGACAAAGCAGATAGAAGTCTCAAAATTAACCAAAAACACAAATACATATTTATTTGACCCATTCAATTACATGATCAAACTAAGGTTTGTTTGTAACAGAGAAAATTTAATTTTCACATCTAGATCCATGAAATAATAACACGTATTGTTAATTAACACCTACGCATCCGTGGACCCTTTCTATCTGCAATCTTGCGGACATCACGTACGTAATCTAGTTAAATAAATTATGAGAAAACACCCGGAGCGTACGCTGTGGCGAGTTAACAGGGGGTCCCGGTGCGCCCCAGGCCTAAGTCTGACGAAGTTAACCCATTAACAAGATCACTAAATCATTCGCGTCACTATAACTTCGCTCGCTTGTATCTTCAAATTGTTTTAATTACGAAACTCCGCCTAATTGACCGTAATCTATCAATCAGTATTAAATAAATTCAAGTTTTTTGGCGATTAAGTAACGGACAGAGTATCTAGCTGATCTATTCTTGGTGTATCACTAGAAGCCATGCTCGGCATATCATGAGTAGCATTCTTCGTTTACGTTTTAATTAAAATATTTCATTTTGAGATTATTAGTTACCTTTTGAGTTATAAGTTATTAGTGGCAGTAAAAATATTTGTAACAATACACTTATTTAGCAGTATTATTATTCATTGCTAAAAGTTTAATTACTAGTCTTCGTTTAGTAAAGAATAACATTTTATCATTGTTATATCTGTAAAGCAACGTTACAATGACTATGCCGGCTTTTCTGAGCTAAACATGTAAACTAAAACATTAAACACAAACATTTCACAGTGTAACGTACCTACTTCAGTATTCAGGTGAATTTAAAATAGAAATCACAATGCGACAGTCGTGGCGCGTGATTACCCCGTATCGCACCGAACTCCGGACTCCGGGCCGTAATGATAGTAATAATTCGGCCGTAATCGGCTGCATGCCGCCTTGGGATCCAACTCCGATTTAAGGCTAGCTTTGTTTGCGCATCAGTTGAACGCTATGAGTACTCCTGCTTCTTGAATATAGTTTTTTACAATAGACTTTAAGTAGAAGATTTGTAAATGAAAAATTCAAGCAAGACAGCAAGGCTCCTTATGCATTGAAGAAACTGATTTTATTCTCGTTTAAATAAGTTGTAAGCTTATGAGATTACAGCTCAGCATCGTGCTAACAATAAAATAATTTAACAGAATCTTAAGTTGACTTTGTTTATCTCATTAGTATGTGTACCTGATGTACTTGATATTTGAAGAAATGCAAAGGAATAAGATATTTTTTACACTTGATTTTACACCTCAGAAGAAATAGTTAGTGCTAATTAATACTCATGGGTAACTTTTACAGGGTATGTGAGTGCGTAGTGAGTGATGTAACATCTTTTATTCAAAGTAGAATACTCGAAAAAAAATACTTAAAGTATTTTATATAAAGAAAATTCTAATTCTTAAATGGGGTACTAAGTACCATATTCTTTGTTTCAAATAGAAACAATATTGTTTTATTTTACTTTTTCAAGTCGAAGCAACAGCCAATGCAAAATAAAATACAAAATAGCCCAGCTTTTTCTGTGTGCTAGTAAAAGGTTATTGAATAGAGATACAACAGATAACACAATAAGGAACGAGCTCGTGAAGTCTATCGATGTGAGATATTGGGTTAGTTTGAAACCTCGACCGGTCAGCGAAAGAAAATTACTAGTCGTTTAGGTAACGAGGTGGCCTGATTGACGCCCTCCACACTCGTCTTGATTAGACTGATCAGTTTTTGCCTCTTATGAAAAGAGCTCCATCAACTTAACTATCTTAACGAAACGTCTAACATAAAATTTTGGAATGAAATTACAAGGAGACGTGCACGAATGAGTTTCAAACGTTTTACGCAAGAAAAGCGATCTAAAAGTTTGCCTCGCTCTCAAAGTTTATACGTTGTCGAAAAAATGAGAAGCGAATGCCATAAAAGTATAACAATGTGTGGAGCGAAATTAGTCTCATGTACGAGATTAATCCAACTTCTCTCTGCAATATCTGGAGTCAAAGTGTACGGTGGATATAGTACGAGCTACAAATCACCAATCTCGTAAAGTTATGAATATCTCTTGGGGTTTTATTATTCAACAAATTTAATGAAATTGTAACCTAACTGAGTCAAAACTTTATTACAAATAATTATAAAAAGTTTTCGGAAAATAGTTTGGCTCGTTGGCTAATTTTCGAGAGTGGGACCATATTTAATGACATTGACAGAATTTGTGTGTTTTGAAAATGATGTTTATCTCGTCAGGTAAAGCCCTTAAAGGTTCCTTGGGAGTGATAAAAAAAGAATTCTGAACTATTACTAACTCTCCATAACACATGTTGTCAACTCATTAAAAATGGTTATCTTTAACATGAGAATACAATCTTGTAACCATCCATCCGACACAATGAAACATTGTAAGAAAATCACGTAACCAAATTTAATTCTGAATACGCAAAATTTATCTGACAATCGTGAGTTGAAAACAATACGTTGTTAAATCTACAATGTGCCTTGTAACAGAATAGGGTTCGATCCTTTTAATGTAATTGGATCTGTCAACAGCAAGCAAGCAACTAGGTAATTACAGGCTTGCGAGGAGGTAGCGAAAATAACAGAGTACAGGATACACGATGCCTTTGCTTTCGTGTTCGTCTTTGTATCATATAATTTGGGTGTCAGTTACACTCGGATTGGTTGTATAATGAGATACAATACCGATCGTAAATTTGTATCCATTAATAATTTATAATAACTTGTTAAAGATTTATGGATTATCGAAGTGAAATTTTAAAAATATTTTCAAAGTTAAAATAAACTACAGTTTTAATGTTTAAAAACTTGGCAGCCCGCAGCAATCTGTGTTTATTAGCTATTTTTTATGTTTTTCTTACTATTATAATTATCTAACAAAAGAAAAATGTAAGAGATAAATCTTCTTTAAAATTTCAAAGAACTACAATATACATACACAACTGTTCAGTGTATTTATAACATTCATTATAATTTTGAAGATGAAACTTTTAATGACTTCGCTGTTAATTTTCTGTTACGGACATGCTTTATTTATGGTGAATTTCATTCCTAAACTTTGAAACTTTCGCGAAATAATTAGACGGCTTAGTACCTTAATGAAATCATCAAGCAGAGACACTTCAAGACTCCAAAAATGTAGTAATTAGCATTCATAATAATTTGTCTCACTTGTTTTAAAGATGAATTTTCAAGTAACGATGTTTTTTTCTGAAACGCTGATGTATTACTCTAACAGAAACCTTATTAGATTTTACGAGTGAAATAATACTAATCATAAAAATAACTATGCCCAATTTATTGTGAAAGGCAAACATAAGCTTCTCATTGTGTCTGATCGTTTCCTCTGATATCTGTGTATTTTTATTCAGCTCATATTGACAGCATCTCGAACTATGCCCGAAGCGGAATAAATCACGCAACAAACACAAAGAGCCAAGTGTTTACCATAACATCGCACGCGTCCCTAAATCATAACACAATAAAATTTATAGCGAACGGAAGGTCCGGCCTCAAGTGCTGATAAATCAAACACATTTTCTTCGTGTGACTGAAACGGGAAATCTTTCCGGCAAATATAGCGTACGACGACGTTATTTATCCTCCTTTGCGAGTAAACGTGTACTGGGCCGTGACACACTTTTTTGTTGTGATTCCGGTTAAATTAATACCGAATGAACAATGGAGTTCGAGATACGATGAAAACTTTTCGTTGCGAAATTTAATTATGTTCTTTTGTTTTAGAATTCGTGACTGTCAATCAGGATTTTTTTTGTTTAACTTGGCTTTTTATGCGACTTAAAATATTACTCTGGATCACCAGATTTTTGAAATTCATGACGACACTAAAATCGAGAATTGGATTTTAAGAAGAATTGGAAATCGTTAGTTAGATTAACCCTTTCAGGACCATAAGATGGCTGAGACTAATACTACACAATATTTAAGTTATTCTGTAAAGTAAGAGATATCACTAGAAAAACATAGTAGGGTGTACAAATTTCCTATAAATTTCATATGAAACCTTTTAACACAACGTACATAAACGTAGCGTTTGACATTCATTAAAAAAATATATTATTCAATAATAATAACGATTTTTGTAGAAGGGAAAAGTGAAAGGGTTAAAAGTATTCTTTCAATTTGAAATATTACAAGCATATTAATTATTGTTTTATTAAACATCAAAATGTCCTTTTAAGTTAAAACTTCAACTAATTATTGCATTGGCTTCTTATTTTGTTGTCCAAAACATAATACATTATTAATTAGTCTATGATGACAAAAACAAAGTGTATAATCATAAAACAAATATTTACTATTCTATTAGTGAATCAATAATTTCACCTGAAACGGACGCGAGTTGTAACCAAACTCCTATCAGTAAAACATCGTAAAAAGGGGACCGTAACGACTAAAACATTTTATCGAATCATGAAAACTTTGACCGCTTAATGAATTCCAGTCATTAAACAGCCAGCCGTTAAAACTTATTCGGAAATAATAAATGAAATTAACAAAAATGTATAAGAACCGTCGCGTACCGTACGAAATAAATAATTTATTAAGGACAAGTTAACAAGGGTCTCATAAAGAAGGCAAAAGGTCGGCTATTTGTTTTCAGCGAAGGATGGCTCACCCCACTTTGTTATTTAGAGTTTGTGAGAGTTGCAGACGACGATGCGGAACGCTTCACTGCGCGCAAAACAACCTAAATACAGCATAGATCTAGCTTATCTTCAACCTATAAAACGATACTAACTCCGAATATTTTATCACTACACTCATAATATTTTTAAATTTTCACACTCAACTTTTCAATATTTTTATCACACTCTAGTTTTATTATAGCCAATATGTAAACTTGTATTTCTAACTCAACCTTCCAAGAGTCAATACTGAAATATTAGTGTAGGATTTCAGACCAATTCTTAGAACGAAAACAATGTTATTTGATGAGATTATGAAGACTTTAGACATGTTACATCATTAGTGTTAGTTCTCTGTAATAGGGCAGGTTAGGTTAGAAACAAGGCAGATCAATTATAAAGCATTCGTTATATTATTCCCTTTCACGAATAAACTCAAAATATGTTTATGTAGGTACATTACAAACCAAATAACAAATATTTAGTTGTAGGCTTTAAGCTTAGGCTATAGTAAAAAATTACTACTTTAACGAATACTATTAAAATATTAATTAGTTACCTATGCTGAAAATTCTCATGTCTACTACTTAAACTGGTGTGTTTTAGGAAATTTAACTCTTTTAATATGCGATTATCGAATAGTTGTAAACTAATGGGTGAATTCAAGCACCTAGTAACTTAATTTTAGATTTGAAAGAAAGAAAGAAATATGTTTAATGAAAACTCAATACAATTAGAAACTTAAAACTAGTAAACACACAATAAGATAATAGGTAGGTAATATGTCTAGAGACAAACATATAACATTAAAACATTATTATTTTGGGATTGTACTGAGTTTCACAAGGCTTCAACTCAGCACTTGCTGCGGATTACCACAGCGCTGGTTTTCAGTTAAAGCCTGTGGTGACTCACGAACGCTATTACGTCCCACCACGTTGCCTACAACAACATAAAAATACATTGGATACAAGATAGGTGATTATCCTCATGTAACATAATTTAGGGTAAAACCTGTTTAACAATAACTTTTTAAAGATTAACACTATTAAAGTCTTCAAAAACAGAACAGTGAATTTTAGTCCAAACAAACGAAACGTGACCAAGCTCAAAGATACATAAAATTACATCATATCAATGTAAATGAGAACTAAGACTACGGAAACAAATTCTTGAAAAAAATACCATGATCCGTACGATATTATATTACAACGAAAAAAGCGTGGAAGGTTTTCTCTTAAATTAAAATATTTGTTCCAAAAGAAATTC